>OY728147.1:306553068-307203936 GCA_963277665.1 Viscum album
ACAAAGCCCTGAGGTGGAGAGAATGTAAAGACCCAGATTTTTCCATGTATTTTTTTTTAATTATATGGGAATATTATGAGTCTGCAAAAATTTACGGCACGTGATTTTGAGGCCCGGAGTGCCTGAAATGAATTTCTGAACTTTTTTTGGAACGTTCAGTAAACATGCGGGCGAGTTTTTGTAACTTTTGAACCGGTACTCAGAAATGAAATCTGAGGGCACTGTTGAACTCGCAACACCGATATTCGCTTAAAGAGACATTCACCTCGACCGTAGTAGGTCGAGAGTGAAAGTTAGTTTTTGTGCTTTACGTGGGAGAAAATAAAATAAAACAACTTTATTTTATTTATGAAATTTAATCCTCCAATTTTTTTTAGTGGTGGGGACCACCTGAGCTTGAGAACTCCCAATTTAAATTCAATGGTGGGGACCACCTGACCCTTGAACTCCCCCTTTAATGGGAGGTAACTTTTGGTTTCCCCTCACATTGATGTGCCAACTCAATTAGTTTAATTAATAAACTTAAATTTATTAAGTAGGCTTTTCACCTCTTGGTTGGAGGATTTGTTGGCAAAGGAGAAGCTTGAGAGAATTGTGGAGAAACATTCTCTCCAACGAAGAACACTTTCTCCAACGAAGAACTCCGTTGAAGGATCTCCAATAAGGAACGTCTTCAATGACGATGAACCGATGACCATCCTTCCCTCTCCTCACTGACATCAACGAATCTTTGAGGTAGGGATTGTTGTTTCGTATACCCCTTACCCCATTCTTGTCATTCTTCTTGAATCAAGAACAACTATGTTGCTTGCTACCGTTATAACACGGAGGGTGCGGGCCAAATGAACACGACCCGACCTCTCTACAACCTTTGTGAATTTTGGTGGTCTTGAATCGATGGCGACGTCCCGAGACGAGTACAGGAGTCTTCAGAATAAAGATCGGGCCACCGGGGCACACCCGGTGACCCGGGGAATGTCGCCGACGATTGACACCAGTGGGGCTCAAGAGCGGCGGCCAACACTTCTGCCAGCCGTGACGGCAGCGGCAGTGCGACCGCGCTGTTGGAGAAGGGTCGCGGCCCGTCGGTTGTGGCGGAGCAAGGGTGGTGACCGACACATGGTCGGCTGCGTGAAGGGGGTGGCGCCACGCGTCCGCACCGCCGAGCATACAGGGGCCACGACATGAGGTCGCGACGATGAAGGAGGGGCGACTGGCTCGCTATTGTCCGTCGGTGGAGGCACGACGTGTGACCGCACCGCATAGGTGGGCTGGCCGTTCGGCCAGTCGGGGAGCCGAGCGAGACCCCGGGTCCCGCGTGCCAGCTGTCGGCACCACATGGTGCCAGTCGGTCGGCTACCCAACCTGAATGGTCGGTCCGTTTGGGGTACCTAGGGGGCGCTTCCCCCTTGGGTGGCGGCTAGGGCGGACCCCACCGTGGGGTCACCCAACTGCGGGCCAGCGTGGGCCACACCGCGGGCTGCGCCGGCAGGACGCACCGGACCCAGCGGGCCGAGTCAGTCCCATCGGGCCAAGTCGGACCTAGGGTCAGACCCGGGTTGGGCCAGGTCGGGCCGAGTCGGTCCGACCGGATTGGACCGGACCCAGACCAGCTTCAACCCTTTTTTTCGCTCTTTTGGTCATAACTTGAGCTACGAGCATCCATTTGATGAACCGTCTGCGATGCCGGAAACCTTGGATCGATATGGTCCTTTTGGTATACCCCACTTTAGATTTGGATAAAGTTGGGATATGTCCAGGTTGGATCGAACACGAATCCAACCGGGCCCTCAGGACTAAAAGACCAATAACTTACAGACCGGGCGTCCGATTGATGCACCGTCTGTTACGTTGAGACCCCTATTACATGGTGATTCTTTGGGATAATTCTTATTGGGAATTCATGGTAGTTGTATAATCGACCTGTGGATTGAGGAGCAGACCCTCCCGGAATCAAGCGAACTTAGTGCGAAAACCCTGTGGCTGGCTATAACATGAGAAAGGGATCCTATGTGGGCCTATGCATTGGGATCCTACATGGTTCTATGTTCCAGTATCCTACTTGGATCCACTCTAGGAATCCACATGGGACTAATTTAGGATCCTACGTGGGTCTGTTGTACTAGGATCCTACGTAGGTCTATTGTACTAGGACCCTACGTGGGTCTGCCTCTCAACAAAGTAAGATGATTCAGTAGTTACATCTAATCATCTTTACTACCATACCTAAGTTATAATTGGTGTGAGACAAGTCTTACCTTTGTGGTATTATTTTGCGTCACATTACCTTTATGGTACATACATTTGTGGTGATACCTTTTATAGTATACTTTTGTGTGTCTTTTCCTTTGTGGTACTTACCTTTGGGGTGTTACCTTCGTGGTAATCTTTTCTCCGTGGAACAGTTGAGCTTTTGGCCAAAAGAGTTGGACCTTATGTTTCCTCATGAATGATATGGGTATACTTGATAACTTAAATATATGTATGGGCATATACCTAAGTAGGGTTGTCAGTTGTTTTCATGCTTTGTGGTTTATCCTTTGTGGATTTTGTGTGACCTTTGAGGGTCTCGGAGTCCCTACTGAGTATCGTTATACTCACCCCTGCACGGGCTACACCCGCACCTTGTTGTGTTTGGTGCAGACGATGGACAAAGCTGACGAAGGATGAGGGTACCATGACTGGAGGTAGATCAGAGGTTGACATTAGACGAGGCGTACCGTAGAGATGACCATTCGAGAGTTGTACCTACCCTTTAGGTAGGATCCTTGGCAGGTGTTCTCAGGAGCTGTTTTCAGTTTTACTTGTACTTTTCAGTTTTTCTTGCACTTTCTAGTTGGCCTTGTATTCTGACCCCTTTTACTTACTGTACACACTCTTTTTACTATACAGTTTACATGTATTCATATCTTGTTGTGTGCTTGGTTTGTGTGAGTTTATAGGTTATAAAGGCAATGCCTTCCCGTTTTAGGGAATACACTTTTCAGTGCTAGTCACCAGCCCCTGACCTATGGAAGGCGGTCTTGGGGTAGTCACGGCACGAGCCCCGGGGGAAGGGTCGTGACATAATAGGAGTGGTATACCTAAGGGCGCACTGCGTGTGGGATTCATGGTGATTTTCATGCTGTTCGTGAGGGGATTGGACAAAAAACATGATGATTTTTAGATTCAATGGTTTCTTAAACAAAAAAACACATGAAAGTGGATACAACTACAACATGTTTTGGGTACATGATCCTTAAAGTGAGTGATAACTGTGATCCTGAGTGCACAATTCTTACTGTTTTTTTGTGATATTATCAAACATATTTCTTCTGTTTTTATCCACTATTTCTCAAATGATTTACCACGCTTGACCTATCCTGTCCTTATGTTAATTTTAGTGTGTATTGCTTCAGGATGTTTTTGTTATAGCTGCTCTGTCTAGGCCATCAAAAGATGTGATGAATAATGATATTATTGCTTCTGAGAAAATTGACTCCACTGGTAGTTCTGATTCTTCATGCTCTTCTGAAAGTGATTCTGATGAAGTGGGTATAATTTTGTAGCAAGTTTGATTTCCCTCTTCCTTGGGCTTGCAGTTTCGATTTCCCTCTTCACACTTTCCCCTTTTACTTCACATGTTTTTCTTTCATTTTTAGATTCCCTCTTCCATATTTCCCTTTTTTACTTAATAGGTTCTTTGTTCCCTCCACAGGTTTCCACTTTTCTATCAAATCTTCCTAAAAAGGTATATATTATTTCTAATCACAAAATATATTTCACTCCCTTTCTACCATAGTATCTTATCTACTTATTTTCAACCTTTTTTTCTACTGTGATCATAATATGCTTAACTGAAATTTACTTTGTAGGTTCGTCATTCCCTTCACAGGTTCCCACTTTCCATAAAATCTTCCTAAAAAGGTATATATTATTTCTAATCACCAAATAGACTTCACTCCCTTTCTAGCATAGTAGTTTATCTACTTATTGTGATTTGATTGTTTCCCATATCCAAACCGTTCTATCATGCAGCTCTCTAAGTTTTTAATTATTGATTTCCATGTCTAAATTACCCTACCTGTGTATTGGCCTTGAATACATTTCTCTATGATACTATTGTCAAGCCTTCTATTTCAACTAAGCCATCCTACACTAGTGCTAAAAACGTCACTATTTCTTCTGATAAGAAAGTAAAGCTCAACAACATCTTTGATTCATCAAGCTCTTTTGAAAGCGATTTCGAAGGAGTGAGCATTCATCAACTATGAATATGAGTGGTATACTTGGGGGTGCACTGTGTGTGGTATTCATAGTGATTTTCATTCTGTTTGTGAGGGTCTTGGCCAAAAAACGTGATGATTTTTAGATTCAATGGTTTCTTAAACGAAAAAACATGTGAAAGTGGATACAACTACAACATGTTTTGGGTACATGATACTTGAAGTGAGTGTTAACTATGATCCTGAGTATAAGATCCTTGATATTTTTTTGTGATATTATCAAACATATTTCTTATGTTTTTATCCACTGTTTCTCAAATGATTTACCACGCTTGACCCTTCCCGCCCTTATGTTAATTTTAGCGTGTATTGCTTCAGGATGTTGTTGTCATAGTTGCTCTGTCTAGGCCATCAAAAGCTGTGATGAATTATGATATTGATGATTCTGAGAAAATTGACTCTTTCATTCTCTTCTGAAAGTGATTCTGATGAAGTGAGTATAATTTTGTCTCAAATTTTATTTACCTCTTCCTCAGGCTTGCAAGTTCGATTTCCCTCTTCACACTTTCCCCTTTTAATTCACATGTTTTCCTTTCATTTTTAGATTCCCTCTTCCATCTTTCCCTTTTTACTTCGTAGGTTCTTCAATCCCTCCACAGGTTCCCACTTTCCCATAAAATCTTCCTAAAAAGGTATATATTATTTCTAATCACAAAATATATTTCACTCCTTTTCTACCATAATATCTTATCTACTTATTTTCAACCTTTGTTTTACTACTGTAATCATAACATGCTTGATTGAAATTTACTTCGAAGGTTCTTCATTCCCTTCATAGGTTCCCACTTTCCATAAACTCTTCCTAAAAAGGTATATATTATTTCTAATCACCAAATAGATTTCACTCCCTTTCTAGCATAGTATTTTATCTAATTATTGTTATTTGACTATTGCCCATATCCAAATTGTTCTATCCTGCAGCTCTCTAAGTTTTTTATTATTAATTTACATGTCTAAATTGTCCTACCTGTGTATTGGTCTTGAATGCATTTATCTAGGATACTATTTTCAATCCTACTATTTCAACTAAGCCATCCCACACTGGTGCTAAAAACATCAGTGTTTCTTCTGATAAGAAAGTGAAGCCCAACAATAGTTGATTCGTCAAGTTATTCTGAAAGTGATTCTAAAGGAGTGAGCATTCATAAACTATGAATAAAAGTGGTATATGGTTCTCATTTTTTGGTACGCTGCTAACAAACCATTACCAATCTGCATTTTTTTCATTCCTTTTTAATGATTATTAAACTATGTTCTATTTCAGGAGCCTCCTGCTAAAGCTTCTCCTACTTTGAATGGGCAGTCTACTCTCAAAAAAAGTCATTTTTTCTACAGCCAAGGTTTCTGAGAGAACTGATTCCTCCAGTTCATATAAAGTGATTTTGATGAATATGTGAGGGTTCTTATTAATTCTCACGCATGATATAAATAGTTCCAGTGGTTTTTAGTTCGATATATTTTATATAATCTATGCACTTTTGGTCACTACTTGTGCATTTGATGTTTTTGTGTAAGAAAAATTACCTAAGAAATCACTTGGAAGTGTGATAAAAAGTAAACCATCAATTCTTTTTGAAATAAAAGAGGAGTCCAGTGATGAAGCAGATACAAATATCTTTGATGATGATTCTTATAAGCCAGTGAGTACTAATGATTTTATCTTTATCTATACTAATATTTCTTTTAAATAAATCCTTCTCATAATTATTGTGCTTGTATGACATGGATGTTTAAGGTGTGTTTTTTATCAGTGTTTTCAAAGACTTCTCATGGTTGTTTTCTATCTATGATTTTATTTAGTAAGCTATGTGTGTATATTGTTTAAAATACAATGAATATTACATTCAAAATTCTCATAGCACAATAAAAGAAACACCTTTAAATTTGTATTCAAATGAATGTGTATTCATAATGAACTCGACAACCAGTTTAAACTATGTAAATGAATTATGCATATAGTTTAAACACCTTTCAATTTGTATTTGAATCATATTAATTCTGTTCTGTACTTGTGCAACACAATAAGAAGACAAGGGTGTGCTGATATCAACATATATGACTATGTCATGTAAGATTTTCTTAAAAAGGAAAATATGACCATGGATTTAATTTCCACAAAATGATGACTGAAAGTGGCTTTACCCCAGGTATTATTAATTGTAATAAGATTATAAAATGTCTCTAAAAACTAAATCAAATTTAAGTGGCGCCAAATTTCCTTCTACTGCTTCTATTCGTGGGTCCAATAACCAAATTTTCTTTCGTTTACTCCATTGATTATTGCTTACTGCAATGAAGGAAGGCTGGATGAGGCTATTTTTTATTGGTCTTGATTTCATTTCTCTAGGATACTATTTTCAAGCCTGCTATTTCAACTAAGCCATTCCACACTGGTGATAAAAATGTCATTGTTTCTTCTGATAAGAAAGTGAATCCCAACAATAGCTCTGATTCATCAAGCTCTTCTGAAAGTGATTCTGGAGGATTGATCATTTATCAAATCTGTATAGGATTGATATATGGTTATTATTTCTTGGTACACTGCTAACAAACCATTACCAATCTTCATTTTTTTTATTCAATCCTTTTTAATGATTATTAAACTATGTTCTATTTCAGGATCCTCCAACCCGTACATTTGCATGACATGATCATTTAATTACATATTTACTTACACATTTAATTGCACATAATTTGGATTTTTTCCAATATGCATTCCTAAAAAATAAGTGCATACAGAAAAGTAATTATATTCTATATAAGTGCATGCAGGTAATGTATAGTGGAAAATCAGTACATGCAAACTGATAATGCATACTGGAAAATAAGTACATATCTGAATATGTATATTGGAAAATAATTACAACAAACAAAGACTCATCAACAAATATTTTCAAATGGGACCCCCCAATACCATAACTATGTTCATGGTCTTATTCAAGCATAAATGTATCAAATCCTCTCCTTAATAAATTAATTAATTAGAAATTGTTTAATATTATTCCATTTCTATCTCATTGATAAATACATTAATCCTTCTTATCATTTGCCTTCATGACTAAAATTTATCTTATCTTTATTCTCAAGTATTTCCTCATAATTCCATTATCATTTCACATATAATCAATATATTTTTGGTATTCATTCTATGTCACCACAATAATGATGTAATAGTTTTTCATAGAGTCCTATTTCATCAAAAAGATGGAACCGAATCATAAAATTTATATATGGTTGTCTATAGTGAAATCAATGTTGACTTTGTCTATGACATCAAATCTTTCTTGATCAAAAACATATTCCAAATGTCTGAAAATAATATGACAGGTATCATGTTAGTGAAAGTTCACACAATAAAATGAGATAAAGTTGCAAAATTTGACTCAAGTCCCATCATATAGATGCAGACTATCAATAGAGGGGCATGTGCACTTGGAAAAAATATACCCATATTGAAATTTCAAAGCAATATAAAACATATGCATATAAATTACCTTTTGTAAACACCTGCAAACACATAATACCTTTTGGAAATATCCGTTTCACAAGCTGTCAGGAAAAATGATTCATGGAGGACCAAAGCAATGACTAATGATGAGTATCCCTACAAATGAAAAAAAACAACTCATGATCAAAACGATCAAGAATGGTAACATCAGTACCAACAATACTTACCACTTTTTGACAACATGTTGAAAGCTAATTAAAGCACTAATCACTTAAGATAAGCAGTTTGAAAACATAAGTGTTGTTTATTCTATTTATCTAAAAACACTTACTCCCAAGTTTCAAGAAAAACCATTTGAATGAGTTGCAGAAAAACACCTTAATATGGAAACATTTATACAAAATCACTTATCAAAAGTAATAAGTCGTTTGAGTAGTTTTCAATAAGCACTAACAAATGGGGCATTAACTGGCATAACAATAAGTTCCTTGATTTACAAGACGTGCTCCTCTCTTCGCAACAACCCTAATAAGACAAGTACCTAAAATGTTGACAAACTCCAATGGGTTTGGGATTAAAAATATAGAAGAGATATTTTCAAAAACCAGACTATTCAACCAAAAATATGTATAGAGAAAATGATACGATTTTAATGAAATATTTGGCTAGTTCATATATATTATAAAAAGTTCTGAGGCACATAAATGATTGTAATCACATTCTCCATTAAAGTAGATAAACTCTCAATATTTGAAGCTTTATATATAAGATCATTCATAGGTCATTCCAATATCATCCAATCAAATTTCACTCTCTTCATTCCTAGACAAACTTATAATAAATCTAATTAATCTCACAAAGTATCACTAAATTCATAGCTAAAGAGAAACTCAAACCCTCAACAAACACTATTGTTGTGTCCCCCAAAACAACTCAGAGTTGATCAAGCTACTGCTGAAGTCCCATGGTTTTTAGCCAATTCTGCATCCTTAGCATGGGGGCTTCGTTCACACAGGTTACTGTCAGAAAATTACTTACCGCTCACACCCTTAAACTCTGAGTTCAACGCCCTGTAGCAAGTAATAGTTGCGCCCTTCATCACCAAACCAACCAACCCTCTAAGGGCAACATTCAATATGGTGTAGTGTCCCCCAATAGATTGATCAGAATTGATCCTGAATGCAAAGAATTAGCTGTGAAGTCCACTCTTTCTTTAGACGTCGTGCAAGCTCACTGACATGGAATGAAAAAAAAATTTGAGATACATAAGACAATAGTATCACACTACCACAAAAATAGTTTTTCCTAGCACCAAACTTTATCAGCGCTAATGAAAAAGCGCTGATAAAGGGGGGTACCTTTATCAGTACTAAAAAAAGCATTGATAAACGCACCCCTTTATCAGTGATTTTTTTAGCGCTGATAAAGGTACCCCCCTTTATGAGCGCTTCTTTTAGCACTGATAAAGGTACCCCCTTTATCAACGCTTTTTTAGTAGCGCTGATAAAGGGGGAGCCTTTATAAGTGCTTTTTCTAAAAGCGCTGATAAAGGGTTGACTTCAAAAAAAAATAATTAAAAATAATATATTAATATATTAATATATAAATATATAAATATAGTTATATTGATATAAATATAATATATAATTTTTAAATATATTTTAGATAAGTATAAATATACATTTACACTTAATATACTTAATATATAAGATATTTAGTGAAAATGACTTATAAAAAAATTTAAAAAATATTTTTAATTAACAATTTGCTAATTATTATGGAGTAATAGTCATCTAATAACAATTTGAAGACTAAAAAAATAAAATAAAAAAAGATCCAAAATATGTTGAAAACGCAACTCAAACTTCAAACGTGCATAACTTTTGATCCGGGTGTCCGTTTGAGCTCTACCACATATCATTGAAATATATTCTCAATTAGTTAAAGAATTAAAAATAATAGTTTGCGAGAAGGATGGAATTAATGTTGATGATACTGAGGTTTTCTATACATTGTATAAGTTAAATAAAGTAATAGTGAATTTCAAATATGTATAGCTGCAAATGAAAGTCTTCTGCATGTTTATAAGTCATGTATAACTGGCAGATGTATGCAATTATCCTAAAATATTGGTTTTAGTGTATTCTGTCATATAAATCATATTCATATGTTTTTAGTTCATAAAAAACAATATACAGTGGATTCAATATACTAATAGTGAATAAAATTTACTAACAGTGAATGGAAACATATACACAGTTAAAATACATATACAGATGGAAACACATATGTAGTAGAAACACAACATATTAACAATGAAAAAACTAATAGCGAATACAATATACAGAAAGTGAATAAAAACACATACTTCATGGATTCAATATACAGTGAATACAACATATTAATAGTGAAGACAACATACTAATTGTGCAGTCAGACTATGTGGAATAAAGGAGGGTGGACAGTGGTTATTGCATGGTCTCCCAAGACCATGTAGTCTGGAAGTTTGTGCAGTCTGGAAGTGTGACCGCTTAAAAATACCCCCCAATAACCCTTAATTTAAACCATATTTGGTTGCTTTTTGTCACATTCTCTCCCCATCATCTAGAGATCTTTATATTTTGGTGAAAAGATATTGATTATACTGACATCTCTAGAGACGTAGTCAAGAAACCCTAGTGGAAAATGATTCAATATATAAACCCCTAATCAAGAAGGATTCTTTAATATATATGTCTAAACCATATATTGTAAGAATTCAAACATTTAAAGAACATTGACTAAGATTATCTGATTAATATATGAAAAGATTTGTACCTATTTGTACCTCTTCTGCTGATTCCTATCCTCCATCTTGATTGAAAACTAAGTTGCCAAAATTTTCTAGTTATGTGCCATTCAATTTCTTCCTTCAATATTCAACCCTGGAATCATTGTTGTAAATGCTGGACTACAACAGGAGGGTACTAATATGGGGGGTCATCCAGGATAGATAGAGACATGAAAAGGCAGTGAGGCGGAGAGATGGAGTGCGCCCAAAAGAGATAGAGATAGAGGGGAGGGGAGGAAAATTAAGGATAAAAAAATATATATTAAATTTCAAGAATTGATAGTGGTAATTTGGCCTATTTATTCAGATTGAAAACTATCTATGTTGGTGGTTAAAGTTAGCAGACATTGAGAAATTAGAAAAAGAAATCAAAATAAAACCAATGAATCAAGATTGAGAACTAATATTGATGGTAGAATTTAAAGAAGGGGAAACCTATGCAAAGGAGAAAAGTGAGACTATGTGAATGTACTTGTTCTCATATAACACCATCCAAAATACATCCATGAGAATCCCTATTGTGAATCCACAGGGCTCTGATAAGAAGATCACTTTCACATCATCGCGACGGTCAGATTAAGGTAGATTGATTTTGTCGACTCTCGCATTGGTGGTGACTCTGAGATATAGATTAAGGGGTGGTATCAATGTATATTAATGGATAAATGAAGTAAGTACAGAATAGGGAGACCCTAATAAATAGAAAACATGTTCTTTATTTACTAAGGAATAGATGATAATGAACAGAATGAAAACAAGTTATTTCTTTAGTGAAAAAATTGCACCGATAAAATAATACTGGAAACTAAAACTGTGGAAGATGTGTGTTATGTTGTTACATTACTCAATAAAGAAAAGCTATTTTTATTAATCAAGCCTCTGGTAACATTAAAAAAATGATTTAAAAAAAAGATAAATCTAAATATTTTTTAACAATAATAATAAACTGAAAGTGAATTGTAAATGAATAGTGGAATAGTATACTGAATAAATGCATAACGTTATCGTACCAATAAAAAAAATTAAAGACATTGACTAATGGCTAAACTGAAACTAAAGTAAACTGAAAATTCATTACTATAAGTGAATTGTATAGGTATAGAAACTCAAAGTGCATTAATTTGAATGTACATTATGCATTTATAGAAACTTAGTATACCACTTAGCATATCAATGATGGTTTAACGACCATTCATTGTACTACCCAAAGTTAGTTGTAGAACAATGAATATAATTCAAGAAAATTAATATGAATGGAAATCATAAAAGACATGAATAATTTAAATTTCTTTGACCAGATGACATAATCTTAGAATTGAAATGAGCACTAGCTTCAACAATCCATTTTAACATAAGGAATTTATATGTGAATTTCAATAAAAATGTTACCATAAGTCATAACATTATCAAATAAATAACATCAAACTTCATGGAAATATGAAATAATTAATAAATCGGGGCATGATAAGATAAATATTTTTGATAATGATGTAGAAGTATTTCATGCAAGTAGTGAATGCCCACTCTAACTAATATTAATTTTTAACATGGTACTGATATACAATAAAGGCAATTGAAGATTGCTGTAAAATAAACCGTGCTAGTATGACATAAAAGAAACTGTGTACAAGCTTTACAATTAACAATTACAATAAATTAATGAAACATCATAAGCATGTCTATCCAGGAAATACTAATGTCCATCCATGTGAATAACTAAATTAAATACATCACCCCAAATAAGGTATATAGGAAAACACCGTATACATTATTAGTTACTTATAATTAGTTAATGTTTCATGTGGATATAATTATATTATAAGAATGAAAAAGTCTTAATGTTCCTAACAAATTGATACAAGTACTTGCACAATATTTGGATCCTGGCTGATCCCTACAACATATTATAGATTCTTGTTTTCCTATAGATGAGTTATTCAAACTCATACCTAAACCCTATTTGGGGTTTCTAACAAAAAACCACAAAATAATTGGTAACTTGATTTTCCACCATAAAGAGGATTTTGATTCTTTTTAGGGATTATTTCCTGAGTCCCAATTATCATATCTTCTATTTACTCGTAATCTTGACATCCTAATAGATCTATATTTTCAATGATACCATTATATTTTTTGGGTACTATTTTGTAATAACCTGGACATTATTACTCGGATGAAACATGTTTAAATTCACACAAAACCTCGAGCGTAAATCCTGATCAGCAAAGGAAAGCCACAAGTTTCTGGGATTGTTGCATCATAAATAAATAAATATTTATTTTATTCAAAGTGGAATAATTTATCAAAACTCACCAGGAATCATTGTCGCGCCAAAACAGTCTCCAAAGACATGTGCTCAACCTTCCAAGACTCTAGGCAAGCCGAGAAAACTCTCCATCATCTTCACCAAATTCCACTATGATAAGTTGGAATCAACACCCATTCCCCTGCCGAAATCTCACTAAAATTAGAAACCATCAACTAAATAATATAAAAATTGATATGAATAGAATATTTCACGTTAAATTACCATTGAAATGCACTAATAACCATCCCCACTTTAGGGGAATCAAAGGAGGGTTGTAGGTGACCGCAACGTGATTAATCAATCGTTGGGATGAAGCCCGATGCGGTGAAATGGAGCAGAGGAAGGTGGTAGGGAAACTTCTATAATTTTATAACTGCATAGGCATTAAAAGAATTAATCACTCTACCTCTTCAAATCTACAACTATTATCATGGAAATTGGATAACAAAAAAATTCCTACAATAAAACCATCGTGAAAAAGTACACCAACCCTTACAAAACATTCCAAAGAGAAAGTGAACCCGATAGAAAAGCATTACATTTTCTGATTTATCACCTGCACAAGATTTAGCGCTCTTCTAGTGCACCACTTTATGCCATTGTTAAGATCCCTTTGAAAATTGTCACTCAATGGAATTGCATCCTCAGTCTATCTAATCATTCCTCTTTCATCCATTGGTGTATGAAACATGCATTAATAAGGAAAGAATGAATAAACACGTGAGAACCTATTTGATGTCATACACCATAAATAAATAATTATTTATTTTATCCAAAATGGCATAATTTATCAAAACTCACCAGGAATCATTGTCGCACAAAAACAACCTCCAACGACATGTGCTCAACCTTCCAAGACATCCTTTATGGAAGTCGAGAAAACTCCCCATCATCTTCACCAAATTCCGCTATGATAAGTTGGAATCATCACCCATTCCCCTGCAATGTCGAAGGTGAGTCTGGGAAATCACAAAGCAGATGGCCTTTAGTTTGTCAGGGAAATCACATAGGGTGATGGGCGATAGAGTCAAATCGCAAAGGAGATGGATCCAATATATTGGAAATCGGGTGGGGTTTTAAATGATTTATTAGTGATAAAGGTGTAGTGAGATAAACAACAACCACAAACCTCAAATCTTGAGGCCACTGCCTGCCTTGCTTTTTCTGGCTCTACAAGCGGCTTCAGAGTACTCAACCACCCCGCTGATGGTGGAAACCGATGGTTTCTTGTTTGTGGCTGCTCCTGAGAGAATACCTCGGGGTCGAAGTATCTGTCTGCCCCCCGGTGAAAGCTTCGCTCATTGACCACCTCCCTCCATGCACCAATTTCTTGGACTCCCCACTACTCTTCGTCGGCTCATAGATCACACTCAGTTCAGTCGTCTGCTGGTTCTCAACCTCACACTTCCTCTTCCCCAGTCTCTCGTTCCTCCAGGTTGCACAATCCTCTAGGATCGACCCATGTAATAATATTTCCCAATCCAAATATTCAATATGTTTCCTTTTTTCCATGTACATTTTAAGATAAAAAAACAAAAGTAAAATTACAATACATATTATAATGTAAAACCAAGATAGAGAAAATGAAATGGAGTTCATAATGATTTCTCAATGAGATATGTAATGACAATATTTTAAAAGAAGTTAAGAACTGCACTTGAAAATAGGGTGAATGTTATAAAAAATATTTAGAAAGAGAGGCCAACAGTGTTTATCCAAAGAACATGGACACTACAGTGAAAATTGTTTACAAAAGTGCACAACGCATAATGTTCGAGTTCAAATAAAATTGAAAATTAATACCTATAACCCAAAATCAGATGAAATTGTAATTTTCTCAAAGATCTTCACCAATGCAAGCTAAATGTCCAGATACTTTCACTTGAGGTCCCTGTAAGCATTTATAGCTTTCACATCATGATTCTTCTCATACATAAAACTGTGAAGCTGCAAGGTTGTGAAGTTCAAAGGTACCTTGGAACGTAATGTTTCAGCTTTCACTTGATTTTTTTCAACAAATAAGGATCCTTTTATCTACAAATGTTTAAGAGAAACTCATTTTAGTAGCCCAGTTTGTAAAGCACCAACAAATATCATATCAAATACAAAAACCCTAAACTATGAATCATATATGAAATCGGTATTTGTGGAGATGCATGAACCATTTCACTGATAATGTTAAAACATTAATAGGATACAAAACAACGCTTCTCCTAGAAAATGTCATGAACCATTGAAACCCTAATTCAATAAAAAAAATATAAAATCCAAGAGACCAGAGGTGGAGGGGGAGAACCTGGCGGTGGGTGACTAATTGTAGGATCGTCTGGGCGACGAGCTCCCCGAGCTCAGCATTCGGTTTACCTTCTTTACTTATTGAAAGAATCTCGATGACAATCTTCTTTACCGAAGCCCCTCTTTCTTCCATTTTCACATACGGTGATTAGATGATGATGCGGAGTAGGAGTTGCAGGTGGAGACCAAGGCAGAGGAGGCAGGGACTGAGGCGGAGAAGGTCTGAGTCGGAGGGGGAGTCGTAGTCGGAGGCGGAGGAGGCGGAGAGTGTATCAGGGGGAGTCGTAGTTGGGGGGGGGGAGACTGAGGAGGAGGCGAACGCGGTGGAGGAGGAGGTCGAGGTGAGGGGAGGAGGCGGAGACGAAGGCGGGACAGAGGATGCGACAGGAGGAAGGAGGGGAGAGGGATAGAGAGGAAGCAGAGCTAGGGATGGGATTTGGAGATGGGAATCGGGGGAGGAGTCGGGGGAGTTGGGGATGAATTCAGGAGGAGAGTCGGGTGTGGGGGGAGAAGAATTGAAGGGGGGATCCACGTATGGGATAATTGCTCTGGAGTCGACACACGGAGGAAAAAATACAGGCTATAGTATAGATAATAGAAATAGATAATATATTATATAATTATAATAATTATAATTATAATAATTCTATAAATACAATAAATATATAATAATTATAATAAATATATAATTATAATTAAAATAATTATATAAATATAAATATAATAAATATATAATTATAACAATTATATAATTATAATAAATATATAATGATAAACATAATAATTATATAATTTTAATAAATATAAAATTACAACAAATATATAAATATAACAATTATATAATTATAATTATAATAAATATATAATTATATTTATTATATAATAATAATAAATATATAATTATAATAATTATATAATTATAAATATAATAAATACATAATTATAATAATTGTATATTTATAATAAATATATAAATATAAATATAATAATAATAATAAATATATAATTATATTCAATATAAAATTGTAAATATAATAATTATATTACTATAATAAATATACAATTATAATTACAATAATTATATAATTATAAATATAATAAATATATAATTATAACAATTATATAAATATAATAAATATATAATTATAACAATTATATAAATATAATAAATATATAATTATAAATATAATAGTTATATAATTATAATAAATATACAATTACAATAAATATATAGCTATAATAATTATAAAATTATAACTACAATAAATATGTAATTATAATAAATATACAATTATAATAAATATATAATTCAAATAATTATATAATTACAAATATAATAAATATAACATATATATTTATAACAAATATATTTAGTATAATAAATATAACTACTAAAATAAATATAATAAATATATAATTATATTTATTATATAGTAATAATAAATATATAATTAAAGTAATTATATAATTATAAATATAATAAATATATAACTATACTAATTGTATATTTATAATAAATATATAATTACAAATATAATAATAATAATAAATATATGATTATAATCAATATATAATTATAAATATAATAATTATATAATTATAATAAGTATACAATTATAATTATAACAATTATATAATTATAAATATAATAAATATATAATTACAACAATAATATAATTATAATAAATATATAATTATAAATATAATAGTTATATATTTATAATAAATATATAATTATAATAAATATACAATTAGAATAAATATAATAAATTTATAATTATATTTATTATATAATTATAAACATAATAAATATATAATTATAATAATTGTAAATTTATAATAACTATATAATTATAAATATAATAATAATCAATATATAATTATAATCAATATATAATTATAAATATACTAATTATATAATTGTAATAAATATACAATTATAATTACAATAATTATATAATTATAAATATAATAAATATATAATTATAACAATTATATAATTATAATCAATATATAATTATAAATATAATAATTGTATAATTGTAATAAATATATAACTATAAATATAATAATTATATAATTATAATAAATATACAATTACAGCAAATATATAATTATAATAATTATATAATTATAATTATAATAAATATATAATAATTGTTTCTTTGCCTTTATTTTTATAACAAGGGCTTGACCCCGAACTTTTTCGAATAATTATAATAAATATATAATTAAAATAAATATATAATAATTGTAATTAAATAATTACAATTATATTAAATATATAATTCTATAATTATTATAATTATAATAAATATATAAATATAAATATTATAATTATATATTTATCCCTAAATACCTATAATATATATTATTATTAATTATATATTTATTATATTTATAATGGTATATTTATAATAATTATAATAATTTTACAATTGTAATAATTATATAATTATAATAAATATATAATTATAAATATAATAAATATACCATTATAAATATAATAAATATATAATTATAAATATAATATATATACAATTATAATAATTATATAATTATAATAAATATATAATTTTATTAGTTATATAATTACATATTTTTATATTTATAATTATACATTTATTGTAATTATACATTTATTATATTTATAATTATAATTATATATTTATTATAATTATATAATTATAGTAATTATATAATTATATATATAATAATTCTACAATTATAAATATAGTAAATATGTAAGTCTAATAAATATACAATTATAATAAATATATAATTATAATAATTACATTTATAATTATAAATATAATAAATATATAAATATATAAATATTATAATTAAAATAAATACATAAATATATAATTATTTTAATTTTAAGAATTATATAATTATATGATTATTATAATTATAAGAATTATATAATTATATAATTATTATAGTTATATATTTATTGTAATTGTATGTTTAATATAATTATATAACTATTAATTTTATAATTATATATTTATTATAATTATATAATTATTATAATTATATATTTATTATATTTATAATTATATAATTATTGTAATTATAATTGTATATTTATTAAAATTATATAATTATTATATTTATAACTATACATTGATTATAATGATATATTTATTATTATTATTGTTATATTTATAATTATATATTTATAAAATTTATAATTATATACTTATAAAATTCATAATTATATATTTATTATATTTATAATTATATATTTATTATATTTGTATTGGCCCCGAACCTTCTTAGTATTTATTATAATTGTATATCTATTATAATAATATATTTATTAGAATTACATATTTACTATATTTATAATTATATAATTATTATATTAATAATATATAGTTACTATAATTATATAATTATAATAAATATATAATTATAATTATAAATATAATAAATATATAATTGTAGTAAATGTATAATTATAAATATAGTAAATATAGAATTATATAATTAATATAACTATATATTTATTATAATTATATAATTATTATAATTGTATATTTATTATATTTATAATTGTATATTTATTATATTTATAATGGTATATTTATTATATTTATAATTATATATTTATTATAATTATATAATTATTATAATTGTATAATTATTATAATTATATACATATTATAATCATAATAATTATAATAATTATATTTATAATAATTATAACAAATATACCATTATAAATATAATAAATATTTAACTATTAATAATATATATTATAGGTGTTTAGGGATAAATCTATAATTATATATTTATTATAATTGTAATTATTTAATTATTATAATTATATATTTATTATAATTGTATATTTATTATAATTATATATTTATTATAATTATTTGAAAAAGTTGAGGGTCAAGCCCTTATTATAAAAAGAAAGGCAAAGAAATAATTATTATATATTTATTATAATTATAATTATATAATTATTATAATTGTATATTTTTTGTAATTGTATATTTATTATAATTATATAATTATATATTTATTATATTTATAGTTATGTATTTATTACAATTATACAACTATTATATTTATAAACCCCAGTGGAAGCCCCTTTTTACTTATTGAAAGAATCTTGACAACGATCTTCTCTACCGAAGCCCCTTTTTCTTCCAGTTTCACATAAGGTGATTACATGACGATGCAGAGTAGGAGTTGCAGGTGGAGACCAAGGCGGAGGAGGCAGGGACTGAGGTAGAGAAGGTCCGAGTCAGAGGGGGAGTAGTTGTCGGAGGCGGAGAGTGAATCAGGGGGAGTCGTAGTTCGGGGGTGGAGACTGAGGAGGCGAACGCAGTGGAGGAGGAGGTCGAGGCTAGGGGAGGAGGCGGAGGCGATGGCGGGTCAGAGGATGCGACAGGAGGAAAGTGGGGAGAGGGGTGGAGAGGAAGGAGAGCTAGGGATGCGATGTGGAGATGGGAATTGGGGGAGGAGTCGGGGGAGCTGGGGATGAATTCAGGAGGAGAGTCAGGTGTGGGGGGAGCAAAATATAAGGGGAGGGATCCAATTATGGGATAATTTCTCTGGAGTCGACACATGGAGGAAAAAAATACAGGCTATAATATAGATAATAGATATAGATAATATATTATATAATTATAATAATTACGCCCCATAGGGCGCAGTTCAGTGGTTCCGCACATGCTGTACCTGTGGTGGTGAGTTGAGGAGGTCCTGGTTTCGAGCCTTTGCGTTTGCAGATTTTCTTTCCTTTGTTCCCCTCTCCCAGACCTACCATGTATAATTATAATAATTATATAAATATAATTAAAATAAATATATAATGATAAATATAATAATTATATAATTTTAATAAATATAAAATTACAATAAATATATCAATATAATAATACAATAATTAAAATTATAATAAATATATAATTATATTTATTATATAATAATAATAAATATATAATTATATTTATTATATAATAATAATAAATATATAATTATAATAATTATATAATTATAATAATTATATAATTATAAATATAATAAATATATAATTATAATAATTGTATGTTTATAATAAATATATAATTATAAATATAATAATAATAATAAATATATAATTATAATCAATATAAGATTTTAAATATAATAATTATATAATTATAATAAATATACAATTATAATTACAATAATTATATAATTATAAATATAATAAATATACAATTATAACAATTATATAATTATAATAAATATATAATTATAAATATAATAGTTATATAATTATAATAAATATACAATTACAATAAATATATAGCTATAATAATTATAAAATTATAACTACAATGAATATGTAATTATAATAAATATACAATTATAATAAATATATAATTCAAATAAATATATAATTATAAATATAATAAATATAACAAATATATTTATAAAAAATATATCTATTATAATAAATATAACTACTAAAATAAATATAATAAATATATAATTATATTTATTATATAGAAATATTAAATATATAATTATATTTATTATATAGAAATATTAAATATATAATTAAAATAATTATATAATTATAAATATAATAAATACATAATTATAATAATTGTATATTTATAATAAATATTTAATTATAAATATAATAATAATAATAAATATATGATTATAATCAATATATAATTATAAATATAATAATTATATAATTATAATCAATATATAATTATAATTATAATAATTATATAATTATAATCAATATATAATTATAATTATAATAATTATATAATTATAAATATAATAAATATATAATTACAAAAATAATAATATTATAATAAATATATAATTATAAATATAACAATTATATAATTATAATAAATATACAATTAAAATAAATATATAACTACAATAAATATATAATTATAATTATAATGAATATATAATTATAATAAATATACAATTATAATAAATATAATTAATTTATAATTATATTTATTATATATTAATAATAAATATATAATTACAATAATTATATAATTATAAACCTAATAAATATATAATTATAATAATTGTATATTTATAATAAATATATAATTATAAATATAATAATTATAATCAATATATAATTATAATCAATATATAATTATAAATAAAATAATTATACAGTTATAATAAATATACAATTATAATTACAATAATTATATTATTATAAATATAATAAATATATAATTATAACTATAGATTGTGGAGAGATGGAGAGTTTATCTCTAAAAAACGGAGAGCATCGCTCTCTTTCATTACAGGGGGATTCCTTCGGGAAACCTTGTTGTTCACTGCTGCTCCTACCAGGCGGATTGCATGAGGATGAAATTGTTGGTCACTTTGATCTTTTTGCTGCGTGCGGAAGGAGACGTGGTCATGATGTTTCACAGAGTGTGGCTTCGACGAATCTGCTTGCGGCCGATCCTTGTGAGGGAGGGTCAGCGCCCGGCGCGACTGGTGATAGGGGGAACATCCCGACAGTGGCTGTTGGTACAGGCGACTCATTGGAGTTTAAGGGAGACGCTGGAGATGGTGCCTTGACGATGGAGTCTGATGACAGTGCACTGATGGCTGCGGTTGGCGTTATTGTCAGGACGACGGTGGTTGGCGACGGGCTGCAGGACATCGATCGGCGACTCTGTTTGGATGGAGTCGATCTCGGTTCCGGAGGTGGCACGATGCAGGGTCTCTAACTAGGGGAAGGCTAGCACGACGACGATCTGGGTGCACATACGTGATTTTGTTCGGCATTCCTGTTCTTTGGAACGAGTTCAGTCTTTGGCTTGTGTCTAGATGGAGAGGGCCGAAGGGTGCTTATGGATGACTCTGGCAATGTTGGTTGGTGATCTCCGATTGGGAGGCCATAAAGCAGGGCCTGCGTGAGGGATTCAGTATGATGCCAGCGATGACGCTCGGGAATCAACTCAGTCGGTCGATGAGGGCGGTTGAACTTGGGAGGCAAGATCGTTGGGATCCTGGCGGTGGTGCGTTCCGTCTCAGGAGCAGTAGGCTGGTTGGCTCACCAGCATCTATGGGATTCGAGATTCCTGAGCGAGTCGGCGATGAGATGTGCGCCAGAAGTCGTGGGATGTGGACGACTGGCAGCGACGACTCTGAGCAGCGATGCAGGCTGTCCACGACTTCGGGTGCAGGTGGCTTGATGACCGGTCGATGACGTGTCGATGCACAACTGGCCAAATGGTGTTGGTGGATCTGACCGATGACGATTGCAAGCTGGCGACGTGGGCAGGGAAGTTTCCTCTAGATGTGCGACGACTTTGGATGAATGACTTCGAGGCGTGGGTCACGTCCAGTCAGCAGATCTTTGTGTTTGGTGTGTGGCCAGGCTGTCTTTGACTTTGGGGTGCAATGTGCTCACTGGAGTATTGGTGTATTTTGTTTGGCGTGAGCTGTGATTTGGGTGTGGTGCTGTGCATGTGGTGTTTTTATGGGTTTTGCTGTATGGGTCTTTGGGCTATTAGGTTTTTTGGAGTTGCATTGTTTTGCAACTCTTATGTTTTGGTGGCGACTTTGGTGCCGCATGTTTTGTGTTTCGCTGTATTTATATTTTCTTTAATAATTTTTTAGGACTCGAGCTCGCTCGACTCCTGAAATTCCATGGTATAATTATAACTATTATATAATTATAAATATAATAATTGTATAATTGTAATAAATATATAACTAAAAATATAATAATTATATAATTATAATAAATATACAATTACAACAAATATATAATTATAATAATTATACAATTATAATTATAATAAATATATAATAATTGTTTCTTTGCCTTTCCTTTTATAATAAGGGCTTGACCCCGAACTTTTTCGAATAATTATAATAAATATATAATTATAATAAATTTAGAATTAAAATAAATATATAATTATAATAATTAAATAATTACAATTATAATAAATATATAATTCTATAATTATTATAATTATAATAAATATATAAATATATAATTATTATAATTATAATAAATATATAATTATATATTTATCCCTAAACACCTATAATATATATTATTAATAATTATATATTTATTATATTTATAATGGTATATTTATTATAATTATAATAAATATAATTATTATAATTATTATGAATATAATATGTATATAATTATAATAATTATACAATTATAATAATTATATAATTATAATAAATATATAATTATAAATATAATAAATATACCGTTATAAATATAATAAATATATAATTATAAACATAATAAATATATAATTATAATAATTATATAATTATAATAAATTTATAATTTTATTAATTATATAATTATATATTTTTTATATTTATAATTATACATTTATTACAATGTTATATTTATTATATTTATATTTATAATTATATATTTATTATAATTATATAATTATAATAATTATATAATTATAAATATAATAATTATATAATTATAAATATAATAATTATATAATTATAAATATAATAATTATATAATTATAAATATAATAATTATATAATTATAAATACAATAAATATGTAATTCTAATAAATATACAATTATAATAAATATATAATTATAATAATTACATTTATAATTATAAATATAATAAATATATAAATATATAATTATTATAATTAAAATAAATATATAAATATGTAATTATTATAATTATAAGAATTATATAATTATATGATTATTATAATTACAAGAATTATATAATTATATAATTATTATAGTTATATATTTATTGTAATTATATGTTTATTATAATTATATAACTATTATATTTATAATTATATATTTATTATAATTATATAATTGTTATAATTATATATTTATTATATTTATAATTATATAATTATTGTAATTATAATTGTATATTTATTATAATTATATAATTATTATATTTATAATTATATATTGATTACAATGATATATTTATTATTATTATTATATTTATAATTATATATTTATAATATTTATAATATTTATAATTATATATTTATTATAATTGTATTGGCCCCGAACCTTCTTGGTGTTTATTATAATTGTATATTTATTATAATTACATATTTATTATAATTATAATTTTATAATTATTATGGTCATATATTTGTTGTAATTTTATATTTATTATAATTATATATTTTTTATAATTATATATATATTTTAATTATAATTATATAATTATTGTAATTATATTTGTATATTTATTATAATTATATAATTATTATATTTACAATTATATATTGATTATTATTATTATATTTATAATTATATATTTATTATAAATATACAATTATTATAATTATATATTTGTTATATTTATAATTATATAATTATTCTAATTATATAATTATTATAATTATATTATTATATTATTATTATTAATATATTTATATTTATTATTATTATATATTTATTATAATTATATAATTATTATAAATATAATAAATATAATTTTAAAATTAGTATATTTATTTTAGTGATTATATTTATTATAAATATATTTATTATAATTATAATTATATAATTATAAATATATATAGGATATATATAAGGGGGTTGGGGAGGTGTGGCGTGGGGATTTTGGAAAAAAAACTTGAGCGCCAATCCAATTGGCCCTACAGGGTGTTTCTCAAAGCGCCAATTGAATTGACGCTCAACAAACTCATTTCTCTAAATAGAAAAATTTAAACCTCTTAAATAAAAAAAAAATAAAAAAAAACCCTTTTTACTAATTTTGCCCCATTTGTGTGTTTGTACGAGAGCACATGTCATATCCTTAAGTGCATCCACAAGACCCAGGTTCAAAACCAGGCAGAGACATATTTCTGGAGTACTGTAGCAGTACTGTAGCTGACTGTACACTGTGCGGGTACTGTAGTAGAACTGTACACTGTACAGGTACTGCAGCAGGACTGTACACTGCGCGAGTATTGTAGCAGGTACTGTTCGGTACTGTAGCAGCTGGAACTATTCACCTTGGACCACCGGTTTGGGCTTGGAGTCCTTAAGGCTTTTGGGCCACCCAGGACTTCGAGTTAGTAGGGCTTTCAGGCCACCTTTAAGGCCTTCGGGCCACCTCAAGGCCTTCGGGCCACATGCAATTGCCCCAAACACACTACAAAAAAGGAGCAGCCCTAGAAGAGGATTCAGAGCAAGTGCACTCACCAGAGTAGAGCCAAATGGATTTGTCAGAATGAGAGGGTATGACTATGCCATCGGGACCAGCCTGTGCTTGCACGGGAAGCCTAGCCAGATGACCATGCGATGGTGGAGAGCTACTATCATGATGCAGATATTGGGGAGAGGTAGTTCCTTGTAGATAGTCTGGTTGAATTCTCTAAGACCTTCGGGTCATGTAATCTCCTAAGCCTATGGGCAATGTAATCTCTGAGTCTATGAGCCTTGTAAGGGTTCCCCCTCATCTCTTAAAAGGGGGGTTATCAAAATCAATAAAAATGAAGGCCTTCGGGCCATTTGGGGATTATAAATAAATCGCTATATGTATACTAGTTAAAATGATAGTGAACAAACATGAAAGCATGGTTACAATACAAAGATAGAAGAAATAAACAATGGATGGTTGAAAGTCATGTGGTTAAGAATCTTATTTCATTACCATGTAATCACGTATTTATAGGCCATATGACAATACAATCAACTAATTTGATTAATCATTGTTTTCTATTTTAAATCAAATGGTTAGTAGATACAAGATTATGAAATGTTGAAATATGAAAAGCAATAATATGAAAGTTTGAAGTATGAGAATTTATATTCATTATAATCATAAAAGTTGAAAATCGCAATGTTCATAATTATTATTTATTTATAAGATTCCCATAGGAAGTCATCAGTTTCAAGATATTTTATACAAGCTCCACTTAAAAAAACTTCATGAGAAAAAAACAAGCGAAACTAGAAGAATGAAATATAATGTCAATTTTATGTTATGATGTTAAAAAGTTTATCAAGAAAAATCAATGGGGAAAACTTTTTTTTCTGCAAGGGACAATGGGAAAAAAGTTACAACTAGCAATGTCATTTTGGATAATTATTCAAAATTATCACATGATCTAATTTGTTTAATATTAGTCTAAACATTCTTTTGAAACCTGTGAGTGAAAATAAATTTTGGTAACAATGTTGGAATATTTGACTATGGTGACCGTTGAAAGAGAACGTTAAAGACCTTTAGCGATCGATTCCTCCACCGCCATGGCGACGAACTAGACAACATGGCCGCCACTATGGTCCCTCCCCCACCAGAGGGGGATGGATCCATATTGAATCCTCAGACTCCCCAGATCATATTTTCACCCCCTTCACCTCCCCAATCTTCTACTTAGCTTTTCCAAAATCGAGGTCAACCCTAAAGTCCTCTCATGTGCTGACGACACCCCCACCCCAGTTTCTTCCTTGGAGTTCACGCACGCATCAGCGCAACTGAACCTTTCCCTAGTGGCAAGATTCAGTAAGCGATGTCCATCAGTCGACTCCTTCGACAGGTACATTTTTTATTCCCGGGGTCTGTGGGATTGGGTGATTGTAGGGATTTTGGATTTGCACAACATTATTATTTGCTTCTCTTATGAGGATGACTTGGTCGTAGCCCGATCCAATGCTCTTCATGTCTTTAATGGTTTTTGTTTCTCCCTACTCTGATGGTCCATCGATTTCCACTTGAATCAAGACCTCCCCTCTATGGCGATTTGGATCATCCTCCCCAACTCACCTATTCCTTTTCAAAATTTGGCATTCTTAGGGATGATTGGTAATTTATTGGGATGCTTCCTATGTGTCGACAATTGCACTCATACTCTTTGTCATCCCATCCCCCTCCCCCTCGCATCTGTGTTAAATTCGATATGTCTAAGGCGTCAGTTGATTTTTTTTTCATTGAGCTCAAAGGAGAGTATTCATGGAAGCAACACACTTGAATTGAATCATGGGATTACTATTGTACATCTTGTAATCATCTGGATCATGGTTCTTCTACATGTTGTCATGCTGCGAAACTGGCTGCTTATTGCGAGGATTTTTCATCAGGTAAACTGGATTCAGAAGCTTAAAATGAATTAGAAAAGGGAAAGGGTATTGTCAGTACCCCAATACCAAAATAAATTGTTGTTTCTAGTACAGTTGGTCCAAGATAGGCCCATGCTCAGTCCGTGAGGTCCACTCCTCCAAAATCTAGAAGAGGTTGCATAAGGATGGGGCAGTCACCCCATACAACTGCGATGACCAATTAGGCCACAAGTCTAAGGTCTGATGCTAAATAAAATGAAGTGGAATCAGCTCCAAGTGGTTCAAGGGTTTGGGGGGGGGGATAGGGCTCTCAACTCTCCTTGTAGAAAATCTGCCCAGAAAATGAACTCTATGAACAAGTTGGGTCCCAATAATACTTCTTTGATTCTAAAGTTGAGCAATCATTTTGAAGGTATGGAAACAAAATTCTCAGATCACAAGTATGGGGAATGAATTATGGTGACATCCAAAGGAAAAGTCAAGGCACTGTCAGAGGTAAACAATAAAATCCCTACACCATAGGAGAACAATATTGTAGTTCTGGGCTCCATTGAGGCTGAGTCAGGTGATGACAACTCCATTCAATCCTTAGTGGACTATAAAGATGGAATACAAGTTAGAGGACTACACAACCCAAGGAGTAAGAAAGAGAAGAAGGGATTTCAGGACTTGGGAAGTTTCATTATTCATAAGGGGAAGAAATCTAAAGGCCGTAAAGACTACTATCACCTACCAAAATCCATGGAGACAAGGTCTTCCAAGAAGGTTGGGGCCAACAAGGTGTCAGAATGAAAAACCATTGAGTATGTCCAGGACAAAGAGAAGGGTATTCCATCTTAGGTTGAAAACCAAATGTCCGAGTATAAAGATTCTAAGGAAAAGGGTAGGCAGTTGAAGAGAATGAAGTCCGAGACCATGTTCAGAAAGGCTCCTTAGCTATGGGAGAGCCTAAAAAAATTTCCAAACCATAACTGCCTGAGGTCAACTAGAAGCATGACTTAGTGTCTCAGGAACCCGAAACTTTCCAATGTTATGAAGAAGGAGATAGGTGAGGAGGAAGTAGATAAAGAAAATTCATTGGAGCTCATTCTTCAATCTAAATAAGAGATGTTGGAGGAGGTTCTCTCTATCAAAGCTTTATAAGAGGATTCCAACAAAATTTTCTGGAGAGTACTTCATGTTGATATCAACGAGGAGCAAGATTTTTGGATCAATAAATAAGAATAAATTTTGACATCAATCTTCAATGAAGGGAAGATCAATCTAGAGGAGTATATTCAGACTTGGGACAAGATGACCTACCACTTCGATGATCTTATCAAGGATGACCCAGAAATGAAGATAACCCCCATTCAGGGTGAATGTTTCCAATACTCTTAAACTTTTCTAGAATGGTATTGTGATTTATTTTATAGTTTAATGTTCTTTTTTTTCTTATGAATTTTGTGAGGGTTACCACTTTTCCCACAAAATTGATCTTTGAAATAAAAAAATTTAATTTTTAGTGTTAAAGCTCTCTATACCGAAACACACAATGTGGGACCTAGGAGCAGTTGTTTAGTCATTGGGAACAACCAAGATCATATGACCTTACAATCATTATAATTCCTCATGACTGTACAAGCATTTGGAATTCTGATGAATTTTGAATTTTCATTTGTTGGATGGGCTATATTTTTTGTCATAGTGCACAGTTTGGGGTGCATGGTTTAGGATAAATCACAAGACACCCCGATTGTGAGAAGGTTTTTAGTTCAATTTCAACAGAACATGGTTTTCTAGAATGGTTAGCACATGATTTTGAGGAAACCATACAGATTGAAGGGGGAACCATGCAACTTAGTCTAGGTTGGAGGATTGGCACACAGTTTTCTCATGGTTGTAGACAAACCATATGGAATATTGTAGGCTGGGACAATGCTAATTTTTATGGTCGACACATAGTTTGATAAACCATGCGGCTTGATCATGTGAGTGGGGTGTGTTTGAGAAAAGCCTACCACACAGTTGGCACACAGTTTGAAAAAGTATGCTTCCAAATCGTGCGACCTATTAAAAAGGGGTGAATTTCATTTTTTACCATGTGGGTTTTAAGAGGGAATCCACTCTTGTCCTCCCACTCCCTTGCGCACATTCCCTAACCACCCAAGGCCCCTCCCTCCTTTAACCCCCTTCTTTTGGAGTGATTTCATGTGTGTTCTTTGGCAATTTGAGGTAAGCCTCTCCTTACAGTGATCTATACTTAACTCCTCCTTCTATCATCTATAATTTTAATATCTCTAATTTGGGTTTTTGATTCTAATTCCATCAGAACATGTTGGATTCAGACATTGATGATGGGGCTTTTGTTCTTCCTATGTAGGGGACGTCCCAAGAAAATGTCTGGGTGTGGTTGTTTGTTGAATCATCGAAGGCACTCCACACCATAGATTTTTCTTCAGTTTTTCATTAAAAATAAAATTATTTAACAATATAATTAGTGGAATAGATTGGGGCTTTGGATCAGTTTGGTTTTGGGGGAGTTTCGGGGGTGGTCGGCGCCCCATTGCTCAAAGAACTGGTGATCATTGGATGTGCAGTGAGTTTTTGGCATTTATGACACCTTTGAATGAATGTTATAATTAATTATATTTGGTTATAATCTATTAGTCATGATTTCTTGGCATGATATAAGTGCCCAAAAGTGTGGAAAGTGTCCATTGGAGCCAATACAAGCTTGGGTGAGGTCAGACAATGAGTTGGCGGGATATAAAAAATGGGAAAAGCTTCATTTGAGGTTGATGGCCTTGCGTACACACCCAATTGTTTATGTATTTGATTATATGCATGAAGACATGTGGTTTATACACCTTAGAGCAATAAACCTATAAATTAAATAATTTATTGATGAATTAAATCAATTGGTAAATTGACAATTAATTAGACTATTAATCTAATTGAGTGATATGACTCTAGATGAACTACACAAGGTATTTAGGGCCACTGTGGGATCTTGGACATTGGCTGGTTGCCTCGACCACCAATGGACAAAGGCTTAAATTATTAGATAATGATGAACTATGATATTTAAACCCCTTTAAAGGTGAGAATGGTCTTAGTATAACCTAGTGTCCCATGAGTAGGAGAATGTGGACACCTCCCTATGGAGGTGTGACATGACTTGAGATGGATAGCCCTAGTAGGACACATGAGGATCCTTGAGATGTGATTAGCCCAGGTAGATAAACCATATGTTATGATTAATATATTGGGTGAGTAGACTAACCTAGTGATGCCTTGGTAATCGAGATGGGTCGTTCACCATCTTTTTGACTTATGCCTATGTGGCAAACCCCATGTAGTCAGTGAGGCCATATTACCTTATTGATGATGCCATGGGACGCGACATACTTAGAGCATCAGGTGTTGACCTAAAACCTTAGTTGAGACCAAGGAACCAAGTGAGGGTGCCTTTGATGTGCAGTGACCCGAGGGACCTGAGGGGATGCCTCATTGATTGAACAACCCTATGTGGGTGTGTTTAGGCTTGGGTAGAGATGGTAGCAAGTGTCACCTTATACCCATGCCGAACATGTGAGCCAAAGGGGTTATGGATAGTGGTGTTGGGCATGGGAATCAACCAAAACTTATGATTTCTTTTATGTATGGTGGGTTATAGAATGAACCTTTATGGGAGATGTGATACGGGTGGGTTTCCATGGATTTGGACTCAGTATATAAATTGGAGTTTCCATGAACTTGGATATCAAATTTTTAGACTATCATGGGATGTTTCCCTAAAGTAGTGAGTATATGGATGGGTTTCCATGGATTTGGAGCCGATATATGAATTGGAGCTTCCATGGACTTGGAGCTCAGATGTTTGGACTGTTGTGGGATGGGTCCCAAAAGTTGTGAGGATACAGTTAGAGCTACCATGGACTTAGAGCTCAGTGTTGGGGATACATAGATTTGGATCATGTATATTTATACTGTTGTAGGATGGTAACTCAGTGTCATGAGGATATGATTGGAGTTTCCATGGATCTAGAGCTCGGTGTTGGAGTTGTCATGGATTTGGAGCTTGTATGTTTGGATTGTCATAAGATGGGACCCCTGAGTCACAAGGATACGACTGAGGCTACCATGGATTTGGAGCCTAAATGTTATTGGTAGGCACAATCATTGTAACATGATCATAGACACCCCAACATTAGCCAAAGCAGGTATGCTAGATCGGGGTTAAAGACCTAAGGATTGATGATGGTTATTTATTTGTTTATTTTTTGTAGTGAATTTATTTATTTTGAGCATTCCACATACACATATCACAACATTGATGGTACTGTACATGATTTCATTGGTGGTTCCCTATTGAGTTATGTACTCACACTTCGTCGAGCTACCATCACACATGGGTACCGAGAAACTCTCAAATGGGTATTATAGGAACATTTTTAGGATGAGGCCCGAGGTAGCATGGTCTAGTGGGACAACTCAGATGGGATATAAATCTTAGGATGTGGTATGACTTGGAGTAGAGTAGAACCTCCTGTAAATTTGTTTTATTCTTATATTCCTTTTTTATATTTCGATCGTCCTGATGGGTGATGTGTTTGTATTTTATATTTGAAGCATGACTATTCGAGTTGTATGCCAGATTCCATTTTGTTATAACAAGGATTATATTTATTACTTCCACAATTTTTTATATTTATATCGGGTATAATACTTGTTTATTTCTCAATTGTTTCTTACTTTGATACAAGGGGTATAAACTCACCATAATACCTCCTTAGACCCTCACTGCTAGTCTATAACCTTTGACATTCAGGGTGGTGCGCCTGAGGTCATGAGGCACCTACTATTTAGAGTGAGTTAAGTTGGGGCATTGCAAAGTGGTATCAGAGCCTTGTCTTCTTTTATCTTAATGTATTGGGATTTGGTATACTAGAGACATAGGTACGTGTTGAACCATATGATGGAACCCAAACTGGCACGCCATGAACACCTTTTTCAATGTAAATCTAGGTTACCAAGTATGATATTGATGTTATTGTTTTGTGTTATTATTGTTGTCATGATTTTTACTTAGCATGACTCACATGTGGTTTGACATTTATGATTTATGATTTATTAGATTTTTGGATCTTGGACCATTGGCAATAGGTCAGTTCTGGATTTGACTCTTGGACTATAGAGACAAGTGGAATCTCATGCATCATGCCAAGCATGTAAAATTCACATGATATATGATTGTTAGTGTGATTTTTCCAACTTATGACCGAAGCTTGACTATTTAAAGTGTCACCAACCTCTCATATGATGTTTTCTCATATATGTACTTAGTGAAATTCTATTTAGATGGGATAACTTGCATATTTGTATCTTATTATGGTGTAAGGTCTTATGAATCCTATGGTGAGATGAAATTTGATGATGATGGTGATGCATTCCCTTTAGCAGGAGATGAGTAGAGACCCTAAGGGACCAGTGAAGGAATTCAATTTCTTAGAGATGAACCAATTGGGGGTGAGTGTTGTGCAGGTTTAGTAATTTAAAGTTTCGATAACAACTAATATGATGTTTTCCCATATAACTTGGAATGACACTCTACTTAACCAAATTATGTGGTGATGGTTTAATAAATATGGATTATTCTAGGGCAATGTTAGTTGTATGTGTGTACCTATATAGTGTAACCAAATCCTATAGGGAGTATTCTGATGTGCAGATGCTTGGAAGGGGTGAGTGTTTTGGGTTCAATTATTTAAAGTGTCAGTAACAACCTATATAACATTTTCCTATATAGCTTGGAATGACATTATTTCTAACCAAACCTCATGTTTTTAGTTATTTGGCACAAATTTTCTAGGAAAACGTCGTTATATATGTATGGATCTGGATGAGTTATGTTTATTGAGGGAGTAATCTCATAGGAGAATGCTTAGTGAGAACTAATGCCTTGGTAGGTTGTGGGTAAGCATGTGATGTCATCATGTTATGAGGCCCTTGAGTGGGAACTAGCACATGAGACGTCGTATGGGTATAAATGATAACTTGAGATGTTTCTCATAATTTATGACCCTTGTGAGACTAGGTTTTTGGTCTACGTGGGAGGACCTAGAGAACTTGAGACACAAATCAGTGTTTAGTGAGTCAGAGCCTTGTATTGATCGAGGGAAACCTGTGAGAGGGGTTGTCCTAGATTTATAGGTGTGTTAAGTTAGGGATAATAGGTAGGCACTTCAGGCTATTTGGTTGATTCACTGGCGGTACTATCGAGTGTGATAAAGGCATCATGATGCCTTATCCTTTATGAGAAGGTGCACTTTTGGGTGTGATGTGAGCATGGGTAAACTTTTGAGGCCTTGGAATAAAATTAGATGGTGGCTAAGCGTGTGGTTAGATTAACAAATTGACGTACTATGGATCATGTTCAATTTTGTTAGTATATCAACCTATTTCTGATGATGTGAGACTCAAGAGAGTGTGATTCAGATTTTCTATGATTTGGTGGTACTGTAGCTTATGCCCGTTCATTTTTTGACGAGATAGAGGTAGTGTACATTGGGTACATGTGATACTATTTAGTTTTGAATTAGTGAGTGGACACATACAGGCTAAAGATCGGTGGAATAAATGATATGTTTTTGATCTTGGTTTCCAGAGAGTTTCAATGACAATGGAAAATGTACCTTTATGGTAAAGGAGACATAAAAATTGGATTGAGTGTGGTGACATGAGTGATCTGAGTTGATCATAGACAAGTGTTGTATGAGATATATGAGCATGGACCAGGAGGAGTGGTACACACACAATGATGGAACCATATAAGGTTTCACTTGAGGAGCAGTTTAATAAGATCTATATGGCAGGGAGTACACTATTTTTCATTTGAGGGTGCAACCCTCATTATGATTTGGGAGCAGACAACAATTCATGTTGCAATGGCTCTCAGGTATGAGCGGGTCAGGATGCATCCAATCATTTCATTAGGGGATGGGAATGACATAGTCCATAGTGTTTAGGTTTTGATCAAGTGAAGATATGGCAAGGACACTTCTATGGTGGGGAGCGAGATGTCGGTCTTGGGCATATGAACCTTGTGTTAAAAGGTTCGTGGTCATGTGGAGTCGACCATGGAGCGATCATGATGGCATTCAGTTATCATCATGCAACAATTTAAATTCGTGTAAATATTACTCAAGGAATTATATATGTGGAATCATAGTCAATGTTAGATCGAGACCGAGCATTGGCATCCGGCTCAGGATTGAGTAAAGTGAATCAGGACTGTTTCGATCGAGCTGAGTTAGGGCTTGCACGAGGCATAATGATGGGTTTTTATGGTTGAGGACTCAACCATGAAATTACATTGGAAGTCAGGAATGGACTTTAATGATAATTTTTATAGGATCATGAGATTACTTTGGGTATGAGAGCATTGTGATTTGGGAATTAGCGATGCATTGGCGGTCGAAGCCGAGCATTTTCAAGAAGGGTTGGATAAAGGAGGTTTGACCGATGTTTTTCATGAGATAGAATATAGTGGGAAAAAACCCACATCAATTATGTTTCATTAGGTAAATTATTTTGGATATGATGGGTATTCTATGGATTTTTTGGCTAGGTATTTTTGTGGAAAGATGAAGTGTTTAGGGCCCTCGTGTATGACTAGTGATACCCATTGGTGCTGGTTCAAAATTGATAATGAAGAGAACTACCAATGTCGACTGATGTATTCTCACATGTTTATGGGTAGTGATTTAGGAACCACATTAGGTGCATCATTGGAATGTAAGTTTGGAGTTTCAATAAACAATTTTGATGGATGAGGCACTTAGCATCAGAACTGATAGTTACGGGCTAAAGATTATGGTGGGGAGAACCCTAGGCCTCATGATGAATTGAATTATGAAACTTTCATTTCTTGAGATGGATGAAATCAAGTAAGCATCATCTTGATGTTTCAATGATGAATTCGAGTAGTGGATTGTATTTCGGTGGGTTAAGCGCCATATATTGGAGTTGCACTTTAGAGGTGTGCGAGCGTTCAAGGACAGAATGAGTCTATATGAATGAGAATTAGAGATCTAGATAGTCCAATACATATAGTTTGATGACTAAATAGACTTCTCAGGGATGATAAGTATTATTTTGGGGAGTTCTTAATGCCTCATGACCATACAAACATTTTGAATTTAGGGGAATTTTGAATTTTTATTTGGTGTACAGAACAAATTTTGAATCGGGGTTCAAAATGGAATTATGAAAGTTTAAATATATTAAAGTGATGTTTTTGGACATGGTTTAAGGCATGAGAGGTTCCTTAGGTGTTTTAGTGAGTCTTGAGAGCTTCTAGTTATGTTTCAAAAGTTTTGGAGGTTTCTAGTCAGGGTGCATGGTTTGGTATGCATGGTTTAGGAGAAATTGTGTGACACCCTGAGTGTGAGGAGGTTTTCAGTTCAATTTTTATAGATCATGATTGTTTGGAATGGTTTACACATGTTTTTTTATAAAACTATGCATATTAAAGGGGAAATCATGCAACTTGATTTGGGCTGGTGGCTTGGTGCATGATTTGTGCAAGGTTATAGAAAAATCATGTGAAATGTTACGGGCTGAGATAATGTCAATTTTCATAGTTGGATAATGGTTTGAAAAACCTTATAGCCCATTAAAAATGGATGAATTACTTTTTTCCCTTGTGGGTTTTAAGAGGGAAGCCCATCTTTTCATCCCTCTCCCTTGCATGCATGCCCCATCCACCCGAGTCCTCCACCCTACCTGACCTCCTCTATTTATAGTGATTTCAGGTGTTTTCTTTAGTGATTCGTGGTAAGGATTTCCCTTTGGTGATATCTCATTGTATCTTCCCTCTCTCATCTCTAATTTTAAGATTTTGGTTAGGTATTTTTTTCTTTTGATTCCACTGGAGCATACTAGAATCTGATGTTGATGAAAAGGCTTTCATTCTACCCATGTAGGAGACATCATGAGATAATATTTGGGTGTCGTTGTATATTGAATCATCAAAGGTATAACACATCGTTTATTTTTCTTCATTTTTTCATTTAAACTAATTTTTAGTGATTTAATTGTCAGTGTAGGTTGGGGATTTGGCTCGATTTGGGTTTGGGGTGTGTTGGGGGTGGCCAAAACCCCTTTTCTCGAAGAATCAGTGATCTTTGGATGCCCAGTGAGTTTTTTTGTGTTTATGAAACCTTTTAATAAATGTTTTAATTAATTATATAAGGTTATAATTGATTATTTGTGATGCCTTGGTGTGAGATAAGTGCCCCAGAGTGTGGGAAGTGACCTTTAGAGTCGATATGAGCATGAGTGAGGCCGTACAATGAGTTGTCAGGCTGTGAAAAATGGGAAAATCTTCATTTAAAGCAAGCGGCCTCGTTTACACAACTTATGGTTTATGAATTTGATTATATACAGGGTGACATTTGGTTTCTCTACCTTAGGGTGATCAACCTCTAAATTAAATAAGTTTTTAAATGAATTAAATCAATTGGTAAATTGATAATTAATTAGATTGTTAATATAATTAAGTGATATGACTCTAGATGGACTACACATGGTCTCCAAGGCAATTGTGGGTTCTTGGACACCAGTTAGTTACCTTGAACACAAATTATTGAAGGATTAAATGATTATATCATGATTCCCTATGATATTTAGACCCCTTGAGAGGTGAAAATGGGATCAATATGACCTAGTGGACCTTGAGTAGGATCTTATGGACACCTTCCTATAGAGGTGTGACATGACTTGATGGAAAACCCTAGTAGGCCGTGTGAGGACCCTTGAGATATACTTAGACTAGGTGGATAGACCATAGGATATGGTTGATTGATTGGGTGAGCGGACAGACCCAACAATACCTTGGCAACCAATATGGGTTGTGGGATATCTTTTTGACTTCTTCCTATGTGGAAAACCTCATATAGCTAGCGAGGCCATGCTACCTTGATGACGATGCCATGGGTTGAAACATACTTAGATTTTCAGGTGTTAACCTGATACTTTAGTTGAGACCATGGACCCAAATGAGGGTTCCTATAATGTGTAGTGACTAGGGGTACTCAAGGGGGTGCCCTATTGACTGGCTAACTCTGAACAGGTGTATTTGGGATTGGGTATAAATGGTGGCAAGTGTCACCTTAGAACCCATAACAAACATGTTAGCCCAAGGGGTTGTGGATAGTGGTTTTGGGCATGGTAATTTGACCAACCCTTGTGATTTATTTTATGTATGTCAGGTTATAGAATGCGCCTTTAGGGGATATTTGACACAGGTGGGATGGGATAGATTTAGAGACAACATACATATCAGATCTGGCATGGACTTAGAGCTGAAATGTTTGGACTACTATGGGATATGTACCTAGATTCATGAGGATACATGTGGTATTCCATGGATTTGAATCTAGTATATATATTGAATACATCATGGATGTGGATCTTAGATGTTTGGATTACCATGGGACAGTTCCTCATACCTGTGAAGATATGGTTAGAGATGCCATGGAAATGGATCTCGGTGTTGGGGCTGCCATTGATTTGGAGCCCAGATGTTTGGACTATTATGGGCTGAGACCTTAGTGTCATGAGGATACAATTGTATTTTCCATGGATTTAGAGCTTAGTGTTGGATCTACCATGGTTTTGGAGCTCAGATGTTTGGACTATCATGGGATGGGACCTTAGAGTCATGAGGATATTGAAGGGTTTTGTTAGAGTCTACTAATAATTATCAGATCAAGAAGAAGTGATTAAAACCCAAATTTAAGGATCTCCCTTGTAAGAAATATGAAACTATGTTTAAAAGTAGAAATGAATAATTGATGTAAATAAGTGTACCGTACACTAAAGATCATTTACAACATATTCAAGCTTCATCGTATGGGTTTGATAAAGATCACAAAAGTGGAAAAAAAATATTCCCACCTCCGTGGTGTATCCACAGGCTAAACTAAATCATCCGAAATTTGTATGAGATTCACCTTTTCTCCATGGTATTTTAGTACCTATATATGTAAAGGAGTAAGATGGTAGAGAGAAATGTGTAAGGTAGAATAAACCAAACCCAAGGATCTGAACCCATACCCACACTGCCATCACGTGGAAGTGACTTTATATAGCTTTTGAGGACACTACTTAATAAAGAATACATTAATTAATGCATTTATAACACATGTATTAATTCCTTGACTAATTCATGCATCATATTCATGAATGAATTTAACTCCCATATGTTCCATATGAAACATCTAATTAAATGATAGCTGCATATAAGATTGAACTGTCAAAACGATGACTATTATTGTACACAGTGTAAATTAAATTCCCTTTTCTACATGAAAATCACAATTTATATTCAATCCATAATATATATATATATATATATATAATTTTTTAGGGAATATCTCCATCAATATCCCTCTTTCACTAAAGCTAAATAGACTTTGTTCCATTTTTGTATCATATACAATAACCTGTGAAATCATATCCAAAACTCTTTTGGATATTTTCCAAAACATGTTTGGAAAGCTATAATTAACTTTACCTTATATCACATAATATGTAATACCTTGTGAATACCCATCCAAAAAACTTTTGGATTAACTCTAAAACACTCTTAGAGAATATCTTTAAGTCAAACTCAATCCCCATTTAGTCAACCATAAAGTGTGATTCCACGGGTCTTTATCGCACAAAAAACAAATAAGAATCTCAATATCCATATATGTAAGCATAAAGTGGACTCTAGAAAAGAGTTAATGCTATTCAATCTATAAAGTGATATGGCATGATCTCTATCAAACACACATATCTTTATACTTGTGTCCACCATTTTACATCATATGCAAACATGAATTCTCATATTTTCGCTTTATCCAAGAAATTGAGTGATCATAAGATAAAAAGCATGTCAATCCCATATAACCAACTCATATGTTCTTGATTCTCTAAGTGTAGATTGATCTGATCGATGAATACATCACATGTCATTTATCCTTATGGATAAACACATCACATGTCTCTTATCCAGATAGATATATACTCTATTGATGTGTCTACACACACCCACCATCTATCTTAATTGAGGGCCTAGATGTTATATTCGTTATATGAGATGAAAAATCCTATCTTGGTTAAGCTCCAACCGATGACATGATCAACAATATACCCAACCACACCCGTATAAGATAAGTCAATATATATATTTTTGTAAGTAAGGTATCAAAGTATGAAGGTTTTCATGATAGATATATCACCAAACTCAAGTATTGGGGACTCAAATATGATCCATGTACCCCTATTATACCAAATACATTTGTATGACACTCTATGTGGTATACTTAGTAGGTCATCTATCATGCACAAAGAATCATATTATCTGTTTTGTGCCTCATGATCATAGTCTATATCTATATATAAGAATCCTACTCATGATAACCTTAACATTTCATCACAACTTATAATAATCCATGATAAACATCAGTTAGGGATAACTCAAAGTCGCACTTTGAGAGGTTAATTATCATTACACTTCAAAAAATGTATATCTATATATACATTTATGTAGAAAACATGAAAGAATGATAAAATCGAGGTTTAATTTAATATGATATATTTTAATATTCTTAAACTCTTTAATAATATTTAAAAAAACCAACATAAACATCAATTTATCATATCATATATGATAAATTATTAGATCAACCTTATGTTTTCTAAACTTTATGGGTTTTCTTAACACATTACATCATATGTAATCCATGTCACATATACATGTGACTATTTGATAAATCCCCCACACTAAACTCTTCAGTGAGAAACATCTATTAAGTAACTCAATTTGATTAATGGCGAGATTTAGGAATCATATTTCCAACTTTTCAACTTCTCGAACACATTCAAATTTTGTAACTTCATAACATCAAATGTTACGATGTAAACTTCTGTTGTATACTTAGAACTCTTTCTAAGCACATCACCATCATCATCATCCATGAAACCATATTCTATAAAAATTTCCCTTGAAATAATATAACTACATGCATTATTGCTTACTAATACATCCTAAATTTCTCAGGATATTAAGTAAAATTCACTTTAAACTTAGACTGGTATAATATTTTATATATAAACTTTTAACTTATCTAATTCCAAATATACGACCACTAGCCTCTTAGGTAGTATATTCTCTTCATAATATCTTACTAAGATACACAAACCCTTTTTTGTTAAAAAATAACATTTATTTTCTTTCAGTATGAATATTAAAAAAATAAACTATATCATATGTGGTATTATATAGGTTTATAACATTTTTATTTGAAAATAATATTTTATTAAAATACACATTTGGCATAACATAACTTTCAAAATTAATTTCTATAACATTCATGCCTGACATGGACATTCCACAGAGTTTCAAAAACTATTTCAGGTATATCTTGGAAAATCCAATCATATTGAATTATTACTCTTCCTTTTGAAAAACCCTAGATTTCAATGACCTTGATTGGATTATTTAAGAAACATTGTTAAAATTTTCAACCAACTTTTCTTCTTATGGTTTGAACTATTACCTATTTATACTGTCTATACAACACTTTAAAACCTAGACACCATATTCCTAGTTCATATTTATATTCCCAACAATTTTAGAATATCAAGTAAATGTTATTTGAATTTAATCATATCATTGGAAAATTTCCATAGGTGCCAATAGGATAAATTCCCTAACTAGAACAAGCCATTTTAGTCTCCCCTTAATGCATGTTATATATTTAAACAAATCATAAACCATGTGTATTGAAAACACCCATTTCATTTCATATAAATAACTATTGTTTACATTCCATTCTCAAGATATATATGAGATAAAAATACACATCATGTGACAAGTTTATCAAAGATTAAAATATCTAAGTCATCAATCTAGCAACTCTTTTGCTCCATTACTTGAAAGAAAAATTCAAGCTTCAATTCTTCTCTTCTTATAACTTTCTCTATATTTACTACACTTGTAAAACATATAGTTGATATCATATATCTATTAGAATAATATAATTTATTTCTATAACCAATAAATCTTTAAGGAACATTTAGTCTCACCAAGTCATTTAACATATTCAATCATATTTAATATCATTTGACACACCCAATCACATTGAGTATATGAGACTAAAATAATTGATATACCCAATCATATTGAGTACATGCATAGAGACTAAGATTCATTTAGTCATTTTGAAGCCAATGCCTTTGAAACCTTTAAATGAATAACTCTATGCTTCCATAAGCATCTAGATTCACTTGTTGAAAAATTTCAATACTTGGTTACTAAGGGAGTAACTGTTTTGATACATAGAATTTTCATTAAGAACTTTTCTTAAATCAAAAATCTAGATTAATAACTTTTCTTAAGTTACCAATCTTATGAGTGTATTACTTTAAGATTCTCCTTTCAAGAATTTATCACAAATTTTATCTTGACAATGATGGTGATATAATCTATAATAGAATCATTTATTAGATGAGTATCATGTTATATAAACCATTTAATAAGAAATTTTATTAAATGGACTACCATTAAAATAATGAACCCTTTAAAAACACACCATATCCATTAGTGATCCAATATCCATATTTCTCTAAGAAATGATTCTTCTGGGGTTTTCCTCCCATCACTTAATTATTTAGGTAAATAATCATCCTAATCACATCATATACGATTCTTGAATAGCTGAGTGGACAACCCTTTGTCCAATCCATCATATAGACAAAATCAACTTCATTACCTAGGTATCATTACTAAGGGTTTCCCAGCTAAGTTTAACCTAAAGAAAACATCAAAAATAGATTAACAAAAGGAAACCCAGGGTCACCCTTCTAAATAACCTACCCAAGGAAGATCCAGTTTTACCCATTAATTGCTTTCCTTACAAAAGATAATCTAGGGGAACCCTAGTTGAATGATCTAGATCTTAGCAAGTGCTGTTTTGGAAGAAATATCATACTTATTATTTTAAGAGGATTTTATCTCACCATATTATCTCATTCCATTCCCTTTATGTATGTATGTTTCTAGTAATTTGGTTTGGAATCCTACTCCCTCCACCAAACTAATATGTTCAAACCATATTGATGTGTAACTTGTTACACAACCCGCAAGTTTGTGTTAGTCACCAAAAATTAGAAGTTGAGTATATTCATACACACCATAATGCATCATATAAATAATTTACATGAACAATTCATGTAAAGGTATAGAGTTATCCACATGAGTTTTCTTGATGATACAGATAGTTGACCCCATTCACTAGCCTAGACAAGGCACAAGCCTCTGGGTAAGTAGGTAGTATGGCCCCAAGTCCCTCTACCAGGGATACAATACTCAATAGATAATCCAATTCATCACAACTCTAACACCTAATATGCACAAACTATATTCAAAAAATGAATTCAAGTCCATAACTTCAATTAAAAACTGAGGTCAAGGTATATGGAAAACTAAATTCATTATAGAGTCAATCCTAGCATGTAATGCAAGTCTCTATCCTATAAGTAGTTTAACAAAAGCATACAATCTTCACATTTATTAAACAATTTACTAAACATGAATATGATAATAATAATATTTTAAATAAAAGGAAAATTCAAATATTTAAACATGAGATAAATATTTATGAACAATTCATAAATAAAAACTAATAATAAAACCTTTTTATAATTTCATATTTAACATTATAGACATTCCATAATTTTGAATATAAAAATTTTATATTCATTACAATATTAACTCTTTTATATTTATCATTATATGGAATTTTCCATTTTAAATATATGATATTATATGAATTATAAACTATTTATAATCCAATTTCTATTATGTAAACATTTTACATAATCTAAATATCATATACTTGTTCATTATTTAAACCTTTATCATATCGATCATCAAAACACTTTTGAAATGGCTTAAATAATATCTAATTAATCCTCCCTTTTATTTTGAACAATTCACAATAATTAATTATGAATAATTCATAATTTTTTTTTAAATTTTGGACTTATTTCACAATTTATAACCCTTTATAAATTATTTCTTATGATTTCTAAATAAACATTTTTATTTATATATCATAAGAATTTCCATATAATTTGTTAAAAGGTATTTCAAATATTAACATTAAATATGTGAGAAAAATAAAAGTTTCATAGACATTTAATTAATTAATTATAAACAGTTTATAATAAATTAATTTATAAAACTTTTAAATATTAAAATATCCCAAAATACCTTTTATAATTACTTATAAAAATTTTATAAACCATTAAATCATTTTAAATGTTCAATTTTTTTTAACAATTTTAAAATAATCCTGATTACCCTTACACAGAATCTCTATTCTATGTAAAAGGCAACCTTCTTCTACCCTTATGTAGACTATATACATAATGGTAGATATATATGATCTTTACATAACATATGTTGCATAAAGGTACACCCGATATTACCCATACATGAGATACTTCATGCAAGGGTAGTTTATAGAATACCTTTATGTTCTCTTAAGAAAACCTTGTTTACCCTTACATGGACCCCTTCATGTAAAGGTAAGTCATAGATTACCTTTACATTGTCACTCACATATAGGAAACTCCCTGGTTTCCCTTACACAATTGATTCGTGTAAGGGTAATGACCTAGTTACCTTTATGCAACCCATTTTTGTAAAGTTAACACCTTGATTAACTTTATGTATCCCTACTATATAAGGGTAATCCATTTTAAAAAACGAATTTTCAAAATACAAAAATACTACTATGTTTTTGTGATTTATTCTTCATTTCCAAACATGATTTCATAAAACTAAATCACAAAATCCTTTGATAACATTTAAGGGTTTTGTTAGAGTCTACTAAAAATTATCATATCAAATAGAAGTAATTAAAACCCAAATACAAGGATATCTCATACAAGAAATATGAAACTGCATATAAAACTAGAAATAAAGAATTGAAGTAAATTAGTGTACCATAATTTTAAGAGCATCTTAAACATCTTCAAACTACATCAAATTAGTTTCATAAAGATAAAAAAGTGGAAAATAAAAGATTCCCACCTCTGTGGTGTATCCATGATCTAAACTGAATCATCTGATGTTCGAATGAGATTCACCTTTTCTCTACAGTATACTAGTACCTCTATATGTAAAGGAGTAAGATGAAAGAGAGAAATGAGATAGGGATAATCAACCAAACTTGAGGATTTGAATCAATACCCACACTTCCATCATGTGGCTTCAACTTTATACAGCTTCTGAGTATGATCTTTGATGAAGCATACATTAATTCATGCATGTATTAATGCCTTGGATAATTCATGCATCATATACATTAATGCATTTAACTCTCATATATTCCATATGAAATGACCGATTAAATAATATCTACGTATAAGATCAAACTATCCAAATGATAAATATTATCATAGGCAGTGTAAATGATATCCCCCTTTCTACATGAAAATCACAATTTTCTTGAAATCTATCAAATATATATATAAATAAATAAATATATATATAATGTTTTAGGTAATATATCCTTCTTAAATTCCTAGAGATGCCATGGATTTGGAGACAACATGTTACTGGGTAGGCACGATCATAACAACATGCTCAGAGACACCCGGAACTGGTCAAAGTAGGTATGGTCAATCGGGATCACAGACCTAAGGACCGATGATGGTTATTTTTTGCAGTGTATTTATTTATTCTAAGCATTCAACATGCATATATCATAACATTACTGGTATTTTATGAGACCACATTGGTGGTTCCATACTAAGTTATGTTCTCACACCCTACTCGGGATGCCGTTGCACATGGTTACCCAAGAAGCTCTCAAATGGTTATTACAAGAAGAGGTTTGGGCTAAGGCTTAGGAAAACATGGTTGAGAAGGACGAATCAGATGGGATATGGATCTTGGGATTAATTAGAGTATAACCTCCTATATATTCATTTTATTCTTATATTCCTTTTATATATGTCAATCGACCCAGTGGGTGATGTGTCTGTATTTTATATTCAGGGCATGGCCTTTAGAGTTTTATGCCGTATTCCATTTTATTATATCATGTCTTATATTTATTTCTTCCATTGTTCTATTTATTTATTTAGGGTATGATACTTGGTTATTTATCCATCGTTTCTTACTCTAATATAGAGGTATATCCTCCCCATGGTACCTCCTTAGACCATCGCTGCTAGCCGACAACCTTTGGCATTTAGGGAGGTGTATCTGAGGTCATGGGGTGACACCAGTCTAATTGCTATTCAGAGTGAGTCAGGATAGGGAATGAAAAAGTGGCATCAACACCTTGTTTTCTTTTATATTTTTGTTTTGATACTTGGTATACCAGATATGTAGGAATGTGTTATAGCTTTTTATAGAACCTAGATTGGTGCACCATGAACACCTTTTTTGGTGGAAGTCTAGGTTACTGAGTATGTGTTTGATATTATTAGTTTACACTATTATGGTGGTAATTATTTTTAATTAGCATGACTCATATTATGTTCAACATTTATTATTTACGAGTTATTAGATTTTTGGATCCTGGATCATTGGAAAGAGTCCAATTCTGGATCCTACTCTTGGTCTATAGAGGTAAGAGGCATCTCATGCATCATGTCAGGTATATAGGATTCATATGATATAATCCTACTAGTGTTATTACTTTTACTAATGACCAAGACTTGATTATTTAAAGTGTTAGAAAATGCTCATATGATGTTTTCCCATAAATGTACTCAGAGGCATTCTACTCAATTGGTCTGAATTGTATATATGTATCTTATTCTGGTGGAAAGTCTTATGGATCTTAATGCAAGATAAAATATGGAGATTATGGTGGTACAATACCTTCAGCAAGGGATGAGTAGAGACCATGAGGGGTTATTTAAGGAATTTAGTGTCTTAGATACAAACTTCTTATGGGTGAGTGTTTTGCAGTTTTAGTTATTTAAAGTGTGAATAACAACCCATAGGTTGTTTTCCTGTATATATTGAAATTCCAATCTACTTAACCAAACTATTCATTTATTAATTACTGGATATATATCATCTTAGGTGATTCTAGTTGTAGGTGTGTTCCTATATAGTGTAAATAGATCTTGTAGGGAGTAGTCTGATGTATAGATTCTTCAAAAGAGTGAGTGCCTTGGGTTCAATTATTTAAAGTGCTAGTAACAACCATTATGAAATATTCCCAGATAGATTGGAATGACATTCTATCTAATCAAACCTCATATTTATGATTCTTTATCATAGACCATCTAGGATAATGTCCTTATATATGTATGGGCCTGGATGAGTTATGTTCTTGAGGGATTAGTCTTGTAATAGGATGCTCGGTGAGAACCAGTGCCTTTGTAGGTTGTGGGTTTGAATGTGGTGTCATCATGTTATGAGAACCTTGAGAGGGTGTTGGCATGTGAGATGTTTTATGGGTATAGATAGAAAATTGAGATGTTTCCCATAAGTTATGACCCTAGCGAGACCTGATTCATGGTTTAGGTGAGAGGACCTAGGGACCCTATGACATGACTCAATGTTTAGTGAGTTAGAGACTTATATTGATTAAGGAAAAACTATGAGAGGGGATGGCCTAGGTTTATAGGTTCCTTGAGGTAGGGAGCATGGGTAGGTGCTTCAGGTTATTTGGTTGATGCACTTGAAGTACTATCAAGTGTGGTAAATGAATTGTGATGCCTTATTCCTTCCAGGAAGGTACACTTTTGGGTGTAGTGTGAGCATGGGTAAATGCTTTAGGCCTTGGGATGACACTAGATGGTGGATAATCATGTGGTTAGATTGAAGAACTAACATTATGAGGATCATGGTTAGTGATGTTAGTGCATTGGACTAGTTTTGATAGTTTGTGACTCACAGGAGCATGAGTTGGGTTTTTTTAGTTGAGTGGTATTGGATCGTACACTCATAAATTTTTATATGAGATCGAGGTAGTGTGCACTTGGTACACATGATTTTATAGAGTTTTAAATTTATGAGTGTTCATGTGTAGGTTGAGGACTGGTGTAATAAATGAGATGTTTTTTGTCCTAGTTTTCTGAGAGTTTTGGTGAAAATGGGAAATGTCCCTCCATGGTAGAGGAGGCATCAAAATTGGATTGGGTGGGATGAAATGACCGATTTGAGTTGATCCTAGACCGGAGTTTTCTGGGATAGATAATCATGGATCAGGAGGAGTGTCACACATGTAGTTATAGAACCTACTGAGGTTTCTCTCAAAGGGAAGTTTAAGGAGATCCATATAGTGAATAGTGAACCATTGGGAATTTGAGAGTGCAACCCTCATTATGATTTGGGAGTAGAAAATAATTGATGTTGTGACGATGCTTGAGTATGAGTGGGTTTGGACATTTTTTTTCATCACATCCAGGAATGGAGAGTATTTGGGACATAATATTTGGTTTTTGATCAAGTGAATTGACAACAAGGATACTCTTATGGTGGGGTAAAATATTTTGGTCATTAGCATATGATCATTATGTCAGAAGGGTATTGGGAATGTGAAGTTGACTATGGAGCGATTGTGATGAAACATGGTCATCGGTGTGAACAAATTTGATTTTTATATGAATTCCTTAGTGAATTCCATATGAGGAATCATAGGTGGTGGTGGATCAAAATCGATCATTAGTGTTGGGATCAGGATGGAGTAAAGTTGACTAGGTGTGTTTCGATCGAGGAGTGTTAGTTCTTGCATGAGGCACAATAATGTTTTTTGATGGCTGGGGACTCAATTGTGAAATTACACTAGAATCCAGGCATGTACTTTTATGGTCTTGTTCAAACAATAATTAAATGCCTCTAGGTATGAGGGAATCATGAACTGGGAATTGTCGATGCGTTGGAGGCTAGAGCTGAGAATTTTTGAGAAGGGTTGGCCAAAGGAAGTTCGACTAGTTTTTTTGCATGATATGGAATGTGGTGGGACGAAACCCACATAGAGCACATAATATCAGGTATGTCATTTTTGACATGCTGGGTATGTTTTAGATTTTTTGTTCAGGTATTTCCATGGAAATTCAACATGTTTAGGGCCCTTGTGTATGTACAGTGAGACCCATTGGTGTTGGTTCAGAATTGAGAATGAAGGGAGATACCAATGTTGATCGAATTCTTCTCATGTGTTTGGGGGCAGTGAGTCAGTAACCACACCAAGTGCATCGTTGGAACATGAGTTTAGTGTTCCAATAGACAATTCCTATGACAAAGGCATCGAGCATCAGAACTTGAAATTATGGGTTGAAGCTTATGGTGGGAAGAACCACATGCTTCATGATGAATTGGATGTAGATAATTTCATGTATTGATATGGAAAGGATTAGTTAATCACCTCCCTAATGTTTTGGTAATGAATTCAAGTGATGACTTGTATTTCGGTGGGTTGAGTTCCTTATGTTGGAGTTTCACTTTAGAGACGTGTGAGCATTCAAGGATATAATGAGGCTATATTAACATGAATTGTAGACTATGATAGGTCAGGATGTATATTTAGATAAACACCAAAAATTATCATGGATAATAAGTATTATAGTGTGGATTTTGTAATACCTCATGACCATATGAGTGTTTGAAATTTAGAATAATTTTGAATTTTCATTTGGTGGATGGGATAGATTGTGAATTGGGGTTCAGAATGGAATTCCAAAAGTTTAAACATATTAAATTGATTATTTTAGACATGTTTTGGGGAATATTAGGTGCCTTGGGTGTTTGGGTGAGTCTATGGATCTTTAGGTTATGTTTCAAAAGTTTTGGAGGTTTTTGGTCAGGGTGTTTGATTTTGTGTGCATAGTTTAGAAAAAGTTTTGTGCCACCCTGAGTGTGAGGAGGTTTTTAGTTAAATTTCTATAGATCATGGTTTTCAGGAATTATTAGTGATTTTTTGAGTATATATTATATATTCAATGGGAAAACATGTGAATTGGTTTGGGTTGCAAGATTGGGACATGATTTGTGCATGGTTGTAGACAAACTATGTGAAATGTTACAGATCGAGACAGTGCCGATTTGCACATTTGTCACATTATTTGGAAAACCATATTGATTATTAAAAAGGGTAAAATTACCCATTAACCCTATAGGTTTTAAGATTTAACTCCCTTTTTCCTCTCTGTCCCTTGCGCACATGCCCTGGTCGGTTGATCCCTCCTCCCTTCTTCAACCTCCCTCTGTTTTGAGTGATTTCAGGTGTGTTCTTCAATGATTCTAGGTAAGACTCTTTCTTTGGTGATCTTTGATTGTATCTTTATTCTATCATATCAAATTTCAAGATATCCAGTTAGTTTTTTTAATTATTATTCCACCGAATCATGGTGTAATTGGATATTGATGACAGGGAGTTCGTTCTTCCCATGTAAGGGACGTCCCGAGACAATATGCGGGTGCTTCTGTTTGTTGAAATCAACAAAGGTATATCACATAGTGAATTTTTCTACAGTTTTTCATTAAAACTAAAGTTTTTTAGTGATGTAATTAGTGTATAAGTTTGGTTTTTTTTTCACAATTTGGGTTCATGGGTTTGCTGGGGGTGGCTGACACCCTATTGATCGAAGAACCAACAACCATTGGATGCACAATGAGTTTTTAGCATTCATTACACCTTTGAATAAATTATATAATTAATTATATTTGGTTATAATTGATTTATTGTGATACATTAGCATGATATAGGTTCCCTAGAGTGTGGGTGTGACTGTTGGATTCGAGACGAGCTTGGGTGATGCTGAACCACTAGTTGTTGGGCTATGAAAAATGGGAAAAGTTTAGTTTGAGGTAGGTCGTCTTGTATACACAACCTATGGTTTATGCATTTTATTATATGAATGGTGAAATGTGGTTTTAACAATTTAGGGTGATCAACCTCTAAATTAAATAATTTATTAAATGAATTAAATTAATTGAAAAATTGATAATTAATTTGATTGTTAATATAATTAAGCGATATGACTCTGGATGGACTGCACAAGGTCTCTAGGGCCATTATGGGATCTTGGACACTGACTAGTTACCTCGACCACCAATGGTTAAAGGATTAAATGACTATATCATGATGCATTGTGATATTTATACCCCTTGAGTGATGAGAATGGGCTTAGTATTACCTAATAGCCCATGAGTAGGAGCTTATGGCCACATACCTATAAAGGCGTGACATGACTTGAGATGGAAAACCCCTGTAGGCTGCATGGGGACCCTTGATACATTCTTAGCTCAAGTGGACATACCATAAGATATGAGTGATATATTGGGTGAGTGGACCAACCTAGCAATACCTTAACAACTGAGATGGTTCATGGGCTATATTTTTGACTTCTGTATATATGAAAATCCCTATGTAGCTGGTGAGTCCATACTACCTTGTTGATGATACCATGGAACATGAAGTCCTTAGATCGTTGGGTGTTAACCCAAGACCTTGGTTGAGACTGAGGACCTAAGTGAGGGTGCCTATGATGTACAATGACTGGGGGACCTGAGGGGGTACCCCATTGACTGATCGACCCTAAGTGGGTGTTTTTGGGATTGGGTAGATATATTAGCAAGTGTCACCTTAGAACCCAAACTGAACATGTTAACCTAAGGGGATATGGATAATGGTGTTGGAAATGGTAATTCAACCAACCCTTGTGATTTATTTTATGTATGATGGGTTATATAATGCACTATTGGTGGAGATGTGATATGGGTAGGTTGCCATGGATTTGGAGCTGGTATATGGATTGAAGCTACCATGGACTTGGAACTCAGATGTTTGGAATATCATGGGATAGATCCTTGAAGTTGTGAGGATATAGGTGGGATGCCATGTGTTTGGAGCTAGTATACAGATTTGAGCTTACATGGACTTGGAGTTTTGATGTTTGGACTATCATAGGATGGGTCCCCGAAGTCATGAGGATACATTTAGAGCTTCCATGGACTTGGAGCTCAGTGTTGGGGCTGTCATGGATTTAGAGATCAGATGTTTGGAATGTTGTGGGTTGAGACCTTAAAGTTGTGAGGACATTATTGGAGATTCCATGGATTTGGAACTTGGATACTAGGACTACTATGGTATAGGACCCCAAATTCACGAGGATATAGTTGGGGTTCCCATGGATTTGGAGCCCGCATGTTACTGGGTAGGCACAATCATCATGATATACTTATGGACACCCGACACTGGTCAAAGTAGGTATAGATGATCAGGGTCACATACCTAAGGATCTATGACGGTTATTTATTTTCTTATTTCTCTATAGTTCATTTATTTATTTAAAGCATGTAACATGCACATATCACAACATTGTTGGTATTGTATAATACTGAGTTAGTGGTTCCCTACTAAGTTATGTAATCACATCCTACTTAGGATGCCATTACACATGGTTACCTGAGAAATTATCAAATGTTTATTAGAGGAACATGTTTAGGCTGAGGCCTAAGGTATAATGGTCAAGCGGGACAACTCAAATGGAATTTGGATCTTGGTATATGGTATGGATCGAAGTAGATTAGTGCCTCCTATATATTTTCTTTATTATTTTATTCATTTTTATATGTCTATTAGACCAGTGGGTGATGTATTTGTTTTTATATTTAGAGAATGACCATTTGAGTTGTATTATATATTCCATTTTAGTATAGAATGTATTATATTTATTTCTTTTACTGTTATATTTATTTATATTAGGCATGATACTTGGTTATTTATTCATTGTTGCTTAATCTAATAGAGTGGGTATAGCCTATCCATAATACCTCTTTAGACCCTTATTGTTAGTCAACAACCTATAACATTTGGGGAGGTACACCTGAGGTCATGGGGGCACCACTGGTCTGGTTACTATTCGAATTGATTTGGGCTAGGTCATTACAACTATCATCCATGGTGGATGTATGATGACCATCGAGTGTTGTGGGTGGCCGAGGGTGTTATTGGTCATGGTTATTGGGGGGCATCGAGAGTTGGAGACCAAGGGTCATTGGTAGAAAACAACTCTTTAATGCTAGGTTTTTTCTTCTAACATTAGTTTTAGAAGTAAACTATTTTTTAGAAACATTTTAGATATATTTTTAACATCATTTCTAGAAATCAACATTAAAAATTATTTACAAAACCAGTTGTTCTGAAAAACAATTTTTCACATTATTTATTTGACTAATTAACATGAAAAATTATTTTCCCCATCTGTTATTCAAATAACCAACATTAAAAGTATAATTAAAAAAATTTCATTTAAAATAGAATCCTTCAAAGTTTTTTTTGGAGAAAAAAAATTAGCAAAAATTACATTTCAATAACACATATCAATTTCAATGTTAAATTAAAGATCCATATGAAAAAATTAATAATTTTTTATTATACAAGTGAAAAAAATAAATTTCATCCATTAAAATATGATAATAATCATTGAATATTATTAACAATGAATGGATACAAAATTGTATGAGAACGTAAGAGAAAATTCAAATTATTTTACCTATATGAAAAAATTATTGATCAAATAATCAATTTCAAGTGTATATATTCATACAAAAAACATTCTCTACTATCACCACCACCATTTCACTAGTCAAAAAATCCACCACCACCCTTGTTTATTTAGAAAATGTAAGTAAATATTAATAATAGTTGAAATTATTGACACATAATTTGGAATCTATGAATGGAAAATGTGAAAACTTAGAATAGGGATTATGTTGAGAATAAAGAGTGAAAATAAAAAATTTGGAAGTAGAATGAAAAAAATATTGGTGACATGATATATTCATAGGTAAGAAAAATTCATGAGGAAAATCTCATGGAGATGGGGATAAGTGCGATGTGAAAATATGAAAGGTCTATTTTAGGGTTAGTTTTTTAATTTTTTAACATCAGTTATCAAAAAACGATGTTAAACCCCACTTTTAACATATTTTTTTAATAACAGATGTTAAAAAAACACCGTTAAGTGTATTTTTTCTACCAGTGGGTGTCAGGGGTAGCTAGGATTAGGTGGAGGTGGTAAGGGGTGGTCGGGGTTAGGCTATAGTGGTGTGGGGAAAGGAAGAGATGGAAAAATTCTAGCTATTTATTTTTAGTATTTGCGACCTCCATTTGGAAGTCCCTAATACCAACTTTAGTGACCTCTAAATAGCGATCATCTGCTCCCCCTTATATGACAACCCATATTTTAATACATTTTAATTAATAATTTATTATATAAAGGTATGCATAATACATTCTCAAAAGATCTTGAATCCTAATTCCATTGGGAAATTAGGTATATAACATAACAACTCACAAAAGGAGCACAACAAAATTATTTAAAAACTTCATAACATGCACTTATATTTCATGGATCTTCTAAAACTACACGGGATAACCCGGTGATGTACATAAGAAAAAGCGAGTTATAAAGCCCAGTAAGGGAATAAAAAAGAATAACATAAGGTAAATTAGTATATGTGAGCCAATAGGTATATCAAGGTAACATAAAATGGGTGAAAATCATAATCTTGAACAATGAGGCATGATATAACATGATAACATAAAGCCAATATGGGAATGTATCAATAACATTAAACATGAAATAAGCATAAGTTAAGGATAAATATCAAGACAACACAATATGGTAGAAAAGGTCCCATAATGGATTATGTTTACTCCCTAATCTCATACATGACATCTCATGAGACTAAAACATTACCCAATGAATTGGAGTGCTATCTGGGTGCACCCATCATTTTCATATCATGTTCATGAATAAGTGTGCCACATAGATCATACAACATAAGGATGCATTTCATAAATTTTAAACACATGACTAAATAATGTGGGTTACATACATGTAAATCCCCAATCAATGAAGTATAGGTACAACTAGGTGAATTATCTTGAGTAGAAATAAGGATGGGTATTCACAACAAAAATTTTTGGTATGGAAATATTATAGGATAATTCTTATACCATATCAGGGGTACGTAAAGGTTTATGAGAGTGATTAATGAGAGTGTAAGGGGTATATCATCACTTTTAAATCATAAGGACGATAAGAGGGATGTGTGAAGTTATATCCCAACATGGAAAATTGAGAATTAAAAGGCATAAGACAAAGAAGGTGCTTGAATAAAGAGGAGGATATGATCTCTTACCTTGATAGGATGCTTCTAAAAGCTTGGGAGGTGCTTTTTAAGATATTGGGAAAACCTTGGGAGGAATATATAGAGGGAATGTAGAGTAATTTCATTATAAAAGGGTTTTTATTGAATATGAATAATATTTTGGATGTGTTTATATAACAAAAGAGAGAAGAATTCTTTATTAATTTCCAAACTTAGGTTTTGGACTCTATATGATGAAGTAATAAAAAACACAAAACTTACCTTGTGTTTTCCCCATGTTTTATTTCAAAGTTAATTGGTTTTCATTATTTTACAAGTTTAAGAACCAATATCATTAAAATAATATCCTTGGTGATGTGGAAGTGAGTCATGTTTACAAAGAATTAATTTTAAAACCTTAAAATATAATATATGTTTTGGAGGATTCATTAAGGGTTTATAAAATTAATCAAATAACATAATGAATTTTTTTAAAGGATAAATATATATTTGTACATTCATACCTTTTATGGCATATATTATATCACTTTTGGGTCATTATGATGTTATAATACACATCGTATATTTATACAGTATTTAATTTTGACCAAAAAATTTGGCTATCTCAAAAAGCTATAAAAAATCACCATTGGATAATTTCAACACGAGGATTTCAAAAATAATATTTATTTTATTCAAATCATTCTCTAGGTATTAGAATTTACATTTATAAATAAAAAATCTATATTTATTGAAAAATACTGGTTTTCTTTTGATAATAACAGTTTTATGACCATTATAAAAATTATTTTTGACTTCAAAAAATTAGATTATAATTTATTTTAAATAAAAATTATTTAATAATAATATTTTATTAAAATATTATTTATTCGTAATTTTTTTGAATTCATTAAAATAGGATGTCTTGATTAAAAGTATATATTTCCCAAAAATATAATTTGCGTTTCATCATATTAAAATCTAATTTTTATTAAACTCATTATCTAATCATTTAAAAAGTAATAATAATAATAAAGGATAAATATGATCATTATTTTATTAAAAATTATAAAAATTTCATACTATTAGGGTTGAGATACACAACCACTTATTACACCAGTGAATGCCCTAAAGGTAAGGTGTACGATAGTGATGTTCTCATGGGTTGGTTTGAAGAACATGGTTTGGGTCATGATCTTGATGAGCTTGAACTTATCCCATAAATGGGTTTTCTAATTCTTTAGTTATTGAATCTCATATTGGGCTTGGTCAAGGGTAATACCCAATGATTTTTTCTCCCTCAGAAGCTCTAATAAATTAGCTTCATGGGGTATGATTCTACTGGTCGAGGTTATCACTTATTTCATATGTATCAATTGGAATTTATCATAACACTTAATATACTAATTTTAATGTTCAATGTACAATGACTATATTATAAATGGTTATGATGAATAATAATATTTTAAATTTGGTATACCATACAACTGTTCAAAATAGCTAAAGTAGTGCATGTGTTTTCTATAACTTCATTACTTAATAATGAATTTATTTATTCAAAAAGAGGAAATTTAATTTATAAAAGTTCAGGTCATTAAATTACCCCCCCTTAGAAATTTCACCCTCAAAATTTTCATTTCATACATGAAAAAAGATGAGGGAACTTCTATTTCATCTCCTCTTCTAGTTCCCACATCGCTTCCTCAAACTTGTGGTTTTTCCACAACACTTTGACCAGGAGAGTTGTATTTGTTTCGTATAACTTTTTTATCTATAAAATAAGATCTTAACTTTATACTCCTTATATAAAAGATCATTCTCCAATGGTACCACCTCTGGATTCAGTACATATGAGGGGTCTGGTATATACTTCCTCAAAAGGGATACATGGAACACATTATATACTTAAGATAGATTAGGTGGGAGGGGTAGTCAATAGGCTACCGATCGAATGCGATTAAGGATAAAAAAGGGGATGATGTATCTAGGGATAAGATTTAACTTCTTCCCAAACCTCATTAATTTATCCAATGATGATATATGAAGAAACACTTTATCTCTAACCTTAAACTCAAGGTCTCATTGATGATTGTTTGGATAGATTTTCTGTTTACTTTTTATGGATTTCATATGATGCTAAATGGTTTGAACCTTCTCTATAATCTCTTGGATAAGTTTATGTCTCATCATCTTCCTCTCTCCAACTTCATCCTAGCATGTTGGAGTCTAGAACCTCTTCCCATACAAAGCCTTATAATATTTCATTTGAATGATAGAATGGAAACTGTTGTTATATGAGAATTCCACTAGGTTAAGGTGTTGATCCCAACATCCTTAGAAATACGTTGAATATGATCTAAAAATATAATCTAGAGTTTTAATGGTTCTTTTAGACTGACCATCCATTTTAGAGTGATAAGCAATGATGAAGCTCACTTCTATATCCAACACTTGCTAAAGGCTTATCAAAAACCTTGAGGTAAACCTCAGATCTCGACCATATATAATAGAGAGTGTAACTCCATGAAATATTACCACTTCCCTTATTTATATCTTTGAAAGTTGGTTAAGATAGAAATATTTCTTGATTTAAATGAAATGTGCTGACTTTGTTAGATGATCAACTACCACCCATATAGTGTTATTGCCTTTAGGCTTCCTTGAGAGTCCTATGAAAAAAATACATGGTTATGTTTTCTCATTTCCATACTGTTATAGGAAATGGATGCATCATACCCTTATACTTATATCACTCAGTCTTGACTTATGTTCATATCAAGAATCAAGACAAAAAATCTGCAATATCCCTCTTCATGTTACCCCACCAGAAATTTTACTTTAGATATCTATACATCTTAGTGATTCCTGGTTGAATTGAGAAGGGTGAGTTATGTACATCATCCAAAATTTCCCTATTGAGTTTTGGTTTTTATGGGAGACATATCCAGATTACAAACATTATAACTCCATCTTCAGTAAATTTGAACTCTATAATATTATCTACCTTCTTCTACAGTAACTCATCATCTTTTTGGGCATCCTTGACCCTTTCAAGAATGAATAGTTGAGAAGTTATTTGAGTAAGGTGGGATGAACTTCCTTTTATTATTCCTATATCTATCCTTTGTATTTCTAAGAATATTGGATTCTTTTAAATCCTCATAATGTATAGAGTTGTAGGATCCTTTCTACTCCGAGCATATGCCACTTTATTTGCTTTCCTAGAATGGTAATGGATTGAATAATCATAATACCTGATCATATCTAACCACATTTTTTGGTGCATATTAATCTCCTTTTGTGTGAATATATAATTTTGGATTTTATGATCCATATATATATATGTCACACTTCTCCCTGTAGAGATAATGCTTCCAAATCTTTAATGTGAAGATCACCACATCCAATTCTAGATCATGAGTTGGGTAGTTTTTCTCATGGGTCTTTAATTGGAAGGAAGCATAGGCTATAATTTTGTCATCTTTAATGAGTACACAACCCAATACCTTTTTGTATTCACCACTGTAGATCATAAATCCTACCCCATTAGTGGGTAATGTGAGTATAAGTGCAGTGATTAGCCTCTTCTTCAACTATTTAAAACTTTATTTACATTCATCAGTTCAAAAAAACTTGACTCTCTTCTGAGTAAGCTTGGTTAGTGGGATTGAAAATCATGAGATTTGTTTTTCAAAAATTGATGATAGTACCTAGATAATCCAAGAAAAATTAAAATTTCCATTATAGAGGTTGGTCTGGACTATCCTTCAATTTTCTAAGTTTTTGAAGGATCCATAGATATCCCCTTATTGGTGATAGGATTCCCAAAAACTTACTTACTATAAACAAAATTCATATTTACTATACTTTTCAAATAACTTTTCCATTCACAAGGTCTTAATTATATAATTTAAATGATTCTCATGTTCCTCCTTGTTTTTGGATTAGTTAAGAATATAATTTATAAATACTACCACAAATTTGTTAGGTAATACCTAAAGGATCTATTTATCAAGTCCATGGAGATATATGGAGAATTAGTGATACCAAATAGAATCACTATCAACTTGTAGTGTCTATTAATTATATGTAAATCAATCTTGGGAATATCCTCATTATTAGCCTTTACTTGATAATATCTCAACCTAAGATCCACCTTAGAGAAGTACTGGTGTCCACATAGCTGATCGAACAAGTCATCAATCCATGGAAGATGATACTTATTATTTATCATGGTCTTGTTGAGATCACAATAATCAATGCTGAGTCACATTGAACCATCATTATTCTTGATGAAGAGAACCAATATAACCCATGGAGAAGCACTTGGGAAATGGGCATATAAACCCTTTATCCAGATTCTCCTATATTTTTTTCAACTCCCCAAGTTCAATAATATCCATTATGTATGGAGTCTTGGATATTAGAAAAGATCTGGGTATGAACTCTATTAATAACTTAACATCACATCTAGGGGTAAGACTAAAAAATTATTCAAGAAACATATCAACAAATTCCCTTAAAAAGGGCATGTCATCAAGAATGATATTTTTTTTAGTCTCAATCATTTGAGTTAGACACACTTTCTCACAAGGAAATAATATCCATTCTTGAGATATTAGTACTAAATATGATTCATCCTCCTACTTGAACTTGTATAGAATCAGAGGGATAATCATGATACAGAGGATGATTTCCTTCTCTTAGCAATTTATGTTGGATTTATATAAGGAAATCTAATCCATATGCATAATTGTATTGAATTCCGCTAAAGGAAGTATCAAAAGTTTCACCAAGAAGTTCATCCCACAAATTTTTATAGGAGACGAGTTATATACTTGGTATGTAATAATTAACCCATTACACATCTTTACCAATAACCAAACTTCCATGTTTTGAGGTGGTTTTTGAATGGTTCTACTAAACTTTCATGATATGAAAGAATGCATAGACCCATGGATGATAATCCTACCTTTCACTATTTGATTATGGTTATAATCATTTACTTCATCCAAAATAGACTTAGGGATGAGATTTTTTTTAAACTATTAAAGAAAGAAAAAGGTAACCACAAACATTAAAGTGATAACTCATATATTCTTTAACTTATGAATTTCTAGGTTTTAATCTAAGTTTTCAATGGTATATTTCCTAATATAAAATCTTATGGGATTTTTTTTGTTCCATTAATAATAGTTCATAAGGATATTGTGAATTTACCAAAGAATATACCCTAATAGTCTCAAACTAGATGTACATCAAGGATCATTTTCGTACACCAAGTAATTATCGAGTTTAGCTCAATGCACCCTTTTGGGGTTATTACCCTTATGTTTATCTATTCCAGAGCCACATTCACTTGTGGTATCCAGACATGAATGTATTTTCTTGGAAACTAATTACTATATACTTTACCAAAATTTAGGTATGTTTTCCTATGTTTATTCTTATCCTTAATGATTTTTATAGAGTAATCTAATCCTAATCCCAAAAATAACTAGACTTTTCTCTGATACCAACTATGATAACCCATATTTTAATACAATTTAATTCATAATTTATTACATAAAGTTACATACAATACAATACCAAAATACCATGAATCCTAATTTATTTGTAAAATTAGGTACATAGTATAACAACTTGAAAAATGATCACAACACAATTATTTAAAAAATTCTTAACATTTTCTTATATTCTATGGAACTTTTTAAACTACACAGGATAACTTGGGGATGTACATAAGAAAGGGGTGAGCTATAATTCCCAATAAGGAAATAAGAAAAGAACAACATAAGGTAAATCAGTACATTTGATCCAAGAGGAATATCAAGGTAACATAAAATGGGTTAGAATCATTATCTTGAACAATTATGCATGATATTTCATGATAACATAAAGGCAACATGGGTATGTGGCAATAATATAAAACGTGATACAAGCATAAGTCAAGGATTAATATCAATACAACACACATGGTGGTCAAAGTACCATACAAGATTATTTTTACACCATAATAACATACATTACATTACATGAGACTAAAACATTACCCAATGCATTGGAGCACTATCTGGATGCACCCATCATTTTCATATCATGTACATGCATAAGTGTGCCAAATAGATCATATAATATAAGGATATATTTCATCAATTTTAATGTTCTGATTAAAGAGTGTGGTTTACATACATGTAAATACCCAATCAATGAAGCGTAGGTATAACTAGGTGATTACTCTTGAGTGTAAATAATTATAGGTATTTACAATAAAAATTATTGGTATAGAAAAATTATAGGATAATTTCAACAACATAACAGGGGTACGCAAAGGTTCATGGGAGTGATTAATGAGAGTAAAAGGAGTCTATCATAAATTTTAAATAATAATTATAGTAATAGGGATGTGTGAAATCATATCACAATATGAAAAATTGGGAATTAAAAGGCATAAAACAAAGAATGTGCTTGAATAAAGAGGAGAAGAAGAGGATCCCTTACCTTTATAGGGTGCTTCTTAAAGCTTTGGAGGAGATTATTAAAAGATTGGGGGAACCTTTGGAGGAATATAGAGGGGAGGTAAGATTAATTTCATAATAAAATGGTTTTTAATGAATAGTAATGGGAGTTTTTGTGGCTTTATATAGCAAAAAATAGGAGAATTCTTTATTAATTTCCAAACTTATGTTTTGGCCTCTATATGATAAAGAAATCAAAACCAAAAACCTTACCATGGTTTTTGACCATGGTTTATACTAAATTGAAGTGTTTTAGTTATTTTAAAATTTTACAAACCAATATCATTAAAATAACACCCTTAGTGATGTAGAAGTGAGTCATGTTTACAAAGAATTGATTTTAAAACCTTAAAATATAATATAGGTTTTGGAGGATTCATTAAGGGTTTATAAAATTAATAAAATAACCTCAAAACACATTATTTTAAAGGGGAAATATATATTTGGTTGATTATACATCTTATGAAATATATTATATCACTTTTGGGTCATTATGATATCATAATACACATCGTATATTTATACCGCATTTAATTTTGATCCAAAAATTCAAATGTCTAAAAAAATTATGAAAAAATCACTATCGGCTAATTTAAGTGTGATGATTTCAAAAATAATATTTATTTTATCTAAATAATTCTCTAAATATGTTAATTTAAACTTTTAAATCAAAAATCCGCATTTATTAAAAAATAATGGTTTTTTTACAACAACAGTTTTCTGACCCTTATAAAAATTACTTTTGACTTCAAAAAATTATATTATAATTTAAATTTAATAAAAATTATTTAATAAGAATATTTTATTAAAATATAATATATTTTTAAAATTATTTAATTAATTAAAATAGAGTGTCTTGATTGAAACTATACATTTACCAAAAATATAATTTCGTGTTTTATCCTATCAAAATCTATTTTTATCAAAATAATTATCTAATCATTTAAAAAGTAATAATACTAATAAAGAATAAATATAATAATTATTTTATTAAAAAATTATAGAAATTAATACTATTAGGTTTGATATACAATACCCCTTATTACACAATAAAATGCCCTAAGGGTAAGGTGCGTGATGGTGAGGTTCTCATGGGGTGGTTCGACGAACATGGTTTGGATCATGATCTAGATGAGATTGAAGTTCTACTATAAACAGTTTCACTCATGCTTTAGTTATTGAATCTTGGATTAGTCTTAGTCAAGGGAAAAATCTAGTGATGTTATCTCCCTTATAATCTTCGATAAATTGGCTTCATAGGGTGCAATCCAACTGGTCGAGACCATCACTTATTTCATTTGTATCAATTGTACTTTATTATAACCCTTAATATACTAATCTTAATAGTCACTATACAATAACTATATTATCAAAGATTATGATGTATAACAGTCTTTTTAATTTGGAAAACCATATCAATATTCAAAAATAGATAAAGTAGTGCATGAAATTTTTATAACTTTATTACCTAATAATGCATTTTTTTATTCAAAAAGAGGGAATTTAATTTATAAAAGTTTGGGTTGTTACACCTTATTCCAAAATGAAGTTTTATAGTAGTGTGAGATATGTTTTATCCTACAAAACTTTGATATACCCAACCTTCAATTATTCCACAATCTATATTTTCCTCAAATAAAATAATGGGAATATCGTAGTCAATTGATAATAATTCCTTGTATAATGAATATTTAATCTAAACCAAACACATTTTTGACAATATGCATGAATTAAAACTAACTCAACAATATTTTAGAAAGTCATAAAAATGGTGTTTTTTGAAAAACTCCATGAAATACCATTTTTTCCAAATGCGAATAAATATCCATCTTGGGATTTACCTTTATGTGAATCACAAAAATATATAGCATTGACATAATCAACAAATTTTGGTTCTGAATTTTTTGAATCAGTAATCATGTACACCCTTTAAATCTCACGGAGTAAAAGGGGAACATTTCCTTATATGAAATTTATTACAATGAGAACTCATTTGTAAGTGAAATATATAATTTTATGTGTATATCCTTCAAAAATAAATAAAATGTGAATTTATATTTAATAATTCAAGGATAAATAAGTTATTTATTACCCCCAGTGTATGAAATGCATCACTCTTGAAGAAAGATATTTAATTACTTGTTAAGGGAAGGGCGACATCATTCAAAAAGTTGTGATCTCATCTTCTTAATTATTAATTCAAAATACATGGAAACTCCTTGTAATTTTATGATCAAACCATCTATTATTTCTAAAAATTCTTTATAATTTTTGATGTTATTAAAAACATCAAGATAAATATGTTGATTAACATAAATCCATTAATTTATACAAAAAACATTAGAATTTTTTTAATCACTGAGGTCTTAATCACCATAAGAGGGGGTGATTTAGGGTGGTATTCTTTCTGACTGAACATATCTTGCTATCATGTTAGAAAGACCCAAACAATTTTATGTATGTTTCATACCCATCACACTATACAAGTAAAGAAAATAAAGTAAAATGGTATTGATATTTTACTTGGTTCATCCAAAATGGGTTATGTTCAAATAGAATATAATGGAAATGTGTATATGTACTAATAATTCACCAATACAATATTATGTTAATACAATTTTAGAATCATTTTACCACCGAGTCTAAGAATTACCACCCCTTCTTATTTCTACATTCGATACTTCAAGATAAATTAAGAATTATTTGGATCAAAAGCCATTATAAAGAATAGTAAATGTAAAAATAATTCAAATATGTGTTTATCTTTAACTTATACTCCACATGTTACATTGAATCTTAAATTAAACATTTATTCATTAACATTGTCAGTGAAACTCTCTTTAACTCTCAAATATTCAATAAATATTATCTGTTTTTCTATAAATACCATGCTATTCATTCTAAAGTCTTCAATATCTTCAAAATTTATCTTACACAAATCTATAATTTGTTTTTCCATGTGTCACACCATAATTTCCCTTAAAAACTATCCATAAAAGTTAAGTTATATTTCTCATTAATCAATCATATTTTTCCATATTTGAAAAATATTCAAAATTTAAAAAACATAGAGAAATATAATGAAACATGACATGTTTTTTTAGACCACAATGTGTTCCACTTCAAGTACTAGATCGCTTGAAAACCATGACATATAGAAGATCTTACCCCGAAAATCTCATTATTTTTTAATTTTGGAAATCCATCCAAAAAATACACCATGTTGTGCTTTATTGTAAATTCACAACCTTAAACTATTTAATTTTTTCCTTTCTCATGTCAATCAGAATGGAACACTACTTTTAGAAAAACACATATTCTAAAACTATTAAATAATAACATCTTTTGTTTTTATTCCCATGTTAAACAACCCTAAAAATGGATTATTCCTTTTAAACCATGAAATTACACTTATTATGTTTTTCATCATTTTGTCTAGTGATTAACCAAATTTTCCCATTTATTTACTATATATTTTAGAATAATTGATATAAATATATTAATAAAATATTATAAATAAATATATTTTAGTTTTATAGAGTAAATAACATATTTAATGTAAAAATGGCCTAAATAATGATTTTTAATTGATTTTATTATTATTATAGATTTAATTAATAATGTATATATTTTTAAAATTTAGTTTTCAATTTTTTTGAAGGTTGGAGTTAATTCTATGTGGGAAGTTTAGTCTATAAAAGAATAAACAAAAAATTCAATTGGATACATTAAATTAACCCCACAGATTGAGATAATATGCAAGATTAATTACCAAAAATAATACTTCTACATAAGAATAAAACCCTACATCCATGTTATTACGTAAGAATCATTTGGTCAATCTAGAAAATGTGTTAGAATATCAAGTGCGGGAGGCCTTATATGTATGTATAAATGTTCACGGGCTGGCTGGTGACAACCCCAGTCACTGTGGTATAATATATTTTATAATTTCATTTTTTTGAATTTCAAGAGTTTTAGATATGGAAGATATATTTTTGAGAGGTTTTATTTTATTTCATGGTTATCACATGGGTAAGGGAAATTGTGAAGGTTCTAAGAGTAATCATGCTAGTTACTTATATGTATGAGGTGTCATATACACGATTTGGAAAACCATGTAAGGAAACCATATAGAGTACTATAAATTGATTGTGGTTAGGGATTCATGGTTAACACATGACTTGGTAAACCATGCAGTCAAATTGTGTGAGGTTGAAGTTACATTATATTTTGATCTACATGGTTATCACATGTTTAGGTAAACCATGAATCCAAAACTTGTGAGATATCCAAATCCACTAAAAGGATATTTTCTAATTTTTCCCTACTCATTTTTATCTCATTTTTCCATCCCTACTCCCTCATTCACATCATCCTAACTATAGAATATCCCTAGGATATTTTCCCTGCTTCCAAGCTTTCAAGCCCCATTCTTCATCAATTTTGAGTGGATTTAGAAGGAATATCCTCTTTTCTTCTTATATCCCTCTGCTTACTTCCATTTCCCTTGGTTTATTTTTATCCAATAAACCCTAATGAAAATGGTGGTAAAATTGAGAGTTTGGGTTGGTTTTAATTTGGGGATTTTATTATCTATGGATTTTAGATGCCACTTTCTTGCTTGGTTTGGCTTTCACCGTTGAAGGTGAGAGGTTTCTGCTTGGATCAAGGTAGATGTTTTTTGTGAAATTACTTTATTTAGAAAATCATAATATGATTGAATTTATTGAATGTTTTACTTATCAACATACACCTATATATTATTCCCTTGATGATTTTATAAAATGTTTCCCATGATTAATAGTCTTTACATAGAGGTATTTGAATGGTTTTCTAGTTCTTGGTCTCTAAAACCTTATTCTTATGCATGAAAAGTGTTGTGATTAGTGTTTTATTTGTGGTAAATGATATGTAAATATGTTTTTAGTGAGTTTGGATAACGTGGTTATTCCTTGAGAATTATTTTTGGATTCATTTAATATCATTGAATGTCATGCTTGATCAATTCTCTATGTTGTAACTCTAATGATTTTTGAAGTGATCTTAAGTTCCAAAAAACTTGTGTCATTGATGAAACTTTTTTTACTAAAAGATGAAGAAGAAAATTGTCTATGAAAATATTGATTTGTATGAAGAATAATTTAATATGACCATGAAATGTGTTTTATTTCATGAGGATGTGAAGAATACACCATGAAAAAAGATATTATATATGCATGAGGAAAGAAGTGAATTCCATGAAAAATATAATTTCATGAAGAATAATTAAAGTTGATTCATGAATAATATGCGGAGAGTCATTTGGAATTCTAATTTAGGAAGGTTTTTAATTTCATTCATATTATACTTAGATTATTTCTAAGTTTATGAATGTGCCTTATAAAAAAAATATATGGATAACCATACATGTAAGTCTTAGTCAAGCTCAACCAAGGCATCTATGGTACATAAAGGTCAACCATGCCTAAGGAAGCCCAACCAGGTATATCCTACACAACAACATGTAGGAGGTAAAGACCATGTATAAGGCTTATAAAGAATATGGGCCGCACCGTAGGGGAGGTGGAGTGGTAAGGAAATGGCTGGGAGCAGACCCCATAAATGCTTTTGGATGATAAAAGGGAATGTATTATTAAAGTATTCTGGTTGGAGTTAGGAGGAGAAGGAGTCTCTAGGTTGGAGCCAAAACAAGAAATATTTTGGTCAGATCCAAAATCAAATAGAGTATCTTGGTTGGAGTTAGAGTATAAGTCTTTTAGTTAGAGTTGAAGTTAATTGTATTCACTTGTCTGATAGTGAAGAATCCATTTTGGGGTGTCTAAACAACATGGAAATGAGCATTCCTTTCATTACCGAACCATGTAAATTATGTGTGCTTCCCTCTCTTATTTTACTATTGAACATTAGGTGATATTGAGAGATAATATTGATTGGATCTATAACCTTAACAAGTTCTAGAGTTCGAATTTGTTAGAAAATGAATTCATAAAAAGAAACCACTAATTCATCACTCCCCTCTCAGGGGTAAATTCGACCTAGGGCTCTACAAGTGGCATCATAGCATAGGTTACCTATAAATATTCAAGAAGTTTTTTAAAATTTAATTTGAAAAATATATCAATGATATCATCACCCTTCTCTCAAGAAATTAAAAAAGGGTAAAGTTAAGAAGGAAGAAAACCAATTTCCAAAGAAGAATCCATCCTATAAGTTATTCTCTCTAGTTAAGGTAAAATCTAATCCAAGTGTTATTTATAATTCTAATCCTCTTAGGGAGAAAGAATATAATATTTCAGACTCTCACATTAAGTGAAAAAATAAATTCTATTTTGGTGATGAAGTGGAAACAACATCAAATTGTTATTTCAATTAATACTCATGCAATTAAAAAGATGACCGAGGTAGAATCATACATGAAGTTTACTATTCAATGATAAAATATTTTTCCATGGAAAACAAATACTGGGAAGAGAATAAGTGGCCTTAAATTTGAGATTATATAAAATGGGAACCAATATTAATGATCAAAGTAATATAATTGAAGAGATTTTCCAAGAAATTTTAAAACAAATGGCCATGGAGAATGAGTTTAAGGTTAACATTATATCTCTTAAAACCCAACTTGAAGAAAGGATACAATCAGGTATGAATGATAATTCAAATATAAAAGCAATAGTTTCTCATTTGGAATAAAAAGATAAGAAAATAAGATACCTTGAGGAGAATTTTAACACCTCTAGAGGTAAAATTAAGATCCATCTAAAAGATGTCTCAACATGTGAAATAATAAATAGGAACCCAGATCTAAAATCCAGAAGTAAAGTTTTTCCCATGAAAAATATGGATCAGTGGTAACACAAAATATAAAATCACCAAAGTGTTTTTATTATGGAATATTTAAGAATAACTTGAGTATATGTTTCAAATATAACAATCCCAATGATGTTAGAAGATTTCCATTAGTTCCAACATCATAATCAAGGAGAGACCAAATGAGGTATGGATTTTTTAGTAAATGTTTCATTTGTTCTAGCTCAGTAATATGGAAATGAATTTCACTTGGAGGAATTAATTTAAGAGAAATAAATATATAAGGAGATACTCCACTCCTATTACTTACAAGTAAACAACTTATTCTGGAAGAAGGCCTATTAAGATGGAAAATAGGCTCAATGTTTTAGAGAATAAAAATGAGCCACAATAAAGGGTGTATCAAGCACAAAAATCTGAGAACTCACATCAAATATATTGGTGGAAAAGAAAAAAAAATTGTGAATAGGTTGTTCTAGCTATTAAGGGGGTGTAAAAATATATTCCACAAAAATAATATGTTCATGGGAAGAAAATATGTGCACAATCCATGAAGTATTTCAACATGAAAGAAAGTGCATTACATAATGAGCTTGTAAATAATAAGAAAAAAAAGATGAGAGAAAACTCTCCCCTTGAACGTTTATTATAAATAAATAATAAGTTCCCTCCTTATTCCCTATTATATATATATATATATATATTCTTTTGTACTAATATTCAAGGAATTAAAGGATATAGATGCATTCCTTGAGGGGGGGGGGGGGAATTGATGAGATGAAGTTGTTAAATTTTCACTACATGATGAATGTGGAATTTATGAATATCTTGATGAAGTTGGAAGCTGAGGTATTCCAATAATAATTTCATCCCTTATTATTAATTGTATTAATCATATTAATTAAGGGGGAGTGCTTTATTGATATCAAGATGAGACAAAGGGGGATCTATGTCTTTTGTACTTGAAATTTTCTGATGCATTTATTGAAGTGTGTGTAGAATTTATCTTTTCATTAATGAATCTTATTATTACAACCCATTAGATGATAATTGAGACATTCTGAGGTTATATTTGTCTTATTTTCTATACCAGGTTAGCCCATTTAGAATTAGAGTTGATTAACTAAAGGCTATTTTCTAACAAAACCTTGTGAGATCATACCTATATTAGAAGTGATAAATAAATTTTTATATTAGGGATAAGATCATGTTTTTGATAAAAATATGAGATGATAAGACCCACCACTTTTCCTTTTAATTTTATTTTCAAAGGGGAGAAGGTTTTGAGCACACATATTGACTTTTAAATATGTGAAGATACATTAACAACAAAATACAAAGGGGGAGATTGTTGGGCCCAATGTTGAATTTATTTTCAATGATATGTCAATATGTGTTTGATGAATTTGGATGAATTGCCGATGCCTGGAGAATTATTATGGATTCATTTAATAGCATTGTATTTCATGCTTGATCAATTCTCCATGTTGTAACTCTGATGATTGTTGAAGTGATATTAAGTTCTAAAGACTTGTGTTATTGATGAGACTTTGTTTACTATAAGATGAAGAAGAAGATTGTTCATGAAAATGTTGATTTTCATGAACAATAATTGAATATGACCATGAAATGTGTTTTATTTTATGATTATATGATGAATATTCCATGCAAAAAGATATTATATATTCACGAGGAAAGAGTGAAGTCTATGAAAAATGAAATTGCATGAATAAAAATTGAAGATGAAGAGAGTTGGTTGGAATTTTAATTGAGGAAGGATTAGAATTTAATTTATTTTATACTTAGATTATTTATAAGTATATGAATTTGCCTTATATAAAAAATACAGGGCTAACCATACATGGTGGCCTTATCCAAGCTTGACTAAGGCTTCTGTGGAACACATGGTCAACCACACCCAAGGGAGACCTGCGGGGGTTAGCCTGCATAGAGGTATATAGGAGGGAGGGATTTTGTATAAGGCTTGTAGAAGAATGTTCCCACAAGTGCACATGTGACTGTGTATAAGGCCCACAAATAAGATGGGCCATGTCATAGGGGCAACAACACGATATAGAAATAGCTGGGAGTGGACCACATACATGATTATGGTTGCTAAAAGGGAGCGTATTATTGATATATCATGGCTTAGACATATGGAATTTTTGATGAGGTATATTGAAAATAATTTATTGTTCATAAACATTAAAAAATATGGACATAACCTTGGTTGTTCGATCTAGCATATCTGATTCGTTTGATTAGGTGAGAAGTGTCGTGTTCCTCCTCCTCCACTCAAGGGTTCTGATGAGTGGGTTCTTCCACCATTTTGAAGCCAAAAAGTTTGTGTCGAGGACACATACATGGTTTATATGGCCATGATGATCTCCTGATATCTTGGCAATCCTAAAGCATTTATTAACAATGAAATTCATGTATGGAATTGCATGAAAAGAAGGACCCTGAAGCGTGATTATCACCCGATGAAGATGAACACATGAATGATGTCAAACGACAAGATTTAAGAAAAGGTATGATCCAAATTGGTCATGCATACAACTCCACATTTCATGTATGAAAATATAATGAGGTAATGGATGAGATACCACAAGTATTTTAAAAAGAATAAACTGTGTGAATAAATGAGTAACCTGAGCTCTGGGTGATGATAAGAATAGGTAATGAGACCACATGATGTTTTTTTCCATGTGAAGAAATAGAGAATGAGGTACAATTTTTTTTAATCCACATGAGAAATAGAGAACCCAAGCATTCTTGTATTTTCATGAAGATGGACTATAGTGTATTTGAAAATACTACATAAAGAGATAACTTGGTCTAAGTCTTCCAGGCATTTTAATGGCAGGCTGTTTAATACTGAATGAGGCATGGTATTTGTTAACCATGTAAATAATGGATCGATCCATGTAGGTTGTCTTCCATGTTATAAGTACTAAATAATTAGAGTCTCATTTATTTTAGATATTTCATAAACAACATTGATAAGTTACAGGCACATGTATAATTCATGCATGCTATATGTGCTGCAAATGATCACCTATCCACATGAAGAAGAAGAAAACTTAATACCTGATCTCCTTAGGTATTTGAGATGCACACATAAATTGGTATATTGCATGAATAAGTAAATACTCACACCATTCGGGTATTTCAATGAGTGAAATAGTACCCAAATTTAAATAATGTATTTAAAATGAGCAATATAAATACCTAAGAATCATCTTGGTATTTATATTTTGAAGAAGAAGAATAAATGTGTTTATTCATAAACACATTTGAATGAGGATTTAAATGATATATTTAAATCATTTAATTAATTATGATACCCATGCACCATAAAATTTTGTATAAATATGTGTATGTAGGTGTTGAAAACATGTATAAAATGGCACATTAATTTTGAGATCTTGATACATTCTTATATCTAAGAGAGGAAAATTTTGAATATAGGATCCTTTTAAGAAGAATAAACTTGAGTTCCCAAGCATTCAAATATTGAGGAGAATCTATATTTCCCCAAATCTATAAGGAATCTCGAGACCAGTATTTCTGAAGTTCTTGAGAAGGTATACAAGTAAGTGAGATTCAACAAGATCATGGAGGAATTTCAAAGACCAACCTATATTTGATCAAGCATTAAATACAATTTGAAGTCTTTTGGTTGGTTTTGGGAGAATTTAAAGTCTTCTAGTTGGATCTAAGAGTAGAAAGAGTCTCTTGGTTGGAGCTAGAGCAAAAATCCTTTTAATTGGAGCCAAAGGAAAACAATGTCTCTTGGTTAGAGCCGAAGCATGAGTCTTTGAGTTGGAGTTGAAAGTAATTTTATTCACTTTTTTGATAGTGAATAATCTATGTTGGGGTGTCTAACCAACATGAAAAAAAGTATTCCTTTCATTATCAAACCTTGTAAATTATGTGCACTACCCTCTCTTATTTTACTATTGCACATGAGGTGAGATTGATAGATAATATTGAGTGGATCGAGAACCTTAAAAAGTTATAGCAGTTGAATTTTAAATAAAAGGAATTTGTAAAAAGAAACCAATGATTCACCCCTCCCCTATCAGTGGTAAATCTGACCAGAGTCTCTACAAGTGGTATCAAAGTATAGGTCACCTATAAAGATCCAAGCAATTTTTGAAGATGGAATTTGACAAAGATATCAATGATATCATCACCATTCTCTCAAGAAATTACAAAAAGTGCAAAGTGATGAAGCATGGAAAACAATTTCTAAAGAAGAATCCATCATAGAAGTTGTTCTCTCTAGTTAAGGTAAAATAAAAACCAAGTGTTATTTTTGATTCTAATCCTCTTGTGGATAATGAATACACACTTTCAAACTCTCACATGATGCTAAAAAAGAAATGTGTTTATGGAGATAAAGAAAAACCAAAATAAAATTGTTATTCCAAGGAATAATCATTCAATGAAAAGAATACCAAGTAAAAATCATGCATTAAGTTTACTATTCAATGAGAAAAGATTTTTTTTTGGAAAAAAAAAGATTAAGAAGAGAATAAGTGGCCTTAAATTTGAGCATAAAAAATGAGAACCAAGATGAATGATCAAAGTTATATAATTGAAGATCTTTCCCAAGAAATTTTAAACAAAATATCCTTAGATAAGGAGTTAAAGGTTTATATCATATCTCTTAAAACCACACATGAAGAAAGGATACAATCAAGTATGAATTCTTCTTAAAATATAGAAGTAAAAGTTTATTAGTTTAAAGAGAAAGATATAAAAATAAGTGACCTTGATTAGAATTTAAACACCTCTATATATAAAATTAATATCCATACAAAATATGTCTCAACATGCGTAGTAAAAAAGAGGAACCCAAACCTGAAATTTGGAAGTAAAGTTTTTTCCCATGAAAAATTTGGAACAATGGTCCTATAAAAGATAAAAGAACCAAAGTTTTTTTATTGTAGAAGATTTGGTAATATCTTGAGTATATATTTAAAATCAAACAATCCCAATGATGTTATAAAAACTCCTTCAGTTGGAACATCTCAATCAAGGAGAGACCAAATGAGGTATGAATTTTTTAGTAAATGTTTCATTTGTTTTAACCTCAGTCATATGGAAAATAATTGAAATTGGAGGAATTAATTTAAGGGTAATGAATCAATAAAGATAAAATCCACTCCTATGACAACAACTTATCCTAGAAAAAGGCATATTAGGTTGGAAAATAGGCTTAATGTTTTGGAGAATGAAAATGAGCCACAATAAAGGGGGCATCAATCACCAAAATTTGAGCACTCACATCAACTCTCTTGGTGGAAAAGAAAACAAATTTGGAAAGAGGTTGTTTCATATATGAAGGGGGTGGATAAATATATTCCACAAAAATTAGAATTTCATGGGAATAAAATATATTCACAATCCATGAAGCATGTCAACAAGAAAGAAAGCACATCCCATAATGATCTTGGGAAGAAGAAGAAAGCAAGGATGAAAGAAAACTCTCACATTGAATGTTTATTCTAAATAAATAATAAATTCCATAATTATTCCTTATTATATATATATATATATATGAATTTTTACTAATATACATGTAATTAAAGGAGATGAATTTTTCCTTGAGGAGGAACATTGATGAGATGAAGTTGTTAAATTTTCACTACATAGTGAATGTGTAATTATTGAACAACTTGATGAAATTAAAAGTTTAGGTATTCCAATTACACTTTCATCCCTTGTTATTAATTGTATTAATCATATCAATTAAGTGGTAGTGCTTTATTAATGTCAGTATGAGACAAAGGGGGATTCATGACTTCTTCACTTGAACTTTTATAATGTGTTTATTTAAGTGTGTGCAAGATTTATCTTTTCATTGATAAATCTTATTATTATGAACCCTTGTATGAGAATTGAGATATTCTGAACATGATTTCACATGCACAGTATTTTATAGATAACTTAGACAACATTGTTCATATCTATCTTGTCTTCTACACTGTGTTAGCCCATGTATACTTGGAGTTGATTTACTAAAGGATCTTTTCTAAGAGAACCTTGTGAGATCATCCCTCTATTAGAAGTGATCAAGAAATTTTAATATGAGGAAAAAGATCATGTTTTTGAGAAAAATATGAGATGATAAGACCCCCAATTATCCTTTACATTTGATTATAAAAGGGGGAGAAGGTTTTGAGCACACATATTGACTTTTAAATATGTGAAGATACATTGAAAAAAAAATACAAAGGGGATAATGTTAATCCTAGTGTTTCATTTTTTTCAATGATATGTCAATATGTGTTTGGTGAGTTTAGATGAAGCGGTTATTCTTAAATAATTGTTATGGATTAATTTAATATAATTGGATGTCATGCTTGAGAAATTCTCCATGTCACGACTCTAATGATTGTTGAAGTGATCTTAAGTTATAAATATTTGTGTAATTGATGATACTTTCTTTACTACAAGATGAAGGAGAATATTTTCCATGAAAATGTTGATTTTCATGAAGAATAATTGAAGACGAGCCTGAAATGTGTTTTATTTCATGATTATGTGAAGAATATTCCATTCAAAAATACATTATATATGCATAAGTAAAGAAGTGAAGTCCATGCAAAATATAATTGCATGAAGAAGAATTTAAGATGGAGATATTTGTCTAGAATTTTAAATGAGGAAGGATTTTAATTTAATTTATATTATACATAGATTATTTCTAAGTATATTAATGTTCCTTATATAAAAAATATAGGGCCAACCATACATGGAAGCCTTAGTCAAGCTCAACCAAGGCTTTTGTGGGACCTAAAGGTCAAGCATGCCTAAGGGAGACCATCTAGGGCCATCCTACATGGCGGCATGTAAGAGGGTAGTCCCATGTATAAGTATTATAGGAGCGCATGCCCAAAATCTCACATGGGCTCGTGTATAAGTCCCACAAAAGAGATGGGTCATGCCATAGGGGTGACATCACAATAAGGAAATGGTTGGGAGTGGAACCCATACAAAATTTTGGCCACTAAAATGGAGAAGATTATTGATATATAATGGATTATAAATATGATATTTTTGATGTGGAATAGCGGCAAGTAGTTACTATTCGACTACCTTAAAAAAGATAGACATAACCATGGTTGTTCGATATAGAATACCCGAGCCATCTGATCAAGTGAGTAGCATAATATTCCTCCTCCTCCACTCGAGGGTTCTATAGAGCGGGTTCATCTGTAATTTTTGAATCTAGGAAGTTCATGATAAGTCCACTTACACGATTGAGATGGCCACAATGATCTCATGATATCTTGGTGAGTCCAAAGAATTTTTTGACAATGAAATTCATGTATATACATGCATGAAAGGACCTAAAAGTGTGATGATCTCCTGATGAAGCTGACCACCTGAATGATTTTAAATGCTGAGATTTAAGCACAGGTATGATTGAAATTGGTCATGTATTCAGCTCAACATTTCATGCATGAAAATTGAATGTGGTCATGGATGAGATGCCAAAAGTATTTCAAAATGAATAACCCAAATGAATAAATTATTAACCTGAGATTAGGGTGATGATAAGAACTGGTAATGAGACCATGTGATGTTTTTTTTCCATGTGAAGAAATAGAGAATGAGGTGCAACATTTTTGATTCAATGTAAGAAATAGAGAACCCGAGCAATCTGGTACTTTCATCAAGATGAATTGTAGTGTATTTGAAAACACTACATGAATAAATAACTTGGTTTGAGTCTTTTAGGCATTTTAATGGTAGGATGTTTAATACTAAATGAGGCATGGTATTTGTTAACCATGTTAAGAATGGAGTGAGATACAAAGTCTATCTTATACATGAGAATAAATGAAGAACCTGATTCTCTTGGGTATTTGAGACACCGCATTAAATAACAATGATAAGTTTCATATTCATGTATAATGCATGAATATTATGTGAGCTGAAATTGATCACCTAGCCATGTGAGGAAGAGGAAAACTTAATACCCGATTCCCACCGGTATTTAAGATTCATGCATAAATTAGTATATTGAATGAAGAATGAAACACCTACACCATTTGGTTATTTAAATGAGTGAAATTATACACAAATTCAATGGGGTATTTAAAATTAGAAATATAAATACCTAAGAATCATCCATGTATTTATATTTTGAAGAAGTAGAATAATTTTTTTTATTCATAAACACATTTGAATGAGGATTTAAATGAGATATTTAAATCATGAAATTAATTGAGATACCTATGTACCACAATATTTTTTATAAACATGTTCATACAAGTGATGAGAAAATGTATAGAATTGTAAGATCATTTTGTGATCCTAATATATTCTTGTATCGAAGAGAGGAAGAGTTTAATGTTAGGAACCTTTGAAGAAGAAACAACTTGAGTGCTTGAGCATTCAAATATTGAGAAGAATCCTAATTGAACTAAACCAATAAGGAGTCTTTATACTAGTATTTCTAAAGTTCTTGAGGAGGTACATGAGTAATTCAGATTCAGAGATCTCATAGAGGAAGATCAAAGATCTACCTGCAATAGATCAAGCCTTCAATAAAAGGTTAAGTCTTCCAATTAGTGCGATGAGTAGTTGAAGTCTTCTGGTTAGATTTAGAATAAGGAGTCTCTTGGTTGGAGCCATATCCTAAAGTATTTTGGTTGGAAACAAAATAAAATAGTCTCTCAGTTAGAGCCAGGGCATAATTATTTTAGTTAGAGTTAAAATCAATTTTATTCACTTGTTCAATAGTTAATAATCTATGTTGGGGTGTCTAACCAATATGGAAAGGAGTAGGCCTTTCATTTCCAAACCTTATAAATTTTGTGCACTACCCTCTATTATTTTAGTATTACACAAGAGGTGATATCGAGAGATAATATTGAGTATATTGAGAACCTTAACAAGCCTGAGAGGTCGAATTTGAAAGAAAAAGAATTATTAAAATGAAACCACTGATTCACCCCTCTCGTCTTAGTGGTAAATTCAACCTGGGGATCTAAAAAAAGTGTTTATGTAAATTCCTCAAAGGATCTTTTAAAATGAATTTGATGTTTAAAGATGTTTTTGAACCCATTTCACTTTATAAAGTAGAAAATCACAGTTTAAATAAGTGCTTTCATAAAAAATATTGTTTTATTTTCAATTAGTTTTCAAGGAAATTATTGATTTCTAAAAGAATGTGTTTGGTTTTTATTATGGAAAAGTGCGATTTCAAATGATTTATAAAGTAATGTTTTCACTATTGAGTTTTTAAAATGATAATAAATAACTTATCATTATATGTTGGTTTTAAATAGGTATGTTTGGAAATTTATTAAAGTGGTTGACATGATATTTGTGACACCCTCAGTTTTGAGCCCCTTGGGATGTGATATGTCATGTATATAACTTTTCCCATTATGGGATGTTTCATTATATTATGCGATGTTTGTATCATTTAAAAGGATCAATTTCTTGAGATGGTGTTGGTGGTGATATTATATTTATATGTTATGTTTTATTATAGATATATGTGTTAATCGCACGATGCACTTATTTTCTCACCTCCATTTGATTGATTACATGGGAATCCTAGGAAACTAAGTGAGAGATCAATATTTATTCTATACTAGATTAGATTAATGCACTATCTAGTGTCCCTTAGTATATATTATATACTTAATAGGGGTGTTCCCTGATGAGACTATGAGAGTGACTCATGATCTATATTTTTAGGAATGAAATATAATCTAATAGTTGATTCCACTTGAGTATCATACCAGATAAACTCATGTTAGGACATAGCGAGTCATCCATGATGCTTATTCATTGGTTGATTATTCTATTAGGGAATTCCCACTTAATGCATATTTTTATCCCCTTATCATCACTTTGATTCATGAAACTATTTATACTACCATTTTTTACTCTTATTGTACTTCTTTGATATAATGGTTCATACTTGAGTTTATATTTACAATCTTTTATAGTTAGGTTTATTTTCTAAATGGTTTTCAAATGTGGATTAAAAAATTTATTTTAAATAAAAAATGGAGACATTTTTTTATGTGTGAGATTTTGAGAATGTTTTTGAAATGAGAAAATAACTTTGTTTTACTTTTCATAAACTCAAAAGTTCTCATTTCAAGGTTCTAAAGTTTTTAATTTCTAAGTGACGTTTCTCACCCTTGTTTTTATAAAAAGGGTGGAATTTTTCTAAAAAGGGATAAAAGATTTATAATTGTTTCTTTATAATTTTATTTTCAAAAAACCTATTTTCTATAGATTTTTCAATCTAGAATTTTTGAAATTTATTATGAAAGGAATTGTATAGACTCTTTAGTGGAATATTATAGGGAATTTTTAGCTCACACCCTATGTACACACCTATGTATATGTGTATGTAACCTTATTGTTTTGTTTTAGGTGCCTAGGTTGAGATCCCTTGTGGTTTATATTATTATTTAGTGATGTTCATGTTCGTCTTTTGATAGATGTGTTGGGGTGTGGTGTGTAAAGACCCGTAAAATTCAAGGAAATTTTTTTCTTAATTTTATTTACAATTTTACAAGAACACGGTTTCTGACGGCACCTGATTCCGAGGCCCGGTGTGCCTGGAATCAATTTCCGAAGTTTGGCTTGGGTACGTTCAGTGAACGAACGAGCGGGTATTTCTAACTTTTGAACCGGTGCTCAGAATTGAAATCCGAGGACACCAATGAACTCACAGCGCCGATATTCGCTTAAGGAGACCTTTTCCGAGGTTGTGTTTTATGCGGGTTGAGAGTTAGTTTTGGGGGAAATTAAAAGAAGTTAAATAAATTGTGGAACACAATTTATTTTTTTTAACTTTGTTGGTTATTTCCTCCCAAAGGGAGTTAGAGGTGGGACCCACATCCACATAACCTCCCTTGAGAGGATTAAGTGTGGTGGGGCCCACACGAGCCCTAACTCTTCAACTCCCCTTAAACTCCCCAAATAACTCCACTCTAATTAATTTGACAACTTGTGTTATTAATTAAGATGAGTTACTCAATTTTCAAACTCTTGAAATTCAAAGAGTTGTTGTGTTAATAAAATAAGAAAGAGTCTTATTTTATTTTTGGTTAGAGTTTTGGCACCTTGAGAGAATTGGGGAAGCGGTCTTCTTCTTCTTCAACCTCGACGAATAACGCGAAGAACACCGTTCTTCAACGAAGAACTTCTCTGCCGAAGAACACGGTTCTTCCGTGATGCCGTATCCGCGATGCGACATTCTTCTTCCGCGTCATCTCTTCTGCAATGGTTTTCCGCGACAGAATCGCCATCAACGACTTCGAATCCTTGCTTCGCGACGTCGAAGTTCTCCCGCGACGCCCGACCTCCGCGACGCTCGTCTTCCGCAGCTCGTTGACGAACACCGTTCCGGAACCGAGGTAGGGGATTTTTTTATTTAATTTTTTCCGTTCATGATTCTAGTTTATCGATTATCGTGGAATTTTCGACTAGATGATATCGATTAATGAGAGGGGGGCCGGTCCGCACAAACACGGCCGAACCGCCCTCGTATGTTCATGATTGTTTCTTTGCGGATGGAACGGGATGGCTTGGTGCCGTCGCACCACACAGAAATCACACGACAAGTATTGCGCGACACCGTCGCGCCGCGCCGTGGAAAGAAGTTAAGAATGCGACGCCGTCGCGCCACGTCGAAAGAAATCGAAGGCGCCGCGGCGGAGGGGCGCGGTGTCGTCGCACCGCGCCGGAAAACAAGGGCCGCCGCCGGTTCCAGGCCGCGGCGGAGCAAGGTGACTGGCGGCCAGCTGGGCCGCCGGTGTCGGAGCCGGAAGGGGACCGGCCACCGCCGGTCCCGTTGAGAAGGAGCAGGCCGGCCAGGTCGGGCTGGCCGGAAAAGAGAAAACCGGGGGAATTAAATTCCCCCGGCCAGCATCAACGGCCCCCCATAATAAGGGGGGGAAGTTACACAAGGGGGGCAGGTGCCCCCCGTTTTTCCAACAGCTCGGCCGAAGGCCGAGCTGGCAGCGCGCTGGGCGCGCTGCGTCCGGCCGGACCGGCACCTGGCCGGCGGCCAGGCCGGGCCGGGCCGCGCCCAGTCGCGCCGGGCCGTGCCGGGCCGGGTCGACCCTATCCGGGGCGGGTCGACCCGGTTTGGGCCAACTGGGGGGTCTTGGGCTGGGTCGGCCCGGGCCCGAAACCCCCGTTATCGGACTGTTTAGGTTCAAATGCCCATAACTCGGGCTACGGACCTCCAAACGACGCGCCGTCAGCAGCGATGCGATCCTTGGACCGAGACGGTCGTTTCGGTTTATCGCACTCAAGGTTTCGGGATACTTTGAGTTCGGCCGGGTTGGTTCGTACACGAAACCAACCGGGCCCTCGGAGCGGAAACACTCATATCTTGAGCTACGGACGTCCGATTGACGTGCCGTCAACTTTGTTGAGTTCCTATTAGTGAGACAGATCTTTTGGCATACTCCGCCCGAGGTTTGGATGCAGGTGGAGTACGGTCAGGTTGGTTTTTCCTTAAAAATCAACCGGGCCCCTGGAACGAAAAAACCAATAACTCTCACACCGGGCGTCCTATTGACGCGCTGTCTGCGACGTTGAGTTCCTGTTGACGATACAGAACTTTTGGATACATCAACTATGGACTTTGTGATAGTTGATGTATCAGCCTCTCGGCTCGTGGAGCGGACCCTCCCGAACGAGCTTGCTGTGTGCGGGAACCCTAGAGCTGGCTGCGACTGCTACTATGACTGCGACGACGACTGTGCAGAGATCCTCAGTGGATTCGACGACGATGACTACAACACTCAGTGATCCTGTGTGGATCAGTGCTACCGATCCTGTGTGGGTCCGATCCTATGTGGGTCAGCGCTCAGCGGTCCTGTGTGAACCAGCGCCTACAGATCCTGTGTGGGTCCAATCCTGTATGGGTCTTTGCGGGGGTTAGTACCTATCGATCCTTTGTGGGTCCGGCGACTTAGATGGATCAGTGATCATCTCTATTATCTTCAAAGTTGTATACTTGTGTGAGCTGAATCCTGTTTGCTTTCCTATGTGGATTGTGTTGTATTATCCTGTGTGGATTATGTTTTGCTTTCATGTGTGGAATACGTATAATTTCCTGTGTGGACTGAGTTGTACTTGGGCTCGGAGGTTGGAGCGTATTGGAATTGATGACTTAGGTATATGTATGGTCATATACCTAAGTAGTGTTGGTTGTTACTTCGTGATTGTATCTTTCTTTTGTGGTTTATCCTTTGTGGATTTTGGGAGAACTTCGGGGGTCTCGGGGTCCCTACTGAGTAGCTTATACTCACCCCTGCACGGGCTATGCCCGCACTACGTTGTGTTGGTTTCAGACGACGGACAACGTTGATCGTGGTTGTGGCTCGCAGAGCAGGACGGTACCTGGAGGTGGACCACTGGGCGGGACGAGCTCGGAGCGGACGACGGGACCCGAGGAGCAGTGGAGCTATCTGTACCCACCCTTCAGGTGGGATTTCCAGTGGACAGCTCGGTGTAGCGGATTTTACTTTACATTTGCTGTTTTTCCTTTCGAGTTGTACTTTACTTTCAGTTTGGGTTTGTATACTGGCCCATTTACTTTTCCGCACTTACAGTTGTACTCTGTTTTTACTTAGTGTTTACTTTTCCGCTTTCTTACTCTGTGGTGCTTGTTTACTTTACAAAGGCAATGCCTTCCCTGTTTATCGAGATTTACTCCTTGGTGCTAGTCGCCAGCCCCTGGCCTATGGAAGGCGGGCTTGGGGTAGTCACGACACGGGCCCCGAGGGCGGGTCGTGACAAATTGGTATCAAAGGAGTTCGGTTCTACCACGAACTCTGATCTTTTCTATGTAAAGAAATAGTGTTTAGCATATTGAGTGTGGTTATCAGTCCAGGGAGTCCAGTGTTGGTGCGGCAGCCTACGTATCCGTACACCAGGACCCTGACTTCTGATTTCCGACTTAATACCCGAAAACATTGATTGCGTGTGTGTTTCAAGTTTTCTTTGTGATTACTTTGTATCAGCTCACCAGGTATACTGTTCTGACCGTGGTGCACCTATTTCCTTTTCAGGATGGCCCCACGACGGCAGCCAGCTAGGGTTCTGAGAGTCGAGCGTGACGACAGCCCACCGAGCGATGTGGCCTCGGTGCAGGGCCCTTTGTCAGCAGTGGCACCGGCGGTAGCACTACCCGCCGAGCCACCGATACTTCCAGCACCAGCCGCTGACGATGCATGTCGCCTCAACGCACTGCATGAGTTTCAGCGCCAGCGACCACCCAGTTTCCGTGGGGAGACGGACCCCCAGGCAGCCGAGGACTGGCTGGAGGAATTCGTACGAGTTTTCAGGCTAGTGAGGACACCATCAGACCTCATGGTGATCCTTGCTGCAAGCCTACTGCACGCAGCAGCGGGCCGATGGTGGAGCTTGATGCTCCAGGTGCACGATGAGGCATCTCTTCTTTGGTCAGACTTTGAGAGCCTCTTCCGCTCAGAGTTTTTCCCAGCCACCCTCCGTACGGTGTGCATTCAGGAGCTTCTTCAGCTGCGGCAGGGCAGCATGACGGTCGCCCAGTACTCGGTGAGATTTACCGATCTCTCGCGCTACTCGACCAACATGGTACGAGACCCATTCTTTCGGGACCGGACCTTTGAGCAGGGATTGAGACACGAGATCAGGGCATCAATGATCTCCCTCAGCATTCCGACTCAGACAGAAGTACTGGAGAGAGCCCTTTTGATCGAGAGTTTTCTTGCTGAGTCTACACCAGCACCGAGACCCACCGCAGGGCGGCACGTAGCAGAGTCTTCTACAGTAGGCAGTTGACAGATGACTCAGGGGTCTAGGCAGACCAGACCCTCAGGTAGATGACCTCAGGACACTGGCTCAGCAGTGCGGGGCACATAGCGCGGAGCCAGTCTTTCGAGAGGCAGACAGTGCTACTCATGCGGCGGGCAGGGCCACATGACTCGTGACTGCCCGACTCGCCGTACCGAGGAGCAGCAGACAGTTGAGGGACCACCAAGGCAGAGGCAGAGGTTCGACCGTGGCGGTCCGCAGGGAGGAGGAGGATGAGGCAGAGGAGCTGGATGAGCAGCAGGTGGTGGGTGACGTTTTGAGGCTCTACCACCACCACCACCAGGAGGTCCACCCCGACCACAGGGAGCTGGCGGGCAGAGACAGGCACAGCTCCAGGCAGCGGAGGCCTATGACCACGGCGCGCCAGAGATGATTCAAGGTACTATCTGTGTCTACTCCACCCTTGCTGTAGTACTTATAGACACAGGAGCGAGTCACTCTTTCATAGCCGCTACCCTTGTTCGGAGCTCGGAGATTCCGACAGAGCCGTTGGCTCGATCCTTACGGCTAGAGACTCCTACAGGAGCATACTCGACGATTACACACTGGTGCCGGCAGTGTGAGCTTACTCTAGGAGGCGAGAGCTTCGGTTGGGATCTTCTTGTAGTAGTGTCGAGGCCTTACGACGTCATCTTGGGAATGGATTGGTTATCTACGGTCCATGCACAGATTGACTGTTTTAGGCGCAAGGTGCGATGTGTACGCACTGACGGGAGCAGGTTCACCTTCACCGGCGAGAAGGGAGCCTTTGCAGCACAGGATGGACTTCCGTAGAGGAGAGGACAGCCCATCACTCATCAGTTGGCTAGCCTCATCCTAGGAGAAGTTGACGTGCGGAGTCCTGGTTTTCCTGCAGTGGTGGATCAGTTTGCAGACGTTTTTCCCGACGACGTCCCAAGGTTATCTCCTCGCAGAGAGGTAGACTTTTATATTGACCTGTACCCCGAGATAGCTCCGATATCGACTCCAGCATATCGGATGGCCCCCGCTGAGCTTCGAGAGCTACGGGTACAGTTGGAGGACTTGCAGGGCAAGGGGTTCATCCGACCCAGTGTTTCACCCTGGGCTTCCCCGATATTGTTCGCCAAGAATGAGGAGGGGAGCTTGAGACTTTGTGTTGACTATCGTCACCTGAACCAGGTGACAGTGAGGAACAAGTATCCGCTACCGAGGATTGATGACCTCTTTGATCAGCTCAAGGGAGCACGGTGGTTCTCGAAGATAGACCTCAGGTCAGGCTATCATCAGCTCAGAGTTAGAGACGAGGACGTGTAGAAGACGACCTTCAGATGTCGGTATGGCCACTATGAGTTCTTGGTTATGCCCTTCGGCATAACCAATGCTCCGGCAGTGTTCATGGCCCTCATGAACAGGATCTTTCAGCCATACCTCGATCGATTTGTCGTGGTCTTCATCGACGGCATTTTGATATACTCGACGACTGAGGAGGAGCACGCCTACCACTTGTGGGTTGTACTAGACACACTCAGAGAGCACCAGCTTTATGGTAAACTCTCAAAGTGCCAGTTCTGGATACGTGAGGTCCACTTCTTGGGACACGTCATCTCTGAGGCGGGAGTTGCAGTGGATCCTGCAAAGATCGAGGCAGTGTTATCTTGGGAGCCACCCAGGAGCGTGACAGAGGTTCAGAGTTTCTTGGGACTAGCTGGATACTACCGGAGATTCGTGCCAGATTTCTCCAGAGTTGCGGCACCACTCTCAGCTTTGACGAAGAATGGGAAACCCTTCGTGTGGTCAGACAGATGTCAGCAGAGCTTCCAGGAGCTGAGACAGAGATTGACCAGCGCCCCTATCTTGAGGTTGCCTGAAGAGGGAGTTGGATACGTAGTCTACAGCGATGCATCAGGGACCGGACTCAGATGTGTCCTAATGCAGGAGCGGGCCGTGATTGCCTATAGATCACGATAGTTGAGTCCGCATGAGCAGAACTACGCTACCCATGACATGGAGTTAGCAGCAGTGGTCTTTGCTCTGAAGACATGGAGACACTATCTGATGGGTGAGTGCTTTACAGTCTTTTCTGACCACCAGAGTCTCAGGTACATCTTCTCACAGAAGGACCGGAACCTGAGACAGCAGCGATGGCTCGAGTTCCTCCAGGACTATGACTTTGAGATAGTCTATACTCCTGGAAAGGGGAACGTAGTAGCTGATGCCCTCAGCAGGAGTTCGGGCATTCAGCTACTTGAGGAGGCGACAGAGAAGCTAGTCGCTTTGCAGATATCCTTCGTGGATAGAGATGGAGCAGATTTTCTTCAGTCTCTCACAGTCACCCCTCCACTACTACAGCAGGTCAGAGAGGCACAGCGTGGGGACGATGACTGTGAGACGCGGCGTGCACAGATATCCTCAGGATAGGCACCTGATGGTTTCTCCTTTGGAGCAGAGCACAACATCCTTTTTAGACGTACCATGGTACCAGTTGCTTTACAGGAGGAGGTGCTGAGTGAGTTTCGCACTTCTCCTTTGGCGGTATATCCTGGAGTGGCGAAGATGTACCAGGATCTCAGACGACAACACTGGTGGCCAGGCATGAAGAAGGCTGTGGTAGAGTTCGTTTCTCGATGCCTCACCTGCCAGCAGGTGAAGGCTGAGCACCAGGTACCAGCAGGCTTGGTTCAGCCCTTGGAGGTTCCGGAGTGGAAGTGGGATGACATATCTATGGACTTCGTGACTGGACTTCCACGCACTTCCAGAGGTCACGACTCCATCTGGGTGATTGTCGACCGACTCACCAAGTCGGCTCACTTCTTACCCATCCGAGAGTAGGGCTCAGTGGAGAGCTTGGGATGTATTTACGTTCATGAGATTGTACGGATTCACGGTGTGCCATCATCTATCGTCTCCGATCGTGATGCTCGCTTTACTTCCCGGCTTTGGAAGGGGTTGCAGGAGGCGTTCGGGACGCAACTACGTTTGAGCACAGCCTTTCATCCTTAGACGGATGGTCAGACGGAGAGGACCATTCAGACTCTCGAGGACATGCTCCGCGCATGTGTCCTCGACTTTGGTTGTAGCTGGGAGGACCACCTACCCTTGGTGTAGTTTGCGTACAACAACAACTACCACTTCACCATCGGGATGGAACCGTACGAGGCGTTGTACGACCGACATTGTAGATCTCCTTTGTGCTGGACAGACCCTGGGGAGTCAGCACTTGTGGGACCAGAGATGGTCCAGGCCACGACAGAGAAGGTCTAAGTCATCCAGGAGCGGATGAGGACAGCCCAGAGCTGGCAGAAGTCATATGCTGACAGGAGGCGGAGGCCACTGGAGTTTGAGGATGGCGACCACGTCTTCTTGCGGGTCTCACCTCGACGTGGTATACAAAGATTTGGCCAAGGCGGCAAGTTGTCTCCACGCTTCATCGGACCATTCCAGGTCCTCAGTAGGATAGGCGAGGTGGCTTATCGCCTGGCTCTACCACCTCAGTTGCACCGGGTGCACGACGTCTTCCACGTATCTCAGCTGAGGAGATACGTGCACGACCCGACGCACATCATTGACCATGAGGAGATTGACGCTGACAATGGGGCGACTTTTACGGAGGTCCCGGTGGAGATCAAGGATCGACAGGAGCGGGTCCTACATGGACGGTTGATTCCTCTAGTGCGCATCAGATGGCAGCATAGGAACCTCCAGGAGAGCACTTGGGAGTGGGAGGCTCAGATGCGTGCTCAGTACCCTAATTTGTTTCCCTAGTTTTGATGTATCTTTACAGGGACGTAAAGCCCTGAGGTGGGAGTAATGTAAAGACCCGTAAAATTCAAGGGAAATTTTTTCTTAATTTTCTTTGGAATTTTACAAGAACGCGGTTTCTGACGGCACCTGATTCTGAGGCCCGGTGTGCCCGGAATCAATTTCAGAAGTTTGGCTCGGGTACGTTCAGTGAACGAACGAGTGGGTATTTCTAACTTTTGAACTGGTGCTCGGAATTGAAATCTGAGGACACCAATGAACTCGCAGCACCGATATTCTCTTAAGGATACCTTTTCCGAGGTTTCGTTTTATGCGGGTTGAGAGTTAGTTTTGGGGGAAATTAAAAGAAGTTAAATAAATTGTGGAACACAATTTTTTTTTTTAACTTTGTTGGTTATTTCCTCCCAAAGGGAGTAAGAGGTGGGACCCAAATCCACATAACCTCCCTTGAGAGGATTAAGTGTGGTGGGTCCCACACGAGCCCTAACTCTTCAACTCCCCTTAAACTCCCCAAATAACTCCACTCTAATTAATTTGACAACTTGTGTTATTAATTAAGATGAGTTACTCAATTTTCAAACTCTTGAAATTCAAAGAGTTGTTGTGTTAATAAAATAAGAAAGAGTCTTATTTTATTTTTGGTTAGAGTTTTGGCACCTTGAGAGAATTGGGGAAGCGATCTTCTTCTTCTTCAACCTCGACGAAGAACGCGAAGAACACCATTCTTCAACGAAGAACTTCTCCGCCGAAGAACACGGTTCTTCCGCGACGCCGTATCTGCGACGCGATGTTCTTCTTCCGCGTCATCTCTTCCGCGACGGTTTTCTGTGACGGAATCGCCATCAACGACTTCGAATCCTCGCTTCGCGACGTCAATGTTCTCCCGCGATGCCCAAACTCCGCGACGCTCGTCTTCCGCGGCTCGTTGACGAACACCGTTCCTGAACCGAGGTAGGGGATTGTTTTAGTTAATTTTTTCCGTTCATGATTCTAGTTTATCGATTATCGGGGAATTTTCGACTAGATGATATCGATTAACGAGAGGGGGGGCGGTCCGCACAAACATGGCCGACCCCCCCTCCTATGTTCATGATTGTTTCTTTGCGGATGGAACGGGATGGCGTGGTGACGTCGCACCACGCGGAAATCACACGGCAAGTATTGCGCGGCGCCGTCGCGCCGCGCCGTGGAAAGAAGTTAAGAACGCGACGCCGTCGCGCCGCGTTGAAAGAAATCGAAGGCACCACGGCCGGAGCGGGGCCGCAGCCGGTTCCGGGCCGCGGTGGAGCAAGGTGACCGGTGGCCAGCCGGGCCGCTGGTGTCGGAGCCGGAAGGGGACCGGTCACCGCCGGTCCCGTTGAGAAGGAGCAGGCCGGCCAGGTCAGGCCGGCCAGAAAAGAGAAAACCGGGGGAATTAAATTCCCCCGGCCAGCATCAACGGCTCCCCATAATGAGGGGGGGGGGGCCCAGTTACACAAGGGGGGCAGGTGCCCCCCGTTTTTCTAACAGCTCGGCCGAAGGCCGAGTTGGCAGCGCGCTGGGTGCGCTGCGTCCGGCCGGACCGGCGCCTGGCCGGTCCGCCAGGCCGGGCCGCGCCGAGCCGGGCCGCGCCGGGCCGGGTAAACCCTGTCCGGGGCGGGTCGACCCGGTTCGGGCCAACCGGGGGGTCTCGGGCCGGGTCGGCTCGGGCCTGAAACCCCCGTTATCGGACTGTTTAGGTTCAAATGCCCATAACTCGGGCTACAGACCTCCAAATGACGCGCCGTCAGCAACGATGCGATCCTTGGATCGAGATGGTCGTTTCGGTTTATCGCACTCAAGGTTTTGGGATACTTTGAGTTCGGCCGGGTTGGTTCGTACACGAAACCAACCGGGCCCTCGGTGCGGAAACGCTCATATCTTGAGCTACGGATGTCCGATTGACGTGCCGTCAACTTTGTTGAGTTCCTCTTAGTGAGAAGGATCTTTTGGAATACTCCGCCCGAGGTTTGGACGCAGGTGGAGTACGGTCGGGTTGGTTTTTCCTCAGACCGGGCGTCCTATTGACGCGCCGTCTGCGACGTTGAGTTCCTGTTGACGATACGGAACTTTTGGATACATCAACTCTGGACGTTGTGACAGTTGATGTATTAGCCTCTCGGCTCATGGAGCGGACCCTCCCGAACGAGCTTGCTGTGTGCGGGAACCCTAGAGCTAGTTGCGACTGCTACTGTGACTGTGACGATGATTGTGCAGAGATCCTCAGTGGATTCGACGACGAAAACTACAGCACTCAGTGATCCTGTGTGGATCAGTGCTACTGATCCTGTGTGGGTCCGATCCTGTGTGGGTCAGCGCTCAACGGTCCTGTGTGAACCAACGCCTACAGATCCTGTGTGGGTCCGATCCTGTGTGGGTCTTTACGGGGGTTAGTACCTATCGATCCTTTGTGGGTCCGACGACTTAGATGGATCAGTGATCATCTCTATCGTCTTCGAAGATGTATACCTGTGTGAGCTGAATCCTGTTTGATTTCCTGTGTGGATTGTGTTTTACTATCCTGTGTGGATTACGTTTTGATTTCCTGTGTGGAATACGTATACTTTCCTGTGTGGACTGAGTTGTACTTGGGCTCAGAGGTTGGAGCGTATTGGAATTGATGACTTAGGTATATGTATGGGAATATACCTAAGCAGTGTCGGTTGTTACTTCGTGATTGTATCTTTCTTTTGTGGTTTATCCTTTTTGGATTTTGGGAGACCTTCGGGGGTCTCGGGGTCCCTACTGAGTAGCTTATACTCACCCCTGCACGGGCTATGCCCGCACTACGTTGTGTTGGTTGCATACGACGGACAACGTTGATCGTGGTTGAGGCTCGCAGAGCAGGACGGTACCTAGAGGTGGACCACTGGGCGGGACGAGCTCGGAGCGGACGGCGGGACCCGAGGAGCAGTGGATCTATCTGTACCCACACTTCAGGTGGGATTTCCAGTGGACAGCTCGGTGTAGCGGCTTTTACTTTACAGTTGCTGTTTTTCCTTTCGAGTTGTACTTTACTTTCAGTTTGGGTTTGTATACTGGCCCATTTACTTTTCCGCACTTACAGTTGTACTCTGTTTTTACTTAGTGTTTACTTTTCCTCTTGCTTACTTTGTGGTGCTTGTTTACTTTATAAAGGCAATGCCTTCCCTATTTATCGGGATTTACGCCTTGGTGCTAGTCGCCAGCCCCTGGCCTATGGAAGGCGGGCTTGGGGTAGTCACGGCAGAGGCCCCGAGGGCGGGTCGTGACATGGTGAGTGATCATGGATCATGTAGAGGTGATTTTACCATGGTTCAAGTTTTTTTTGATACCTGGAGATGTTGATGTATTGACCAATTTGACCAATGTACTTTATTGGAGGCCTTTCCTATCTTGGTTATTGTGATGTATTTATATTTCATATTCTTTTATACCAAATCCTATTATGTATACAATAGAGGTTGTATATGTAAAAGTGGGCCTTGTTGTTTTTTCCCTTACACAATGTTTGGTTTGTTCATTCATTTTTTAATGTTTATTTTATGTGCATGTGATTCCAATGTGTGGATGCACCAAAACAAATTCTCATTTGGAATTTCACTTCTTGTTTATTATTATTTTAGGGTGAAGACATTCCCACTGGTTATCATATTGGTGTACTAGTTCTTGTCATCGACCCATGGAGATAAAAAATATGCTTTGGGTCTTATGGAAGATTGGATTAGGTAACATGATAGGTTAACCTGGTCCTATTCATTACAAAATGGTATTGATGAACTCTTGTAATTTATGGAGTCTGGTAGTGTGGATCTACGATTTCCAAAACTCAGGAGGCAGGTCATTAGTAGGTGTTTGATCACCACCTTTCATGGAGAAACTTGAGTTTCCATGGTTTGTCATGATTTGTATCTTGAATTTGAGTTTAGTTCTTGATTATTTTTAATGTATTTTGATATAATATGATGATTTTTTATCCATATTGATTTATATTAGATACTTTGGGGGTTTCTTGAGTTTTGGGAACCAGAGCTACACAGTTATCTCTCATGACCTAAAACCCATGTGGAGCATGTGTGCATGGGTTTAAAATATTTATAGGTGTTATCACATAGTTGGTGCATGGTTTTCCAAAATGTGCACAACCCTACATCCCTCCTTTATTTTTTATTGACCTCTGCTAACTCTCAAATTGATTCTAATGATGTATTTCATTCATTTGGGATGGATTCAAGGGAGTTTTCATGATGCATTGAGGTTGTTGGGTTGTATTATGATTGATATTTGGTGGATTGTGTCATTTTGTTTTGTGTTATGATGGATTTTTTGTAATAAAAGGGGGTTTATAATGAAATTTGGGTGGTGTTTTAAAACTAAAGTGGATTTTATGTAAATGATTTGAGCTCTATAGTGGGGAATTTGGGACTTTAAATTCTCATAGAGTTATGAAATGTATTTTTCTTGATTTTTATAAATAAAGTAGCATGTTTTCAAAGATGGTTTATTTCATTATAGAGTTTGGAAAAAAATTTAAGTGAAAGAGGGACCTTATGAAGTCTAAGTGGATTTTATATTTTCAAAAGAGGTTGATGGATTTCAAATCCATTGTAAATACTTTGAATTCCCTATTAGGGAATTATGATTTCAATTTATGGTAAAGTTATAAAATGAATTTTACTTAGTTTTCTATAATTTTGGATGTTTTCAAAATAATATTGAATATTTTCAAATGATGGGTTATTTTTAAAGTGTGTATGTTTTGATAAAATGGGCTTCAGAACCCTCTTTAAATGTCATGGTTTAAAAAAAGAAAGTTTTTACATTGTGATTATTTAGTGAATTGGTGCTTTTGGATTTTTTCCTTGGTTTATATTGGGGCTATGAGATTTTATTTTGGAAGTAAGAATTGATTGGGTTTATTTTTCAGGTTATTTAGAGTATGCCTCCTAGAAAGGTCTTGAAGAAAAGTGTAAAATACATCTCTAAGGAGGAACCTTAGGGTGAATCCTTTAATCACTTAGGAGTGAAAATTTTGGATATTGGCTATACCTAGACTCATGATTGAGTGGTGGATCCAAGATTCCCATTTTTTACTTGATTTTATTTAGTACTTATGCCTCTATTATGTGATGATCAAGGTAATCTTGTGGTAATGGAGTGGTTAGAAAGGATCAAGGGAACCCTTAATTTTTTGTAAACTCTTTAAGCTTCAAGAGTGAAATCTATTATGGGGTTTTTTGAAGGACCTAGCTGAGTGTAGTGGAAGACCATTGTCCTTTCCCAATTTCATGATGTTATGTCTTGGGAATTATTTAAAATTATGTTTATTTAGTAAAATTATCCCAAGAACATGAATGTGGATAAATCCATTAAATTCACAAGCCTTCACCAGGGAGAGTGGATAGTGAAGGAGTATGCTGTTTGTTTATTGGAGTTAGTGTTCTTATCTCATGATATATCTTCTAATGATATTTTAAAAGATCTATTATTTTAAATAGACATTTACCTAGACCTTGGATCTGTTGTATTTGAATCTAGATTGAATTCTTACAAGGAATTGATTAAAAGATCCATGTTTGTGGAAACCAATTTGATGAGGCTGGGTGGGCCCAAGTCAGAAGAGCATATTATTTAGAGTTAGTTTTCTATAATCTTTTATATTTATCACGGGAAAAAAATATCTCTTGTGTGTTTCCAATATGGAACACCTAATCATTATAATCCATATTTCTTGAAAGTTATAAATACTCATCCTTGACGTGGTTTTTTGAGAAATCTTCAGAAGTTATATAAGTTGAATTATTATAAGGAGAAGAAGTATTATATGAAATCTAGATCTGGATGATTAATTATCTTTGGGAATTATGTTTGATGAAATTTTAACAGTTGGGGTTTTGTGGTAATTTTCAATTGGTTCATTCTTTTGGGTATCTTCTTGCTCATATTTTATAATATAATGGTTATCATTAGTCACACAAATTTCTCATTGATTGGTTATGTTTCTTGAGGTTTGTATATATAATGTTATCCATCTAAGGAGATTTAGATTTTGATGAGTTGTATATAGGAATCATTGGGCAAACTAAAAGAGCGTTTCACTAACATAGATTATGAACTAGTTGGTGCCTTGTTTATTATGTCAGGTTCACCACGGGATGGTGTTCCATGAGAAAGTTCTTAGGTTACTTTTCATTTCATCTTTATGACCTGAGGTTAAGGAAATATTGTTCCTTATTGAGGCATGTTTTTTATTTATACATATCATCCTATTTTATAAGATACTGATGGATTTTTTGTGACCTGATCTTATGGTCTTTGGGTATTCCTTTGGATTGTATTTCCTTTTGGGGATTCATAAAGGTTATTGTGACTATCAAAGGATGATCGTTCCCATTGATATGGTGTGAATATGTGTTTATTATGGCGATGCTTCTTTATAGGAGCATATCTTTTAGTTCACCATTTTATATGAATTCTAAATGGAGGGGGGGGGACCTATTATATGTCTCCATATTCTTAGATTATTGTGCTAATTAATAGTGATATAGATCATGTTTCAATATATTTTATGATATTTGAGAGTTAGTTTAGTTAATCTCAAAGATTCCTAATATATTATTTTATTGACGGATTGTTCCTAGTGTTTTATTTTTTATAGGTCTTTATTGAGATTTCCCTTACCCACCCACCTCTTATGTTGGGTGTTGAGGTTTTGAAATTTAATTGTGTCTACTTTTAATGAAAAATTTTGGGGGGGTAGAAAGTGGTATGGTGGAAATAATTGTGATGCCCCCATGTCACTGTGGTATAATATATTATATAATTTCAATTTATTTTTAATTTTTTGGAGTTTTTTATTTGAAATATAGATTTTGAGAGGTTTTATTTTATTATATGGCCACCTACGAGTAGGGGAAACCATGTAGATTCTAGCAGTAACTGTGCAAGTTACTTATACATATGAGGTGTCTTGAACATGACTTGAGCATGGATTGTAAAACCATGAGAGGAAACCCTGAAAAGTATTGTATATTCATTATAGTTGGGGTTTAATGGTTGGACCCTAACTTGGTAAACCATTCAGTCAAACTATGCTAGGATGAAGTTACATTCCAGTGTGAGTTACACAGTTGACACATAGTTTGGTAAACCGTGTGTCCAAACCAAATGAGATTCCCATATTAATTAAAATGTTATTTTACAATTTTTACCTACTTTATTTTTATCTCATTTGGACCTCCCTTCTACTTCATTCATGCCAGAAAAACCAGATAAAATCCCTAAGACCATTTCCCTCCTTCATTGTATCTTTTAAGCCCCATTCTTCATCTATTTTGAGTGGATTTAGAAGGCAAGTCCTTTTTCTTATTCCATTCCTCTTATTTCTTCCATTTACTTTGGTTTATTTTTCTCTAATAAACCCTAATGTCCATGGTGGTCGAATTTAGGGTTTGAGTTGGTTCTAATTTGGGGCTTTGGTTGTCTAAGGCTCATGGAGGCCACTGTCTTTCTTGGTTTGGAATTCATTGTTCAAGGTGAGTGAATTATACTTGGATTGAGGTAGGTTTTTTTTAAAATTACTATATTTTATAAATCATAAGATAATTTAATTTTATAAATGTTTTTCTTATCAATATAAACCTATATATGATTCCCTTTATGGGGTTATAAAATGTTTTCCATGATTTCTAAGTTTTACACGAAGGGATTTCAATGGTTTTCCATTTCTTAGTTTCTAAAATATTATATTACACATTATAAGTTTTTTTTTATAAATTCATTAGAGTCTATTTTGAAATGAATTTGAATTTTAAAGTGGTGTTTAAGATCATTTTGTTTTAAAAAGAGGAAAATCTTGGATTCAATAAGTTATTTTAACACTAAGGGTGTTTTATTTTCAATTGGTTTTCAAGGAAGAACATTATTGATTTATAAAAGAATGTGTTGGGTTTTATATTGAGGAAAAAGTGTGATTTCCAAATGATTTCTAAAGGAATGTTTTAAATGGATGGTTTTTTAAAAGTATTGTAAATAACTTGGCATTCCAACTTGGCTTTCAAAGAGATTGTTTCGCACTTTATAAATGATTTTGACATGATATTTATGATACCCCTGGTTCTGATCCCCATAGGTCATGATATGTATTTTGTATAAATTTCCCATTATAGGGTGTTTTATTATATCATGTAATGTTTGTATCATTGAAAAACTGAATATTTATTAAGAAGGTGTTGGTGTTCAGATAACATTTTGGTGTTATGTATTATTATTGATATATGCATTGACCAAATGATGCACTTGTTTGCTCACCTATATTTGATTCATTGCATGGGAACCCTAGGAAGCTAAGTGAGAGATCCAAGTTTATACTACACTATATTAGATTAATGCACTGACTAGTATACCCTAGTTTATATTACATCCTTAATAGGGGTGTGTCCTGATGAAACAATGAGAGTGATTCATGATCTTATATGTTTAGGTATGTAACATCAGTCAGTGGTTAATCATGTGGTTATCATGGGTAGTGGTCATTTTTTTTATTTACTCATAATAAAACCTATTAACTAACTAAGGTCATCTATCAAGGATTAGGGCATGGGATATTCACTTATCATATTACTTATGTATTTTTGTTTTTTTTCTTAAGTTTGAATGAAATAAAAAATGAGGTTGGTGTGTTGATGATGGTAAACAAGTAACAAAATAGAAAATACAGATGCACACAGAATGAATGAAAAAAATATAGATGGTCCTAAATATAAATTCCAATGGGATATATAATTATTTACTTTTTTTCTAAATCATCTAATTTAATGAAAAAGTTCAATATTTTTCACCTTATCACCCTTAAAAATTTTATTTTGTATGGAACCACTAATATGCTCAAGAGATTCTTAAATAGAACAGTAATTCCATGTGTTCTCATTGGTGAATGGGTGAGAAAATTCCTCCATTGAGTGAATAAAATTACTCACACACCAGGTATCAATTTCATACCATTATACCTTTTGAACCACATGACTCCACTAGTATGAAGTATGGATTGAATAGAGAGAGACATTGAAGTTAAATAGTTGGAAGTGTGTGATAATGTGAATGGAATTTAGAGGGATAATCGCCTCCTCTAAACTCCACCTCCATTATCACATTATAATTAGAGTAGATATAGATTGATAATTAAATTCATTAATTCAAGATCATCATTATGATCCCCATCAGACCACTTGTAATGGATTAATTCTCCATGATCATAGAGATTGAGATCACTAGGACATCATAGGGGTTAGAAACACAAAGAAATCTAGGGAGAAGAGAACTTCACAACTGAACAAAAATAGAACATAATGAATTCAAATTAAAAATATAGAAAATATATCCTAATTTAATCGAAACTAGGCTAAATTCAAAGGTCTATATTATTTCAAGTGAGTGGAGGGGGTAATATTTATAGACAGTTCTACTATTCTTATTCTCCCTCATCCTTGAATTTCAGTGCTGAGTAATGCTTTTTTACTTTATTGAATGGTTTCCATGTGTGAATAATTGAGGTTCTAGATGACTAAGTTGGAAATATTTTGTTACTTTTACCATCTTGGATATTCATCCCATGATCTAGCTCCATATGCCTTTAATAATTTTTCTAGTGATGTGCTATGCGACTTCTCGAGTGCAGTAGAAAATATACCCTGTTTGGTGCTTATGTGAGGAGATGCATGCACTGGAAAGTGGGATAGAAAATTTAGGCCAAATCATCACTAATTTTTGGTGTGCGGGCCTTGAAGGGCTAGATGATTGGGAATCTTGGTGGAGCTAGGACTTGGAAATGTTATGCATTAAAGCCAGGTCTTGTTCCTTTGATATTCAGTTTGGGTTCAGTCACATGCCTTGGTTCAGGGATATCTTGAAATTGTTTCCTTTCATCCACGAACATAATTTATCATAAGTATTCTATGATATTAAGCTTACATAAACCCACCAAAACTAGAATCATCATCCTCATAAACTAAATTTAGACATATTTTCATACCCTAATAAGAATTGGTTTCTTTTTTTGGTAACTTAGAAGCATGGTTTGGTCTCAGTTTTTAAGAGCTATACCCTTGCCATAGGAAATATTCTTAATTAGAATATTTTGGGAATTTCCTTGAGCACATGAGGTAAATCTTCCTCCAGAATCTTATTCAATGGATGGGGAAGAGTTCAAGGTATACTCTATCTTCTAATACTTTCATATGAGTGAATTCTAGTGATCGAAAAATAAAGAATTCCAACATCATAAAAGTTTCATAAATATTTGAAATTAGTTATTTATAGGTTAAGCTCAGATGACTTAATAATGGTTCATATTCAAAGTTGAGCTCAGGAGAATCCTCCTTATTCTAAAAATTGAGCATTGAATTTCATCAAAATTCACTCAAGCTCAAGATAAAATTTTTTCAGATAGAATCAGACACAACATCCTCTCTAGATTTATTCGAATGAAGTGACATGGATTAAAGTTCCTTTGGTTATGCTGGGATTTATCCAAGAAGACATGTCATGGTCATCAGTTCATCATCTCTGAATTATATTACATTATCATATTCAATCATTCATACTGGTCAAACATAGTAAAATCCTGAGTGATGGTCAGATCAAGATATTTATTTTCAATCCTAGTACGAGCTTCATAATTCAATTGGTCTTCCTTAGTTCAAGAATGATGTCCTTCACCAATAAACTTAAATATCAAAAGATGGTGTGATATTATATCTTTGAGAATACTTGGCTCCAATTGTCTTCTTCAGAGTTTGGTTAATCAATCTTTAGAAAAAAACATGGTGGCACAACCAATTTCTTTCACAAGATTCGGATTGGCACTTTGTATGGTTCAGTGAGCATCATAGTGCATCGGAGTTCAACTTCACTGCTCAGATTCACAACCATCTTCTTTCTTTGAGTTGTTTGTTTAGTGGATTTTCATAGATAGAGGAGATGGTGAAGTAGGTGATGAGCCCCACAGTAGGTTGAGGGAACCCATCTTGGAGGGTTATTTGATGGTAGATTAAGCAACTATAAATAGGGGGCTTAATCACTTGGGAAAAGTAAATCTTACAGATACTTGTAATGAGAGGGCATGATAAGTTGTAATTTTCACTTGCGGCCACTTAAGTAACTGTGGATATGCCTTGTAGTGACTTCATTCCTTTACTTTTTTCACAAATGGTCACTTGGGAAATGCTCATGTGGTCACTTGAATTTTTCAAGTTTGGTCACTATACTGACATTGCCTCCTGTATATGGCCAGTATAACCCTTTGATAGTTTTTTTCCAACCCGCATATCACAAAAATTCACATTTTTGTGCACAATTTTTTTTTAATTAATTTCAATAATGATAAAAATAATAAAAATAATAAAAATAATAATTTTGGCCTTTAATAAATTTATTCTAAAGTAATTTCAAATTCATTTAAATCAATCAATTTAAAATCATATTTTTCAACACATAATTAATTTTCAATGAATAATTTTAAAACACACTAAAAAATATATAGTGACATTTCACAACTTGAAATTCACAATTCTTTTTTAAAATAATTTCAATTTATGGATTTTCATTAAATTAAAAAATGATTAAAACAAAAAAAACTCAAAAAATGAACCCATTTAAGAAAATAATTCCAAATTGAATCAAATAACAAAACTTTAAATTGAAAATAAAAATTTGGTGTTACCATTTAATTCCAAGAATGAATAAATCAATAAAAATCATATTTAAAAAAAAATCAATAATTCTTAAATTCTAATAAATCACAAAAATGAATGATTACCCAAGATTTTAATTAAATATGGGGGTAATTTTTAGTGAAAAAAGACAAAAAAGTTTTGAAAATTTGGGCTAACATCACTCCCCCACATGAGAATTATTTCACTCATAAAAAATTTTATCATTGAATTCAAAAAATTAATTTTCCCTGAATAGATCTAAATATACAAACTGGGAAAGAATAAAATCATAGGTTCATCCATTGTGGAAAATTATCATGCTTTATCTATTTCTTAAAACCACTACCTCATTTAAATTCATGAGATAGTTATAAGTCTAGGAGTGGAACAAATTATATTTAAGTGTAATTAAAGTTTTAATAAGAAGCACTTCCATTTATCCCTCTCTCTTAAGTTTCTCAATCCAGAGTTTGAATTTCAATTTCATTGATATAATGCAAATGAATTTATTATAATTCAATTACCTCTTCTTCATTTGGGTTCAATATTCCCCTAAATTAATGAATTCATTTTTGACTATTAGACACTTATTCATTTTTTTTAATTTTTTCCCAGCCACGTGTGTTCAAAGAACTATGTAAGGGTACTTATTGAATATATACATAGGTCTTAAACTCACACAACCAATTCCATTATCTCAAATATTCATTATGGGATCCCAATTGCCCATTTTACTCTAGGTCACAAGGACTTACATAAATATCATTTGATTTTGTTCCCCAAGCTATTATTTTTCACAGAGACCGAATCACATTGGATTAATTCCAAAATTCCACTGACCTCATGTTATAATTACTATTTTTTACAAATATTTTCACTCAAACTCCTTTTACTAGTTCTAAGAGAAAATTTCTATAAAGTCAGTGACAAATTCACTCAGTAATCATTTAAGTTTCATAATTTCATAACTAATGAATTCCTTAACTATAGAATGAAGTTTTCACTAGACAAGGGAGCAATTTAGTTCAAAGAAAGTTTGAAAAATCATAAAAAAAAATTATACAAAAGAGTTATGTATAAAATTTACAAACAAAATATTTTTTTGTGGTTTTTATATGTTTTTTAGATTTCCATTTTTTAAAACAAATTCACTAAAACAGTTCATAATAATCATTTAAATCTAGTCTTAAACAAGTTTGAATCTCTTCCCCCACAATTATCAATGACACTACCCTCCATGGTTTCCAACATTCAATTTATCAGTTAGAGTCAGATTATCAATTAGTAATGTCAAAAGAAAACGGGAAAGATAAACATAACCTGGTATCATTTGTCTAGTAGGTTTGAGTAAGGATCACCCACTGTGTTCTTTGTAAATAGGCTAATCTATTATCCTAATGTTTTACACTTTAGTAAAACTTCATAAACATGCTAAACATTAGTAATTTTATTAAAATGAAAATAAAAAAAGAAAGAGAAGGGTTGAGATTCTTAGGGTATCCCTCCTAAGAGGGGTTGTATTTATACTTTCCATTGCTGAATAATATTTGTATTATCCTCAATCCTTTAAAGGATGAGGTTTATGTGGTAAAAACCATCACATATAGTTTCTTACATATCTATTTATATTTACTTCTTCTTGGAGGTCACTTTTGATAGAGTTATTCATTTCTACCCCCTGATCAATGTGGTGTATATGATAAAGTAGGGGTAAAAGAAGAATGTATGGGGTCTCATCAGATTCATCCATAACTATTATGGCTTCTTATTCATCCAATGTCTACTCAACTAATTATTCTTCATGATATTCATCAAAGAAAGAGTCAATAAATAGTTCAAATTGAATAAGTCTAAAATAGGTTGAGTTCAAATATAAATTTTCCCTTTCATATATAACATATTCTACTTCTGTTTCCTCATGGCCATCCTCTAGAAATTCTTCCTCTATTATGAATCCCCTCGGTTGATGATCAGGGTGATATTGAGGGAGTAGTTGATTCACCAAAAGTCCCAAGATATCTTCATCTTTTTTCCACTACTTGGGTGGACTTGTACTTACATTCTAGGGATGGTTGTATGAATTTTTATTGAAATTGAATAATCTTCAGGTTTGTTATAGATTTTTAACTACTAGTATATCATATTTAACTTCATATAGAGTTAATTTGAGAATATTTACAAAGAATTCCCCATCCATCCCTTCTTATTTATTTTGGTCATCCTCCTCATCAATTTCCAGCTCCAATTTCTCTTCTAAGGTGTCTACCTCAGGTTCTTCTTCATCTATAAGGGTAATAAAAAATGATGCTGGTTCTAGAATATGAAAATCAAGGAGATAAATTTATATAATTTTTTTTTGAAAAATTAATCAAGATTAAGGGTTGATTATCTCCCTCATATAACCCGAGTTTAAACTCTTATTTCTCAAAAAACACTCTTAGAAGGTTGTTTTTAATGATTATGTCTTATGGTTCTTCAATTATAAACTCAAAGTAATATCCATCACACCCTTATTATTCATCATCCAAGATGGGAATTAGTTGGGTTGAATATGTAAGAACAAAACTCATGATATTAGTTGATAATTCATATTGTAGAAATTTCAAATTAAATGATTTCATGTTAGTGGTATCTCCCTCATCAATTTCAACATGTAGGTCTCTCTCAAAGTGTAATGCCAATTCTAAGTTTTCTTGCATATATGGGGGTGGTGGTGAACATTATATATTTTCTTCAAATACAGGTTTATACATTTTATAATCATCATCTATGTCCTAAAACCATCCTTATAATCTTTTTATTTCATTCAAAATGGGAGGGAGATCAATAGAAAATTGAGTTAAAAAAAATTATAGAACAAAAAGTAAAAAAAAAGTATCTCTCAATAGTTTCAACTTTTAATTTCTTTTATAGATATAGAAGATTTATATAGATGTTCTCAATGATGTAAATTGTAAGATAATATACTTCTAAAAACTCCCCCTCATCCTCTTGAATATCCTCTTGATAAAATAATATGGGAACTAATTCTTCAACTTCTTATTGTTTCCTTTTCTCAATGAGTTCTTGGAGGGCAGTGGCTGTTACAACCAATATCTTATTCAATTATACCAATATTTATTGATGTTACTTCAATTTTTTGTTCCTTAGAAATGAGTTATTAATATAACTTTTTATCTATATTGGTGTGGGATCATCTTTAGTTTAATGGTGTGGGGTCATGTATTTTTTATGTTAGTTAGTTCTTTTCATGTAGTAGCTTTCATCCTCCCACCCATTGGTGTATACCGATGGTTGCTGATGATGTTTTCATTGAGAATTAATTTTTTGGGGTTCCTATGGGAATGTGAACTGGGAATATGGGTGAGGATACATTATAGAATGCTCTCACTTTAGTACCTTTCCTAGTTAGAGAAATAAAGTAAAGAAGTAAAAAAGAAAAAAAAAAGAGAAAAGGAAAACACTAATTATAGTTGGTTCATGTCACAAACCATCCCAGGTAACCTGGTAACCTGGTAACCGAGCTGGACCTAACATAGCCCGAAGGGTATTCTCTATCCCCATGGTTCAGTGACTAACACTTGGCATCATAAAACATGCAAGTTGGAACAAATTTTCCATAAAACATAGTGGAAGAAAGACAAGCAAGTCAATATTCATGCAAAAGAAACTCCACTGGGAGTAATGTACCATAAGACAAAAAGGAATTAAATCCCAAATTTCTACAACACAAGTACCAAAACAGGTAAAAAACCCCAAGTCCCTAAGGACACAACTCACCACGTCCAAGGTTCAACAACTATATCCACCTCTAAGAGATCCTTTCCTCTTGCTAGAACATGTAAGGAGATAATCTACAAACACCAGAAGGAACAAGTTGGGTGTGAGATAAAAATCCCATTAGGGTATAACCATGGATTCCCTAATAGATGAAAATAATAGATTAACCAAAAGAATGCTTTCAATTTTAAAATAGACAGGTTTGGCATTTTAAATCATATTTAAACAAATCATGCTATATAATTCAAATGATGGAAGAGTACTTTAAGAAAAGGATTTACAAGTGATGGAATATTTCTAAAAAATATATTAAATAAAATATTTATATAAAATAGTTTATATAAATCCATAAGGCATGTAAATTATTTTAACAACACTGTCATACATTTATATCTCAAATATAATCAAGCGAGCAACGTGGTCTTCTGCCAAATAGATATGAAAGTTACAGGGTATAGGAGTCCACATTCTCTAAGTGATCATACAAATATGTGTATACACACATCCCTATAACACTAGACAAAGGTGACTCATCACCATCCCATCAATGATGTGACCTGCTGAATTTATGTTTTAGAACATTATATAAGCATAAAATGTGTACAAATAACTCACAAACTACCTAAGGATTTCATGTACTCTTAGAAAATCAACGATGGGAAATTTATTTTAAGACTGATTAAAATAAAATTAAATCTCATTCCCCCATTTCAAATTCAATTTACATTTAAAACCAAAATATGTTTTAATAAAAAACATGCCTTTTTAAAAACATAAAACCATTGGGTTTCTATCAAAAACAATTTAAGCCATTTTCACAAGTTTGAAATCAGTTAAAAACCAATTACATCAATTTCACAATACAATTCCATAATTAAATTCAAAAATTTAATTGAAATTGATTCCATAAAATTTAAAATTTAAATCAAATAATTTAAACTAATCAATTTCCACAAATGATTTCCAATTCAATAGAATTGGGGTTTTTCCCAATTTTCATGACAAAACCATTTCAAATCTCCAAAATGGATAGAATTGGGTTTTATAAAATCAATTGAAATAAAGTTTGAGAAATTGATTTTAAATCAATAATTGAAATAAATCAATCAATTTAAGGTTAATCAATTTGGACAAATGGGATGGAACCACCTACTTTTTTATGAAAAACCAATACTCATAGCGGAACCCATCAATGAGAACAAAGGTGTAGAAGACCTTAAAACTCAACCAAGGAATCCACACTGCAAGCACACTGATGATTGAATGATAAATTAAGGAACCTAGAAGGGTTAGAGGGATCTAAGATCACTCGAGGATGGATTTGGGTTGAGAGAAATGAAACTAGAGAGGAGGGTAAAATGGGATCGCAACCGTGATATCCGTTTAAAAACCACACTTGGGGTATTACATGACAAGTAATCCGACTACACGTCATGAAATAGTTAAGTTTTATAACCTCCAAAAAACTCATCGCCTTAAATTGAAAACCATTCATTAAATAATTCACAAAGTGTAAAGGATCATCATAACATGTAACCTTTCATGGTTTGAATATTATCACAACATTAACCTTCTCACAGTATGAACCTAGAAACCATTACATGTTGTGTAACCTAGTTACATGGCATGTAGCCCTCTGCCAGCCTGTTAGATCGGTAACGGGATGTTACAACCTCCCCACCATAAAAAATTTCTACCCCTAAAAATCCTATGAAAAATCTTCCATTCCAAAAATATGATGCCACTACTCTCTTACCAGTGCCTCGCATTCCCACATCTCATGATTATCAGAACTATGATACAATAGCACACGAACCAAAGGTATTGTCCTCCCATGAAGTACCTTTGTTTCCTAATCAACTATCCTAACTGGCCGCTCATTCAAAGATAAGTAAGGTTCAATCTTAAGATCAATCCAGCTCAAAATATGAGATAGATTAGATAAATAATTTGTTAGATGTGATACATGAAATACGCTACATATTGATGTCAGTTTTGGTGGAATTTCTAAATAGTATGAAACTTTCCCTAACTATTCAATAACCTTGAAAGGTCCCACAAAGTGAGGAGAAAGTTTCCATTGCTTCCCAAGACGTCAATGACCCAACTAGGGTGAAAATTTCAAGAACACATGATCATTAACTGATAATTCCAAAGGTCTATGGTGATGATCAACATAAGAATTATATCAGATCTATCTCGTAAACATTCTCTAATGAATGAATTGAATATTTTCTGCCATATCTTGCACCAAGATTGGTCCAACCAAATAAATTTCACCAATATCTGACCAACACGATGGGGATTTAAAAGGCTGGTCATACATGGCCTCAAAAGTTTCTATTATAATCATGGAATGGTAAATATTGTTATAAAAAAACTCAACCAGTCCCAAGTGATCATCCCAAACCCCACTGAAGTCAAGAACACATGCGCGAATCATATCCTCTAGAATCTATATAGCTCTCTCTATCTAACCATATGACTATGGATGGTAGACCGTGCTCAAATGGACATGAGATCCCAATTCCTCTAGAAGACCTTTCCAAAAGTGAGAAGTGAAACGAGGATCCCTATCAGAGACTATAGTATATGGAAATTAATGCAAATGAACAATCTCTTTCACATAGAGATTTTCCAACTCCTCAACTTTGGATGTATCAAGAATGGGTATGGAGTGAGACAACTTGGTAATCCTGTCGATCAAAACACATATAACATTATTCTTTATTTGGGTATAAAGCAACCCAACCACAAAGTCCACAAATATTTCATCCCACTTCTAAATAGGGATTGGAAGTGGATGATGTAAACCTGAAGGTTTCTAATGACCGACCTTATCCTATTGGCATGTATAATAGTGATAAACAAACTCAGAAATTACCCATCTCATACCTAGCCATCAAAACTATCGTCGCATGTCACAAAACATCTTAGTGGTTCCTGGGTGTACCACCCATTGGGAATTATGATAATCCCCCATCACTGCCTTTCTTACTACTAATGGAACAACGAAGCGATCCCAATAGCATAGAACACCCTCTTTAGAGAATGGCCACTGGGAAACTATCTCCCCACTATAAAGAGAGTCTATAATACTACAAAATTCATCATCAATAAATTGATCGGGAATAATCATTTCGAGAAGAGAAGAAGTCAACTGAACACTGGATAAAGAAACTTTAGCTCCTTCCTCCTGAACTCCAATATAAAACTATGCAAATAAATCCATAAAATTCCACTCTTCTGAAGATTATTTAACTCTCTGGGTTGGGAGGTTCCTACTCAGCACATCTACAATGAAATTCCCTTTCCCTGGGGTGTAGGCGATGTCAAAGTTGAAAGATTATAGGTACTCCACACAACACCTTTGGCAGAGATTCAAATATTTTTGAGAGAAGATATAACTCAAGATTTTGTGGTCTAAATACACAGTAAAATTTTCTCTAAAAAGGTAGTGACACTAACTCTTAAGTGTGTACATCATAGATAAAAGTTCAAGGTCATGGGTAGGATAATTCTTCTCGTGTGGCCTAATCCAATGAGATTTATAAGAAACTACATGATCTCCCTACATAAGAACGCAACCCATGCCTAGACCCAATGCATCACAGAATACCATATAGGTTTTCCCAGCCTCTATAAGAGTCAACAATGATGTAATTATCAAAATATGTTTTATATCAACAAAAGAACTCTAAAATTTATCATTCTAAGAAAACTTCACCCCCTTTTGAGTTATATCAGTCATCAGAGAAGCCAACTTTGAGAAGTCCTTCATGATCTAGTGATAATTTTAGACTAAGACCAAGAAGCTATGAATCTAAAAGACATTATGTAGTTTATACAAAGTCATAATATCCTTAACCTTCTTAGTATCAACCGATATACCTTGCTCAGACACCACGTGTCCCAATAATTTTACTTCTTGAATCCAGATATCACACTTTGAAAGCTTGGCATAAAGTCAGTGATTTCCCTAAAGACTTAGAATAATTCTTAGACAATGCATATGATTCTCCTCAGACTTGGAGTAAAAGAGGATATAATCCAAAAAGACTACCACAAAGGTATCTAGATATTCATGGAAAATATTATTCATTAAATCCATGAAAACTGTAGAAGCGTTTTTTAGACCAAAGGGACTAACAAGGTACTCATAATGGATATACCTAATCCAAAATTTGGTATTATGAATGCCAAATTCTTTTATCCTTAATTGATGGTAACCAGATTGAAGATTGATCTTTGAAAAACACTTCACCCCTTTCAACCGATCAAACAGATCATCAATCCATGACAACAAATATTGGTTTTTTTATCGTAACTCGATTGAGATTTCAGTAATCCACACACAAGTGAATAGAACCATAAAATTTATTAGTGAAGATAACCAATGCCGCCCATGGTGACACACTCATGCATATAAAGTCTTTGTCAAGAATATCATCCAACTGGGACTTCACTTCTTTCGTTTCTACTAGATCAATGCGGTAAGAGGGAATATAAACTAGTTGAGTACTAAGAATTAATTGAATGGAAAATTCGACCACCCTTATAGGTGGAAAACTAGAGAAATCAGAAGGAAACATGTCGAGAAACTAGATGAAAACTAGAGGGATATCACCTCTCAAAGATTCCCACTCCAGATCAAAATAAAACACTAATATTACTTTACCTAGTTCTGGATAAGAAGTTTCAAATCTGCTTGACCTTGGATACCATTATCCTTGAAAGACAAGAGACACACCATTGGGTGTAGTAAGTTCGACCCACCAGAGATAACAATAAATCCAGAATTTATTGACAATGATCTAATCCATTCTGAAAATGAAATCAATAGGTTTCATGTTGAGGACCAAAAAACTCCAAGCCAACTCGATCTCTGATAGAGAGAAGACACAATCAATACTATGAAGACCCTGCTCTCTCTTTGTACTAAGGGGTGCAGTAATATCCACTCCACAAGATAAAATCTCCACAGGAATATTTAACAACATGAGTTTAAATAAACAAATGAGATGCACCAATATCAAATAGATTAGTCACTAATGATGAAGCTATAGTAATGGTACCTCTCACAGTCGCTGGACCCATATAAACTTCCTCTGGAGACTCTTCCACTGCATGAAGTAGCTTCATTTCAGATGCCTATGGATGGAACCCTTTTAAACATGAAGCATATGATTTCCAAATATTTTTAGGAGGAAATGATGATCCTGTTACACTACGCAGAGTAGAAAAGACATGTAAAAATATTTGTAAGTGTACTAAACATCCACAGGAGCTACAGTTCTTGGGTGCCTCAGTGAAAAACCTCTTAGAATGTCTTAGCTTTCCACACTGATAAAAAATCAAAGGACTTACTCCTAGAACTGTAGGAGGTCTGGAATGACTCCACTGTCGAGAACTACTATGAGAATCATTATACTTCTGGTTTCCCTTAAAGAAATTGATGCTGCCAGTGGGAGAAAAAGGAACTCTTATCAACCTTGACTTTCTAGCCAGGTCCATCTCACCCATTATCTCCCTATCCATAACATCAGTATAAGTGGGTGGATTTTGCAAAAAAACTTGAGAATAGATATATGATCGAAGTCCAAACTCAAACCATTGAGCCTTTATCCTCTCATTAGATAAAATATCAGACACAAATTGCACCAGATCAGTAAAGAGATTTTAATACCCAGTCACAGTTATATCGACTTGATCAATATTGAAAAACTTTACAGCCTTAGACAACACTATTGACTCTGGATAGAACTGATTAGTGAAAAGAACCTTGAATTATTTCCATGCTAATCCCTCATATTTCTTTTCCATCACCATCATGTCCCACTATCTCCAAATCAGTACTTCCATCATGAAGGTGGCACACTTCACCTTAATTTTGTCTGGTGTCTCCAAGAACTCAAAAAGACATTATATCCTACCCAACCATTCCTCAAAATGTTGGGGATTAATGTAGGATTTGAAAACTAGTGGCTTCTGGAAATAGAACACTTGTGAAAAATTCCTAAGAACACCCCCCTGAGGATCCATAGCTAGTTCCTAAATGGGTACTAGAGGTGGTGCCTATCCCAGAGCTTGGATAATGAATACAATCACCTCAACTAGATTCAGGTACACTAGAGGATTCACTAACTGTGGTTCAGTAACATCTTCCTCTTGGATTCGATTTGTATGTATTCTCGGAGGTATGATGCTACACAATATCAGTAGACAACAAAGAGGACATCAAATTAACACTCAAACTGAGCAATAAGGGAAATCAATCCCAACATATAGAACAAACAAGATTAGGATTCACTCTATCCAAATATCAAAAGGGAAAATACTAGAACTAATCCATAAGACATCTTTCCATAACCTCCCCTGGTGACTTAAGGTTCATTGTGGTGAGATCTATCCAGACACTCAATCTCAACTACCTCTTAAGTCCCGACATGATTTCAAAAATTCATACTAACTTCAAGATAAAATCTCAACAACCTCCTCTGATACCATTTTGTCATTAACCATCCAGGGTGCCTTGGTAACCCGATAACTAAGCTAGCCCTGACATATCCCAAAGGGCGTTACTAATCCCTATGGTTCAACGACTAGCACTTGACATCATACAACATGCAAGTGGGAATGAATTTTCCACAAAACATAGCGAAAGAAAGACCAGTAAGTCAATATGCATGAAAAGGAAAATCCACTAGGAGTAATGTGCTAGAAGTCAACAAGGAATTAAATCCAAAATCACTACATACCAAGTACTAAAATATAGAAAAAAACCCAAGTCCCTAAAGACACAACTCACCACATCCAAGTTTCAACAACTAGATCCATCTCCAAGAGATCCTTTCCTCTTGCTCGAACCTGGTAGGAGATAATCTACAAATGCCTGAAGGAACAAGTAGGGAATGAGATAAAAATCCCAGTAGGGTCTCACCATATATTATAATAATATATTAACCAAAGTAATGCTTTCAATTTTAAAATAGGCATGTTTTGAATTTCAAAGCACATTTAAACAAATCATGATATACAATTCAATTGATGGAAGAGTACTTTAAGAAAAGGCTTTACAAGTGATGAAATATTTTTAAAATAATAGTTTAAATAAAAAATTTATATAAAATAGTTTATATAAATCCATAATTCATGTAAATTTGTTTAACAATATTAGCATACATTTATATCTCAAATATAATCAAGTGGCAACATGTTCATCTGCCAAATAGGTACACAAGTTTGAGGCTATAAGACTCCACACTATCTAATTGATTATAGAAATATGTGTATACATACATTCCTCTAACATTGTCCAAAGGAAACTCTTCACCATCCCATTGGAGATGTGACCTACTACATTTATGTTTTAGAACATTTTATAAGCGTAGAGTGTGTCCAAATAACTCACAAACTACCTAAGGATTGCATGTGATATTACAAAATAAATGGTGGGAAATTTATTTTAAGTCTTATTAAAATATAATTAAATCCCATTACAACATTTAAAATTCCAATTTCCATTTAAAACCAAAATAGTTTTTAATAAAAAACATGTCTTTTTAACAAGATAAAACCATTGAGTTTCTATCAAAACCTTTTAATCTATTTTCACAAGTCTGAAATCAATTCAAAAAAAAAATTCCATCAATTTCATAATAAAATTACATAATTAAATTCAACAATTTATTTGAAATATCTTCCATTAAATTTATAATTTAAATTAAACAATTTAAATCAAACAATTTCCACAAACGCTCCCCAATTCAATGGAATTGGGGGTTTTCCCCCAATTTTCATGCCAAAAGCATTTTAAATCTACCAATTCACTGGAATTGGGTTTTATAAAATCAATTGAAATCAAGTTTGAGAAATTTAATTTAAATTAATATTTTAAATAAATAAATCAATTCATGTTTAATCAATTTGGTCAAACATGACAAAACCTCCTACCTTTTTATGAAAAACTAACACTCACAACAGAACCCGTCAATGAGAGAGAAGGTGTAGAAGACCTCAAAAATCAAACTGGGAATCCAAATCTTAATTGAAACAATGATAGAACATAAAATAAAGAAACCCATAAGGTTTTTATGGCTCCAAGATCTCCTGGGGAAGGATTTGGGTTTAGAGAAAAAAATTTGGAGAGGAGGGGAAAAGAGGATCTCAACCATACTGCCCATTTAAAAATTGTAGTTGGGGTATTACATGATATGTAATCCCACTACATGTCATGAAATATTTAATTTTTATAATCATCTGAAAATTAATCACATTAAATTAAAAACCATTCATTAATTAACTCATGACGTGTAAAATCTTGTCATGACATGTAACCTTTCACAGTATGAATCTTCTCACAACATGAACCTTCTCATGGTATGCACCTAGATACCATTACACATCATGTAACCCTATGGTATCCTATCATATCGGTAACATGATGCTACAGTTCAAGACAATGAATACTATATCCTCACTCTTTGGTAATGGAACCAAGTTGATCATGCGATTTTTTTATAAACCATGGTCAAATAAAATTTTTATTTACTCATAATGCAGCCTAGTATCTTACCAGGGTAATCTATCAAGGAGTAAGGTGTGATAATTTCACTTATACTATCACTTATTTATTTTTGTTTTTGTTTTTTGAGTTTAAAAGAAAGAAAAAAATGAGGTTTTTGTGACGATGAATGCAAATAGGGAACAAAATAGAAAATGTATATGCATAAAAAATAAATGCAAGAAATATAGATGGTCCTAATGATGGATTATAATGGGATATATCATTATTTACTTTTTTTCTAAATCATCTAATACAATTAATATGTTCAATATCTTTCACTTACTCACCCTCCATTGTTTTCTTTTGTATGTAACCACTAATCTACTTGAGATATTATTTAATAGACTAGTAATTCCATGTGTTATACTCAGTGAATGGGTGAGGACATTCCTCAATTGAGTGAATGAACTTACTCACAAACCTATCAGTAATCACTTACCATTATTACTTTTGAACCACATGACTCCACTGGTATGAAGTGCATCCCGAATAGAGGGAAACATTGAAGTGAAATAATAAGAATATATAAACAGTGTTAATGGAATTTAGAGTGACAATCATCTCCTCTAGACTCCATGTCCACTATCACACTAGAATCAGTGAGTAGATTTATTGAGAATTAAATTCATAAATTTAATATCTTCATAGTGATTCTCCTCGGATTACCTGCAATGGGTTAGTTCTCTATGATCACAAAGATTGAGTTCACTAGGGCATAACAAGGGTGAGAAATAAAAATAAATTGAGGTAGAAGGGAACTTAAAAACTAAAAGAAAATAGAATAGAATGAATTGAAATTAAAAATATATAAAATAAATCCTATTCTAATTGAAATTAGGATGAAGGAAAAGGTATGGATTCTTTTTAGTGAGGGATGGGGGGAATATTTATAGAAAATGGTGTTCTTATTATTCTCTCTTCTCCTTTAATTTCAATGTTGAGAAATGATTATTCCTTTTTTGGATGGTTGTAACATGTGTAGAATTAAGGGTCTGGATTATTCAGTTGGGTATCTTCATTACTTTTATTACCTTGGATATTCATATCACAATAATGATCCATACACCTTTAATAATTTTCTTAGTGATGTTTTACAATTCTTCCCAAGAACAATAGAAAATATACTTTATTTGGTGATCATGTGAGGAGATACATGTGCTGGGAAGTGAATTGGAAAATTTGGACCGAGTCATCACTGGTGTTTGGAATTCGGTCCTTGAAGGGCTAACTGATCAGGAATTCTGGTAGAGCTGGGAATTAGGTATGATATGTGTTAAATTTGGTTCATATTTCTTTGATCTTTAGTTTGGGTTCAGTAATATTCCTTGGTTCAGGGATATCATGACATCATTTCCTTCCACCCATGAACACAATTTCTTTGATATATTCTCTAATACTCATCTTCCATCAATCCACCAAAACTGGAATCATCATCCCCATCAACTAAATTTAGACATATTTTTACATCTCGATCAGAATTGTTTCCTATTTCTTGGTAATCTAGAAGCATGGTTTGAAGTTAGTTTGTATGAATCGTGGCCTTTCTTTAGGTGATATGCTTGATTGGACTCTTTTTGTAATTTCATCAAGCACATGAGGTGCATATTTCTACATAATCTTAATTGATGGATGAGGAAGAGTCTGACGTCCACTCCATCTTATAATACTTACATGAGAATGAATTCCAGTGACCAATAACTACAAAATTTGACCATTGAAAAGGTTTCATAAATCTTCAAACTTGGTTCTTCATAGGTCAAACTAGAACGAATTCTCAATGGTCCATCTTCAAGGTTTAGATTGGATGCGTCATCCTTTTTAAAAAAACCAAGCTTCAATATCTATAAAAATTCACTTGAGCTTGGGACTAACTTACTTCAGATGGGATTGAATGTAACATACTCCCTATCTTTGTTCGAACACAATGGTACAACTTTGGGTTTCTTTGGTTTTTCTAGGATTTATCTGGGCAAGTGTTTTGAGGTCATCAGTTTGTCATCTTTTACTTTCATCACATTATCATCTTCAATAATTCATGTCTATCAAACAAAATACAATCCTTGATGAAGGTTGGTTCAAGATATTATTTTTCAATCCCAGTATGAGCTCCCAGATTCAGTTGGGTTTCCTTAGTTCAATATTTATGGCCTTCTTCAATAATATTCAACATCAAAGGACAGTGAAACATCTTGTCTTCGAGTATCCCAAACACCAACCAACTTCTTTAGAATATTTTTCATTAATATCTAGCATAAAAAAGAGTGGAATGAATTATTTCTTCCACAAGATTCAGATTGAACTTCATCTGATTTGAAAAGCTTCATAATGCATTAGAGTTTGGCTTCACAACCCAAATTCATAGTTGTCTTCTTTCTTTGAGTTGCTCAGTCAGTGGGTTGCTGCAAATGAAGGAGATAGAGAAAAATGTGTTGGGACTTGCAGAAGGTTGAGGGAACCAATCATGGAGGGTTATTTTATGGTAGATTAAGCTACCATGAAGAGGGGGTTCAATCACTTAGAAAAAATAAAATCTTACAGTCACTTGTAGTGGAAGGGCATAGTAGGTTGGATTTTTATCTACTAGTCACTTAAGTGACTATATGTATTCCTTCCAGTGACTTCATTCCTTTATTTCTTTATGAACGGTCACTTGGGAAATTATCATGCGGTCACTTTGAATTTTCAAGTTCGGTCACTATACTGACTGCGCCTCCTTCATATGATCAGTACAACCCTTTACAAGTATTTTTCCAACCTGCATATCAAAAAAATAACATTTTAGGGTAGATTTTTTATAATTAATCCAAATAATGATAAAAACAATAAATTTTTTTTATCCTTTGAAAAATTTATTCCAAAATAATTTAAAATTTATTTAAATCAACCAATTTAAAATTGTTTTTTTCAAAACATAATTAATTTTCAATGAATAATTTTAAAACTCACTCAAAAATCAGGAGTGAAATTTCACAACTTGAAATTCACAATTATTTTTTGAAAACAATTTCAATTTATGGAATTTATTTATATTCAAAAATTATTAAAATCAATAAAACTCAAAAAATAAATCCATTTAAGAAAATAATTTCAGATTTAATCAAGAAACAAAACTTGAAATTGAAAATAAAAATTTGGATCAACTATTTAATTCTAAGAATGAATAAATCAATAAAAATAATATTTAAAACCTATTTTCAATAATGATGAGATTCTAAAAAATCACAAATGAAATTATTTCCTAATATTTTAATTAAATCATGTGGTAATTTTAATGTAAAATAGACAAAACATTTCAAAATTTTGGGCTCACATCAGCGGTTTATTCCACTCGAGTATCATCTCAGGTCCTCTCACCCTAGGATCTAGCAAGTTTCACATGATTCTTATGTTAGATATGAATAAAAATAATATGAATATGTTTTATATAAATTAAGGATATATTGATTTCAATTTATCCTTAAGCATAATCCCAAGAATACATTGGTTATAATGTTGCTTGGTGTGCATGCGATGCAACCCGAGACTATGTTGCACCCAATGTAATGTGTGCTCTCAACTGGAACTTATGCTACATAATTCCACATGGTTTTTGTTAGTTATAATACATTATTAATGGATTAAATATGGATTGAAAATATATTTAAATAATTCAATGGATTTAACCAATGGAAAGTAAATGCTCGGTCAACACTTGATGTGTTATGAATGGTTAGTGCACTCTTTATTTAATAAGGAATGTCATGGAAAGCTATATAAAGGGATGCGATCCCACCTGTTGGTTGATATTTATCATTAGTTTCATGTAAAGATTTATAAATCTCTCTTATTTCTTGTAGTATTGTTCATCACAAACTGTGAAAGCGCTGTCACCCCTCTTGGTGTATGGGAATCCTCAGGTTGTAAATTGAGATCCAAAGGCCAATGGATTTCCTACAGAGTTATGAAGCCTATATTTTTTTCTCCTATGATCTTATTCAATCAAAATACATTGATATGGAGGATAATTCATCAGTTATATAGGTATGATGTTCTTCGTTATTCCTTGTACATTGATTTCATCGAGGATAGATAGGGTATATATGGGTTTTATTTTGATATTATCTTTGATTATATGATCAAATAAAACCCATCAGTTGTATCAAGGACATATTGTTTATAGAATCAACATGTTTTTTTTTCAAATTTTAATGAAGAACATGTTTGTTTTAATGTATACTATTTTCCCCACTTAACATTATTTCATATGATAACATAATATCAGGTGATCCACCTTAACATTATGTTAATTAGTTAATGTAATATCAAGTGACCCCATTAAGATACACTTATGAGATAATGTATCTTGTGGTGGGATTTGAAATTATTTTAAGTAGTAAATATAATATAGATTTTGGGTGCAACATATATTATTGGGATAATGCATCCTACATCATGTACCATGGAAAATACAATACCATTTTTCCTTTCTTAAAACCATACTGAGGTATTAATGTAAAGTATAGTATGCACTCTATATCACATTGAGTTTCAGAATAATATGAGGGAATAACCGATTTAAGTGATGAACAATACTATACCCAAGACTGTCCCACATTATACTTCAACTTATATGAAAACTGCTTCATTACCTAGTGCACATTATAGTGGGTTGTTGAATCCCTGTGCAACCTTCTTATTGTACGGTCACTTGCCTTATACCTCCCTGTATGATGGATTTACCGTAGTGCCACCCCACACTTCTCATACTCAGGCTAACCCATGCAGGAATTTTTCACCTCATTTTCTTCTCTTGGCTTTCCTTACTTAGAGTTTGACTACTATCCCTGATGATGGTGGATTGCTCAGATGAACTAGCTAAGGGATGTAATTTTTTGGAACCTTAATTATTTTTTATAGGGTTTATAAATTATGATAGAGGTTATGATTTATAAAATGCATCTTTTAAGACTAAATTAAAATATGAAAAGTTTACATTTGTAAATCATGTTTTGGAAAATTAATAAAATGTTCATTTATTTGTTAAATTCATTTAATATTCATATTTACTAAAATTGTTTTAGAAATATTAATATTGTGTATACAAAATTTATATGATAAATTTCTCCTAGGATATAGATAATTACATTACATGTTGGATGTGATATCATAAAATTTAGTTTTTCATCTACTTTGACCTCAATTTTTTTTGAGTTATAAGCTTGAGAATAGTTTTTAGATATAGATTTTTCATATTAGGTGTTAGAGATATCATGGATTGAATTATCTCTTGAGTAAAGTCTCCTAGAGGAGAGGAACTTGGGGTTGGACTACCCACTAGCCTAGAGTCTTATGAATTGTTCTAGAATGGTAAGGGGATAGCTATTGTCACTTTGGTCTTACACATGTGAATATTTTCAATCTCATATAACTCCATGACTTTATATGAAAAATTCATGCACCTTATTCATGAGATGAATTTAGATATGTATGAATATGTCTAGCTTCTGTTTTTGGGTAAGTAACACAAATTTGTGGGTTATGTAAAGAGTTTCATATTAATTTGGCATGAACACATTAATTTGATGAATGGAATAGGGATTACAAAACTAAATCATTAGAAGCATGCATACACAAAAAAATAACATAAGTGATAATAAAATACCACATTTGATGCAATGTGTTAATATGAATGAGATATATATTAACCTAGAAAGGCTTCTAAAAACCCTTTAAAATACTAAGTGAGAGATTCCTTACAAGGTATCACTTGTCAGGACCTCGATAATTCAGTATGGGTGGCCCTAATGGTTAGGTTCCCATGAACTATCTTTTATAATGAATGAAATTAATTAAGTAAACCTAACAGTTAGGTGCCTCATTCTTGGTGTTTTCTTTGAGTTACACTAGTTGGAAAACCCTAATGGTTAAAATATAAGAGGAATAAAGTTAAGTGAATCACTAGTGGAAAATAATATTTTAAAGTTGTTTTTAAAAAAATTACAATGCCAATTTTTAACTAACGTTGATGTAGGCAACATTAAAAATAATGGTTTCAAAGTCATTTTAAAAAAACAATATTGAAAATTAGTTTACATGTTGGTTTAATAATTTAACCAATGTAGAAAGTATTTTTAAAAAATAACGGTATTTAAATGTTAGTTTTTACCTAAAATTGACGTTGAAAAACTCAAAAAAAATTACATTGGATCTTTTGATGTTGGATTTTACCCAAAAACCAACATTGAAAAACATGAAAAAAACCTCTAACATTAGTTTTACAATAAAAAAAACATTGAAATAATTATTTTAGTTCATTTTTTATATAAAAAAAATGTCAAAACCTTTTGAAAATTTCTCCAAACTTTCGATGTTAGTTTTAAAATAAAAATGACATTGAAGTCCTACCTGAAAGATTTCACATCAGTTTATAAAAAAACCTATGTGGAAAGTTCAATTTTTTAAAAAATCAGAACAAAATATACATGCCCAGAACATCTGAATTTTTTTAGAACAGAAAGAACCATTTTTTTTCAATACAAAATAAATATCCAATATAAACCAAAAAATAATTATCTAAACACTCATTTTTAAACATTAATTAAAATAAAGATAGTTGATAATAAATTTACATATTAACCATACCTAAAAAATAGTTTTCAAAAAAAATTTGAATGTGGGTAATGTTTTCATACATTTAATACTCGAAATCATTGAAAATATACAATAATAATTAATGTTATAAGTTAAAAAAATAGAATATTTTGACATAAAACCTAAAATATTTAATATAACTAACCTTATTAAATTTATTCATCGCCTCAATTGTGACGATATCTAATATGAATCTTAAAACATAATAACCACGTTATACATTTCATTTTTGACAATGAAACTACAATAATTAAACATTAACTTGAAATTCAAAACCAATATATATATAAGAAAATAAACATTATCTAATATAAAGTTTATTTACCTTTTCTTTTGGTGTGTTTAATTTTATTTGGCTCCTATATCGACAAGTGATCATTGTTAAAATTTCTTTATGAACTGTATTTTTATATTTCAATTAAAGAAACATGCATAATAAGAAGAATTGATATTAAATAACTTATAAAAAATGAACCTAATTTTGTAGCAATTTTCTAAAACTTTTATGAACTCCACCTAATAAAGAGAAAAATAAATATAACATGCATTCATTTGGGATAAACATACCAAAAATCCAATGACCATTGCAATATAAAATTTTTACAATTAATAGAATTATTATGAATATTAGTTCTTAATTATATTAGTCTTCTTACCCATAAAGGAATAGAAAAAACCAACACTCAATATTCTTATTTTCTAATCTACAACATATATATACAACTCTAAAATCATTATTTAGATATTGTACAACCATTGAATGCAAAGAGCGTGTAAATACCTAATTAAATAAGTAGTAAATTAAGTCACTTTAGGTAATATTTATTTAAATAAATAAATAATGAAATATAAATTTACTTAGATGGAAAAAAACTGAAACATTGGTATGGTGAGATTATAAAAAATAATAAGATCCATGATATATTTTTTGAATATTCTCAATGCATAGTCTCTTCTACATATATCATAAATCATTGAAAACTCATAAATATTATCCAAGAAAGAAGAAATCTAGGAAAATATTTTTAGCCCATCAAAAATCTCAAATTCATCCTATGTTATTGGTTCATGAACTTTTTTAGTCTTTTGTACCGATTCTTTTTTATTTTAGATACTCTTATATAAATTAAGTATAATAAAAAATTATATGTAATTTCTAATCAAATGTAAAGTATATTTAAAAACACCACATACCTTGTATATCACATAGTGAAGAAGGATAGCTATTTAGAGTAAAAAATGACCCACATAATCTCCAACTCTGGTAACCTCTTTTGTAGGAAATGGAATGAGAGAATTTGGATTAATAATATCATGTACTAGTACTCTTACCTGAACCAACTACATAGGCTAGTGATGTAAGGAATCCACCATAATATGTATGACTCTATATGATACAATATTCACATGGGCATCTCAAGCATACAACTCACAGTATAAGGTTGGGTCCAAATGAGAAGGTGGAGGATTTTAGTAGGTAAGATTCCCAGGTTGTGATTGTAGCATAATTTGTTAAAACATAGTCTAAATAGCAGATTTAGTTTGATAACCCATTGAATATTTTAATTATTTAATATCATATTTTAAGTTATTTATTTTTCTGTGCCTTGATTTCTTACTTTGATGACTAAAAAGTTTCCTAATACTGATACCCATCTGAAATCCTTTTACATAGTTGGGGTGTTTTAGATTTCCTAAAGTAGTAGCTAGAATGTTCATCCTAACCTCAAGGATAAAAGTACTCTACATCGTTTACTCCTAAAAGTCATAAAAAATGATAAATTAAAATGGTATATTAGTGTTATTAATTTAAAAAATACAATAATTCAAGGAAAATAAAAATTAATTTCTTATAATTCTATTAGATACTTCTTTAGATTGATCTGTAAGAAACTTTTTTTTTATTTTTTTTCATCGTCGATAATTTATATTTTTCATAGTGAGTGTGTGGATATAGAGGACCAAAATAGAACTATTTTGAAACACTAATGTATTTATCTCTTAACACATAAAAATTTTCTACAATCATCTAGTCTTTCAGTAAACGATACCCTCCATGTGATAAACATGAGGGTATAAAATTTTCAATTGGATCTCTTGGTGAGAACTCCTCGATACCTATTAAAAAAAATAAATGAATAAGTAATGAGGTAATATATAATAAATTTTACAATTTATAATAATTACATACCATAAATGATCTATCATATCGGCTAGCGACAAATTTATTCTATGTCGCTATATCTAAATACCCATACTCGAGGCATGAATTTTCATTATATAACTTCCCAAAAATATATCTTTTTGTCATTTTTTATTTTAAAATATATCTAGTGAACCACCACTAAAGTTAAATACCATTTCATAATTTCTTTAGTTTCTAGAAATTTAAATGTCATTTATAATTGAAATCATTAAATATTAGTCATATAAAAAATATAATATTCAAAGAATGAGATAAAAACAAAACAATTGAGATTTTTCCCATTATGGACTCTCAAAACTACCCTTTACCAATCTTATCAACAAAATTACAATCAGGATATAAAATGTTAATCCTTCAATGGATATGCATGGAGATATAACTCCTAAACTACATTGAATTTGGTCCAATTGGATTATTATTGTCATAAAAATTAATATTTATCCTCTGTTCTTCATGATCAAGTGAATGTTTTAGTGACATGTAATCCAACATCTACCAACTCTAGATATCATTATCTCTAAATAAGAAAAAGAATAATACACCGTAAGAGGCTCACCAGTAGTCCCAGAAATAATCTGTGACAAATTAAAAGTTTACTTTTATTAAATAATTTAATTATTGAATATTTAATAAAATGGAAAAACATACATGTAATTCGTTAAATACTCCTCCACCTTCATGTATGTAATTTAAATATATGAATGTAATGATATTCTGTGCACCAAAATATTATTAGAAAAGTGAATTTCTAAAAACAATGAATCCAAAAATATTTAAGTAAAAAAATTATGTCACACATGTGTAAGTTTCAAAAATAAAATAAAATAATGATTCCATGATTATTAACCAAAAAATATGCAACTAAAACTAATAAATATAAACATTAATTTAAATGTGATATAAATTATCAAAATTTATAAATTTAAATGTCATAGTTACAAAAAAGTGTTTTTTATGCATAAATTTAATCAAAACTTAATGATGTATGTCAATTTTTTCAATCAATTTTTAACCAAAACCGTTGAATATAAAATTTAACACAAAATTCATAGAAATAATAAATATATATATATATATATATATATATTTAAACATCTAAATTAAAAAATATGGTTTTTACATGTGTAAATTTCAAAAAAAATAAAATAAATATTTACCTGAATTATTAGGAGACAAACTTAGTGTTTTTCCATATCCCTTCGACAAGATCATTTTGTACAGAATGGACTATGTCTACATTATAGTCATTATTAACATCTATAAATCACATAATAGTTGAAGATACATCACATAAATCCCTAACATAATCATCATCTTCGTCACCCAAATAAATTATTTTCCCTTGAAAAATGACGGAGCACTGATCATTTGATGGGTCAGTAACATAAAATATTTTTTTTACATGTGTCACCATGATAAATGATTCCTCTTTGTAACTAAATCTTTTCAAACCAATGACTTTAAATCTATAATCATCATGTTTCATCCAACTGTTACTATCAACCCAGTTACACTTAAACACTGTTACTTGAAATTTAGTATAATCAATTTACAATATATCCTCAACAACTTCAAAATACACCGTTGATGCATAAATTGGGGTTTTATCTTTTTAACTCGAAAACTACAATGCTTTAGTGATGACCATTACCCCAATATTTTTAATGACACTATTTTCATCTTGATTTTGTGTGTAAAATGTTTCGCTAATAATATCAAAACTAGACCATGTTATTGTATTAAGAGATAGTCCCCCTACCAACCATTTCAATGTTTCTGATGCAGATAAATCTGTGTTGACCCCCTCTTTAAACCATAAAGAAAACATATTTTTTATTCTCAATGATAAACCATTTTTTATTTCTTTTGGATATACCATAAATATAACAATATGTGATTATATATATATTTTGGACCACATCCATGTTGCTCAAAATGTATAAATGTTCCTACATCACTTCATCATGTGGAATGAAATTTACCTTTAATCCAATAATCCCTCTACCTTCACTATTAATTGTCAAATTTCGAGATATAGGAAAACCAATGTGCTCTACTTTATAAAAATAATCAATATAAAAACTAATCACCTCTTCTGATATATATTTTTGAACAATAGAGGCCTTTTTTCGATAATGTTTTTTAACACATACCTTCAAAATTTTCATATATTTTTGAAAAGGATAAATCTAACGTATGTAAATAAGCCCATATATTCTTATCTCACACATCAAATGAATCACTAGATGAACCGTTATATCAAAAAATTTTGGTGAGAAAAACATTTCTAGCTGACAAATTAGAATGAAAAATTATTTCTCCAACACATATAATAAATTTGGATCATTGACTTTTTTACAAATGGATTTGAAAAAAATAAAACAACCTTATAATATTCTTACTTATAGGTATTATAAATATACAACATAGTTCAACTGGTGGTAGTTGTTACATCAATACATAGAAATCATGATATTTCACACCTATTGTTTTAATTATTTTAAAATCCTTAAATGATACCAAATTATTCACATTTTCAGAATATCCAATGGGTACCATAATACCATGTATACATTGAAAAAAAACTATATTCTCACTATTACTTAATGTGTGACAAGACATAGGTAAATATGTTATGTTTCCTTTCACAGTGAGAGATAAATCCAAACATATTTCCATGGATATCAAGTCCAATCTTGTATATAATACATCTTTTGTATTTACTTTTATGTCTAACAAATTTCCAATCAGACAATCACATATTTTTTTCTTAATATGTATAATATCAATGTTATGATTTATCTCTAAAAATCTCTAATAAGATAGTTCAAATAAGATAGATTGTTTCTTCTAGATATTTTTTTGATGATCAGAAATTTCTTTCTTTACAAATGTGAAATCAATATTTTTCACATTTTTATAATATCATTCAACTAAAAATGGTTGTGGGGGGATATTATATTCCTATAAACTATTAAATGTTTTTTTCAATCTATAATAAGGATGATCCATTCAAAAAAATCTTTGATGTCTCATATATATTATTTTTATTCTATTATTAAATTGATAATATAAAGTATCTTTTTCAAAAATTGGACATTCTTTATATATCTTTACATTGTATTAAGATAAGTTTCAATATGTAGGAAAGTTTTTTATAGTGAAAAATATTATAACACACAAAAGAAAATACTAGTTCTTGTATGCATAATTTTTTTAACACCTGTCTCCCATAGAAGTTTCAAATCATCAATCAATGGCGAAATATACACATCAATATCATAACCTAGTTGTTTTCATCTAGAAATCCCCAAGCTCATCATAACATATTTTTTCTTTATATATATCTATGAGGAAAATTTATAAACTACCAAAAAAATAGTCCAGGAACTATGCTAGCTACTGAGACTCTGATATGGATTCATTCCATCTATGCATAGTCCCATTCTGAGATTTCTAGCTTCACTTACAAAATCAGAATTTTTTTATAAAATCTCTTACAATGTGGTGAATCAGCCAGGTGATGTAAGTTTCTATCAGAGATGAATTCGAATCTATGACATATTTTTTCATTATTTGAATTTAAAATTATATGCTTAAAATGAGGAATTATTGGATAATACTGAATTTATTTAGTAGGAGGTTTAATACCAGCAACTGAGAAAAAATCAAAGTTTAATTTTCCATCCATTTTATATTGTGATATCCCACATTTAGAACATTTTGATAAACATTCATAATATTTCCTATACAATACATAATAATCGGGGTAAAAATGTATCTTTTTATATCATAATCCCATTGGGTTTAATATTTTCTTTACGTCATAATTGAAATCTAGATGCCCATTGCCTTCTTGAAGTATATTTTTAAAGGTTCATACATTTTAGTGAAATTTTTATCTCTGCACCCATTTATTTCTTTCAAGTTAAATAGTCTAAAAACTACTGGTAACACTGTAAATTTAGTGCAACCTTAAAATAGTGGTTTTTTATAATCTCCATACAATCATTCAAAAATTACTATTTTTTCAATATTTTCAACACCTATATCATGAATTAATTATTCAATATGATATTCTGTCTCATGATGAATATTTTCATCAACATTAGATGTTGAATTTCCTGTAATTTCATCATGCTAGATCCAATGTGTATAATTATGGCTAAAACCATATAAAATCACATGATCCTTGATTTTTATGGAATTTAACTTTTTCATATTCAAAAACTTCACACATGGTCATAAAATCAAATCTTTGTTTTAAATATTTCATTTAGAAAATTCCAATAAATAATTAACTCCTTTTTCATATTCATCAGGGGTTCTTTATAAATTTATCCAATTAATATCTATTAATTACTTAAGATTACAATATAAAAGGTGAATATATTAAAACATATAAAAATTTAAAAATATATATGAATAGGTAAATTTTAAACATAAAAACATATAATCAAAACATTAAATTAACCATTTATTGATAACTAACAAATAATGATACATAATGATCAAAACATATTAGTGATAAGTTTAAATATAAGTGATTAAAAGGAGATGAACTAAAAAATCAAAAATACTAGATTAAATAACATAACATGATGACATACAATAAACTTAATGTAATCATATTAATTTTAATTTATTAATTACGAATATGTGTGTGTGTGTGTGTATAATATAATATAATATAATTATTAATATTATTAAATCACAAAAATATATTGTATTTTTTGATTTTATAGAAAAAATTTAATTTTAAGTTAATATGTTAAAATAAAATAAAAAATTTATAAAGGAGTATATTCAAATAATATTCTTTCTATAGTAAAAGGTAGTGAAAGAAATTAGAGATTTTTTATCATTCACACATCATTTTGGAGTAACCCTGCTGAAAAATGGTGTATTAAATCACATATTCTCTAATATCAAAACATTAAACTCAATATTAACATATCTATCATTCATTATCTAATTATCAATAAGGTTAACTATAAAAAAAATTAAAAATTTAACATTTATAAATAAATAAAAAAAATCTAAAACAAAAAAATAATTTATAATTGATAAAGAAATATAAAATTTGAAACTATTTATAAGAAAAATAATTTATAATTGATAAATATGTATATATAAAAAAATAAATGAATACAATTTAAAACTAACAAATACTAAATTAATATTCTAAAAATAAAAAATAAATATTTAACTTACAAAATATAGAGATGCTGCAAATATACGAAGGAGACATCCAAACTGGCGATTAATGAACCTTCAATTGTAAACAATGAAGAAATACAACTACAAAATGGTAGGGTAATTTTTTTTATAATAAAAAATTTATAACCATAATAATCACAAATACATCTAAAATATGAAACTATTTATAACCACAATAATTTATAATTGAAAAATATTTATATATATAAAAAATAAATGAATACAATTTAAAACTAAAAAAAATACTAAATTAATATTCTAAAAATAAAAAATAAATATTCCACTTAAAAAATAAAAAGATGCTAAAAATCTATGATGAAGAGATCTGAATAGGATATTGATGAACCTTTGATTATAAAAAACAAAAAAATACAAATCCAAAATGGCATGGTGAATTTTTTTATAACAAAAAATTTATAACCACAATAATTACAATGAAATCTAAAATATAAAACTATTCATAACCACAATAATTGATATCTGGTGATGATTTATATAAAAAAATAAATTAATGCAATTTAAAACTAACAACCAATAAATTAATATTCTAAAAATAAAAAATAAATATTCCACTTACAAAATATAGAGATGCTGCAAATCTACGATGGAGAGATCTGAGTTGGAAATTGATGGAACTTTTATTGTAAACAACAAAAAAATACAACTCTAAAATAGAGGGGGTGAAACAATACTACACAAAAAATGGTGATTGATGGGCTGAATGAACCAAATGATGGGTTAATAATATTAAACAAAGAAGAAAAATGATGAAAATGAATAAAAAAAATCAATCTAATAAGATTAAGCCAAATGAATCAGGGTGGAGAGTCACACGCCAGAGGTTTTAGGTTTTCTAGAAAAAGTGTGTTAGATTAATGAGGTGAAAAAATGTATTGTATTTTTTTAATATCTAATGATGTTTTTTTTATGAAAATCGACGCCATAACTTAAAAAAATTACTATGTTCATTTTAATAAAAACTGACGCCATATGTTAAAATATATATTAGATGTTAGTTTTAATAAAAACAGACATTGATTGTTAAAAAAAAGTTTTTGGCATTATTTTTTAATAAAAAACCATGCAAAAAATAAATCAAAAATGTATTTAACATAAATTTTAAATAAATTGATGTTAAAAGTTTCTTTATGTTCATTTTGATGTCAGATTTTCTAAAATCGATGTCATAATTGCGATGCAGAATCATATTTTTTTACTAGTGAATCCATATAATGGATTTTGATAAATATTTTATCCCCTAATATATCTAATAATCATATATGATATGATTAAAAAAGTTTTTATCTATCAGATATAGTCATTGATTATTTACGTACTCAAATTGGTGTAAGTTATGATGAAATATGGATCTTGGATCATTAGATAGATTTGATATATGAGGTCATATTTTTTAGTGGGAGTATTTTAATTAAAATTTATTAATGAAAATATATAATACATGATACTCACCCATAAATATGTATCTTTTATAGGTTATGGATTATTTCATGATAATCACGTTGAGATCCCTCAAAGGTTTAACCTATAGAACAGTTTCAGATTGGTATCTAATGTTGAGGAGTGTTCTCAAATTGAAGCATTATAAGCATCTAAATGTGAATGTTATAGATTTTAGTTTCACTAAATCTGACTCATGGGTATTATATACTAGATGTGAATCACACATTTATATTGATAAACACATACATAAATATATAAAGGAATTGAAAATGGGTGAATTGGAACCTTGTTTTGATAATGGAACAATAGTTACTTCATTAGAAGTGGGCACTTATGATCTGATTTTACCAAGTGGATTAATAATATAATTGGATAACTATTATTATGTTCCCATCATAAAATTTTTTTTTATTTTTATATCTTGTTTAGATAAGATGAGATTTTTATTCACTAATACTAATAATAAATATTCTATGTATATGAGTAAATTTTTTTATATCACCAAGAATATGATAAAAGTTTTATATATTCCAGATATGGATGATCTTATTTATAACATTCAAAATAATAAGTTCATGATTGATCTAATCCCACCTACCTTTGGAATTATCACCTTGGATATATAAATGAGAAACACATCCAAAGGCTCTATAAAGATGGATTATTATAACCATTATATTATGAATAATTTTAAAATTATGAATCCTATTTATTAGGTAATATGACTAGAGAACCTTTTAGTAAAAGTATGAAAGGGCTAGTGGACAATTGAATCTCATACATGGTGATGTATGTGGACCAATGAGTACTCAAACACGTGTCATATTTAGATACTTTGTTACCTTTACTAATGACTTGAGTCATTGTGGATATGTGTTTTTGTTGATACATGAGAATAAAACTTTTAAAAAGATTAAAGAATTTCAAAATAAAGTACAAAATCAACTGGGAAAAAGTATAAAGATCCTTCGATCAGACCGGGATGGTGTATACTTGATCCAGGAATTCAATAATCATATGAGGTATTGTGGAATTTCTTTACAAATCACTCCTCTTATTACACCACAATTAAATGGTGTTCCTGAGAGGAGGAATCATACCTTGTTAGACATGGTTTGATCAATGATGAATTAATGTTACCATCCAATTACATTATGGGGTTATTCTCATGAGGCTATTATATTTTTATTAAACTATGTTCCATTTAAAGTAATTATAAAGACACCATATAAGATATGGACCAAGAAATATCCCATAATATTATATATATATATATATATATTTATGGATGTGAATAATTCATACGATGTTTGTCTTCTGATAAGATTGACTCTAAATTTGAAAATTGATTATTTGTTGGTTATCCTAAAAAAAGTACGGGATATTATTTATAAAACACTATTGAATAGAAAGTGTTTGTGTATTGATATGGTATCTTTATTGAGAAATAATAAATAATTCAAGGAGTTATTGGGAGGAAAGTTGAGCTTGGAGAAGTTCAAGACCAACAAACAAGAAGTGTTCCTGAGGTGTTGGTTGAGTCGGTCCCATGAAGAGTTGTAAAAGAATAAACAAATAAAAATATATAAGAACTTAGAAGTTCTAGTTGTATTTTTCAAGATATCATGACATATATATTTCTCATGGATAATGATTATAAGGTAATGTTCATCAGATATGAAACTACCACCCACTGAGAGAACATAGAGAGTTCTGATTCTGAGAAATGGTTGAAATCCATGGGATCTAAAATAGACTCTATACACATTAACCAAGTTTGGAACTTAGTGGATGTACCTAAAGTGGTGAGACCCATATGTTTCAAGTGGGGTTTCCATAATAAAAAAGACATTAATGGTAGAGTTTCTACTTATAAAACAATCATGGTTGAAAAAGGTTATAAGAAAATTCATGGTATTCACTATGAAGAAACTATTTCACCTGTTGTGATGATAAAGTACATTAAAATATTTCTCACCATAATAATGTACTTTGATTTGAGATATATAAAATGGATATCAAAACTATTTTCCTTAATATGAATTTATTTGAGGAAATTTATATGATAAAACCCAAAGGTTTTGAAGTTCCAAATGATACTACTATGGTATGCAGGCTGCAATGGTTCATTTTTTGGAATAAAGAAAGCTTCTTAGAGTTGGAATATCCAATTTTATTATAAAATTAAAGAGTTTGATTTAATAAATAACATGTATTATTACAATGTATATAAATATATTAGTGGGAGTTTTATAGTGTTCCTAGTGTTGTTTTTGTATGGCATAATGCTGATTAAAAATGAATTATTAATACTTCACTGCTTATCATAAATGACATCCCAACACTACACTCTGTGAATATTTGGCTGGATAAATGGTTCTTAATGAAATACATGATTGAAGTTGTCTATATATCAGTTATGAATATCTATATAGATAAATCTAAGAGGTTTCTTAGAATTAATCAGGAAACTTACATTGGAAATTTGCTAAGGAGATTTGGCATGGAGAACTCCAAGAAGGGGTATTTACCAGTTTTATATTCCAAAAATCTTAGGAAGATTCAGGATCCTTCTAAAGAGTTATACAATATGGATATAATTCTCTATGAATCCGCCATAGGATCTATCATGTATATTAAATTGTGTAATATATTTGATTTAGCCTATTCTCTAAGTATAACCAGTATATACCAATCCGATCATGGAAAAGGTCACTGGATTAACCTGAAGAACATTCATAAGTTCTTGAGAAGTATAAAGGATATGTTCTTGATATTTGGAGGAGAGAATGATCTCTATGAAAATGGTTACACAAATATAAGTTTCTAATCCGAAAGAGATGATATGAAATATAATTCTGGTTTTATATTTTGGATAAATGGTGGAGCTATTAGTTAGAAGTGTTCTAAATAATCCACCATAGTAGACTTGAGAGTGGAGGAAAAGTACATCACTACATCAGATGCTATAAATTAAGCTATTTGTATTAGTAAGTTCATCTCTAAACTAGAGGTGGTTCCTTACATCAAAGGAGAAATAAATCTTTATTGTGATAACAATGGATCTTTTTCTCAGGATAAGGAACCTTAGTTTCACCATAGGACTAGAAACATCCTTCAAAAATACCATTTCATATGGGAGATCATTTAGAGGGGTTATGTAAAGATATGTTGGGTGGCTACAAATGATAATTTATTAAATTTATTAATGAAACCATCATCATAGCATAAAAATGAGGGTCATGTGGAATATCTTGGTATATGATACTTAATAGATTTATGTAATGGTTTCATAATGTATCATGTTACTATAATAAAGGAAATATCCATTTATAATTCATCCATGTGTGATACAAATTAATTTACATGAATGGTGGAATAATAATATCCCCTTAAAATACAGCTTTGATTTGTCCCTAATCAAAGATCATTACATAATATTATATGTTGTGATGATATGTTAAATTTAGCATGAATATAATTATATACTCATTAGAAAGGGTTATATATGAAATATGTAGATTTAATTCATTAGGTAATAAGTATAAACTTATTACTTGGACTGAACCACCAAGTATATCCCATGGAATGTCATACAGTCATCGATATACTTAGTGGTGTATGCTTATAATAAATCCTTATCAACTCAGAGCAACGAGACACATAACATGAGAACCTTTATACTTTGATAAATTTCTTATGATATTCATTATAACTTATCTAGTCAGGGTGTGGTTGGGTATTTTTTTATCATGTCATTGGTTGGAGTATGACCAAGATGAGATTTCCCACTCATATAATGAGAAAATATATATAAACCTTGATTGAATATGACTAAGGGAATTCATGGCCATGATTTCTTGAGTTACATGAGATGCTTACAGCTACTTGGAAGGGGTACATGTGATGTACTCATCTATTAGATGAATAACATGTGATGCATTCTTTGAACTAGTTAGTATTTTTCAAAGAATCAAGAAAAGATGAGATGACATATACTATATTGACATTGTTCCAGGTCTAGTTGTCACTCGAAGTCAAGGGAAAAAGGAATATATAGGTATACATATGATTTATATGATACATATTATGGTGTACATATTCATATCTAGATATGAGTGCATTTGATAGAGATCACACTGGACCACTTAATAGTTTGAGTAGCACCGACTCTTCTCTAGAGGTCGCTCTTTGCTTACATATATGAAATAAGAATTTCATATCTGTTATCAATGATTCAAAGGCCCATAGGGTCATATAGTTAGGAATTTATATAAGTATTAAGTTTTGGACAAATATTTTGTTCCAAAATAAAGTGAGTTTGATAAGAACATATAAAAAAAAAAGTTTTGTATGGATTCAAAAATATTTGTGAAGTTTTTTCATAAAGTCCCTACGAAGTTTAGTGAAAGTGGGATATTGTTAGATGTGAAAGAAAATAATTTTCATATGATGTATATGAATTAAGGACACATTAGTGCTAACATATCCCTAATATAGATCCTGAGAATATGTTGGCGGCAACATATCCTGGTGTTCATATGATTCAACCAAAGACTACATTGCACCCAACATAATGTGTGCTCCCAACTGAAACATTCACCGCATCATCACCATATGTTTTTTATCAGTTATAATAATTTTTTAATGGATTGAATATGGCATGGAAATACATTTAAAGAGTTTAATATATTCATCCAATGGTAACTAACACTAATTCAACATCCAATATATTACAAATGGGAGATGCGCTATTTGTTTAACGAAGAGCATCATGGTTGGATATATAAAGTGTTGTGCCCATTGGATCAAATTGTATTTGTTTTAAATAATTTGAGATTAATTATTGGTTGAATATGGTATCAATATGTGTTTAGAATCTATTAATAATTTATTTAGGTTCTTCCATGTTATATTATAAATGATTTTTGAGGTAGAATGTTAAAGATCTTACTTGGAAAGCTTCAAGACAAAACATCAATTAAAATGTGGTGATTTTTTGGAGAGATGAGATTTGAAGTTATAGATAAGTGATGATGGATAATAAACTATATAAACCAATTTAATTTTAGTTTTAGATGATATGAAGTAGCTGGTAATACCTCAGGATTAGTGGAGGAGGCTTTGATATGATTAGAATAAATTCTGGAAGTGTTGTTGTGCTGGTTGAGCAATATAGCTATGTATGGTATGCATAAGGATTATAAGTAGAGACTATGAATTTTTGAAGCTATAATAAGACTTTTATTTGATATATTAATTTTATATGATCCCACATATGACTTTATATAATCGGCACAATACTTTGCTTCAATCCGTGTAAGGTTTTTATAGCAGGGCATGCATCTTTTGGTTCTAAAAGTATAAATTTGATGAATCGTATACATTAATTTCATAGAAAATATGAATTTGGTAGTGGTGTAAAAATATTCATGGAGAATGTATGTTGTTGAGTACCACATATGATTTTTGAGAATCCCACAAGATATTTAAAGATCTTCATATGATATTTTTCTTCATATGATAATATAACTTGTGAAAAATCTAAAAAATTGAGAATTATAGAATATTTATTTTGAATGAAATTTAAACTCAAAAATACTAGAAAAGATATTAAAAGATTAAAACATCACATTTAAAATTTTATTCAAACCGATTCATGAATTATTTTGAAAAGGGTAATCACTACTTCCATTTGTTAGAAGTTTTGAGAAGATTTATCTTAAAATTAGTCATGGAGTTAAAATTTGAGTTTGCTGAAGAAGAATCACTAGAAAATTATTTTTTTGTGTGTTTTAAATGTGATTATTATTTTCTAGTTTCAAGTTATAATAATCACTTACAACTACTTATGTTGTGATTCAAGATATGTTTTCAAGTGTCTGGAGTTTAAGATATTAAGTTGTGTTGTGCAAAGATTTTATGTGATTTTAATAGTTAAAGAAGATGAGTTTGAGGTATTTTAGTGAGAATAATAAGATGTATATTTTATAAAATTCACAAATTCATTTATTTTTGAATTACTCTTTTATGGTGGTCAAATATAGAGAAGTTTTTTGAATGGGTTTTTCTAAGCAGCTAAAAGAGAATAAAGGTAGAAGTGGAAATGTATAGGATACATGCCTTTATTTTGAATGTGTAAATATTCTTGTGATCATGGTTCATGTTTGTGATCCTAAAAAAACGTGTTAAAGGATATGATTTCATAATATGATTACGTTTAGAGAAGTATCAAAGGGTGTTGAGATGAAAATTAGTTTCTGAATTAAAATAAATTCATAAATTATGAGTTGCCTAAATATGAGGAGATTATGAAGTGAGAGAAGGTATGATCACTAAGAAGTGTGAAAAAATAATAACTAAGAGAGAAGAAGAGATCTTTAGGGAGAATATATAAATAAACTACAAATATTTAGTTCCAAAATAATTGAGATAAGGTTATATGAGAGAACTTAGAATATATTGAGAACCCAATACTTCATGGTATCAAGGATAAAATAAAGAAACCAAAGACAATGTTTATTTAAGGTGAATGAAACATGTGTTCCATAGTATTTTATATTTTGATACAACTTGGATCATCAAAGATATGAATTTATTTTCAAGACTACTAGTTCTGATCCTGATTGTCAGCTGCTGAACCTGAATGTGAGCTGCTGAAGTTATTAGATGTATTGTACATGAGTAGATCAAATTAATCTAGTTTATTCATAGAGGAATATAATCATCAAGTGGTAAAGAGATCTCTTAGAGTATAATAAGGTATTTATTTGTTGGATCATACTTTTTAGTGGTGATTTGTTTCTTCCAATGTGACTTTAGAAGCTTGAACATAGTGAAACTCCATGTTGATAAGATTTTGGTGCTCCTTGGTTATAACCACTTAAGTATATAGTGAAAGAATCATAGATTTGTGGGAGTAACCAATCACTATAATAAGTTTTTCATTTTGTAAAAACCTTATAAATCTAGTGTGTTGTGATTTCTCTTATTACCAATACACATGAGGTGAGACTATGTGAATATATTGAGTGAATTGATACCCTAACAAGTCCAAGAGGTTGAATTAACAAAAAGAATTCATAAAAATAATACCACTGATTCACCCCCCTCTCAATGGTCAATTAAACCTAGGTAATTTCAACTAGTATTAAATATTGGTTCCCTCTAAAAGATCCTATAAATTGTTGAGTGTAGAGAATTTAAATTTCATGAACAAATAGGGTGTACCAACATTTTATGTCAACAACTATCACAGCTAGAGGAACATGATGTTACCCTACCTCCTATGACTTGGCCTGAAAGTGAGAGATATGGATTTAGTGGTGTTTCCACCCATTTATGAGGGTGATCCTATGAATTTTTCTAAAAATAGAAATATATAAGTAGATGGAAAATCTCAAAATTTCATTTTAATGTCTCTTTCAGAAAGGGTTTACACAAAGGTCACAAGAATCTTAACTTCCAAGGAAATTTGGGATAAATTGAAGAGTATTGATGAAAGTAGTATAAAATTAAATGGGGATAAATTATAAGTATAGAGGAGTGGGTTTGAGGATGTTAAAATAGACTGTGATGAAAACATTTATGACTATTTTACAAGATTCAATGATATTTTTGGAAATATCTGAGGGTTTTATGAGAATCTAGGTGATTCTTTAATTGTTAAAAAGTTAATGATAAACCTTCTTGATAGATTTTATCTCAAGGTTTAAACTTTTAAAGATAGGTAAGATCTATCCTTGATGTACTTTATAATAATACCACATCTTATGAAATGATAAATTATTCAACATTTAATAATATAGCCAAGGATGATATGGATTTTGAATCCATGAAAAAGCTGAATATATTGTAGAATCAAGTGATTATGAAAGAAATTAAGATAATGAAGTATCTAATCAAATTATATCCCTTCAATTAAAGAATTTTAAGAAATAAAAGAATAAATTTTGGGTAAAGCAACCACCAAGGTGATACAACTGTAATAAAAATGGTCACTTTTCCATTAATTTCCCTAATAATAAGGTTGTTGATGTAATACCCCATGTGTATAGACAATTTTGACTTTATAGGGGAAATTTGAGTTTTCATTTGGTGGATTGGTTTAATTTTGAAACAGAACTTAGAATGAAATTATGAGAGTTTTAGAACTGAAATAGGGTAGTTTTGGTTGGGAAATGAGGATCAGAAGTAGTTAAGAGCTCAATAGAGCATCTAGGAAGGGCTGAGGTGGCTTCTACAAAACCATAGTAGACCATTGGCCAGCTGGTGTTAACCACCAACTCACCTATGGGATTTCTAAATGGGTGAAATTACAATATTTCCCCTCTTATTTTTGATGAGGCAACCCACTATTCCCCCTATTCCACCTTTATTTGGTGTGCACAACCCCTGAAATCCCTCTATCGTTCGTCTTATTGATGGATTGAATATAGAACCAAACCATAGAATTAAATTATGAGAGTTTGAGAACCTAAAATAGGATGTTTATGGATAATAAATGAGGCTTAGAAGTAGTTTAGAGCTCAATGGAGCATCAAGGAAGGGATGATATAGCTTTTGGAAAACCCCAGCAGACCACCGACCAGCTGGTGGGAACCATGATATCACCTGTGGGATTTTTAAAGGGGAGAAATTATAATATTCCCATCTTATTTTTTATTAGAAAACCCACTTTCCCCCCTCTTCCTCTTTTATTTGGCATGCACAACCCCCAACATCCCTCTCTCATTCCACCTTCAATACCCCTTGATCTTGGGGTGTTTTTGGGATGATTATTTTGTGATTTGAGGTTAGTATCACCCTCCTACAACCCTTGTTGTTATCCTATCTTTTTCTTTCTATTTTTTGTTTCTCTAGTTTAGGTTTTCATTGTAGATTCCATCAGATCATGGTGGAATAACCCAACTCTCTTGGGTATTTTTTTATCCTTGGTAGATGGAATCTTGTGGTAGTGTCTGCCTTTGGTAGCCCAACTTTTTGTTAAGGTATGACATCATGGTGAAATTTTCTTAGGTTTTTCTTCAAGTTAGTTTTTAATTCACCATAGAGGTGGTGTTTTCTCTTAGGTCTTTGTCTCAGAATGTGGTCAGGACTACACCATGGGTAATAAGAAAGCGTTTGGTCATGGTTTCAGTGTGGTGAGATCATCCAATAGGTTATTCATCACATATTCCCTTTTGAAATTTAGTTTTCAATTAATTATAATTAATTATAATTATTTTTTGGGATGTCATGGTGTGAGTTATGATTCATGAGTGCGGGAGAGGTCCGGTTGGGTTTAGAAGGGGCTTGGAAGGCCTTGGAGGCTGCTATAAGCCTATATAATTAATTGAAAAGTGTTAAACAGGGTAGGTGTCCCCAAATTCACCCATAATATTTCTTTACTTTCTAAGTTCATGTGATGGTGGTTTCACTGGTTTTCCAAGTGATGCTATAAAATTAATTAAATGTTTTTATATTGTAATTTTCTTTATTTAACACCCTTGATATGTCTTGAGATTTATAGGAAGGTGATTCCTAGTAGAGAACCTTATTAATGTTTTGAACTTGGAAATTGGATAATTAAATGGTAATCCTTAACTTCTAAATAATTGAGGGGTCTGAATTTAATCTATGGGTGTGAAATGGAATTTCACAATAATTGATTTTCTAAATGGAATTTGTGATTTATATGGTTAAATGGATTGGGTTATAAAAGATAAAATTTTATAAAATAGTATTTGAAATGTAATTTGGGCTTGATAGTTTGAAATGATATTTTGGAAATGGTAAATTGGTTTAGTTTTTGAAATAGAAATTTGAAATCGTATTAATGGTATGTGTTTAGTATCTTTGGAAATTGGTATTCAAAATTATTATTTTGAAATGTTATTTGAAAATTGTATTTTCAAATTTTATTCAAAAATGGTATTTTGGAACTAGAATCAGAAATGGTAAATTGGCCTTGATATTGGAAATAATTTTTGAAGTGGTTTTGAGTAATGGGAATTAGAATTGTTTTCAGAATAAAAATGTTAAATAATAAATTATTCCTTACAATTATTTATTTTTTATAATGTAAATGATGATTTTTTGGGTTTTATTTTTTATATGTAAATAATGATGAGTGAACATTTTTCTTTAAAATTAAATGAAATTTTCTCTTGGTTGTACTTAGTGGAACTGGGGTAAACCTAACCCTCAGGTGGATTTGGTTTAGATGTGCTTGATGCATCCAAGGTGAACTTGAACCCCAGAGGTTTGGTTATGCTCAATGGACTCGGGGTGAACCTAACCCCTTTGAGGATTTTTTGTGATTTATAGGCCTGGGGTGAATATGCCCCCCTGATTGGATTGGTTAAGATTTGGGGATGGGTATATTACCCATGGGTACCAGTTGTTTGGACGGGGATGGGTATATTACCCCCAGAAGGAGATGGGTCATCACAGTCATCATGACATGCCCAGAGACACCCTTGACTTTAGCCAAAGTAGGTATATACTATTCCCAGGTATCACCATGGAGCATGAGTTTGATGTTTGTTTATGATTTCAATTTAAATTTTTTAATGGTTGTATTTGTAATTGTTTAGCTTGATCACTACTACATGCAAATTGTACATACTAGTTTTATTTGGAGACATAATTAATGGTGGCCTAATGAGCTATACTCACACCCTACTCAGACCTATATGGTTCTTGGGTACCTGAGAAGACATTATTCTTGATCACAAGTCTAGGTTCAGATCAAGGAATGATATTGATGAATGTCATTTGGATTTCTATGTTGGAGTTGGATGATCAGACTAGGTCAGAATCAGAACCAGTAAGGGATATATTGTTAGCCTTAGTTTTATTTTTGTTCACTTAGTATTGGTTGTTTATGATTCATCCATGGGGGATCCAATTTGGTATGTATGAAATATTCATTTATTATTACATCTGATGTTGTATTTACTTTACTAGCAGTTTTACTATTTTTGATGCTTGTTTGGATGTGTATCTAATTTATCTTACTTATATTGTGTTGTGTACTCTTATAATGAGGGAATAGTCTCCCCATGGTAACCTCATGGGCCCTCATTGCTAGTCTGCAGCCTCTGGCATATGGGGAGACATGCCTTAGGTTATGTGGAGACCACTGGTCCATGTACCAGTCAATGTTCTGGGGCAGCGAGATGTTACAAAATGGTTTCAGACCCATTGTTTTTCCTTTGTATTATTATTTAGGCATGGTAGAAAAGATATTAGGATGATTTTAGAGCTTTTTAATGAGATTGTGCCTAGGAGATGTAGCCCCATGATGGGGGGGGGACCAAGTTTTCAATAATGGGAATTGTTGTAATTACTTTTCATTTTTATAGTTGATTGATTTCCACATCGAGTGGCGCACTTGGGTGTGATGTTGTTGATTTATGAGTTTTTTACTTTTAGATGGTACAAAAAATGGATGTACACATTCATGCATTATGCTTGGAAAATATGAGTTATATTTCATTCATATATTTCTTGTGATTGAAATTTTCCTAGGATTCACATGTGTTGGTGTTTTCTTTATTGATTTTAGTTTTTTTAGTAGTAATTTATATTTTCAAATGGTTTTAAATAATTTAGAGGTTTTGGTTATTTAAAGGGTATACATCCATTTATATGGTGTTTTTACATATAAATGTATGCTAGATTTCAACTTGACCGAATCCTTAAGTGACTTATGGTTAATAGGTAGGTATAAATGAATTAGTAAAGTGATGTATTTGGTTAAATAAAGTTCCATTAAGAAACTTATATAGTTTTTTCCTTCATAAATCGTGAATGAAATTTTATCTATCCAAACCATAGAATGTGAAGCCTAATAAAGATTGATAATTTTAAAATGTCAGGTGATGAAAAGTTTTAAAAATGCGAATCCTTGGGTTTAAATAGTGAATTTTAATTAAAGTTAAATGAGAAATTATGGGACCTTTTGGGATCATGGTGATGAGTATCCCTTATGTTTATGGTATGATCCTGTGTATGGGTAGTTTGAGGAGAGATAGAGAGATATCCTTGGTGGTGAGACCCTTGGATATGGGTTGTGAGATCTTAGCAGGTCTGAGTGTACTAGATAGAAAGATATTGTCTGTTGTTCCTTCAGTTGGGTTGTGACCTTGGGGTTGTGATATTTTCCATTGTATCATGGTTACTGGTAACCCTTGTGGGTTGTGGAGCATGTGATATGTATAAAACCCTATAACAAGTGTCTTGGATTGTAGTTTTGATGATGGATGTGCCAATGAGTGTGTGAGATATAGAGTAAGCAGTTGGATCGGGTGTGAATGATTTAGTGTGTTTTTGAATAGGGATGGGAGTGTTATCATGAGTAGTGTCTTGTGAGATACTTGATATAATGGTCTAGGTGTGATATCCCAAATATCTTTATAATGAATCTCAAACTAGAATTGATTCAGTGTGTTTGGTGATTGAGGGTGACTATGAAAGGGGTTAACCAGTGTTGTGGGTGTTTTAGATGTGTAAGGTGTGGGTGGATGATTTGGAGCGTGGGATTAATTCAAGATAGGTGCTATCAAGTTGTTGGTAAAGGAATGGTTATGGACTTGGGTCTTTTACAAGGGAAGCACATGAGATATTGTGTTTTAGTTTTCAAGATAGTTTTGAAGAGGTAGGTTCATTTGGATGTTTGACCCTACTATTCTAATGCTGTTTTGGAACATTAATCATTTTAGACCCTAGGTGGTTGGATATAGGGATGATATATAATGGTTATATGCTTCTAACTTTGGAAAAATTCTCAGGATGATGGGTGGTGATGTGGTTAGGCTTGAATCATGAGAAATGTTAGGCTGTTAGATAGAAACATCAATGATGCTTTGAGATTGCAAAGATTGATGGGCTAAGAGGCATAGTCAGATGTTTGAATGAGAACATGGGCCTAGAATAGATAATTTATGACTCATGAGACCTTGATTCAGGTTGGTAAATATTCAAATGGGGAATGTGCAACCCTAATGTTTTGATGAGATTTATGTGGAAAGAATCTGCTGGAGATGCGTGATGTTGTTTGGGTTATGTGACTAGATAACCTTAGATTAAACAAAAATTTATTATAATTGATAACAAGGTGATATTCACTAGATATAAGAGAGTATTAGTTAATTTTAAAGTAGTAAAATGGGTTGCTTATGGTTCTTTTGAGAATATTTTGGGTTCTTAGAAGTGCTTGAGGGATGTAGTGGTGGCTGTGCTGCCATGAATATTAGTTTAGGACTGCTTGGAAAAGATTCATGGGGATATTAAGGGTATTAGTTAAAAAATATCTATTATAGAGTGGTGATTGAGATTTGATGATATTATTATATATAGGAAGGCCTGAGTCCTTTCAATGAGAATTGAGATGTCCCTATGCTGATAGGTGACATCATAGAGGGATTAGAGTGCAGTCGGATTTGAACTAGATAGAGGTGTCAGGGGTTTATGGATGTGTCAAGAATGGATTGGAAGATCGAGAAGCATTTTAGAACCAAATAGGTTATGCTCGAGGTGTGGTATGAGTGAAAAAATATAATGGGAAGTTCACCATTAACCATTAGAGGGCGAGGCCCTCATTATGGACCAAATATCAGTGAATATTGCGGGTGCTGTTCTTGGAAGCCAAGAATGGGTGATATTTGATGTTTCATTTTATCACTCAAGTGAGACTAATATGGACATGTCAAATCTTTGAGTTTTTTGATAAATGTAACATGAGATGTAGGAGTTGGTATTTTCTCAAGTGAAGTGACAATAATGACACTCCTATGGTGGGGAGTGATGTAACAACCATAGGCATACAACCCTTATGGTGGAAGGGTCATGGATATGTAGAATTGAGTGTGGAGTGGTTGTGGTGGCATTGGGATACTAATGAGGAATAAATATGATGCATACTTGGATCCCTCAGGGAATTCCAAATTGGAATCAAATGTGGTGGTGAATCGAGAATGAGCATTGGCCTCAGGCTTGAGGTAAAATTTATGGTGATTCAAGGGTGTTTGGATTGAGGGTGCATCAACATGTACAACAAGACAAAATGACAATTTTTGGAAGTTAGGGATCTAACCATGGGACCATAGTGATAGTTGGGTATAGACTCTAGTGAGAATTTTTAGGTTATTTCGGGATACCTCAGGGCATGATCAAATAAGTTGGTAATGCATCAATAGTTAAAATTAAGAGTTTTGAGACGAGTCAGCCAAGGATGGTTCAACTTGAATTTATGTAGAGAATTGGACATGGTAAGTTATAAAACACTTCAATCATGTCATTTTAAAGATGAAATGTGTGTTTTTATAATTTAATTGAGCATTAAAAAAATCTAATATATTCTTAGGTTACGCATGGATGATGGTTATGCATCCATCCTAATTGGAATTCAGTACTAAGGATGAGTGAAAACATTTAATTAGTGTTATTTTTTATGTTTGGGTGTGGTTAGTTAAGAAATGAATTGGGTGCATCATTAGAGCATAAGTATGGAATTTAAATAGAAAATTCCAATGGAAAGAGTACCAAAACATCAAAATTGGTTCTTGTAAACTGAAGAATATGGTGGGGAGTACCATAGGACTCCCAGGTGTTTTAATGAAAACACCATAGGTTTTTTGGGGTAGAGAGGCCCAGTTAAGTTCCATATCAATGTTTCAATTTTGATTATGTGAGTTGGATTGAGTCATGGAAGTATAAGCACATTGAATTGAATATTGTTCCTTAGACGTGTTTTAGGCATTCAAGAATGGAATGAGTTCGTTTGACTTTGTTTTTGTGACTAATGTAGGATGGGATGTGTGTGTGGATGAACACTAATACTTATTGAAAATTATATGTGTTATGTTGAGGATTTTTCAATACCTCATGTGTACCAATGAGTTTGAATTTCAAGTTGAAATTTGAGTTTTCATTTACTGGATGGGACATATTTTGAATTAGAACCTAAAAAGAAATTCTAAGAGTTTTAGAACCTCAAATAGGGTGTTTTTTAATAGATAATGGGGATAAAAAGTATCTAAGATCTCAAGTGATTATCGATGAAGGGATAGGGTGGTTGCTGCAAAACTACAACAGACCATCGGCCAACTGGTTGCCACTATCAGTTGGATGATGGGCTTTTTAAAGTGGGGAAATTACAATATCCCTCCCTTGTTTTTTTAGAATGCAACCCCCTCTTCCACCTTTGTTTGGTGTACAAGAACCTCAACAACCCTCCCTCCTTCCACCTTCTGTTGAGATGGTATGTGAGTATGATATACTCTATAATACCAAATGTAGGATCGAAATAATAGAGATACTGTATGGAGTATCTAATGATGTTAAAAATACAAGAGGGGGGGGGTGAATTGTATACTTTAAAAATTCCTTTGGAACTTTTAAAGATGGTTATGTTTAACAAGGTTAAACAAGGTAATTCACAAAACCTCCAGTTCTACACACTTGCTTGATTCTGGAAATATGATTCCAAGAATGTGAATCTGGAAAGATGGTTACGGAAAATAAACTTAATGAAAGTTTACAAAGATGAATATTCTACCTTAAAGCATATAGAATCTAACTAAAATAAAGTAAAAGTATAAGGAAGTATAAGATAGTTATACTTTCCTTAACAATACAAATGCAGCAAAAAACTTATAAAAAAACAAGTAACAAGTAGTAAATCTTTTAAACCAAAGATAAGGGTATCCAACAACCTTGGATAAAGGTCCCTTGATTTATACTTTCAAGAAAGTCTGTCTTACCCAGACCAAGGTAAGCCATCGATACGAAGATCGAAGTCCATATTTCTATCCCCGCAAGCCCTCAACTTCAAGGTAGTCGGCACCTCTATCTTACTCAACAAGGATGAACTCAACTTCAAGGTAGTCAGAACCTCTGTCTTCCTATCCCCAGAAGCCCTCAATTGTACACAACAAAAATCGGAGTCGCACAAAGAAAATCTGAACCAGAAGTTCAGTACACACAAAGCAATGAAAGTCTCTCTCTAGAAATCACTTCAACAGAATGTAATCTCTAGATTCATAGAACAATTGTTGAGCTCTTTTCAAATGAGATCCTATTTATAGGCATGACTTCAACGGTCAGATCCCTCCTCCAATGGTCATATTTTTCCTTGAATTTTGGAGGGACCTGTACACGCATCACTCAAGCAAAGGTTAGTTAGTAACTGAAATCAAGACATCATTTTATAACAAAACAAGTGTAAGAAAAAATATGGTTACATAAATAAAATCCAATATTCAGAATGTAAGAAAATATGAAAGTTCAGAGTCTAACCAAAATTGAATTCGGAGTCTATAATATAAGGATATTCGAATTCTATTTTCTAGGAATTCATAACCTGAACTCTATAGAATTCCAGAGTCTGAATTTCAAGGAAATTTGGAATCTAGATTCACAAGAATTCGGAGCCAGAACTTACAAAGTTTGGAGTCAGAGTTCATGAGAATTTGGAGTCAGAACTCAGAGAAGTTCGTAACCAGAATTCGTATTCGAAATTCAGAGTCAGAACTCAGAAGAGTTCGTAACCAGAATTCATAATCAGAATTTAGATTCAGAACTCATAAGAGTTCATAACTAGAATTCGTAATTAGAATTCGGAGTCAGTACTTAGAAGAGTTCATATCCAGAATTCATAATCAGAATTTGGAGTCAGAACTCAGAAGAGTTCGTATCCAGAATTCATAATTAGAATTTAGAGTCAGAACTCAGAAGAGTTCGTAACCAGAATTATGAGAATTCGGATCCTAAAACAGAATGCTTCATATCTAGGTATTTATAGGATTCTGAGGTTTTGGTTTCAAACCAAATTTTACACTTAGAAAAATTATGATATGATTAATGAAAACATGATAAGGATAAATTTCCTTGGGGAAGGAAATTTTTCCATATAGAAGTAAAACATAGGGTAAAAAGAGTTTTTCCTTGAGATAAGGTGTTTGTGATTTTCAAAACAAGAAGGAATGGTAAAGTCATAAGGAAACCTTGTTGACTTAATAATCTCCCCCAAGTATGAAGGAATAGAAAAGTCATAAGGAAAACCTTATTGACTCTACAATCTCCCCCCTTTTGGAAAGCACAGAAATCCTTACGAAAAAGAATATAAGGACTTAGAAAATTTTCTAGACTTTGAAATAAAAATTTATCTCCCTTTATACATGGACAATGGTGAATACTACTAACTCCCCCTTAGGCTTTGGAACACTAAGGATCATATTCTAGATTTACGGAATGATAATTTTCATTATCTTGAGTATGGAAATCTTTGTAATGAGAACCCCCCTTTGATAAACTCCCCTTACTTAGGGATATTTCTTCTTTACTTAGAATTATTTTTCCTTTATCCCCCTTTGTAATTTTCAAAAAGAGTTTGAGAGAATGGAAAAAAATGTGGTACTTGAAATATTAGTACAAACATCCAAACAAAAACGAGAAACCAAAATTTCATTAATATTGAAAGAATTTGTACAAGAAAAAAAAATACAACAAAAGATCGGATTGATTTATTTTACTTCCTTCTCTTTGGGTATAAACTTCTTTACTATTATTTTCAGCTTCTTTAGCTCCTTGCGATCTTCCTCTACTTGCTTCTCTAAGTCTTTGAGCCTATCATCCTGAGCCTTCAGAGTCTCTGCTGTTAAGTCAAAAGTCTTCTTTTGGCTTTTACATCATGTTTTGGAAATCACAAATATATTCTGTCATGATTTGAAAATCTCAAATGTATTCTATCATATGTTTGTAAATAACAAGTTGTGTCTATCGTATCGTACGATGACTGATCGTACCGACCAAAACGTATCGTACTGACTCTGTCAAACGTATCGTACTGACTCTGTCAAACGTATCGTACTGACTCTGTCTAACGTATCGTACTGACTCTGTCGATCGTATCGTACTGACTGTTATTCAAATGATTATTTTTTGTTTTGGTACTTTGTTAAAAAAAAAAACTCTCTCTGCATATGAATCGTACTCATGTTTTACATTTTCTATATCTCTTATCCTAACAAAACGATGTCGTTGAGTTAGTTATATACTAATCAAAACGATGTCGTGTTTTCTGTTTCAATATGACCGTTGGAGGCAATATGACCGTTGGAACCCGAGGCCTATAAATAGGAGGTCATTTGAAGCTGAGAAGAATGATGAGCAAACTGATGAACGAAGAGATTCTGTGAACTACGAAGATTCTAGAGAGAGACGCTGTGACTTCTCTCATCAGCCTTGTGCGTCCGATCATCGTATCGAGGGCTTTCAAGTAATTGAAAGACAGAGGTGCCGATTACCTGCAAAATCGAGGGCTGCCGGGGATAGGCAGACAGACGAGCCGATCATCGTATCGAGGGCTGCCGGGGATAGGCAGACGGACGTGCCGATCATCGTATCGAGGGCTCACCAAGGTGTTGGTGAGACAGACCTTTTTATCCTAGGTGAAAGGATAACCCTTCTCTTTGGGTTAAAAGAATTGTATTACTTTTACATTTCCGCTGTTTGTATTAGAAAGGAATTGTATTGTTTCCTTTCTTCTTTTACATATTCAATTGTAATTGTTTCAATTACAATCATTCTTTTACATATTGTATCAATTGGTTCTATACGCTTTTAAAGGTAGAACCATTCATTTTTGTATTACTCTGATTATTGTGTTCACCTTGAATACAATTGTTTTACTTTACAATAGTATTACAATACATCATACCTTTTACATTCAATACAATTGTGGGTGTTTGTATTTGTATTAGTTTAAGATCTTTTAAACTAATCTCTTTGTTTCTAAAACTCAAAGGTTTTTAAACCTACAATTCACCCCCCCTCTTGTATTGTTCCATCTAATAGACTTTTATATCAACTATTCGATCCAACAATTGGTATCAGAGGAGGTTTTCCACTGATTTGTATTATTAGCTTTATTTCTTATTATTATTTTTTTTTAAATACTTACTACACTAACGTGTGGAGTGGAAAAGTTGTTTTTGTTATTAGATGGTAGGAATGAATATCGGATCAATTGATAATCTGAATCCTTCTAGACCACCAATCTTTGATGGGAATGATTATGAGTATTGGAGAGATCGCATGAAGACTTTCGTCATCAATACTGGTGTAGACAATTTTATTATGCTTACTGGGGGTTACAAAATTCCTGACAAGGAAGTTAGTACTTTCACCAATCAAGAGAAGCAAGAATATCAACTGAATTACAAGGTACGCAATACTTTATTATGCTCTATGACCAGGAATATATATAGTCAGATATCTTCATGTGAAGCAGCCAACTGTATTTGGAAGAAATTAGAAGTCACTCATTTTGGTACATCCAAGGTTATTGAAACAAGGAGAGCAATGCTTCGAGCAGAGTATCATGGTTTTGTTTTTCCTTATGGAGAGCCAGTTTGCAAAGTGCAACAAAGGTTTATGACAATTGTCAACAGCTTACAATCAATGGGAGAAAAAGGTCTTGATGATGAAGCTCTTGTTGATAAGATTATAGATATTATGCCAAATGAATGGGAGTCGAAAAGAACAGCTATTGATGAAAATAGAAAAGTTTCCCAGATTACTCTTGATGAACTCTTTGGAACTCTTCTACAACACGAGACAAGAATGAAAAGAGATGCTGATTTCAATAAGAAGAAGAATGGGAATGGAAGTGTAGCTTTTGCTTCTAAAGCTAAAACACCTGAAAGGGTTACAAGGTCTAAATCCAAGAAAGTTGTTGTTTCTGATTCAAGTGATTGTAATCTTTCAGACAATGAGTTAGCTAATCTTGCTCGAAGGATGAACAAGATTGTGGGAAAGAAAGATTTTCAATATAGATTCAAAAAGAAAGACAGGAAAGACAGGAAAGATTCAGAGGTAACTTGTTATGAATGCAAGAAAGCAGGACATATAAGGCCTGATTGTCCATTACTAAAGAGGAAAGATAGAAAGGAGAAACATTCTGAAAGAAACAAGAAAAGGTTTTATAAGACAAAGAAGGTCTTGAAAGCAAATGATACGTGGAGTGCAAGTGGAGGTGATTCCTCAGATGATTCTTCAGAATATGAGACGTCAGGACAAAGGAATATTGGACTTCTAGCCAGACTACCAATTGAAGATCATTGTCTCATGGCTAAGGTACATAGTGCTGAAGCTGTTACAAATGTCTCTTTAAATGCAAATTGTGTTGATAATAGATATTATGAATCTTCAAATGATGAACCCTCATCATCAGAAGATGACACTTTACCTTCTTTTGAAGAAGTCTCTAGATTTGCTAAGTTACTTGAGAATGAAAATTCTAAACTCAAAAAAAGATTTGAAAAAGCGAATTCTAGAATTTCTATCTTGACTAAAGAAGTTTCAGATCTTTCTAAAGATCTTGATGGGAAAACTTCTGATTTTGAAAGTATTTTGAAAACTCTTGAGAAAGTCAAATCTGAAAAGGATAAACTTTCTAAGGATCTTGAAACTGCTATTTCAAAGAAAAACATTTTAGAGTCTAACTCTAGTTCAAATTCAAATGTTTTAGAAAACAAGAATTTGGTTTTAAAACTAAAGTCAGAGATTTTATCCTTGAAAAAGTGTTTGTCAAACTTTACTCATGGAAAAGAAAACTTTGATAGGATGTATTCTCAAATTAGACCATTGAGAAATCGTTCTGGTCTTGGTTATACTTATTCCAAACTTGTTTTTAGTAATAACTATTTTGTTCCTCAAAAAACCATTTTCTATTCCAAGTGTCAATGTGGTGGACATTGGAGAAGAGATTGTTCTCTTAACAAAACTCAATCCTTAGGATTTCATAAAGCTCATTTTGCAAAACAAATGTGGATTCCTAAAATTCTTTTATCTAATCCTTCTGGATCCAAACAAGTTTGGATTCCGAAAATCTAATTGTTTCTTTTTCAGGAAAATCAGAAGTGTACCAATAAGAACATTTGGTACATGGATAGTGGTTGTTCTCGACATATGACTGGAAACAAAGATTTCTTTGAAAAGGTTATCAAAACAAAAGGTGGAAGAGTTACCTTCGGAGATAATGCTCAAGGAAAGATTGTTGGTATAGGTAATATCATTTTTCTTGGAAAAGTTCTTATTTCAAATGTTTTGTTTGTTAAAGGTCTTAGGCACAATCTCATCAGCATAAGTCAATTATGTGATGAAGGTTACCTTGTGAATTTTAGAGATGATAAGTGTCTAGTTCACAATTCCAAGGATGAATTCATTCTATCTGCCCATAGGCAAGAGAATGTTTACACTATTAACTTAGAAGACCTTAGGAACCAAAACTTACCTTGCTTAAGTGTAATAGAAGACCAATCGTGGCTATGGCATAGGAGACTAGGACACTGTAATTTGAGAAACCTAAGAAAACTCTCAAAGAAAGGACTTGTAAAAGGGTTACCGGATCTTAGATATGATTCTTCAAAAGTTTGTGATCCTTGTCAATTTGGCAAGCAACATAAAACTAGCTTTAAATCAATTAATGAAGTTTCAACTTCTAATGCATTACAACTTGTGCATATGGATCTGTTCGGTCCTTCACAAACTGGAAGCATTGGTGGCAAATACTATGTATTTGTTTTAGTTGATGACTTTACTAGATTTACATGGGTCTACTTTCTCACAAAGAAATCTGAAGCCTTTTCCTATTTTAAAACTTTTAGAGCCCAAGTTAAAAATGAGAAAAACCTACCATTGATAACTATTCATAGTGATCATGGTGGTGAATTTCAAAACTCAGTTTTTGAAACCTTTTGTAGTAAGAAAGGTATTACTCACAATTTCTCAGCTCCAAGATCTCCTCAGCAAAATGGTGTTGTTGAAAGAAGAAATCGTATTCTTCAGGAAATGACTCGAACCATGTTGAGTGAATACTCAATTGCTAAGCACTTTTGGGCTGAAGCTGTTAGTACCGCCTGTTATACTATAAATCGTGTTTTAACTAGACCATTTCTTAATAAAACTCCTTACGAGTTATGGACTGGCCGAAAACCTAAAGTTTCTTACTTCAAAGTTTTTGGATGCAAAGTATTCATTCTGAATACAAAAGATAATCTACACAAATTTGCACCAAAATCTGATGAAGGAATCTTTCTAGGCTATTCCACAACCTCTAAGGCTTATAGAGTTTTCAATAAAAACACTTGTACTGTTGAAGAAACAGTACATGTAAAATTCGATGAAACTAACCCTTTTGTTTTCAACCAACCCAATCCTACATCCTCGGATGTGTTTTCTAAAAATATTTATCAACCTATAGTAGGAGAACATTCTGATAGGGAAAATGTTCAAGAAATTATTCCTGAAACATTTACCACAGAAGATTTTCTACCATATGTTGAAGAACAGGTTTTACAAAACCCAAATCAATTGTTTCTTAGGAGTCATCCCAGTGATAACATCATTGGTGATATAAATCAACCTGTAAGGACCAGAAATTCCTTAAGAAATGAAATAGAACATCTTGCTTTTCTTTCCCAATTTGAACCTAAAAGTCCAAGTGAGGCCTTAGGTGATGATGATTGGATTAAAGCAATGCAGGATGAACTAAATGAATTTGAAAGGAATCAAGTCTGGACTTTAGTTGAGAGACCTAAAGAAACAACTGTAATTGGTGTAAAATGGGTTTTCAGAAACAAGTGTGATGAAAATGGAATCATTGTAAGAAATAAAGCAAGACTTGTTGCTAAAGGCTATAATCAACAAGAGGGAATAGACTATGAAGAAACATATGCTCCTGTAGCTAGACTAGAATCTATCCGTATTCTATTAGCCTTCGCAGCATACTTCAATTTCAAACTATTTCAAATGGATGTCAAATGTGCTTTTTTAAATGGTTTTGTTCAAGAAGAAGTTTTTGTCGAACAACCTCCTGGTTTTCAAGACCCAAAACATCCTGATCATGTTTTTAAACTTACCAAGGCTCTATATGGTCTTAAACAAGCCCCTAGAGCATGGTATGATAGACTTACAGGATTTCTTTTACAAAACAATTATACAAAAGGTACAGCAGATCCAACTCTTTTTATCAAAATGGAAAACAAAAATGTTTTGGTTGTCCAAATCTATGTTGATGACATCATATTTGGATCAACTCAGAAATCTTTAACCGAGTCTTTTGCTAAATTAATGAAATCTGAGTTTGAAATGAGTATGATGGGTGAGTTAACATTCTTTTTAGGTTTTCAAATTTCTCAAAAACCAGAAGGAACTTATATATCCCAACATAAGTATATTAAATACTTACTCAAAAAGTATGGATTTGACAAAACTAAAAGTATTAGCACTCCAATTAGTACCTCAAATACTCTTGATCTTGATGAAACTGGAAAACCAGTAGATCAAACAATTTTTAGAGGTATGATAGGGAGTTTGCTATACTTGACAGCTAGTCGACCTGACTTAATGTTTTCTGTATGCTTATGTGCAAGATTTCAATCTAATCCAAAAGAGTCTCACTTAAAAGCCGTAAAGAGAATCTTTCGGTATTTAAAAGACACTATGGATTTAGGTCTTTTCTACTCTTCTGGAAATGATTTTGTTTTAAAAAGTTTTTCAGATGCTGACTTTGGTGGTTGTAGAATGGATAGAAAAAGTACATCTGGAACATGTCATTTCTTAGGAGATTCTTTGGTTTCTTGGTCCTGCAAGAAACAACACTCTGTAGCACTCTCCACTGCTGAAGCTGAATATGTAGCAGCTGGAAGTTGTTGTGCTCAAGTATTGTGGATGCAGCACACACTCACTGACTATGGTTTGAGTTTCTCCAAAACTCAAATTCTTTGTGATAATACAAGTGCCATAGCTCTTAGTAAAAACCCAGCACATCACTCTCGTGCAAAACACATAGATGTTAGGCATCACTTTCTTAGGGATCACACACAAAAAGGAGATATTGTTTTACAATTCATCGGAACGCAAGAACAACTTGCTGATATTTTTACAAAATCTTTACCTTCCGATAGATTTGAATTTATAAAACAGAAGCTAGGAATGATTACATTAAAATAATCATTCATATCTACTTCCTGTTTTACATCTCTCCTAATAATAAGAAACTCCTCGTAGAAAGGGGGAGGACATTTCTTTATGTCTTTATGTTTCTGATATTTAACTATTTCAATTTTTCTGTTTATCGTATTGACTATTTCAATTTTTCTGTTTATCGTATTGACTATTTCAATTTTTCTGTTTATCGTATTGACTATTTCAATTTTTCTGTTTATCGTATTGACTATTTCAATTTTTCTGTTTATCGTATTGACTATTTCAATTTTTTTTCTGTTTATCGTATTGAAATTCTTTTCCATCGTACCATTCAAATTTTATTTGAATCGACCGATGATGGTATTGAAATTCTTTTCCATCGTACCATTCAAATTTTATTTGAATCGACCGATGATGGTATTGAAATTCTTTTCCATCGTACCATTCAAATTTTTTTTTTTGAATCGACCGATGATGGTATTGAAATTCTTTTCCATCGTACCATTCAAATTTTTTTTGAATCGACCGATGATGGTATTGAAATTCTTTTCCATCGTATCATTCAATAATTTTTGAATCGACCGATGATAGTATTGAGATTGTTTTCCATCGTAATGTCACCAAAACCAGCAATCACCTTACGATCTTCGACAGGTATTCTTTTTCATTTTTTTTCTTTATTATTCTTTTATTTCTAACCGTTGATCTGCTTTTCTTTAATCCTGACCGTAGAAGATCAACCGTCATATCTTTTTGCCTATAAATACCCCCCTCCCCTCCCCAAACCCACATCGTTTGTCCAAGGATTTGAGGCGAAGCTCTGTTCAACCGGCTATAATCAATCGTACGATCTTCTCAATCGGCATCATCTTTATGTCTCAATCTTCTGCCAACACTCCCGCTGATATGTCTTCAAAGACCTTTACTGAGAAAGACTTTCACAGAGAAAGGTTAGTATCCCGAGAATTCTTTGATACGTACGATTCCACGATCAAGAGGATTATTTTGTTTCAAGGATGGGAACATCTATGTGTGGAAAAGCCTGATACTCAAGATCCAGTTCTGTTTGATGAAGTGTGTCAATTCTACAAAACCGTTTCTTTTGACAAGGATATGAATATTAACTTCGCTGTGTACGATAGGAAGTTATCTATGTCTGTGAAACAAGCGGCGCATTTTCTAAATGTTTCTATAGAAGGTGATGCATTCTGCCCATCTCACAAACTTCCAGAGGAAGTTGGTACTTTCAATAGAGAAAATGCTGAAAAGTCTTTGTTTGTTGTTAATGAGGGAAAAAGGAAAGTTTATCATCTTTCACCAGACAATAGGTTTGTCACTCTATGGATGAAAGGTTTCCTTGTTCCAAGGAAAGGGGATAGAGAAACCCTTAAAGTCTCTGATGTCTTTATGCTTGACTACCTTGTGAATATGAGAAAGGTAAATCTCATGGGATATATCTTTGAAACAATCAAGAATGTCAAGAAAGGAGGGATTAAATCCCAGATAATAATGTATCCGGCCATCCTCACAAAATTCATTCTTGAGAGTATGAAGTTCTGTAATATTCCTTTGAAAGGAAAACCTATGGATTTGTGGCCGTCTTTCATTAATAAGAGTACGATGAAGAAGCTGAATGTTTGTTTTGATTCGAATTCAAAACTTTTTGTCAGAGATGAAGAAGCTGATTTGCCTGAAAATCAATCGGCACCTATGCCTGCCAAGGACAATCAATCGGCCGGTGTTACTCGAAAGTCTGATCCGCAGACTAGTTCAAAGCCAAAGAAGAAGCCGAAGTACAGCAAAGAAGTTGTTGCAAAGTGGAGAAAGGACAAGGAACAGAGAAAAGAGGGTGATCCGAAGTTTGGACTTGACCCTGCTGAGGCCTTTGCAGAAAGGATAAGGGTAGAAGAAACCCTTCAAGCTGAAAAGAAAAAGAAGTCTCTTTTGAAAAGGAAGGCTCAGGACTTTGATATTTCTAAAGTCTTGAAAGCAGTTGAAGATGCTAGTGCTCAACTAACCGTGGAAGTCCATCAAGAGCCTATCGTACAGAGTTTGCCTGAGAAAGAGAAAGGGAAACAAGTGATGGAAGAAGTGGAAGAAGAAGAGGATTTTCTTTTAGAATATCTTCAAAGTTCAAAGAAGAGTAAAGAGGAATCACTTCAAAAGCTGAGCGAAGGAGTTCAACAAACTCCTCACGCCGATCAGGAAAGGTCACCAAACAGGATGTCATCTAAAGAAAAGGAAGATACTCAATCTTCTCAGACTGATAAAATTGTTGTCATCAGTGATAGAGTAGAAGAAGAAAGAAAGCAGAAAGTAAAGGCAAAAGGGAAACAGCCTGTTGTTGAATCGAGCAGATCGTATCAACTAGCATCGTACGATGATGATACTGATTCAGAGAATACAATCTCTCTCAAGAAGAGTGATTACATTGTTCATGTTTTGAGGAGAATGGAGAAAACAATTCCTTATTTCCCGAGGCTGGAAGGAAAGATTGATTTTATCACTGAAAATCAGAGAAAGAAGTTTGGATCTGTGAAAGAGTTGAGGAAGAAAGTTTTATCTGTTGAAGCCGATTTAAAAGTTCTTTCAGAAAGCTCAGCTGTTCATAAGAAGGCATGTAATAAGATGACTAAGTGGTCGTACAAAACAGAGAGCTCAATCAATGACCATGAGATTGCTATTGAAGACATAAGAAGGTTATCAAATGATCTTGCAATCGCTTTCAACAAGCTTGATAAAGAAACAGTTGAAAGGCTGAATCTTTTATCCTCTCAAAGAGCCGATGTCCCTTCAGTGAAAGACTTGCAAGAAAGAATGAATGCTTTCCAATCTGATTTTTCGAAGGTTTCATCTTTCAAAGATGAAATGGTTTTACTGAAGAAACAAAATTCTGAGTTGGCCAAGGATAACAAGACTCTGCAAAGCAGAATTGATACTCTTGAAGAGGTAATCAGAGTCCAGGAGGAAACCATCAGAAATCAAGATCAGATTTTTGCGGATCAACAAGAGCTCCTCAAAACTCAAGGTGAATCAATTTCTGAAGACAAGAAGGAGATCAAGAAGATGAAAGCTGTGCTTCATGAGCTTATAAAGAAAGAGAAGGAAAGAGGAAAATGATTGTTGTATTTGTTTCTTTTGAAACTTGTTTGTGTTGTAATAACTCTTATAAACCTCTTTTATCCATTGTCTTGTATTACTTCACTAACTCTTTCAGACAATTCGAGGTTACTCCTTTCTTTTTGTAAATCACAAAGGGGGAGAATATTTACAAAGCAAAGATTGTTTTACAAAGGGGGAGAATGCAATACAATACTCTTAAGGAAAATCTATGAATACAATCCTTGGGAAAGTCAATACCTAAGGGGGAGTTAGTTGTATTCAATTTCTTATTCAGAAGAGTTTTCAATAACTCAGGGGGAGATAAGTATTTCTTGTTTCATTTACTTTGTGTGTTTGTGCTTTCCAAAAAGGGGGAGATTGTTAAGTCAAAAGTCTTCTTTTGGCTTTTACATCATGTTTTGGAAATCACAAATATATTCTGTCATGATTTGAAAATCTCAAATGTATTCTATCATATGTTTGTAAATAACAAGTTGTGTCTATCGTATCGTACGATGACTGATCGTACCGACCAAAACGTATCGTACTGACTCTGTCAAACGTATCGTACTGACTCTGTCAAACGTATCGTACTGACTCTGTCTAACGTATCGTACTGACTCTGTCGATCGTATCGTACTGACTGTTATTCAAATGATTATTTTTTGTTTTGGTACTTTGTTAAAAAAAAAACTCTCTCTGCATATGAATCGTACTCATGTTTTACATTTTCTATATCTCTTATCCTAACAAAACGATGTCGTTGAGTTAGTTATATACTAATCAAAACGATGTCGTGTTTTCTGTTTCAATATGACCGTTGGAGGCAATATGACCGTTGGAACCCGAGGCCTATAAATAGGAGGTCATTTGAAGCTGAGAAGAATGATGAGCAAACTGATGAACGAAGAGATTCTGTGAACTACGAAGATTCTAGAGAGAGACGCTGTGACTTCTCTCATCAGCCTTGTGCGTCCGATCATCGTATCGAGGGCTTTCAAGTAATTGAAAGACAGAGGTGCCGATTACCTGCAAAATCGAGGGCTGCCGGGGATAGGCAGACAGACGAGCCGATCATCGTATCGAGGGCTGCCGGGGATAGGCAGACGGACGTGCCGATCATCGTATCGAGGGCTCACCAAGGTGTTGGTGAGACAGACCTTTTTATCCTAGGTGAAAGGATAACCCTTCTCTTTGGGTTAAAAGAATTGTATTACTTTTACATTTCCGCTGTTTGTATTAGAAAGGAATTGTATTGTTTCCTTTCTTCTTTTACATATTCAATTGTAATTGTTTCAATTACAATCATTCTTTTACATATTGTATCAATTGGTTCTATACGCTTTTAAAGGTAGAACCATTCATTTTTGTATTACTCTGATTATTGTGTTCACCTTGAATACAATTGTTTTACTTTACAATAGTATTACAATACATCATACCTTTTACATTCAATACAATTGTGGGTGTTTGTATTTGTATTAGTTTAAGATCTTTTAAACTAATCTCTTTGTTTCTAAAACTCAAAGGTTTTTAAACCTACAATTCACCCCCCCTCTTGTATTGTTCCATCTAATAGACTTTTATATCAACTATTCGATCCAACATCTGCCTGAACCTTCAATAGGTCATCTTACTTCACTAACTTCTCTTCAATCTTGATCCAGAGATCCCTTTCTATTTTCCAACTTTGGACAATATAATTCAACTTCCCATTCAGATCTTTGACATCCTGAATCCAAGTATTCTGCTTGAGAGTTAGCTTTTTCTCGAATCTATTTGTGAGATCCTTGATTTTGCTGTCTTGAGTATCAAAAGTTTCCTTAACATCACCTGAAAGTCATCAAGATCTCTCAAATCTTCAACTATATTCCTTGACCAGCTAACCATTTTCTTGAAATATTTTCTATGGGATTCATAGTTGATAAGAAAGTTCTTGTGATCAACCTCAATCTTTACACACCTATCCATCACCATGGATACAGAATCCAATTTCTGATTCATGCTATGTTGGAGAATTTGACATATGGAGTCAATGGTTGGAAATATTGAAATTATGTCAACAAGCTTCTTCAAAGATTGAATGAAAAAATCATGTCCTAGAGCTGATGATTCCGAATCTAACACTTTGGTTGGTGATGGTTCTTCCTCTAGCTCAACCAGCTTCCTCTTAGAAGATGCACCAACTTCCTTCTTTCTTAAAATTGATTTGGTTGGGGTATCAACAACCACTTGTTTCCCCTTGTCATTTTTCGGAACAAATTCCTCATCTGGAGACTAATGCTCTTTTTTAGATAACTGAGCAATCTTATCTTCATCAATTTTTTCTTTCTCGGCTCCTACCTCAATATCCTCAGGATGAATGAAGTGATGATTATAACTCTCTTCCTCAGATAATTTGTTCACTTCCTCTTCAGCCTTCTCATGAATTCTAGGAGTAGCAAGTTTTGAAGATCCGGCTTGAGAAGTCCGGATTGATAATTTTTCAGATGCACTTTCCTTCTCATGAAATTCATTAACTTTCTTTATCAGATCAGCTGTATCATCACTGCTTTCATATTCTTGTACTTCTTCTACAGCTTCCTTTTCTTCGACAACCTCTCTAGTACTTTTTCTGGAGTCATGTACTTATTCCCCAGTGTCTCAGGTAATGGTTCTACTAAGAAAGTTTTTGGTACATGAATGTTTTCAGATGCGATTTCAATGTCCCTCAAAAGAGATTGGAAAATTTCAGCCTCAGAAATTTTCTTCTTAATCTTCTTCTCTTTGGCTTGCTTCTCAAGCTCTTCAGTAGTCTTTTATTTCAAAGCTTTGGCCTCAGCAGGATCTAGGAAAAACTGTGGTTCTCCTTCCTTCCAATTCATTTTATCCTCCCTCTATTTGGCTACTACCTCATCCGGATAAGCTTTCTGTTTCTTGGGTTTTGGAGGTGCAGTTTGAGATTCCTTAACTTTAGGGGTTTCACCTTCATCTTCTACTTCCTTTAATTTTCTTTTCTTTCCATCCTTCTTCGATGGTTCAGCCTCTTCTACATTTTTCGGAACGACTTCTACTTCATCCTCTAGTAAGTCATAGAATTCTCCTATCTCCTTAAAAAACCAACTTTCATCCTCTTGAGGGTATCATCACTGATTAGCATTACTTTGCAATTCCTCAACTTGGAACTACAAGGAATCTTGAAAGATTCAAGGAACCGAACAATCAACTTGGATAGTAGGGCAGGATACATGATTATCTGTACTCTCAAATTACCATTCTTGATATTCTCTATTGTAATGAGAATATGCTTCATCAGATTGATCTTCCTTAGATTTACCAAAAAATCCAAGATATACATATTACTTTTCTTCAGTGTGTCCTTGTCCCCATTTCTCGGTACGATAAAACCCTGAACCCATAACTCAAAGATCAGATTGTTGGTAGACAAGTGAGCACTCTTTGTGGTCTTGACATCTGTAAGTCCAAGACACTCCATAGATTTTACCTTTACAAAACTTCCTTGTACATCCGGTAATTTGTGAGAATAAAATTCTGCTTCTCCTTCATAGGATAACCCTACCAAGCTAGTAGCCTTGGTGTATGAAAGTGCATATGTTTTTCCATAACTCTTGAAGGAAATTTTTTCTTTTCCATCTTCCTTGAAAAAACAAACTGATTCATAGAATTCTATCAGTAGATCCTGATACACTACATCCTGAGCTCTTGAATTTGATATGGATACACTCTCCCATATATTAAGCTTGATATTCTTTGAAATAATATAATCATATTTTTTTAAGAAGTTTGGATGTAACAACCTCTCCCTGTATACTTTTCACTCCGCAATTGGCTTGATAGAAGACATATCTTGAGAAGGAACTTCAACAAACATTCAGAATTGAGAAAATTTTTAAATTCTGGAACGGGTTTTGAAGTGGGGTAGAGCTCAACACGCAAGATCTTGAAAACCGATGTGGGACAACCATAGAGGGTCCCCTTTTATAGGTGTTGAAGCGACGATTGAACTTCCCATCTCAATACAATGGCTGATAATTCTTCTGATCAAATCTTATGGTTGAAATGATATATGCAAGGAAAAGTTTGTAGGATTCGATCTTTTTAGGTTTTTAAAAGAAAACGTTTGGATTTAAGGAAACTAGAATCTGAGAAATTTCAAAACCAAAAGAAACTAACAACAAGTAAAAGTTTATTACTAAAACTCAAGAAAGAATCATACCTTTCAGTTTGTCAGGAGAATTATTCGTATTGAGGAAAATTCTTCTTGAAGGACTTTTGATTTTGAAAAAAAACTTGAGTACAAAAAAAATGAGTACACAGATCTTCATTATGAAAATCTTAATTAGGAAAAACTCAAGTACGAAAAACTTCATTATGAAAAATTTCAAGTACAAAAAACTTCATTACAAAAATTTCAAATACACAAAACTTCATTACGAAAATTTCAAGTACGAAAAACTTTATTAAAAAAATTTCAAGTACAAAAAAATTCATTACGAAAATTTCAAGTACAAAAAACTTCATTACAAAAATTTCAAGTATGAAAAACTTTATTACGAGAAACATGAAACACTTCATTATGAAAAATATGAAAAAAATCATTACGAAAAACATGAAAAAATTCATTACGAAAAATATGAGAAACTTCATTATGAAAAATATGAAAACTTCATTACAAAAAATATGAAAACTTCATTACGAGAAACATGAAAAACTTCATTACAAGAAATCATGAAAACTTCATTACGAAAAATCATGAAAACTTTATTATGAAAAATCATGAAAAAAAACTTTTGAAAAAATGTACCCCCTATGAAAAGAAGTTTATTACTATAAGGATATTGATTCAACAAGAAGTTAATAAAGAGGATTACCTTATGGTTATCATTCCTAACTTCTGTTTAATGTATTCAAATCTATCGGAGGGTAAAGATTTTTTGAAAATATCAGCAAGTTGATCTTGCGTTCCGATAAATTGAAGAATGATATCTCCTTTTAGTGTGTGATCCCTAAGAAAGTGATACCTAATATCTATGTGATTTTCACAAGAGTGATGTACATGGTTTTTATTAAGGGCGATGCAACATGTATTATCACAAAAAATTTGTGTTTTGGTAAAACTCATACCATATTCTGTGAGTATGTGTTGCATCTATAACACTTGAGCACAACAACTTCCAGCTGCTACATATTCAGCTTCAGCAGTGGAAAGTGCTACTGAGTGTTGCTTCTTGCATGACCAAGAAACTAATGAATATCTTAAGAAATGACAAGTTCCGGATGTACTCTTTCTATTTATTCTACATCCACCAAAGTCAGTATCCGAATTTTTTTAAAACAAAATCATTTCTAGAAGTATAAATGAGTCCTAAATCCATGATTCCCTTTAAGTAGAAAAAAATTATTTTCATTGCCTTTAAATGAGATTCCTTAGGATTGAATTGATATATTGCACATAAACATACTGAAAACATTAAGTCTGGACGAATAGTTGTCAAGTAAAGTAGACTTCCTATCATACCTCTAAAAGATGTTTGATCTATTGGTTTCCCAACTTCATCAAGATCAAGTGTGTTTGAGGTACTAATGGGAGTACTTATACTTTTAGTGTTATCATATCCATACTTTTTAAGAAGATATTTAATATACTTATGTTGGGATATATAGATTCCTTCTGGTTTTTGAGATATTTGAAAACCAAGGAAAAATGTTAACTCACCCATCATACTCATTTCAAACTCAGATATCATTAGATCCACAAAGGAGTCAGTTAAAGATTGATGAGTTGAACCAAATATAATGTCATCAACATAAATTTGAACAATAAAAACATTTTTCTTGTCTTTCTTTATAAAAAGGGTTGGATCTGCATTTCTCTTAACATAATTATTTTGAAGCAAAAATCCTGTAAGTCTATCATACCAAGCTCTAGGTGCTTTTTTAAGGCCATATAATGCTTTGGTAAGTCTAAAAACATGATCAGGATGTTTTATATCCTCAAAACCAGGAGGTTGTTCAACAAAGACTTCCTCTTGTACATAACCGTTAAGGAAAGCACATTTTACATCCATTTGAAAAAGTTTGAAATTGAAGAATGCTGTAAAGGAAAGTAGGATACGAATAGATTCAAGTATAGCTATTGAAGCATAGATTTCTTCATAGTCTATTCCTTCTTGTTGATTATATCCTTTAGAAACTAATCTAGATTTATTTCTAACAATGATTCCATTTTCATCACACTTATTTCTGAAGACCCATTTTACTCCAATAACAGAAGTTTCCTTAGGTCTTTCAACCAAGGTCCAGACTTTATTCCTTTAGAATTTATTTAGTTCATCTTGCATGGATTTAATCCAATCATCATCACCTAAAGCTTCATCAGTGCTTTTTGGTTCTAATTGGGAAAGAAATTCTAGATGTTTTACTTCATTTATTAAGGAACTTATAGTCCTAACAGGTTGATTCACATCTTCAATGATACTATCACTGGGATGATTCTTTAGAAATAACTAATTTGGGTTTTGTAAAACCTGTTCATCAACATAGGGTAGAAAATCTTCTGGGGTAAATGTTTCAGAAGTATCTTCTTGGACATTTTCCTTATCAGAAGGATCTTCTATCAAAGGTTGATAATCAGTTTTTGAAAACACATCTGAAGATGTAGGTTGGGGTTTATTTAAAAACAAAGGGATCGGTTTCATAAAATTTGACATGTACTATCTCTTCAACAGTACAAGTGTTTTTATTGAAAACTCTACAATCCTTAGAAGTTGTGGAGTATCCTAAGAAAATTCCTTCATCAGATTTTGGTGTGAATTTGTGTAGATTATATTTGGTATTTAGAATTAATACCTTGAAACCAAAAACCTTGAAGTAAGAAAGTCTAGGTTTTCTACCATTCCATAACTCATAAGGAGTTTTATTAAGAAAAGGTCTAATCAAAACTCGATTTATAATATAACAAGCAGTACTAACAGCTTCATCCCAAAAATGTTTGGCTACAGAATACTCACTCAACATGGTTCTAGTTATCTCTTGAAGAATTCTATTTCTTCTTTCAACAACACCATTTTGTTGGGGTATTCTGGGTGCTGAGAAGTTATGAGTAATGCCTTTTCTACTACAAAAAGTTTCAAAATGAGAATTTTAAAATTCTCCTCCATGATCACTATGAATAGTTTTCAATGGAAGATTTTTCTCATTTTTAACTTGGGCTCTAAAAATTTTGAAATAAGAAAAAGCTTCAGACTTCTTTGCTAGAAAATAGACCCACGTAAATATAGTGTAATCATCAACCAAGACAAATACATAATACTTGTCCCCAATGCTTCTAGTTTTTGTAGGACCAAAGAGATCTATATGCACTAACTGTAATGCATAAATAGTTGAGACTTCACCGACTGATTTAAAACTTGATTTATGTTTCTTTCCATATCGACAAGGGTCACAAACTTTTGAAGAATCAAATCTAAGCTCCGGTAGATCCTTAAATAATCTTTTCTTAGAAAGTTTTCATAAGTTCCGAAGGTTATAGTGACCTAACCTTCTATGCCACAACCAATAACGATCCTCCATTTCACTAAGGAAAGGTAGATCTTGGATTCTAATGTCTTCTAAGTTTAGTGTGTATAAATTCTCTTGCCTATGGGCAGAAAGAATAAACTCTTCCTTGGAATTGTGTACTAGGCACTTGTCATTCCTAAAATTCACATGGTAACCTTCATCACATAATTGGATTATGCTAATGAGATTGTACTTAAGACCCTTAACAAATAAAACATTTGTAATCAAAGTTTTTCCAAGAATAACAATGTTACCTATACCAATAATTTCTCCCTAAGAATTATCTTTGAAAGTTACTTTTCCTCCTTTCGTCTTGATAATATTTTCAAAATAGTTTTTTTTACCAGTCATATGCCGGAAATATCCACTATCCATGTACCAAGTATTGCTGTTGGTACCTTATCTATTTTCCTGAAAATAAGAAAAATTTAGGTTTTCATAATCCAAACTTGCTTGGATCTGGAAATTTCAGAAAGCAAAATTTTAGGCACCAACATCTTCTTAGAAAAACAGGCTTTATGAAATCCTAAAGACTGGGTTTTGTTTAAGGAACAATTTTTTGTCCAGTGTCTACCACACTGACACTTAGTAAAAAATGGAGAACTTTGAGAAACAAAGTAATTGTTACTAAAAATTGGTTTAGAACCAGTATAACCAAAACCAGAACTATTCCTTAGAGGTCAGATTTGGGAATACATTTTATCAAAATTTTCCATACCTAAGGTAAAGTTTGACAAACACTTCCTCAAAGAAAAGATTTCAGATTTGAGTTTTATAACCAAGTTATTGTCTTCTAAAAAATTTGATTTTGAACTAGAGTTAGACTCGAAAACATTTTTCTTAGAAATTACGTTTTTTAGATCCTTAGAAAGTTTATTCTTCTCAGAATTTACTTCCTCAAGATTTTTTGAAATAATTTCAAAATCAAAATTTTTCTTATCAAGATATTTAGAAAGATATGATATTTCCTTAGTAAGAATAGTATTCCTAGAATTTTCCTTATCAATATTTTTCATGAGTTTTGAATTCTCAGTCTCAAGAAGTTTGGCGAACCTAGAAACTTCTTCATAGGAAGGTAAAATATTTTCTTCATCAGAAGAAGAGTCTTCATTAGAAGAGTTATAATATTTATCATTACTATAATTTTTATTTAAATAAATATTGGTTATTGATTCAGCATTGTGTACCTTAGCCATTAAACAATGATTTTCAATAGGTAGTCTGACTATTAGACCAAGATTCTTCTATCCAGAATATTTGTAATCTGAAGATTCATCTGAAGAGTCTCCACCACTAGCACTCCAGGTGTCATTAGCTTTCAAAACTTTCTTAGCTTTAGCCTTGTAGTACTTTTTTTTCTCTCAGAATTATTTTCCTTTCTTTATTTTTTCTTAATAATAGGACAATATGGTCTTATATGTCCAGCTCTCTTGCATTCATAAGATGTAACTTCTGAATCTTTCTTATCTTCCCTTCTCTTTCTTCTTGTATCTGGATTGAAAGTTCCTCTGTCCAGCTATCTTGTTCATCCTTCGAGCAAGATTAGCTAATTCATTCTCTGAGGATTCACTTCCACTAGATTCTAATTGAATAAAAAAATTCTTAGATTTAGATCTGGTAACTCTCTTAGGAGTCTTAGCTTTCATATGATTTGAAGTTGTAGTAAAAGCAACACTGCCATTCCCATTATTCTTCTTTAAATTATCAACATCTCTCTTCATTCTAGTCTCATGTTGAAGAAGAGTTCCAAACAGCTCATCAAGAGTAATCTGAGTAACCTTTCTGTTTTCATCTATAGATGTCCTCTTGGATTCCCACTCATTCGGCATGATGTCTATGATCTTATCAACAAGCGCTTCATTATATAACCCTTTCTCACCCATGGATTGTAAACTATTCACAATAGTCATGAATCTTTGTTTCACCTTACATATGGGTTCTCCATAAGGAAAGAAGAAACCATGATATTCATCTCTGAGCATGGCACTTCTTGTTTCAAAAACTTTTGAAGTCCCAAAGTGTGTAACTTCAAGTTTCTTCCAAATACAATTTTCTACTTCACAAGATGAAATTTGGATATATATATTTCTAGTCATGGATTAAAGAAAAGTATTGCGTAACTTATAATTCAGTTGATATTCATAATTTTCTTGATTGGTAAAGGTACTAACTTCCTTATTAGGGATTTTATATCCTCCAGTAAGCACAAAAAAATTATCAACACCAGTATTGATAATGAAAGTCTTCATGCGATCTCTCCAATATTCATAATCATTTCCATCAAAGATTAGTGGTCTAGTTGGATTGAGATTGTCTATGGAACCAACATTGATTCCTGCCATCTTTAAGAAAATTTATTTCCACAAAAACTTGTTAATAGAAAAAGGTTTGTAAACAAGGAAAATATTCCTAAGCAAGGAAAATATAGAAAAATAATATCTCTAAGAAAAAAAGAATCCAAACTTTATGTGTCCAAAAAACTGATTCCAGAAAATAATGAGATGAATTCTCTTCCGAATCTAATTGTGAGATTAATTAATATTGAACCAATCCTTTGATACCAATTGTTAAATTGGTATAGGGTACATGGTCACCTACTCTGATACCAATTGTTGAGATGGTATGTGAGTATGATATACTCTATAATACCAAATGTAGGATTGAAATAATAGAGATACTGTATGGAGTATCTAATGTTGTTCAAAATACAAGGGGGGGGGGGGTGGGGGGGGTGCGTGGGTGAATTGTATACTTTAAAAAATTCCTTTAGAAGTTTTGAATATGATTATGTTTAACAAGGTTAAACAAGGTAATTCACAAAAACTCTAGTTCTACACACTTTCTTGATTCCATAAATATGATTCCGAGAATGTGAATCTAGAAATATGGTTCTGGAAAAGAAACTTAATGAATGTTTACAAAGATTAAGATTCTATCTTAAAGCGTATAGAATTTAACTAAATTAGAGTACAAGTATAAGGAAGTATAAGATAGTTATACTTTCCTTAACAATACAAATACAGTGGAAAACTTGTAACAAAACAAGTAACAAGTAGTAAATCTTTTAAACCAAAGAGAAGGGTATCCAATAAAATTGGATAAAGGTCCCTTGATTTATACTTTCAAGAAAGTCTGTCTTACCCACACCAGGGTAAGCCCTCGATACGAAGATCAGAGTCTGTCTTGCTATCCCCTCAAGCCCTCAACTTCAAGGTAGTCAACACCACTGTCTTCCTCAGTGAGGAAGACCTCAACTTCAAGGTAGTCAGCACCTCTGTCTTTCTATCCCCGGAAGCCCTCGATTGTACACAACAACAATCAGAGTTGCACAAAGCAAATCTAAACCAGAATTTCAGTACGCACAAAGTAATGAAAGTCTCTCTCTAGAAATCACTTCAATAGCATGTAATCTCTAGAGTCATAGAACAATTGTTGGGCTCTTTTCAAATGATATCCTATTTATAGGCATGACTTCAATGGTCGACTCCCTCCTCCAAAGGTCATATTTTTCCTTGAATTTTAGAGGGACGTGTACACGTGTCACTCAAACAATGGTTAGTTAGTAACTGAAAGCACAACATTGTTTTATAAAAAAACAAGTGTAATAAAAAATAAAGTTACATAACTAAAATCCAATATTCGGAATGTAATCAAATATGAAAGTTTAGAGTCTAACCAAAATTTAATTCGGAGTCTATAATATAAGGATATTAGTATTTTTTCTAGGAATTCAGAACCTGAACTCTATAGAATTACGGAGTATGAATTTCAAGGAAATTCAGAATATGGATTCACAAGAATTCGGAACCAAAACTTACAAAGTTTGGAGTCAGTGTTCATGAGAATTCAGTGTCAGAACTCAAAGAAGTTCATCACCAGAATTCGTATTCGGAATTCAGAGTCAGAACTCAGAAGAGTTCGTAACCAGAATTTGTAATCAGAATTCGGAGTCAGAACTCAGAAGAGTTCGTAACTAGAATTCGTAATCAGAATTCAGAATTAGTACTCAGAAGAGTTCGTATCCATAATTCGTAATCAGAATTTAGAGTCAAAACTTAGAAGAGTTCGTATCTATAATTCGTAATCAGAATTCAGAGTCAGAACTCAAAAGAGTTCGTAACCAGAATTCTGAGAATTCAGATCCTAAAATAGAATGCTTCATATCTAGGTATTTATAGGATTCTGAGGTTTTGGTTTCAAACCAAATTTTACACTTAGAAAAATTATTATATGATTAATGAAAACATTATAAGGATAAATTTACTTGGGGAAGGAAATTTTTCCTTATAGAAGTAAAACATAGGGTAAAAAGAGTTTTGCCTTGAGATAAGGTGTTTGTGATTTTCAAAACAAGAAGGAATAGTAAAGTCATAAGGAAACCTTGTTGACTTAACAATCTCCCCCAAGTATGAAGGAATGGAAAAGTCATAAGGAAAACCTTATTGACTCAACACCTTCAACAACCCTTGATCTTGGGGTGTTTTTAGGATGATTATTTGGTAATTTTAGGTTAGTATCACCCTACTCCAAGATTTTTTTTATTTTTTATATAGTTCTTTTTAATTTTTAATTATCCATTTTAGGTTTTCATTGGTGATTCCACTAGATCATGGTGTAATAACCAAACCTTATTAGGTATTTTTTCCATCTTAGGTAGTGGATATCCCATGTCGATGTTTACCAATAGTGGCTCAATGTTTCATTAGTGTATGATGTCATGGTGAATTTTTTCTAAGGTTTTTCTTTATGTTAGTTTTTAATTAATTATGTAAGTGGTGTTTTCTCTTAGGAATTTAGACTAAAATATGGTAGGGACTACACTATAGGTAATTAGCAATAATTTAGCCACGGTTCTAGTGTAGTGATAACATATAGTAGGTTCTTCATCGCTTATAACCTTTTGGAGTTTAATTGTCAATTAATTATAATAGATTATAATAAATTATAAGGATGATATGGTGTGATTTAGGATTTAATAATGTAGGTAAGGATATTTTGGGTTTAGATGGGGCTTGGTGGCCCTTCAAATCTACTGAAGTCCTATGGAATTAATTTAAAAGAATCAAACAATGTATATGGTCCCTAAATTCACATATAGTCTTGTTTTTATTTCTAAGTTCACGTGATGGAATTTTCACTGGTTTAGCAAGAAATGAACATAGAATTAATTAAATATTTTTAAATTGGGATTTTCTTTAGTTAACACCCTTTATACTCCTCGATAATTATGGGAAGGTGGTTTTTATTGGAGCACCTTATTAATGATTTGACCTTAGAAATTATCTAATTAAATGGAAATCCTTCCATATAAATAATTAATGGGTTTGAATTTAATGAATGGTTGTAAAATGGAATTTCACAATCATTTATATGGTAAATGGAATTTATACTTTACAAAATTAAATGGATTGGGTTATGAAAGATGGAAATTTGGAAAATAGCATTTGAAATGTAATTTGGGAATGAAACTTTGAATCAATATTTTGAAAATGGTAAATTAGTTTGGTTTTTGAAATGGAAATGTGAACTGGTATTAATAGAATGTGTTTGGTATATTTTGAAATTGGTATTTAGAATTGGTATTTTGAAATGTTATTTGAAAATGATATTTTGAAATGTTATTTGGAAATGGTGTTTTGGAAATGAGATTGGAAATGATAAACTGGACCTGATATTAGAAATTGTATTTGAAATGATTTTGGGTAATGGGAATTAAATTTTTTTCCAAATGAAAATGATAAATGATTCATTATACCTTATAATTATATATTTTGTGTTATGAAAATGATGAGTTTTTTTGGGTTTTATTTTTTATGTGCTAATAATTATTAGTGCATATTATTCTTTTAAAGTAAATGAAATTTTATCTTGGTTATGTTCGATGGACCCTGGGTGAACCCATCCCCAAGGTGAATTTGTTTTGGATGTGATTGATCAACCCAAGGTGAACCCAACCCTGAGTGTGGTTGTGCTTGATGAACCTAAGGTAAACCCGGACCGTAGGTGGATTAGTCATGCTCAATAGACACAAGGTGAATCCAACCACCAGGTGGATTGGTTAGGCTCTAAGGATGAGTATATTATCCTCAAGTGTTGTTTGTTTGTCCAGGGATGGGTATATTACTCTTGATGAGAGATGGGTTGGAATGACCATCACTACCTGATTAGAGACACCCCAAAACTAGTTGAAATAAGAATGTACCATTCTCAGGTATCATCATAGAGCCCAGGTTTAGTGTTTTTTTATACATTCAATTTAATTTTTTTCATGGTTGTATTTATAATGGTTTATCTTGATTTCTAATACACACACTTTTTATAGATTGGTTTTATTTATAGACGTCATTGGTGGTGGCCTACTAAGTTGTACTCACACCCTACTCGGGCCACTATGACACTTGGGCACCCAAACAGACAATATTCTTGATTGTAGTTCTAGGATCGTGGAAATGACCAAGGTTGATGGATGTATTTTGGCTTCCTTGGTTGGAGTTGGATGATGGGACCAGGTTCGACTCAGAACTAGTTGGGGATGGTTTGTTAGCCTCATTTTTATTTTTATTCTCTTGTCATTGCTTATGTGTGATTCAACCATAGGGGATACAATTTGTTATGTATGATATATTCATTTATTATTGAATCTAATGATATATTTACTTTATTGAAACTTTTCTTGGTTATTATGTTTATTTGTATGCGTATCATATTTATCTCAATTATATTATGTTGCATACTTTGATAACAAGGTCATAGTCATCCCATGGTAAACTCACATTTTCTCACCATTAGTCTTGAGCTTTTAGAATACAAAGAGGTGTACCTAAGGTCATTTTGAAACCACCAATCTAGGAACTAGTCAGTGGTTTGGGGTAGTGTGGTGTTATAGTTGGATTATATTCAGATGAGAAATATCAGAGACCCCAAAAATAGAAATGGGGTAAGTGTTAGAAGAATCATTTCATTCAGAAAATGATCTTGATAAGTAAGGATAAGAAAAATGATTCATCATTTAATAGTCAAGAATATGATTAATTTAATTTTATGGTTCATATTTAAAAATGTTTTGACACTTAAGTAGTGGTGATGAGGAAGAAAGGACAAAACTATAGTAGATATTGAAAGGTGAGTTTGATGTTTTTCCTGAGCAAAATACATAGCTCAAGAAAGAAAAGAATAAGTTAGATAAATAGAATAAGAAGGTGTATATTGATAAATAAAAATATACAATTAGGTAATTTATATAATTTGATTTTATTAAGAAATATAAATTGATGGTGGCTGAGTAAGAGAATATGCTAATAAATTTTGAAGAAAAACTATCTAGGAAAGAAAAAGAGTTTCATGAAACAAAATATATATGTCTTATAGATGAAAATTAGTTGAAAAATATTATAAAGGGGTTCAATAATTTAGATGAGGTTAAGGGTTAACCTTCTCAATCTAATGATATGAAATGTATAGTAAAACATATCTATTCTTCTCTAAATAGGATAAAGAATTAATATGGAATTTCTAAAAGTAAAAATTTCAAAAACAACTACAGACCTATTTGGACTAATACGAGAAGTGAGAAACACTCTTTCACATAAAATTAAGAGATTAATATTCCAATAATACCACTTCCCTTAGGAAAATTAAGGCACAGTTTAAAGGAAGACATCCCCAAAAAAAATCTGAAAAAATTTATACTCAGAGTGGAAGCTCATTGTTCAGAGTCCTTTGCTAGTGTTTTGAAATGTATGGACACAAATACTACTATTTTTGGAATAAAATATCATTTATTGGTAAGATTTATGAAAAAGGGGGTATTTGGTGAGAAAATTAGGACAAATTCTCAAATAAGACAACCTATAGACATAACTTTACCAAAATTTTCCACCCAAAATAGATATGAGTGTTTAAAAGAGGTGTATGGAAATTATAGACATGAGGATCATAAATCCAAAGTATAAATGCCTAAAAATTTGAGATAATATCCATATTATGTGAAATGGTATAAAAATTAGAAGATAATGGAAGATAATTCATACTATGAGAAGCCCAATAAAGTTGAGTAAAGAAAAAGGGAATGCTTAACGATCTATGCACAATTGGAGATGGATAAGAAAATGGAGCGAGTGGAGATCAATGGTAGCACTAAAGGAGAAAAAGTAGTTAAATATTAATATATTAACATTAATGATAAGTTTTACAGAAGTTTTAATATAAAATTTTATGGAAAATTTTATAAAAGATGTTGACAAACTGGGAAAGACATAAAATATTGTATGATAATCTTTCCATATTAAGAAGAACTTATTAAAAATATTATGCAACCTAATAAGGATAAAAAATGGAAAAGTGATATTAAAAAAACATCCTATGTTGAGAATAAAAGGAATGATAAACATTGGTCAAGTGGAAACTCTCAACCTTGCTGTTACCACTAAGGAATTAAAAGGCCCCTACTTATTTCCTATTCTTTTTTATTTGTTCTAACTTGCAGGGAATTAAAGGATAGGAATGAAACTATAAATATTAGAAAACAAAGAATATTATTATTTATTCAGTGTTTCAACTACCATGAAAATAATAAAATGAGCATGCATCCCTTTAATGGAATAAAATATAAAGGAAATCTTTTAAAACATCATGATGTAGTGAATATGGAATTTCTGGATAGCCTTAAAAAATCTAAATAAATAGGTATGAAAATAAAAATTTCAATCCTTATTTCTAAATTTATAAAATATATTTATAAATGGGGAGTGTTGGTTGATGATAAATAGAGAAAAATGGGGATTTTTATGTGTTTCACTTGAAATTTTTTATATGTTTGTTGAGTTGTGTGTTGATGATAAAGTTTTCTTAATAAATCTATTTCTGAACAATCCCAAAAAGAGAAACTAAGTTGGAATCACATGAATATTATTTTATAGAAAAAATTGGTAGCCTTATTTAAATAAATCTTTTTTCTACTATAGTGACCCAACTTTTCTTACATTAATATTATATCATTTTTAAGATAAACAACATAATAGTGATACAATCTAGGATCCAAAGGTTTAGTGTCTCGGGAAAATTAGGATCATACATCACTTGTTTATAATAAAAATTCAAAATTTATTTAAATAATTCTTATTTATTATTCTAAAAACTATCATTATCTCCTTAGTACATGTATTCAACTGAGGATATACATAAAAAAAGGGTGAGCTAAAATCCCAATAAGGGGAGGAATAAGGGACCAGAATCAATAGTACATAGGAGAGAAAAATAAACATCATCATATTATAAGAATTAGTATATTCATCATAATAATTAGAGAAAAATTTAATAAATTCATGGAATGTTTCATCTATATAATAATGAAACATCATAACATAGTGGTAAAATACTACACATAGTTGTGAACAAAGCTAGAATCATGTTCAAACATAACATATGTGCATAAATAACATCATAATTGTGAAAAAATATGGCCTTATGTTCACACATAATACAAAAAATAACATGAGATATATCACATTGCCCAATTCATTGTAGGACTATATACTTATGGTCTCACCCACCACATCATAAAATACTCATAATAACGCTTTCAACATAGAACGTAAAAAATCATGGTCATGAAATAAACCCATGAAAAGGAATGGGATTAATAAGGGTGCCATAAATCATATGTTAAGTAAAAAACTTTGGGGTTCCCTAATTAACAAGTAAGATCTTATTTTGGCATAAAGCATCCTCATTCTTGAGTGGATAAGAAACAACTCAAAAGGAGTCAATGTGATGTTTTGTAAATTAAATTCTTTAAAAAATATTATAAATTGATTATAAAACATTTCAAAAGGTTAGAAACATGTATATCCACAAAATAAAATGGAAAGTATTTTGAAAAGGAATTTTAGGAAAATTAGAGTAATATACATATTGAAAATGAAGTGAAATATGGATAACCCAAAAAGAAGGATTTGGGTTCAAGAATCCCCTTACCTTAAATCACATTTTATTTCATCGCTTTTCCACCTCCTAAATAATAAATGTAGGTTTATTAAAAAATTTAAATGAAATTTAATTATTCTAATTTATGTAACTATTTATCAATTATAATCATTGAACCTTATTCCTTAATTCCCTTCATTAAATGTTAAATGTTTTGATATCATATTTTCCTTAAAAATATCCCATTTTATTTCAATTTTTCTATTTTTGTTAAAGGTCATTTATAAATAAGTAAAACTAATCCCAGGTTCTTAAAATACATTTTATTATATATTTATATATTATATATAATTTATTATATATTTATATATTCTATATAATTTATTATAATCATCCATAAGGGTGGTGATAAGAAAATAATTGATAATATCCTCATTGGTGGTTAACTGACCATTAACAATACATTGTACAAAAAATGAATAAAGATAAGTATGAAATATAAATACCTTGGAAATATATTTTTTATAGTAGGTTAACATCATTAATATAATGTTATCATATTAATCAATTAATATTATAATATGTGGATTTGAAAGGAATAGATAAAGAATAAGAGAAGTGGAAGGTGAGCATATAAGTTGATGAAAACTTACTCTTTTCTCGGTGTTACTTATTTTACAAGGCACAAAACACCCTTTATTATTAGGGCTAGTTTACTCTATAACACCCCTAAGGATGTTAAGGGTCTTTAGGGAGATGATTCTGGTAGAGTTTTGGGTTTTTTAAGTGATGAAGGAGTGTTTTCCAAGGGAGGGGTGAGAGGTTATTTATACTTGAAGAGAGTGGTATTTTGAGTTAAAATAATGAATAAAATACTATATCTAAGGTAAAACTTGTAATATTTATATTTTTGACATTATTAATCATATTTTAATTAAATAAACTGATTTTAATATTTTAATAAACTTTATAAAATGAATTTATTAGTTTAATAAAAAGGAAAGGTGAACGGATGAAAAAATATTATTTTAATTACCTTATTAAATAGATTTTGGGCCAAAATAATCAATTTCAGATTTATTAAGTCATTATTGTACCAAAATTATGTCATAAAATATGGGGTATTTGAAAAAATAGTTTTTACCATTTATGTAAAAATTCAAGTATTTCAAAAAATTATCAAGAAATCACCCTTGGATAATTCCGACGTGCTAATTATAAAAATGACATTAATTTTATCAAAATAAATTTATAGCATTGGTAATTTTAATTTTTAATAAAAAATTTATGAATTTTATGAAATACATTAAAATAAAATTTATTAAAAAGTGCTTATAATTTATTTGGGTTTTATCTTGATATTTATTTTATGTCATTATAATATTTATATTTTATTAAATTACTCATGATAAATATTATTTATATAACATTTGATTATTTTGAGGTCAAATTACTATTCTTAATGGTCATGTAACTATTTATAACTTTCAGGTTACTATTCCAGTGGTCAGGTTACTATTCCAACAGTCACATTACTATTCCAATGATCATATTAACTCGTATAAATACCTCTTCATTATTTCATTCAATATTCACTGTAATTCCTCCCAAGGTTCTATATCTTTATTTTATAAGGTTTTGATTGGTTTACTAATATAAAATTTATTTTCTATAGTATTTTTTGTGGGGGAGATTATTATAATAGAATGGAAGGATCCAATTTTTCCATTATACTTTTCTTATTTTCAATTTTTTTCCAATTGTAATGTTTGGAATTATCTTGGGTTTAGTTGTTGACTAATGTAATGATATTTATTAGTGAAATAAAGCATTGTCATTTTCTATATGTGTTGTATGTGTATAATACTATATAATATAACACCCATTTATTCAGGAAAAAAATCACTTATAAACTCTAGTTCGTTATATTCTCCCCACCTTTAGAAACTTCATCCTCAAAATTTCAACTTATATTCTTGGTTAAGAATAGATGAGGGTACTTGTCATGGCCTGCCTTCACCAAGATGAGGGAAGGGATAACATATTTCTAGACCCTTCCTTCTTCAAGTTGAAGGAGAGATAATGAACCTCGAGACCCACCTTCAACAGGTCCCAGAGTGGCGACTAGCACCAAGGGTGTAAAATCACATGAAAAATGGAAGGCATTACCCTTTTTTATTTATTAGGATCGGGAGATAAGATAGTAAATCCCAAACAACACCAAATCTGGAAGTAAAAGTAAATTACAAACAATCCATTACCATATGCATGGTTAAATAATAAGTGCTACAATACAAGAAAAATCCAAAGGTAAATACCAAAGAAAAGAAAATAACAATAACAACTGTCCCAATGTCTGAACTTGTATAGTCAAGCATGGTCCTCAAAGTCCTCCTGGAAACCTAAAAGAAGTTTTTTATACGTAGGGTGAGTATACAAGTATGCTCAGTAAGGAAAACCAAAAGCTCTTGGGCACAAGTGGGAGGCATTCTAATGCCCCGTGAGAAAGTGAGATAATCAAGCACCTAAGAAGGGAACTATCCACCCAAACCTCACCAAGGAACACTCCCAAAATAACACAAGTCAAGTAAAGTAATATTAATAGTACATCGATATTTGGGTACCCCACACCACTTTACTGCTGGTTATTGAAGACATCCTGTGCATCAGACCTCTCCCACCATTCTCACCACAGTCCCACTGCCATACCCCACCCACACTCACCTGGGCTACCAAAACCACACATTCCACCCAAAAAAACCTGGACCACAACCACACATCCTGCCCGCAAACACTGGTTCCACAAAAACCAAATGTAACCATGCCCGCACACACCTGGGACAGAACAACTACCGCCACGCCCGAAGACACCTGGGCCTCATCCCAAAGACACTTGGGAAACAACCTACATGCACACACCTGGGATAACCACCACAATGTACCATGACCGAAGAATATTGGGCTATAATGGACCTCATCCCATCACAGCCTTCTTGAAGAATATTGGGCTACTCGGGAAAGGGAGCAGAAAATGAGCTAATAACCATCCACTCATAGGAGTATTGGAAAAAACACCCTCTCCCATGAAATGGGGGTGTTTGGAATGAAGTGCTCAACATGGGTGGGGTGCGAATAAGAAACATAAGAACTAATTTATACATATAGGTAAACAATCACTCATCCCAACCTAGGGGTTCCAAAACCAGCCCTTACACAAACACCCTCATTACTATTCATTCATAAGAAGCACCACAACCAGAACCAAGTCACAAATCGTTCCCAGAAAACAATTCCCCATTGAAACCATTCCTATTTTCATATTCAAGTGATTCCCCTTTAAGATAATTCTCCATTAATGGAAAACTAATAGGCATATCCACAAGCCAAGGAAGTAAAAACATCCAAGCAACAATTTAAGCATTCACACCTGGTTCTCTTGTAAAGTCACAACAACAAAAGGGATCAGTGAGATCCCTAGAAGTACTGGAACCAAACCAAGCCCCAACACATGGCATCAAATGGCCTCAGATCCACAAACCAACAACTGCACCACAATAGGGGATCCCATCCCCATCCACGTCACCTCACAAGCATCGAGCAGAACAACCATACACATCATCAGAATAGAGCAAGGGATTTTTCATATTTAAACACACCATTTCTTTAGTTCTGTCTTTCCATTTGGTTAACTGGGGTGAACACACAAGGATTATTATTCATTGGTCATCCCTTTAATCAACTGAGTTTATGTGATTAACCAGTTTTGATGTTACAACCATTAAATCACAAAAATATCCAGAAAACAGAGGTTCATTAGTGCACCAGAATGGACCACTAACAGCCACAATTTTCAATGTAAATAATCCCATACAATTCACAACATATAAGTAAAGATAAAAGAATACACCAACACCATCAAACACACCCCTTTATTATTTAAAACCATTTATTATCTTCGTTAAGGTTTGATTTCATCCATCCCTGAAGGAAACCTCATCATGTCCACCCTGCATGATACACAATAAAGAGAGTCGAAGTAAGAACCCTACTTGGATGATCAATGATTGAAGTTTCTCTCCACCTCCAAGAACCGAGGATGTGCAAATTGTTGGGGAGGAACTCTGGGGACTCCAAGAATGATTAGTAAATCTCCAGCACAAGCGCACCACTTGCCTCAGGAAGTGGGGACTCCAAATGCATCGAGGAGAAGAAAGAAACCATCCATGAAGAAGAAAGAAGGAATTCCTGTGCGATAAAAAATAGAAATCCTGGAGTTACAGAATAAGAATTTTGAATGGATTTAAAGGAGGATCATGGTTTCACCATACGGTTGGATGGTTACACATGATGTAATTAATTGTTATTTAATAATTCTCATCAGAGAGGTGGAGATAACAGTTGTGTGTTAAAGGACTTCATTTAAAGAGACAAAAATAGTTCCGTTGAGGGTCGCCCCACTCTTAGGGTATTTAAAACATTGTTTATGGGGATAAAAAGGCTTTAAACCACTTCAAAAATTTTAAAAGAGTCAAAAGTGGCGTTATGGTAAAAACTGGGGAAAGAAACCCTAACAAGCCCCCGTGGCACCGATCGGTGTCACCGATGGGTGACACCACGATGAAATCCTACCACCGATACGTCACCCTTCGGATCCAAACTTATTGATGGGTCCAGGGCGTCCCAAAAACCAAAAATTGGCAGAGTAATGGACCAGGTGGGTCTAGGCTATTAAATTAGATACCTCTCAAACTATTCTCGTCCTCGAGAATCGAACTAAACTCGGTACAAAGAGAGGGGTCTGAACAACCACCGAAGATACCTCTCACGGCCAACCACTCTAGGCATCTAGGAACACCTCTCTCTTAAGAAACCACACAAACATGTAAAGGTCATACCGTCCATTCATATGGTTCAGGGAGTCCCTTCCCCCATGTCAAGATACTATACGCTTTGGGAGACACTGACTTGACCGCATGGGTTTAATTACATCCACCTTAATGCGTCTTGATTAGGGATCAGGTCATCCCCTTAACATAGTACGGACTCTTCACAAATATTCACAAGGTAAGGAAACAAAATCACCTCATAAACCAACATGGTCAGCATTACAACACAACATGTCACAAAAAAAAAGAATATCAAGGAAGGCTCAGAACAGCAACTCAAAACAGCTCTGGGTACTGGGTGCGCATTTGAGCTTCTCGCTCCCAAGTACTCTCCTCGAGGCCACCATGCCTCCACAACACACAAACCAAAGGGATGGTTCTTCCATGAAGCACTTTCTCATTTCGATCCTCAATCCTCACTGGTCGCTCCACGAACGTAGCATTGCCCCCTATATCCAATTCTCCCCAGTCAATGACATGGGAGTCATCGTGTAGATATCGAAGAAGATGGGAGACATGGAAAACATCGTGGATCCTTTCCAAATGAGGTAGAAATTCCAGATGATATGCCACCTCACTGATTTTCCCCAACACTTCGAAAGGCCTGATGAACCTAGGAGAGAGCTTTCTCCCCTTGCCGAACCTTCGCTGCCCACGTTGAGGGGAAACCTTCAAGAACACATGGTCTCCCACCTAAAACTCCAAGGGCCTCCTACTATGATCGACATACAAATTCTGTCGGTCCTGGGCTAACTTAATCCTCTCACGCACAATATAAACCTTCTCTGTTGTGCTCTACACTACCACCAGGACAAGAACACCTATCTTCCTAACTTTTGTCCAACACACGAGTGAGCGACACGACCTCCCGTACAAAGCTTCGAATGGAGCCATGCCAATGGTAGAGTGATAGATATTGTTGTAGAAAAACTCCACCAAAGGAAAGTGTCACACCCATGATCCCCCAAATTCCAAAACACATGCCCGTATCATATCCTACAATGTCTGGATGGTTTGCTTTGTCTGTCCATCTATCTTGGGGTGGAAAGCAGTGCTAAGGCATAGCTGGGTGCCAAAAGCATATTGCAACCCCCTCCAGACTTGTGAGGTAAACTGTGCATCCCTATATGAGACTATGGAACTCAGAACTCCATGCAACCATACCACCTCATCCACGTATCTCCATGCTAAGGGATTCACCAAACTCGACTCCTTGATCGCCAGGAAGTGGGATGATTTCGTCAGTCGGTCCACTACTACCCAGATAACATCACAACCTACTTGAACCCTAGATAATCCTATGAATAAATCTATATATATGTCCTCCCACTTATAATCAGGGACATCTAAGGGTTGCAACAAACCTCCTGGGATGCGGTGTTCAACCTTCACCTGCTGACACACCAGACACCTTTCCACAATCTCCGCCACTACCCGTTTCACCCCGGGCCACCAAAACTGTTCCCTCAGGACTTGGTACATCTTGGAAAATCCTAGGTGTACCGCTACAAGTGAGTTATGGAAGTCACAGAGAAATCCCACGTGCATCATATCTGGGACAAACAACTTCCCTTAGAAAATCATCCGATTCTGACCATCCTCCGACCACCCTTCAGGAGCATTTCTTTGGTCAACCCAATCACGCATCACTTCACTCTCTAAGTCTTCCCACTAAGACTCCTCCACCTGCCACAATAGAGAGGACTTCACTATCATTTTAAATAGACAACCTCTATAACCATCCACCCTTGAATCTAGGTGTAGGGTAGCCAACTCCTCAATTGCCTTCCAAGCATCCACAGATTCCTGAAAAGCTTCCCTCCGTGGCTTCCTGCTCAAGGCATCGGCCACAACATTCTCCTTAACTTCAGTATAAGAGATCTCGAAGTTTTAGTCCTGAATAAACTCCACCCAACTTCATTTTTGCAATTTCAGGTCCCGATGGGTAAAGATATGCCTCAAAATCTTGTGATCTGTGAAGACCACAAAGTGCTCCCTGATGAGGTAATGCCGCCACAACTTCAATATGAGCACTAATACTGTAAGCTCTAGGTCATGGGTGGCATAGTTACGATCATGAGGACATAACTTCCTAGACCCATAAGAGATCATTACCCACTACTGCATTAGCACACAACCCAGGCCAAGTCCAGAAGCATCACAAAACACCTCATCAATAACCCTTCCTCTAGAAACCTGAACACTAGAGTGCTGACCAACCTTTCCTTCAGATACCTTAAAGCTGCCTGACACTACTCACTTCACACGAAGTTATGGTCCTTTCTGGTCAAAGCTGTCAAAGGAATTGAAACTCAAGAGAAGTCAGGTACGAACCTCCGATAATAGCCTTCCAGACCTAGAAAACTAAGAACCTCCGTCAAATTCTTGGGTGCTTCCCAAGAAACAACCACTTCAACCATTGACGGATCAACCGCTACCCCTTGCTGAGACACCACATGTCAAATAAAATGCACTTCTCATGTCAAGAACTTGCACTTGGAAAATTTCCCATAGAGTTGGTGATGTCGAAGGATTTCCAAGACCATCCTGAGGTGCTTAGTATATTCCTCCTCTGATCTGGAGTAGATCAAAATGTCATCAATGAAAACAATGATGAACCGGTCCAGAAACTCAAGGAAAATAGAGTTCATGAGCCCCATGAACATAGTAGGTGCGTTCCTAACACTGAACAACATGACTACGAACTCAAAGTTCCCACACCTGCACCTAAAAGCAGTCTTTGGGATATCACTGTCCTTCACCCTTAACTGGTGATACCCAGACCGCAGATCAATCTTAGATAACCAACCTGCACCCCTAAGCTAGTCAAAGAGACCGTCTATCCTCAGGAGAGGGTAACAGTTTTTGAACATTACCTAATTCAGTCTCTGGTAGTCTATGTATAGCCTAAGACCACCATCTTCATTCTTCACGAACAAGACCAGAGCACCCCATAGAGACACGTTGGGTTAGAATTAACCCTTCTTCATCAGCTCATCAATCTGAATCTGCAACTCCCAAAACTCAGAAGGTGCCATCCGATAAGGATCCATTGAAATAGGATGGGCACTGAGCTATAAGTCTATCCCAAACTCAACATCACATCGAGGAGGTAGAGTCACAAAATCCTTGGAAAAAACATCTAGGAAATATCTGACAACTCTCGAAACATCCATCATCTCAACATCAACTGATTCTGCTGAAATCTCGACCAACTTAGAAAGAAGAGGCTCCACACGCCGTCTCCCCACCTGAAAACTCCATTTTCCAACAAAATCCACACGCTAAACATCCTCATTAGAGAACATGACTCTTCTCCAGAAGTAGTCGATAATAGCATGCACATAAAACAGCTAGTCAATGCCTAGGATGACATCGTATGGCTGAATATGCAGTAAAAAGAGATCCCCACTAGACTAATGCGACCCCAACATCTGTCTGCATCCTCAACAAACATCAAACAGGCTGGTATGACCTCCAACTAGCATACTCAGCACCAGGGGCATAGAGAGTCTCTCTACGTCTAGGCCCATGGCATGAACTAGACCGGGTGCAACAAAGGAGTGCGAGGCTCCTGAATCAAACAAGGTATAAAAAAGTGTGCTAAAGAAGATGATCGTACCTTGAATGAATTCCATCCCTACTAGAACTATTTCCTCTATGACGTGCAATTGCCTACACCTAGCTCCTCTTCCCCTCAGCTTTCGGCTACCTACCCTACCACGCCCTAGTTGAGGTTCCTGAGGAGTGCCCTGAGGTCATACTCCTCCTGTAACGTTTACTCTCAGAGGAGTGGGAGATCACTGTCCCTATTGCGGCTACTGAAAGGGCCTGGCTGGAAACTACTACTACTGAGGTGGGTGCTGAACCTACCCACCCCCACTATACTGTAATCGGTCTAGGCACTGATTTCAAAGGTTCCCACTACTGCCACAGATGAAGCATCTTGATCCTAGGCCCGAAAAGAAAGGGCAAGGATTGAAAATGGAACTACTGGGGCCTGCTCCCCACTGGTCAAAACCTAGAAGGCCCTGATGATGGAGGCCTACTGCTGATGAACTTTCCCTTTGACGAGCCCAGTTGGCTCCCCTCTTGCAGCACACATCCCAGTGTGTACATCCTCTCCACCACTTCATCCTTCTTCTGGACTTCCAAGTATGTCGGTAGGGTGAAGGGAGTAACAAAATACTAAAGAGAAGGTCAGAGTGCCTCCTATAAACATCTCACCTGAGACTCCTCATCCGGAAAAAGGTCTAGAGAAAAACGAAGGAGATCCTTGAACTTGATCCCCAACTTTCTCACTGACATGCTCCCCTACTGGAGGGAGAGTAGATCCTGCCTCTTCTCCTCCTTCATCGTGGAAGAGAGGAATTCCACCCAGAACTCCCTCTTAAAGTATTCCCATGAAACCTCATCCTCCCTCTTCTCCCCAAGATAAAGCATCCACCACTGATGTGCTGCTCCCCGCAATTGGATTACATCCAGAGTAACCTAGTACTCCGTCAGAGCCCGAATCAAGCTGAAATCTATCACCATCTCCTTGAGCCAGCTCTCTGTCTCCATGTATAAGATGATTCCCTCATACTTCCCAAGGGTCTGCCGCTGAAAGGCACGAAGAATCCTCTGCCACTAGTCATCCTCCTCTTCTCGATCAGTCCTCTACCGATCAGCCAAAACAACCTCCTGGGCCTCGATCGCCCGCACTATCCATGGTCGCTGTCTGGGTGCCATAGCTGCAAGGTAAACAGGGAATGCCTAAGCCCGAGTAGTGTAGAAGAGTTATTTTAATTTTTCTTAAAATTTTTATTCATTTAAATTTCCTAGAAAACCCAGAACACACAAGAACACAAGGCATTACGATTCATGTACCTTTCCTAGGGTCTCTACCCTGTAATCAGTGCAACTTCACTTAGTCGTTCGGTAGGCCCCAAGTCCTTGCATCGGAACACGGGGGGCCCTAAAATCCTGTATCCTACCCGATATTCCGTGAACTATTTCATATACCAATATTTCCTAACACCGTTTCCCTACCATCCCATGGAATCCTCACTGTGCCTAACCCTGAGCTCCATTCTATCTCTCAACCTTTCCTTTGATACCATTCTTTCATGAACCACCTTCACCAATGTGAGGGAAGGCACAACAGATTGCCAGAACCTTCCATATTCAAGTTGAAGGAGAGATAATGACCTCTGAGACCTGCCTTCAATAGGTCCCAGAGTGGCAACTAGCACCAAGGGTATAAAATCACATGCAAAATGGAAGGCATTACCCTTTTTTATTTAGTAGGATCAGGAGATAAGATAGTAAATCCCAAAAAACACCAAAACTGGAAGTAAAAGTAAATACCAAAAAATCCATTCCCATATGCATGTTTAAATAATAAGTGATACAATATAAGAAAACTAAAAAGGTAAATACCAAAGAAAATAAAACAGAAACAACAATTGTCCCAACGTCCGAACTAGTACCATCTTGCATGGTCCTCGAAGTCCTCCTAGAAACCTGAAATCCTTTTTATATAGGTAGGGTGAGTATACAGGTATACTCAGTAGGGAAAACCAAAAGCTCTCATGCACAAGTGGGGAGACATTCTAATGACCCGTGAGAAAAGGATATAACCAAGCACCTAATAAGAGAACTGTCCACCTAAAACTCACCAAGGCACACTCCCCAAATAACACAATTCAAGTAAAGTAATAGTAATAGAATATCGATTTTTGGGTACCCCTCACTAATTTCCCGCTGGTTATTGAAGATATCTTATGCATCAGACCTCTCCCTCCATTCTCACCGCAGTCCCACTACCATACCCTGCCCGCACACACCTGGGCTACCACAACCACACATTCCACCCACAAACACCTGGGCCACAACCACACATACCACCCACAAACACCTAGGACACAAAAACCAAATGTAACCATTCCCACACAAACCTAGGCAAGAACAACTACCGCCATGCCTGATGTAAAACCCCAAGCTTCTACGGTACGCTTCTCTTTGAATAATACAGTAGCGTGTGTTATACGCAACTTTGAGTTCTAACACACCACAACCAATCAAACTAGCTGCTATGAATAGTAATATCCACTTTTTGAAATTTTATAAATTTTATATTTCAAAATGGACTTTATTTTTGGATTCGGAGTATTGAAATTAGCTTTGGGTGAATTTTTGGTATTTTTCTGAAAACTTTGAATTTTTGATGAATAGTGAAAAACACTGAGTTATAGTTTAAAACTGAATTTTTATTTAAATAATTATTTATTTTATTTAAATTTATTTTAGGTCAAAATAGATACATAATACCTATATAAGTTCAATGTAATTCATTGAATTCAGTTTATAATAATTTTAGATATATAAAAATTTTATTGAACTTTTCACCGTCTTTTACCCATCTCCTAGGAGAATTTGCAAATTCACATAAAATTTAATTTTACCACCTATTTGAGTTGAATTTATAAAATCATAGTGACATGGTTAATATCAAGGAGTAAAATTTGGTTCAATAAAATAAAAATAATTTTTGGTGAATAGTAACTTTTTTACTTTTATTTACCACGGTTAAAAGTAAATAGGGTAATTAAGGATAAAAATGATATTATTATTACCCTAACACACGTAATAATTCTATTGGATAAGTATAATTCAACCAAAAAAATACTTAGGAATAAAATATAAACCTCTTTGGTCCACTTGGATTAGATTGGGACATTTATTATTATTTAATTTAAAGAAGAGTTAAAAGAGTTAAAATCAAAGTTTAATAAATAAAACATTTTTAATATAGGGTTATACATAAGATAAATTCAATGATAAATATTCATTAGAAATATAAAAATATTTCCTACATAATGGTATTTTATTTATAATTTTTAGACATTAAATAATTTAATTTATTTATGACACAATGATGATGGAGTAATTAACTATTTAATGAAATATTAAAATAATTTATATTATAAATACCCAAATAAATGTAATTTAAGACTTTTTATGAATTAAAATAATTTTATAGGTTAATATGACATATTAGGGTTGGTTATATGAATTTTTTTCGAAGTAATAATGTTGTTATAAATTTAGAAAAAACAAAATACCAAATAGTGTTAACATTGACATAAAAGAGTTTTTTAAAAAAATATTATATTATTAATTGATATTCTATTCTTAAAAATATAAGGTTCATCCAAATGACTTATATAATTATATTTTTATCATTAATTAACCACTTGGGGTTCTCTTGTAAGTATATAGTAAGTTTATTAACCATATAATATAAAAATACAAAGAGACATGGTAAATGTCAAACTATTTAACTAAGAGTTAAATGTAAAAGATAAATTTAATATAGTGACCCAAACCTGTCTAAAACCTATTTGTTGAGTGGTTTTAGATCCATACCCACCTTATAATTTAAATAATAACTTTTGGAGCCATTAGAAACCGAAAATGATTTTATTATAAAATAATATTTCTAGTTTTTCCTAAAGTGCCCCTCAACCCTTTTATAAAAGGGAACTCCCCATTCTCTCTAATTCACACCTTCAAAGCCTTTTGGCTCAGCCAAAACCTACCCAAATATCCTATAAACTTCCATCAATTCATCCTAGAGGCCTTAATTTAGTCATAAATCCAACTTAAGGAGACCTTTTGATCAAATCAAAATGAAGAACCCGAAGAATAGGTAATAATTTCACCACCCTCTTTCAAGTTCTTTTCTTCTTCCACTTCTTCTTTCTTTGTTATTTCCATTATAAAATAATAAATCCAGTATATTATATATACTGTTATGTTATTATAAATATGGTACAACCATATTCATTATTCTATCCATCCTTTGAATGACATGTCACCATACGTGCGTACGTACGGATTACCGTCTCCACGTCGTGGTGTAATTGTTATTCAATACATTATTATTTGGATGGGTATAATAATGATGTGTAATTCATGTAAATAATAAATATAACATGATAATGATTCTTTATATATGATATACCATCCAATTATATATTATTTTAATGATATTGTCGCTTGTGCGTACGTACGGATTATCGTCTCCACGAACGCGATGAGATTCATTCCCCATCATATCCATTCAAGACCAATTTTCATTTTATAATTAAAAAAAGTGTTTAAAGACTTGATATCATTCTGTATATGAATAATATACATCCCATCCATAACAAATATGACTCACATAACAAATAATATAATGAAAAATGAATCCGTTAACACCCGAAATGACAATAATACTAATATATTATTAACAAAATAATGTTAAAAGATCATATATGATATCATATTAATGTATATGATTCTTGTATAATTTAATAGAAATTATTTCACTATTATACAGGAGGTTAACCTACCCTCGACCAAGGAAAAATACAAGGTAAGGGTTAATTCTACAATCTCTTCATCATCTGAGGTTGTTTATACGTAATTATCTACTAGGATCTCTTTATCATCCACATCCATGTTTCTTAAAAATGTATTTCAAAACATTCTTACTATTTTATAGAATATGGGTTAAAGTCATTTATACCCTTGTTTGAATTTTTATAAGATGTTTATAAAGGAATCTTTCTGTCATTTTCCAAACAAGTTCCTTTTAACCTTTTCGACAGAATTAAGGTAAGAATGTCTTTTTTTTAACTTATACGGCGGGTGCAGCTATTTTCTGCCATTATAAAATCGTCGAAGCTTCCCTTAAAATATTATAAGAATATTTTCAAAGTAAATGTTTTCTTTTATAATAATGTGAATTTTAAATGATTTCAAAAAAGAGATATTTCTCTCAAATAGTTTTGATTTCATCTATGTTAACATCCTTTGATGGATTTTAAGATTATTTGAAGTTGTTTTATTATGGTAAAAAAATTCCATATTGTATTGAAGGTTTTGTGATATGTTTGACTGTGGATGTGTTATTTTTATACCATTCATGGTTTATGGAGAAAGTATTGACATTTCATATGCTAGTTTTCATACGAATGTTTATGTTATGTTTAAAACTATTCATATGAGGAATGCATTGGACTTAGTAAGTGATGGGTGGATCCCACTATAGATCCTTGATGCATCGGTAGGTCTCATGAGACAAACTAGTGTCTTGGCACAAGGCCTTGACAAAATCTTATTTGTAGTCTTGGGACAAGGCCTTGACTATGTGGTTATGATAGTCTGACATTATGCATTCCATAATTATGAAAGTGGTTATTGGTATTGCATGTGATTATTAGACTAGTAGAATATCCATGTGAATAAGTAAATGGAATTATTTTATTTTATTTTTTCCATATTAAGCTGAAGTTCAAGTTTAAAAGGATTTTTTTTAGTTATACATTGACTTAAATTATTATTCTTATTTATGAAATTTTCTGCTATATTGTTATCCTTACTGAGCATCTGAGCTCACCCCTTTCTATGTTTTATTTTTCACAGGATGTGATGAATTATTTTATGACTAACCTGCAGGGATAGTCTAAGGGGATATGAGTGTGGACTATGGAGACTATGTTGTTGTAGTTTTTCACTTTATTATGTAATGCAATACTTATGAATTTATCTAGTGTTTCTAAGGCTACTAAACTAATCGATCTTTCGAGATTTGATCTTTTGTGATCATGAAAATGTTATGTAATAATACACCGACTCTGGGTAACTGGGGTTGGGGAGTTACAGTTGGTATCAGAGGAAGTTTAGTACAAACCTTGGAAGCTAGATTTAGATAAACTCTAATTAGAGCACATATACCTAAGATGGACTTCAAGGATTATTATAGAAGAACTTCCTAGAATTTTGGTATTGTAGAGATTTTGTGAGTTTTCCAAGCAATACATCCATTTCTGGATATGAGTAGGTAGAGGCGGATCTGGCATAGATGTACCTAGGTGTAAAACCCGAAAACACCGCTTTGAGCTAGACTCGAATGGGAACTGGTGCACGACAATGGGCCTTACTGCACTCTTGGTTACGACACTCCCGGGGGATATGATTAGGATAATTATCATTTTCTTTAAAAATAATTATGAAGGGTTTATGAGTTTATACTTCTTCAAAGAAAACATTTTTATGATTATGAATTATATCCATACACTGTTCAATTTATGTTAAGTGTTTTACAAGTTTGTAATTATGTATTTTGATTTATAAACTAATCTAGTTTATGCCATTATTTAGAAATGGTGCCTAGTGGAAGGAATGAAAACCATATCAATGCAAGCACTCCATGTAGGGATTGCCCTCCTGCTCAATATAATTATAGTGGAGCTGGTGATTCAACTGGTGCTGATCAGCTAATCACCATACTAGGACAACTAACTCAGGTTATGAATAATAACCTTACCCGTATGGAGCACCCTGATCCGCAACGTGGAGGATCAATGTTAGATCCCTTCATGAGGAAATAAACACCAACATTTAATGGGGGTAAAAATCCACTAGTATATGATAAATGGATAAATTCCTTAAAGAAAATATTCCACGCCTTGCGGAGTAGCGAAAGGGAAAAAGTTGTCATGACAGTTTACCGCCTCACTAGAGATGCTGACCAATGGTGGTCATTGATTCAAAACACGAAGGAAGATGATAAATTATCAAATATGTAATGGAGGGAGTTTAAAGATATTTTCTTAGAAAAATACTTTCCTCATGACCATCGAGCGGATATGGAAAGACAATTTCTGAGTCTGAGGAAAAAGGAGGACGAGAATGTTGTAAAGTATGAGTCTAACTTTACAAGGTTATCAAGGCATGCTGCAAATTATATACGTAACCCAAGAAGTAAGATTGATATTTTATTTGATGGGTTAAAACCATTTCTCCGTCGAGCATTAGTCTCACAATCCTTCTCGTCATATGAAGATATTGTCTCATGTGCTATCAAGACAAAAAAGGAATTCTCTAAGTCTTACGACTTTAAAGAAAAGCAAGAGAAGAAGAGATCTGCTGATCACTCTGAAAATGGAAATAAGGAGAAGAAGGGAGAAGTTGAATATCCATCCTACAGTAAATGTGGTAAGAAACACACCGGTACTTGCTTGAAGGGAATGGGAGTATGTTAAAAGTGTGGTGAAAAAGGCCACTAAGCTCGTGATTGCAAGGGAAAGAAATAAGCTACCGATGTTCAATGTTACAATTGTAGGGAGATGGGACATTATGAAAATGAATATCCTAAGTGTCAGGAGAAATTACCTCAGAAAAGGCCAAGGGATCAAGGCCAAACTTATACTATCACTACTGCTGAGGTAGAAGCTCCGAAAGACGTGGTGGCAGGTAATTTAATGGTTTCCTAAAGTTTAGCAAATGCTTTATTTGATTCTGTATCATCACATTGTTTTATATCTTCCCGGTTTGCTAAGAAAATTAGATATTTCCAATTTGATTTAACAAGGGAGTTGTCAGTTAAAACTCCCAAGGGAAGTATCATCACAACAAAGTTTTGTGAATCCATTCCCATTAGAGCATATAAATGTTCTTTATCTACTGATCTCATCACCATACCCATGATTGAATTTGATATAATCCTCGGTATGGATTAGCTTTCTGAACATGATGCAAAAACTTATTGTAAGAAGAAGGAGGTTACTATTTTTGATGGTGATAATAAAGAACACTTTATCTTTAGAGTAGAATCATCACCACCTAATTCTTATCCAGATCCACCCCCAGTAGCTCAACTAAATTCAATTATTGGGGAGGAAGAGAATGAAATGACTGTGGGTGAGGAAAGGAATGTTCAAATAGAGGATGTACCTATTGTGAGAGAATATGTTGATGTGTTTCCAGAAGATTTACCTGGACATCCTCCAGAACGAGAAATTGAGTTTTCCATTGATTTAATTCCTGGTTCAAGTCCCATATCGAGGACCCCTTATAGAATGGCCACTATGGAATTAGTGTAACTAAAGAAACAACTAGAGGAATTGAGTAATAAGGTATTTATTCTCCCTATTGTTTCTGCATGGGGAGCCCTTGTCCTTTTTGTTAAGAAGAAAGATGGATCTATGAGGTTGTGCATTGACTACAAGGAGATCAATACTATTACAATGAAGAACAAGTATCCCCTACCTCGCATTGATGATTTATTCGACCAACTTCATGGAGCCCAATATTTTTCAAAGATTGAACTTTGATATGGATATCATCAGTTGTGTGTGAATAAGGAATACATTACGAAAACAGCATTTCGAACCAGGTACATGCATTATGAGTTTACAGTAATGCCTTTTGGGCTAACTAATGCACCCTCTATTTTCATGGATCCAATGAACAGAGTTTTCAAGGAATATCTTGATGAATTTGTAGTGGTATTTATTGATGATATCTTGGTATACTCAAAAAGCCACTAAGATCATGAAAATCACTTATGCATTATCCTGAAGACTCTGAGAAGACATGAATTATATGGGAAGTTTAGCAAGTGTGAATTCTGGCTTCAAGAGAGTTCTTTTCTTGGCCATATTGTCTCAAAGGATAGAATCTATGTTGATTCTTCTAAGACAAGAGAAATCCAAGAATGGCCACCACCAACGAGTATAACCGAGGTATGCAGTTTTATTGGTTTAGTAGGTTATTATCGACGTTTTGTCCAGAATTTTTCCCGATTGGCTAACCCATTAAGGAATCTCACACATAAAGGGGTTAATTTTTTTTTTGGAAAAAAGAGTGTGAAGAATGTTTTGAAGAATTGAAGAGAAGATTAGTCAATGCTCCTATCTTGAATCTACCACCAGGGATTGATGGATTTTTTATTTATAGTGATGCCTCAAAGAAAGGACTTGGTTGTGTCCTTATGCAGAATGATAGGTTAATTTCTTATGCATCACGACAACTAAAAATCCATGAGCAAAACTATCCTACTCATGATCTTGAGTTATCAGATGTAATCTTTGCTTTGAATATTTGGAGACACTATCTCTATGGTGAAAAATTTGAGATTTATACTGATCACAAGAGTTTAAAGTATATTTTCTCACAGAAAGAACTCAACATGAGGAAATGGAGATGGCTTGAACTACTCAAGTATTATGATTGCACAATACACTACCACTCGGGGAAGGAAATAAGGTGGTAGATGCTTTGAGCAGAAAGGATCATGGAGTTTTGAACAAGATGAGGATTGAAAGGGATCCTATTTTCATGGATCTAGTGAAGATAGACATGGGAATAACCATGGAAGGTGAAACATCAATGCTTTTTCAAATGGTTTCCAAACCATCTTTACTAGAAAGAATTAAGAGTTCTCAGACTGATGAAGAAGATTTTCAAAAGAAGATTAAAGCTGTGAATGATGGGAGATTGAGTGACTTTGTGTATGAAGATGGAATTTTGAAATTTGGGAAGAGGCTTTGTGTTTCTGGTATACCTGATCTAAAAAGGGAATTGTTGGATGATGCTCATAGTTCCAATTTCTCTATACACCCTGGTAGCACTAAGATGTATATAGATTTGAAGGAACATTTTTGGTGGGACAACAGGAAGAGGGAGATTGCTGATTTTGTGTCAAGATGTATAGTTTGTCAACAGGTGAAAGTTGGAAGGCAACAACCTGGTGGATTCTTGAAACCTCTTCCCATACCTGAGTGGAAATGGGATAATATCATGATGGACTTTTTCATGGGACTACCAAAGACTCCTAGAAGGAACAATTCAATATGAGTCATTGTTGATCATCTTACCAAATCAACACATTTTCTTGCTATAAGAGAAGATCTACCACTTGAACGTCTAACAAGTATATATATTAATGAAGTTGTGAGACTTCATGGAGTACCCCTATCAATTGTTTCTGATCGTGATCCACGTTTTACATCAAGATTCTGGAAGAGTATCCAGAAGGCCTTGGATACTGAACTTCGTTTGAGCACTGACTACCACCCCCAAACTGATGGACAATCAGAATGGACTATTCAAACCTTAGAAGACATGTTGAGATCATGATCACTTGACTTTTAGGGTATGTGGGATCAATATTTACCTTTGGTAGAATTTTCCTATAACAATAGCTTCCATTCAAGTATTCAGATGACACCATATGAAGCGTTATACAGAAAGAGATGTCGCACACCAACCTGTTGGGATGATGTTGGTGAAAGAAAACTCATAGGCCCAGAAATGGTGGAGGAAACAATGGAATAGGTGAAGGTAATACAAAACCTCCTCAAAGATTCTCAATGTAGGAAGAAGAGCTATGCTCATAACCGAAGGAATCATTTAGAATTTCAGGTAGGAGATCATGTTTTCTTAAAGGTATCTCTGTAGAAGGGTGTTATACGTTTTGGTAAGAAGGGAAAATTGAGTCCCAGGTACATCGGACCTTTCGAAATTTTAGAACTAATTGGGGATGTGGCTTACCATTTGGCAATGCCGAAAAATCTCTCCAAAGTTCACGATGTGTTCCACATATCACTGATGAGAAAATACATGCCTGACCCAACGCATGTACTCACCTATGAAGAATTAGAACTGGAACCCGATCTGTCTTATTGAGAAGAGCCCGTCAGGATTCATGATACAAGAGAACAAGTGCTAAGAAACCGGACGACTCGTCTCATAAAAGTTCTATGGAGGAACCATAAGATGGAAGATGCAATGTGGGAACCCGAGGAACTTATGAGGAAGAACCAACCAAATCTTTTTATGTAGTAATATTCTAGAAATTTTGAGGATAAAATTATTTGAAGGAGAGGAGAATGTAACACCCCAAGCTTCTACAGTTTTCTTCTCTTTGAATAATACAGTAGTGTGTGTTGTACGCAACTTCGAGTTCTAACACACCAAAACCAATAAAACTAGCCGTTGTGAATAGTAATACCCACTTTTTGAAATTTTATAAATTTTATCTTTCAAAATGGACTTCATTTTTGGATTTGGAATATCGAAATTAGCTTAGGGTGATTTTTTTGTATTTTTCTGAAAACTTTGAATTTTTGATAAATAGTGAAAAACACTAAGTTATAGTTTAAAACCAAATTTTTATTTAAATAATTATTTATTTTATTTAAATTTATTTTAGGTCAAAATAGATACATAATACCTATATAAGTTCAATTTAATTCATTAGAGTCAGTTTATAATAATTTTAGATATATATAAATTTTATTGAACTTTTCACCATCTTTTACCCATCTCCTAGGAGAATTTGCAAATTCACATAAAACTTAATTTTACCACTTCTGTGAGTTGAATTTAGAAAATTTGAGAGACACGGTTAATATCAAAGAGTAAAATGTGGTTCAATAAGATAAAAATAATTTTTGGTGAATAGTAACCTCTTACTTTTATTTACCACGGTTAAAAGTAAATAGGGCAATTAAGGGTAAAAATGATATTATTATTACCATAAAACATGTCCTAATTCTATTGGATAAGTATAATTCGACCAAAAAAAAACCTTAGGAATAAAATATGAACCTATTTGGTTCATTTGGATTAAATTAGGACATTTTTTTTATTATTTAATTTAAAGAAGAGTTAAAAGACTTAAAATCAAAGTTTATTAAATAAAACATTTTTAATATAGGGTTATATATAAGATAAATTCAATTATAAATATTAATTAGAAAGATAAAAATATTTCCTACATAATGGTATTTTATTTATAATTTTTAGTCATTAAATACTTTAATTTATTTATGACACAATGATGATGCCGTAATTAACTATTTAATGAAATATTAAAATAATTGATATTATAAATACCCAAATAAATGTAATTTAAGACTTTTTATGAATTATAATAATTTTCTAGGTTAATATGACATATTAGGGTCGGCTATATGAATTTTATTTGAAGTAATAATGCTGTTATGAATTTAGAAAAAACAAAATACCAAATAGTGTCAAAATTGACATAAAAGAGTTTTTAAAACAAATATTATATTATTAATTAATTTATATTCCTAAAAATATAATGTTTGGCCAAATGACTTATAAAATTATAGGCGTATCATTAATGAACCACTTGGGGTTCACTTGGAAGTATATAGTAAGTTTATTAACCATATAATATAAAAATACAAAAAGACATGGTAAATGTCAAACTATTTAACTAAGAGTTAAATATAAAAGATAAAGTTAATATAGTGACCCAAACCTGTCTAAAACCTATTGGTTGAGTGGTTTTTGACCCATACCCACATTATACTTTAAATAATCTATTTTGTAGCCATTATAAATAGAAAATGATGTTATTATAAAATAATATTTCTAGCTTTTCCTAAGGTGCCCCTCACCCCTCTTATAAAAGGGCACTCCCAATTCTCTCTAATTCACACCTTAAAAGCCTTTTGGATCGGCCAAACCCTACCCAAATATCCTATAAACTTCCCTCACTTAATCCTAGAGGCCTTCCTTTAGTCATAAAGCCAACTTAAGGAGCCCTTTTGATCAAATCAAAAGGAAGAACCCAAAGAAGAGGTAATAATTTCACCACCCTCTTTCAAGTTCTTTTCTTCTTCCACTTCTTCTTTATTTGTTATTTACATTCTAAAATAATAAATCCAGTATATTCTATATACTATGATGTTATTATAAATATGGTACAACCATATTCATTATTCTATCCATCCTTTGAATGACATGTCACCATACATGCGTACGTACGGATTACCGTCTCCACGTCGTGGTGTAATTGTTATTCAATACATTATTATTTGGATGGGTATAATAATGATGTGTAATTCATGTAAATAATAAATATAACATGATAATGATTCTGTATATATGATATACCATCCAATTATATATTATTTTAAGGATATTATCGCTCGTGCGTATGTACGGATTACCGTCTCCACGAACGCGATGAGATTGATTCCCCATCGTATCCATTCAAGATTAATTTTCATTTGATGATTAAAAATAATGTTTAAGGACTTGATATAATTTTGTATATGAATAATTTACATCCCATCCATAAAAAATATGACTCACATAAAAAATAATATAAAGGAAAACAAACCTGTTAACATCCGAAACGATGATAATACTAAGATATTATTAACAAAACAATGTTAAAAGATCATATATGATATAATATTAATGTATATGATTATTGTATAATTTAATAACAATTATTTCACCATTATACAGGAGTTTAACCTACCCTCGACCAAGTAAAAGTACAAGGTAAGGGTTAATTCTACAATCTCTTCATTATCCGAGGTTGTTTATACGTAATTATCTACTCAGATCTCTTTATCATCCACATCCACGTTTCTTAAAAATATATTTCAAAACATTCTTACTATTTTATAGACTATGGGTTAAAGTCATTTATACCATTGTTTGAATTTTTATAATATGTTTATAAAGTAATCTTTTTGTTGTTTTCCAAACAAGGACCTTTTAACCTTTTCGACAGAATTAAGGTAAGAATGTCTTTTTTTAACTTATACAGCGGGTGCGGCTATTTTCCACCATTATAAAATCGTTGAAGCTTCCCTTACAAGCTTATAATAATATTTTCAAAGTAAATGTTTTATTTTATAATTATGTGACTTTTAAATTATTTCAAAAAAAGATATATTTCTCTCAAATAGTTTTGATTTCATCTATGTCAACATCCTTTGATGGATTTTAACTTTATTTGAAGTTTATTTATTATGATACAAAACTTCCATATTTTATTGAAGGTTTTGTGATATGTTTGACTATGGATGTGTTATTTTTGTACCATTCATGGTTTATGGAGGAGGTATTTACATTTATTATGCTAGTTTTAATACGAATGTTTATGTTATGTTTAAACCTATTCATATGAGGAATGCATTGGACTTAGTAAGTGATGGGTGGAGCCTGCTATAGATCCTCGATACATCGGTAGGTCTCATGAGACAAACTAGTGTATTGGCACAAGGCCTTGACAAAATCTTATTTGTAGTCTTGACACAAGGCCTTGACTATGTGGTTATGATAGTATGACATTATGCATTCCATCATTATGAAAGTGGTTATTGATATTGCATGTTATTATTCGACCAGTAGAATATTCATGTGAATAAGTAAATAGAATTATTTCATTTCATTTTTTCCATATTATTCCGAAGTTTAAGTTTAAAAGGATTTTGTTTTAGTTATACATTGCCTTAAATGTTTATTCTTATTTATGAAAGTTTACTCTATATTGTTATCCTTACTGAGCATCTAAGCTCACCCCTTTCTATGTTTTATTTTTCCCAGGATATGAAGAAGTATTTTATGACTAACCAGTAGGGATATTCTGAGGGGATATGAGTGTGGACTATGGAGACTATATTGTTGTAGTTTTTCACTTTATGATGTAATGTAAGATTTATGAATGTATCTAGTTTTTCCAAGGCTACTAAACTAATCGATATTTTGAGATTTGATCTTTTGTGATCATGCCAATGTTATGTAATAATGCAATGAATCAGGGTAACTCGGGTTGGGGCGTTACACCCAAAGAAACCTGTGCCTCATCCTGAAGACACTTGGGAAACAACCTGCCTGCAAACACCTGGGCCAACCACCACAACGTACCCTGCCTGAAGAATCTTGGGCTATAATGGAACTTAGGCCATCATATCCTACCCAAAGAATCTTGGGCTACTCGGGAAAGGGAGCAGAAAATGAGCTAATAACCAGCCACTTATAGGAGTGTTGGAAAAAACACCCGCCCCCATGAAATGGGGGTGTTCGGAATAAAGTTATCAACATGGGTGGGGCACAAATAAGAAACATAAGAACTAATTTATACATATAGGTAAACAAGCACTCATACCAACCCAGGGGTTCCAAAACCATCCCTTACACAAACAACATTGTTATTATTCATTCATAAGAAGCACCACAACCACAACCAAGTCACAACTCGTTCCCAGAAAACAATTCCCCATTAAACCCATTCCTGTTTTCATATTCAAGTGATTCCCCTTTAAGATAATTCTCCAATACTGGGAAAATAATAGGCATATCCACAAGCTAAGGAAGGAAAAACAACCAAGCAATAATTTAAGCATTCACACCCGGTTCTCTTGTAAATACACAACAAAAAAAGGGATCCGTGAGATCCCTCGAAGTACTGGAACCAAACAAAGACCCAACACACAGCCCCACATGGCCTCAGATACACAAACCAAAAACTGCACCACAACAGGGGATCCCATCCCCATCTATGTCACCTCACAAGCATCGAGTAGAACAACCATACACATCATCAGAACAGAGCAAATGATTTTTCATATTTAAACACACTATTTCTTTAGTTTTGTCTTTACATTTGGTTAACCGGGGTGACCATACAAGGATTATTATTCATTGGGCATCTGTTTAATCAACTGAGTTTACATTATTAACCAGTTTCGATGTTACATCCATTCCATCACATAAATATCCAGAAAACAGAGGTTCATTAGTGTGTAAGAAAGGACCACTAACGACCATGATTTTAAATGGACATAATCCCATACAATTCACAACATATAAGAAAAGATAAAAGAATACACCAGTACCATCAAACACACCCCTTCGTTCTTTAAAAACCATTTATTATCTTCGTTAAGGCTTGGTTTCATCCATCACTGAAGGAAACATCATCATGGCCACCCCGCATGATACGCAGTAAAGAGAGACGAAGGAAGAACCCTACTTGGATGATCAACAATTAATGTTTCTCTCCTCTGATAAGATTTGGGGATGCACAACTTGTAGGGGAGGAACTCTAGGGACTCCAAGAACAAGTATGAAATCTCCAGCATAGGCGCACCACTTTCCTCGGGAGGGGGGGGGGGGACTCCAAACGCACCAAGGAGAAGAAAGAAACCAGCCAAGAAGAAGAAAGAAGTAATTCCCATGTGATAAAAAGGCGAGATCCTGGAGTTACAAAATAATAATATTGAATGGATTTAAAGGTGGATCATGGTTTCACCACGCGGTTGGATAATTACACAAGATGGAATTAATGGTTATTTAATAATTCTCATCGAAGAGGTGGTGATAAAAACTGTGTGTTAAAGGACTTCATTTAAAGAGACAAAAACAGGTCTGTTGAGGGTCGACCCACTCTTAGGGTATTTAAAACATTTTTATGGGGCTAAAGATGGCTTTAAACCACTTCAAAAAGTTTAAAAGATTCAAAAGTGGCATTATGGGAAAAACTAGGGAAGGAAACCCCGACAAGCCCCTGTGGCACCGATCGGTGTCACTCCGATCGGTGACAGACCAATCGGTGACTCACCGATCGGTAGCACCGATTGGTGACACCACGATGAAATCCTACCACCAATACGCTGCCCTTCGGATCCAGGCTTACTGATGGGTCCAGGGCATCCCAAACACTAGAAATTGGTAGAGTAATGGACCAAGAGGGTCTGGGCCATTACAATACTTTTGTTTCATCGTTTCCTTTGGTTCCCACATCACCTCTTCATATTTATAGTTTCTCAACAACACTTTTAAAATGTGAGTTTTCTTGTTTCATAGAACTTTGTATCTATAGTCTTGGATCTTTATCAGCTACTCATCCCAAGATATGTCATTCTCCAGTTGTACCACCTTTGTATTCAATACATGTAAGTGATTAGGTATGTACTTTCTCATGAGAGATACATGGAACACATCATGAACTTGATCCATGTTTGGTGGAAGCTCCAACTGATAAGCTAGTGTTCCTATGCTATCAAGGACATAAAAGGGACCAATGTACCTAGGGTTAATCTTCCCTTTCATTCCAAAATTCACGAATCTCTCCCATGGTGATATTCAAAGAAAAATTTTATCTCCAACTTCAAACTTTATGTCCTTGCGACGGTTTTCAACATAGCTATTCTACGAAATCTAATAATCTTTCATATGATGTTGTATGGGCTGAACCTTATTTTTCATATCTTTCATAAGATCAAGTACAAGTATATTTCATTCACTAACTTTATCCCAAAAATTAGGAGTTATACATTTCTTCCCATATAGAGCTTCATATGGATCCATTTTAATACTCCAGTGGAAGTTTTTATTGTATGAGAACTTAAATAATAGGAGATGTTGATCCCATACTCCTTTAAATTCCATTTATTAAGACCTTGATATATCCTTGAGTGTCTAAATATTCCTTTTATATTGGCCATCAGTTTAGGAGTGATAGGCCATACTGAAATTCAATTAAGTGTTCAGAGCATGTTGAAGACTCCTCAAAATTTTGGAAGTAAAACTTGGATCATTATTAGATAAAATTGAAAGTGGTTCCACATAAATCATAACCACTTTCTTTACATATATCTTACCATGCTGTTTGAGTGATAAATATTCCAGAATTGTGATCAAGTGGGAATTCTTGGTGAGTTGATCCACTATAACCCATATCATATTGCTTCATTTGGATGTTTTCAAGAGACCAGTGAAAAAGTCCATGGTTATGTTATCCCATTGACATGTGGTTATGGGTAATTATTTCATCATCCCCTCAAAATTCTAGCACTTTTATTGAACTTGATGACATACCAAGCACTTTGAGGTGTACTCGGTGATCTCATTCTTCATATTGTCCCACCAGAAGTGTTCTTGATGATCACAATACATCTTGGTACTTATAGGATGGATGGATGAAGATGATCTATACACATTATACAATATCTATTTATTTATACCAGGTTATGAAGGAACACAAAGTCAAGTTACAAACTGAATGGCACTATATTCATCAATGTGGAATTTATAAAGCTTCCCCTCCTTTACCATTTCCAATTTCTTTTGAAACTTCACATTATCCCTTTACACCTCCTTGATCTTCAATTGAATAGATGGTTGTGAAATAATTTTTATTAGGTAGGATTTATTCCTAGCAGTTATGATTTCTTGGTTCATCCATTGTATATCCATAAAGATATATTCTTTCTCAATTCATATCATAGATAGAGTAGTAGGTTCTTTTCTACTAAGAGCATCAACCACCTTATTCTCTTTTCTAGGTTGGAAATGAATAGAGCAGTAAAAGTCCATGATTAAATCTAACCATCTTTATTGATGCATGTTCAGATATTTCTAAGTGAATATATGCTTTAAAATCTTATGATTTGTATATACTTCACACTTCTCACCATAGAGGTAGTGCCACCAAATATTTAAGGTGAATATCATAGCTGCTAACTCTAGATCATGTGATGAGTAGTTCTTATCATGAATCTAAAACTATTGTAAGGTGTAGGCTATCACTTTATTTGTCTATATGAGTAAAAAACCCAAGATTTTCCATAAATCATCACTGTATATCATAAAACCTTCTCTACTTGATAGTATTGTAAGTACAGGTGTAGTGATTATCCTCTTATTGAACTCCTTAAATATTTTCTCACATTCTTCCATCCATACATACTTTACCACTTTCCATTTTAACTTAGTTTGGGGGATAAAATTATAAGAAATTCCTCACAAAAATTTTGTAGTACCTATACAATCCAAGACAACTATGTATTTCCATGACACCAGAAGGTCTGGTCCATTCCTTGATTTCCTTTTTCTTTAAAGGTTCCACAAAAATTCCCTCATTTGTGATCAGATTCCCCATTCATGTGACTTGTTACATCCAAAATTCACACTTCCTAAAATTAGTGTACATTTTATCCTTTCTTAATTTTGTCATTATAATCCTTATATGCTCTTCATGTTCCTCCTTGATCTTAGAGTAAATGAGAATATCATTAATAAAGACTAATACAAATTTTTCTAGGTAGTAACTAAAGACTCTATTCATCAAATCTATAAATATTTCAGGGTAATTAGTAAGTTTAAAGGGAATCACTTTGAACTCATAGTGTTCTTACCTTATAATAAATGCTATCTTATGAATATATTACTTATTTACCTTTAGTTTATGATATCTATAATGAAGATCCACATTTGAGAAGTACTGATCTCCTCATAGTTGATCAAATAATTCATCAATCCTTATTATGGGATACTTTTTCTTTATGGTGATCTTGTTGAGATATAGGTAATAGATACATAACTGCATTGATTAATCCTCTTTCTTAACAAAGAGCATCTTTGCACCCCAAGGTGATTCATTATTGTATATAAACCCTTTGTCAAAATTATCTTATAGTTGATTCTTTAACTCCTCCAGTTCAATCAGGTCCATTCTATAGGTGAATTTAGAGATAGGAGTAACTCTTGATATAATATATATTTACAACTATACCCCCACGATCTAGGGTATGGACAACTAACTCTTCAGGAAATATATCAACATATTCCATTACAAGGGGAATTTCCTCAAGGTTGGTACTTTCCTTCGACTCAACCATTTGGGAAAGGTATGGTTATTTGATGGGTATTAATTCCCACACTATTGAGGGATTTTCCAAAGGAGATTCATGATATTATTTACATTTTTATATGAGTATGGTATGGTTCGAAATATAGAAATAGATTTAATTTTCACAATAATAGATGTGATCTCTATATAACAAGATCTAATCTATGACTAATATAGCATCAAGTTCTAATAAGGAGAGTATTATGAGATTCATTGGAAGAATATTCCCATAAATTCTAATAAGATAAGAGTCTAACACTTGGGTTGCATTGATCACACCTTTAGGTGTTTTTACGGATGCCTATACTTCAAGGTATCAGGGTTGTGTTTCAGTAGTTCTAGAAAACTTGTTGGATATAAAGGAATATGTAGAACTAAAATCAAATAAAACATTTTTTTATTCTTGAGTGAATAGGAAATATACCATGTATGACTTTATTTTCATGTTCCACCTCATTAGTGGTGATGAAATAAGCTTTCCCTTGCTCCTTTGGATTTATTAGTTGTTGATGTGGATTACCCTCAAAGACCCATGGTTTAGTACACTGACTTACATAGTTCCCTTGATCCATATAATTAAAGCATTAAACCATGAGTGGTGCATCAGGAGGTGGATTATTTTCCTTTATCACATTTCATGGATTCTTCATGTATCTTCAAAATTTATGATTTTAGTGGCCTTATCTACCATACTTAAATCATTTCCCTACCCCTTTGAGAAAATTACCATGACGTTTCTTACCACATTTTTTACATGTGTGTGGTTGGATGTTCTTTCCTCCCTTGTAATTTAATCCACCAGCATGAAACTCCATATTTCTTTTCTTATCACCATAACCATGGAACCATTCTCCAAACTCCATCTCTACTTTTAGATCACATAAAACTACTTCTTAATAACTCCCAAAGTATCATAAATATAAATCATTTTCAAGTTGTGGTTTTAAAAAATTTAAGAATCTATCTATTTTCCTATCATTATTGATAACAAAACCCAAGTCCTATTTTGAAAACCTTGTGAAATTTTACTCATAATTAATGATAGATTCACCATCCTTTTTCTTAATCCCCAATAATTCTCTCACCATATTTTTTTTGAAGATTTTTAGGGAAATAATTATTTATAAATATATTCTTAAATTCTTCCCACCCCATTTATTCCATTTTATCCTTTAGCATGGTATTATTTATCAGCTCCCACCATTGATCCACCTATCTATTCAAATGATAGATTTCCAGAGTAACATTATCCTTCTCAGAATAGTGTATCACCAAAAATATATTCTCCATTGAGTTAACCCACTATTCCATGAAAATTGGATCAAAAGACCCATTGAATGTCGGTGGTCATTGCTACATAAAAGTATCAATAACTAGTTTCTTCTTATTTAGTGAAGGTTCCATATGATTTAGGTTATTGTTCATAGCCTAAGATAACTAGGTAAAGATCACCATGAAGTTTTTAAATCCACATCCCATGGCATTGGTGATGTCGTTTGGATAATCTTTGCATTGTTCTTCACATGGGTTGTTGGTATGGTTTCTCTTGGTTCTTACCATATTATAAAATAGAAAATGTTTGAACAAAACATAAGTCAATAAATCATTAATAAATAATTTATTCTTATGAAAAAAATAATTCTGAAGTCTTATCTTATGGAATCCCTATGTTTAACCATTTTCCCAAATGATGCTTCTAGGATCTTGTGTTTTAATCATTATTTAACTTTAAGAGGAATAATTAATTTAGTAATTTATCCTTCATAATGATTTGTATATAACTTGTGATTAACTGAAGAATATCATTTTAGAGTGTCAAACTAGGTTTGCAGTAAGACATCTTTATCATGCACCGGGTAATGATTGATTCAAGACAAATCTTCCCATTCTTGGGTTGTTACCCCTAGGTACAATTGTTCCAGAGACACATCCACTTATAGTATCCAAACAAGGATTTCATTGCTTGGAAACCATACACTCTTATGATTTAATAATAAATATGATTTTTACCTATATAGAGACTTATCCTTATGGTTTCCACTAATATTTTTAATCGAAACCCCAAATTAACTAAACCCTAATTTGATACCAATTATAGTGACCCAAAATTTCTTACATGACTATTACATTATTTTTTATATAAACATAATAGTGATACAATACAGGATCCAAAGTTTTAGTATCTTGGGAAAATTAGTCCCATACATCACTTGTACATAATAAAACTTAAACATTTATTTAAATCCTTCATATTTACTCTTATAAAATCTCTCACAATCTCCTTAGTACATGTATTCACCTGAGGATATAGAATAAAGAAAAGGGTGATCTAAAATACTGGTAAAAGGAGGAATGAGGGATATGAATCAATAATACATGGGAGATCATAATCAACATTATCATATCTTAATCATAGGATGGCCATCCTAATCATGATGAATTTTTTTGATAAAGGAATAAAATGTGGAATATGAATAATAATGAAACATCATAACATAGTGGTCAAATAACACACATAGTTGTGAACAAATATAGCATCATTTTCAAGCATAACATATGTGTATAAATCATAATATCATAATTGTGAAAAAAATAATGCATCATGTTCATGTATAATACACATAATCTCATGAGATATATCACATTACCCAATGCATCAGAGGGATATATAATTTCAGGCCCACCTATCACATCATAAAATGCTCATAATCATTCTTTAACAATAGAATTTAAAGGGAAAGGATAGTGTAAAGGAAATTGGTAATCATTGGATTATGTTCTTTAATTTCCTTCATTAAAGGTGAAACATTTTGATATAACATTTTCCTTAAAAATATCCTGTTTTGTTTCTATTTCATTATTTATGTTCAAGTTCATTTATACATAAGTAAAAATAATTCCAATATTTTATAATATATTTAATTACACACACACATATATATATATATATATATTATAATTTATTATAATTATCCGTAAGGGTGGTGATAAGAAAATAATTGACAATGTCCTTATTAGCAGTTAATCGACCGTTAACGAGACATTGTCCAAAGAGGAAGAAATAGAAGTATAAAATATTAATAATTAGGAAATTTAAGAGCCCATATTCACATGTATCGAATCTTTGTAAATTCTTGAGGATTTCAAATCTTGGAGGAATCTCAGAGGAATTTTGGAGGAGTTCAGATGCTGAGAAATGGGAGCACATAATTTTCATGATGTGAAAGTGGGGTTCACGATGCGTAGAATAATTTCATGATGTAAAAATGGGATTCATGTTGTGTGATATTTTGGGGTTTGAAAAATAAAATAAAATTGAATGGTTATGATTTTTCGGTGGAAACCAACCTCGATGAATTACATGACATGAAAGGGAACTACACGTCGTGTAACTCCCTGTTGAAGTAATGTTTTAAAACATTCCAGCCTCTTTGGTTATCAAACCCTATAGTTAAAGCCTCAATATCTCTCATACCATGCAACCCAAAATTACCCTATTTTATGTTTTGGAGATCCCTTCGATGAGTATCAATCCTTGGGTTTCCATATTCGATCAGTGGTTAACCGACTTGATCCAAGGTGTGTTTTTCTGTCATTTTCTAGAATTTATTTATGGATTGATCTCTTTTTTTTCATAACATTATTCTTTCCATGAAATGGTGGATGATCTAACATGTTTCTAATGGGGTTTCTATAGGTTTTTGTTAGTGCGGTGGTGCCGCATCGCCCTTAGATGGATGCAGATCTTGTGGGAGGAGTGATCAGAGATCCGTTTCATGGTTCATTCTCATGTGAAGAATGTCGAAGACCTTTTAAGGTAGGGGATTAATTTCTTATCTATTTATTTACATGAAATCATAGAGTTATCATGTTTACCCCCTTATATATCAATGAAATTTACCTAATTAAACATTTAATCCGTATTAAAGAATTAGTATTGATCATATAACAATGTTACTGTTTTATATCTTGATAATAGTTTGCCTCTTTATTTTCTAGATAGTGTGATATATATGCCTTGATTGGATCATCATGTTATTCTTGATGGAAATTGGTAAATAACATAAATATGGAATTATTTGATAATTAATTAGCTAAATAAATTAAAGAGGCATGTTTAATGAATCTAGTTGTTATTGTAATTTAATGTTAATAAGATTGATGCAAGTATGGATGTTTAATTGAATTGGTTAATGAACCTAAAGTGTGATGATGCTTGTTGATAAAGGAATTAAATGCATGTTAAATTAATTGTTTAATTAATTTACGATATCTTGAGATAACTTGTTTCATAGGTTGGTCGTAGTTAGAACCTGTGATTAATAAATCAATTAATTCAAGATGGAATAAGAACCGGTTATGTGATAAAAGATAATTCCTTTATAGGGTTTGAGTTTTCCACTTTCTTATAAATTCCAAGTGCCTTATGATTTTGATATGTGATATCTCGTTGTGTGTAAAGGATTAATTCCTTATTTAGGTCCAGGATCTAAGTTATTATGTTTGTTTCCTACTGCTTGTGATGTGATGTGAGCCTAGGATGGATGATCCTGGAGGGATGTTGTGGTATGTGGGGTAAGAAGGTCCGGATGTGATGTGATCCTAGGATGGCTAATCTTGGAAGGCTGTTGTGTTATGTGGGGCATGGAGGCCCAGATGTGATGTGAGTCTAAGATATATGATCCTAGAGGGATATTGTGGTATGAGGGGCATGGAGGCCTAGTTTTTACGCTATTAGTCGGCACTTGGAGTGGCGAGATGCATCAATATATGCATATGGATTTCAAGGAGGACACTAGAGATGACAGAACAGTTTGAATCCAGAATTACCTATTGATATGAAATCTTGTTATTTGTTGAATCATTTTCTTGGTCGACGATGAAGTTGTTTTTTTATCTGATTTACTTTCCCAACCACTTTAGGTAGATGGTTTTAGTTACTCTCCTTCTAAGAGAAGAAAAGACGTGCTGAGTATGCCATATGTTTTTCGTGTTTATCTTATCATGGTTGGATAAGTCTATGCTCCTACTATAGGTGGTGAAGACTCAACGGGTAGTTCACCTACTCACTATGTTGATCCCCTTGTGTTTGGTAGATTAGAATTTTTTCCTAGAATACTTGGTAATATGGAAAGTAATTTTGTTAATAAATGAATAAATGTTTAACCCATGGAGGTTGGAGATTTCTGGGATGCAATGCTACAGTTGTAATTCTGGGAAGTTGTGGACTTGGTTTGCTTATGCCTAGAGGGAATAGATCCTCATTGAGATGGTATTGAAATTTCTTGTGGAAATTGTTAATGGTTAATTAATGTTTAAGAATTAATTAATGAAAATTGAAACTAATAAAAAGTGATAAAGTAAATTAATATAGATCTTTAAATGGTTGTGTGCTTATAGGATATCTAATATTAGAAGTGGAAGCTAAGAGTCTGAGAGAAGTTAGCTATAGTTGAGTCTGAGACTAGGTTATGCCCATAGCGTGGTTGTGAACTATATTATATCATGAACTTTTTGTGTTTCTATATTCTAATCCACCCTATTGGTTAGGGAAACCAACACCCTGAGGATTCTAAACCCTGGGGGGTGGGGGGTGGGGGGGGGGGTGTTTTCCCCAACATCTCGATGGGAGGATGGATGACTGACTACCCCCTTTGGCCCATATCTATTCTCTTGGTAGTTACTAGTGTTGGTATGCACGATGGTTAGTTTTTCCCATATATGTGTATAGAGGGATTTAATGTCTTGTGGTTATTTCACACATGTATTTTGGATATACTTTCCTACGAACTACTATAGGTATAACATGTATAGGATGTGATGTCTTGAGGATCCTTACTCGGTGTATGGGCTGTGATGGATTGAAGTATAATACCTGATGTATGATACACATTATACGGGCTATGGTGGATCCTGAAAACTACCTTGTTACTTTTGGTTACATGTACATTGTGGTGTGTTTCACGAGGTGCATGTTTTGGTGCTTCAATCAAGTGTTTGTGGGCTGGCCTTTTTGGAGAGATATGCTTAGGATGTGCGATGTTGGGGGAAAGTGGAAAACTAGTGGGGAAGTGATAATATAGTACCCTTGATATTATTTATTATATTATACACTCTTGTATGTGATACTTGGTGAGAGTAGCCATGGTGAGAATGAGAACATAGTATACCTGTTTAGGTGAGGAGTTAGTTTCACTTGTTGTTCACTGTGATTTAATGAGATTTCTTTACCTTTTTTCATGAGAGGCTTTAAGGGGGATCCTACTGAGTATACTATTATATCCACCCTACCTATATATAAACTATTTTTTAGGTCAGTTGGAGTAGGTTAAAGATTAGGATGGTTATTACTAGCTTGGGGTTTAGTAGGAGCTATTTGTTCTTTGTGATCATTTCTATCTTTACCTTTCTTTTGGTACTTGTAGTTTTACCTTTAAGTTGTAGTAGTTATTGCATTACATTACATTTGTGTACTTGGGTTTTCTTATATATTGTAGTTTTAGAAGGATTTGGTTGGTGTCTATCTTGTCTCTCTCTTACGCATGTGTTTCTCTTAGAGGGTAATGACTCCCATCTACATGTTTATTATTCCCTCAGTGCTAGTTGTGAACTTAGAGCCTACTGAAGGTTGGACTCAGGGGTCACTATCTATCTTCTCTCATTACTGACCCAAGATGGGTACACCTTGTGGGGTGTGGATCATTAAAGAGTGATATTAGAGGTCAAGTTGAGGGATATGATGAAGTTTGGAGTTAGAAACAGGTGAGGTTACATGGGTTGGTAGGGAAATGGTGTCAGATATGTTTAGAAATCACTATAAACATGGGATACTAGTTGAGACATGGGTATTTAGGCCCCCTTGAGATCTGATTCACAAACCTTTAAGCTTACAGTGGATGCTAAACAAACTGATACTGGTTACAGGGTACAAAACTAGGAAAGGATCATGCATCATTCTTATTTACACCTGTGTTTGAATGTGTCGACTTTAGGATAGGTTAACCTAAAAAGAATAAAATAAAAAAATTAATTAATGTTAAAGTCTTCCATATTATAGGTTTAGGAGCACTGGGTATCATTGGATTTGATGATTCTGCATAGAGTAGTGCAGTGGTGTTTCTTATTCCTCATAGATTGCGAGGAGTTGATAGTCTCGTGGGAGGAGTTCTGAGTCCAATTTCTTTATTTGATCCTGAAGGTGGCCAGTATCTAGGATATTCTTACCCTTCATAAGGGGAGATATAATGTGAGAGAGTTTGGAATCCATTTTAGAAACCTTCTATGACATGATTTGTATCTTTTTCCATATGAGGAGGCCAGAGCAAGACATTTTGAGGAGGCTTTGCATCCAGAGATCCAGTGCCAGGTCACCTCGTTTATGATGAATACGTATCTCAAGGTGTTGAAAAGAGAAGAGGTCATCGAGAGTATGTTATCTAGAACCAGATCTTCAGGAGAGAGGGGTAATTAGGATTCCTCATAAAGTAGAGCTGTGTTCCAATGTTCCCAGTTATCAGGATAGAAGAGCTTCCGATCAACTTGTGGTAGGTCCCAACACTCAATGTCCCATTTCTCCAGGGGTAGCAAATATTAGACCTATGCCAAAGGATCAGACATATGTTTTTATTATGGAGGATGAGGTCATCAGTAGTGAGAGTGATCGACCTTTATGAACAGTGAGTGTGTGCCAATTGTTCCACTTTAGGTTCCTCCGGTGAGGCAGTTCTAGACGAGGGAGCAGCAACATGTTGCTCTAGTTTAGGATCATCAAAGAGAAGATGTGGTAGGAAAAGGATATCTCTGGGATGTGCCTCATCCTCAGAGAGAAAATCATGACCATGGAGGTGGTCTTCATCACGGTCAGAGAGTCCATAGAGCAGGTCGTGGTCAGCTTCAGGCTTTAGCGTTGCTAGCACTAGGCAATCCATACATCGCTCGAGGTACCATTTTCTTATTTTATACTTGGGTGAATTCCTTGTTTGATTTAGGAGTGATTCACTCTTTCATATCCCCTTCCCTTATCCATTATTTTATACTTGAGGTAGAGATACTTCCAGTGCCCTTGGCGTTGACTACACCAGTTGGAGGTCAAGATTACTTGTTTGAATTATGTAAAAACTATGAGCTAGTGTTGGTGTAGTACCACTCTTGGGGAGATTTATTATGTTTATGGATACAACCATATGACATCATCCTTGTCATGTATTGGTTATATTCGTTGCATACTATCATGCATTTCTTCAAGAGGTAGGTTTTTTTCTTCGATGCTAATGGAGAGCCAACATTGTTTGTTGGAAAGCGAGACCCTCAGATGGTTTAGAGGCATGTTCTATCCTTGCAATTATTGGTGGATGAGATGATGCTGAGTTCGTTGGAGGTTTAGTGGTAAGTGTTTTCTAGGGTCATATAAGAGTACCATGATGTATTTATAAAGGAGGTTGTGGCGTTATCCCCTTGACAAGAGATCTATTTCAGGATCAAACTATAACCAGGCGTGTCTCCTATCTTGATGTATCTATATAGGATGATGCATTATGAGTTGTGAGAGATATTTATACATCTTGGTGGTCTTTTTTAGTGTGGTTTTGTTCATATTAGTGTCACCATTGGGTGTACCAATTTTGTTCATAAAGAAGGTTGATGACTATCACACCCAGTTTTTCATGTCTTTGTTTTGATCCAATTCATTGGAAATCCTGATCCTTTTCTTGGGTATTGGATGATATTAATGTTGAGTTTTTAAGTTTCATCTATGTATAATCACCCTAATTTGGGTTCCCCATTTCTTTTTTAGGAGTTTTTGGAGAAAGGGTGGTTACTTCATGATTTGGGCCAACTGTGAGCCCATTTCCATATTTAAAAACAAATTTTTTTTCTTTTATAAATCCTTCATTTTTCAACATTTTTCACTAATTATAATTTCAAATTGTCCTATAATGACATGTTAATACTACCATACCATTTTTGACATTTTATAAATTCATAATCATGGTGAATTTGGGTTATTTATTCAGGTATTGGGCCAGACTGAGGGCCCATTTCCAGTTTTAAAAAAATAATTTTTTTTTTATTTTATATCATATTCATTTTTTTTATAATTTTTAGTGATTAAACCTCCCAATAAAGTCCAATAACCCTAGGTGCATCCCTATGTTCCATTTTATCTCTTTGGAGCTCATATTGTCACAAATTAGGGAAAATATTCTCAATGGTTCTCAAATCATCTAGATTTTCAAAAGGTATTTTATCTCATTCACAAATCATTCAATTCATTATATTTTTGCCAAAAATATTCTTACCTTGGTCCTCAAGACCTTAGGAGAATCTAAAATGAGTTTCAAGACATTCACTTTCCTCAATGGGTGCAGATCTAAGGGAAGAAAAAGAGTTTTCTGGTTTCCAAGGTAAGATTCCTTCACATTTCTCCTCCCTCTTCTTCTTCCTTTTATTATTTATTTGTTTTATATTATCCAATAGTAATTATTTACCTAGGGTTCTATTATACCATGATTTTTTATGGGGGTTTTGTTCATTTGGGGCTGTTCGTCATAGGTTTAGGGTTTATAAACCCTCAGATGGTGATATTGGGTGTGCGTCTCCATTACACTAAGGATTTGAGGTAGGATATCCCTTGAACATGACTTTATATTTTAATTTTAATAATCTTATTATTGTTAAATCCTTATATATATGTTTATTAATGTTTTTTAGCCTTTTTATAATTTCTTGGTGTGAAAAATGGTTTTTTAACCATTGTTTTGTGAAATGTAGTGTTGTTTCGTCATAAAAGTGCACACCAAGTGTTTGTTTAAATGTTCCGTTATCTTTTGCAGCTATTCTATGAGGTTTAGAACCCAATTTATGGTATTTTTAACATGTTCTAGTATATTTAATAAAATATGGAATGAAATTGGTATTTTATTCCTTGTCAAGTGCATAAAATAAATTGTTTTCTTTAAAAGTGCATGTCATGTGTTCGGTAAATTGCCCGATTGGCATTAATGTGTTAAGTGTGATAATTTTTTTTTGTATTTATAAATGAATTGTAAGAATGAAAATGGTATTTTTGGGTCTTTATATTTCTTTCCAATTTTTATTTGGTTTTAAAAACAAATGGGTTTTGGTTTACAACATTTTTTGGCCCGAGTTGCCGGAAAATGGCCCGTTTCACATCCTTATGAAAATGGTTGTGGTTTGAATATGTAACCTGAGTGTTTTAAGGGATTTATGAATGTTTTTATGATATAAATGGTGTTTATACACCTACTTAATAAAATTTAAATTCATACCTTTGTCAAATGTTAGTTTTGATAAAGGATTAAAGGTCTGTTTGGCATTTTTTGTAAAAATGGTTTCCATGTGTATTTCATGTTCTATCTTTTGGGGCCATTTTATGGTCCATTAAATTAATTTATTAATTGTTTTTTGGGATTCAAAATCTATTTTGATATGTTATTTATGGGTTTTTGTCCTTAAAAGATTATTTTTGAATGGATTTTATGTGCAAGGCCTTGTTGTACTCCTTGAAATTGTTTTACAAAACTTTTTAGTGGTTTATTGATTCGTGAAAGAAATGTGAAGCATGTTTGCGGGATGTTTGTGCGTTTATGGTTTGGTAATGAAATTTTTATTTTAAAATTATATTTGATAATATGTTTAACTTTATTGAGCACTAAATGAAATCCCGAGTGTCTAGGTGGGAAGACGTGTACTAGTATGCTAGTGATCCCGTGGGGTTCTGCCCCTGTTTCACGTAGAAAGTTTGAAGATGACAACACTAACTAAACTATGATGATGATGGTGTTGGGGGAACAATAGGTTATGGTTATTCTCCCTACTAGTGGCTCGTTTGAATGAGAATGGATATTTTTTATGGTCACTTTCACCGAGATACAAGGTACCTTGGGCTCACAACTAACTAGTGCCTAGGGGTGTTCCCGTGACTTGTGCTCATTGTCTATTTTGTACTCACCATCGGCATATGGTGTATTTGTTTGGTAAATTCAGAAGTGTATGTGATTTAGTTAAAAGTGTACATTCTTTAAAGCATCCCTCTTGAAAATTATTTTCATTTTGATGTTGCAGCTCTTTAAAACTTGTTACTAGTATTATTGTTTATAAAACATGCAAGTTTTTGTCTGATAAATTTTTATATCCTGAGAACTCATTTGAAAAAACATAACTTTATATCTTGTATTTAAAACTTTAAATTGATGTTTATTTTATTTTAATGGATGTTCATTGTGAATAGAATATCAGGATAACCTACTGAGTTTAAATACTCACACCTATAGTCTTCTTCTATTTTTAGCCCTTGTGCATGTTTCAGCTTGAGTTAGATGGCCTTGGGCGACATGTGATAATTATGTTGGAGAGTTAATAGAGGGGTCACATGGAGTTAGTTGGTTAGCAGGTTTGTTTATTTGAGTTTTTGGTTTAGTTGTACTTTTAGTTTCTTGTACAAATATTGTTCTGTTCAATTTTTATGTAAATGTATTTTGGGCTGTCCATTTCTTTCCACTGTGTGTTTGATTGTTTATATTTGGGTGAAATAATTCCCTTGTGTACTATATTGATGCCATCAGTTCTTGTTTCCATCCCAGGAGGATCGAGAATGCCTCTCAGGATTTGTCGGGGGCTGGCCTAGGTGACCGGTTCAGGGTCGACTCGGGCTAGTTCGTGATAATGAAAATATGTGGTTGTGTATCAATTATCATTGTTTTAACCAATTGACAGTGAAGAACCATTATACTCTTTCATATATTGATGATTTATTTGATCAACTAAAGGGTGAAAGTTGGTTCTCAAAGATATATTTTTGGTTAGGATATCATCATATGCGTGTAAAGGATGAGGTTATTCTAAAGACTGCTTTCTGTTGTCGTCATGGGAATTACGAGTTTGTTGTGATGATGTTTGGTGTGATGAATTATCCAGCTATGTTAATGGGGTTAATGAACACTATGTTATGTGATTTCTTGGATGAGTTTGTTTTGGTTTTCATAGATTACATCCTTGTGTACTCTGTGTCTGAGGAGGGGCATGTAGAGCATATGCGTGACGATTTGGGAGTTTTTTGCTGTGAGAAGTTGTTTTCTTAAGTTTTCTAAGTGTGAGTTTTGGGATCAAGAAGTCTGTTTCTTAGGGAATGTTGTATCCTAGTAGGGATTAGCTATGGATCCATTAAAGATAGAAGTAGTTTTGTCTTAGACAACCCCCAAGATAATGTCATAGGTCCAAAGTTTCCTTGGTCTTGCAAGCTATTACAGGAGGTTCATTGCTGATTTATCTCGATTTGAAACTCCTTTTATAGTGTTTACTAGAAATAAAAAGGCATTCTTGTGGAATGATCAATGTCAGACAATTTTCAAGTATTTTAGGGAGAATTTGGTCACTGATCTAGTACTTTATCTTACAGCAGAAGGAGTTTAGTTTGAGGGTTTTTATGATGATTCACGTCTTGGGTTTGGCTATGTTTTGATGTAGTAGAGATAAATCATTTTTTATGGGTCTCAGAAGTTTTCCCCCATGATCATAACTATGACACCCATTATATTTAGTTGGATTCAATGGTATTTTACCTAAAGTTGTGGAGACATTACCTCATCGGTGAGCATTTTTTAGTCTTCACTGATCATAATATCCTAAGGTATGTTTTCTTTCAACATGACTTAAACTGTCACTATATTCAGTGGATGGAGTTCTTATAGGATTATGACTTTGAGATTTCATATAAAACTAGGAAGGGTAATGTTGTGGGTGATGCGTTGAGCAGAAAGTCACGTAGTGATGTAGTGCGTGAATCTGGTGATTTCTAGAGAGTGATGGAAGAACTCTCTACATTACATTTAGATATGGGAGAAGTTGAGGGAATAGGTTTTCTTTTTCAGATTATGATGTAGTAATATATGGTGTAATATCTAGAGGAATCCCAATTGGGGGATCTTAAGGTGGAGGTCTAGAGATACTGAGTTTTTTGTGGCAAGGCCCCTGATGGTTGGTCTAAAGATGATCAACATCGAGTGTTGTTTCAGGGAAGGCTTTTCATTCCTTTGGCGATGTGTGAGATGGTTCTTAGAGAGTTACATAGTTTACCTTTGGCAGTACATCCTAGCACGAAAATGATGTACTAATCTTTTAGAGGTCATTTTTGGTGGCCTAATTTGAAGCGTGCAGTTGTAGAGTTTGTGTCTCAATGTTCGATCTTCCAGAAGGTGAAGTCCAAACACCGTGTTACAGGTGGATTTCTCCACCTGTTAAATGTTACTTAGTGGAAGTGGGAGGAAATCACAATGGACTTTGTTACTGGTTTACCTCAAGATTAGGGAGGATATTATTCTATATGGGTGGTAGTGGATCATTTGAAAAAATTATCCCACTTTGTAGCGATCAAGTAATTGAGCTCATTGGAGGTTTTTTCAAGGCAGTATCTAGAGGAGGTGGTGAGACTCCACATAGTCCCAATAATGATAATTTTAAATTAAGATCCTTGTTTTAACTATAGGGTGTGGAGAGATATCCAAAGTGATTTTGGTTCTCAGTTATGCATTAGAACTTCTTTTCATCCATAGACAGATGGTCAGACAGAGCGGACCATCTAGAATCTTTAATACATTTGCACTCTTGTGTCTTGGATTTTGGATGTTCATGGATGAGGCACCTACCCTTGGTAGAGTTTGCTTACAATAATAGTTTTCACTCCAAAATCAATATAAATCCATTTGAATCCTTGTATGGACAAAATTTTCATTCTACATTATTTTGGATTGTGGTTAGAGAGTCCGCAATTCTCTAGATGGAATTAGTACAAAATAAAACCAAGATAGTTTAGGTGATTCACGTGAGGATGAAGGCAGTTCAGGATCATCATAAATCTTATGCCGATCATAGGAGGAGACCTGTGGAGTTTAAAATTGGGGATTATGTGTTTTTAAAGGTGGCTCCCCATCGTGGGTAATGAAGGTTTGGTCATGGGAGTAAGATTTCTCCCTTGTTTTTTGGGACTTTCAAGGTGTTTGATCATGTTGAAGTCATGGTGTATCAGATAGAGATTCCCCCAAAGATGATCCAGATACATGATTTTTTTCACATTTTGCAGCTCTGTCGTTATCTTCATAATGAATCTCAAGTCATCAATTGGGGCTAGATTGATTTTGACGATGATGAAAACTTTGGAGAGTGGCCTATAGAGATCCAAGACTACCGGGTTAAGGTGTTTCACAGAAGTGCTATCCCATTGGTTCGTGTCTTGTGGAGGCATAGTGGCATGGATAAGAGTACCTAGGAAAATGAGTCGAATGTACATGCTAAGTACCCCAAGTTGTTTTATGTTTAAATATTCTCTTATAACATTGTTCGTTTTGTGGTTGTAGACATTTTATGGTTGTGAGATGGATTTCTCTTATTTATTGTTGTGGATTTATCTATTTTGAGAGGTATCTCCACAAAGAGAGTGTTTAGGATCTGGTTGTGGTTGTTGCATGGTTTTGCACTGTTCCTCTAGTGAGGTGGTTGAGCTGCTGTAGTGATGAGAGATTTAAGAGGTATCTCACAGGGTGGCTGTTTGGATGACCCCTTTCTGTTTCCTCTATGGGTTGGTTTTGGATTATCTAAATATGAGAATGTTTTGAGAGGTATCTGATGTAAGGTACTATATCCACATGGATTGAACCTTTTCATGTTCCCAAGTCTTGCAGAGCTTGGAGGAGGCTCAAAGTAAGTTCGGAGAAGTTTGGGTGCTGAGAATTGGGAGTAGGTAACTTTCACAATGTGAAAGTGGGTTTCATGATGTGTAGACTAATTTCATGATGTGAAAGTGGGATTCACATCATGTAATATTTTGGGGGTTTAAAAATAAAATAAAATCAAAAGGCAATTATTTTTTCAGTAGAAACTGACCTCGAGGCAATACATGATGTGAAAGTGAATTACACATTGTGTAATTCCCCACTATAGTAATGTTTTAAAACATTTCATACACTTGAGTTTTCAAAACCTACAACTATATATTTCCTTTATATCATCCCAGGTGACCCGATAGTCCCCTCTTCGGCATTTTGGAGACCCCTTTGATGGGGATCAATCCTTGGGTTTCCATCTTCGATTTTTTGTGACCCAGCTTGATCCAAAGTGAATTTTCCTTCTTTTCCCGGCAGTTTCTTCTAGTTTGATCTCTTTTTTTCCTCCCGTTATTATTTTCTTATGATGGAGGGTGATCTACCATGTTTCTAATGGGGTTTCTCTTGATTTTTGTTGGTGCGATGGTGATACGACGTCCTCAGATAGATACAGATATTGCAGGAGAGGTGATCAGAGATCCGTTGCATGGTCTATTATCCTTTTAGGAATGTCAACAACCTTTTGAGGTAGGGGATTCATTGATTCTATATTTATTTATGTGAAATCATAGAGTTATCATGTTTTGGCCCCTTGGATCACAATTAAATCGACCTAATTAAATATTTGAACTAGATTAAAGAATTGGCATCGATCACATAGCAATGTCACTGATTTATACTGTGATAACGGTTTTCCTCTTGATTTTATAGATAGTGTGATATCTATGCCTTTCTTAGATCAAAATGTTTTTCTTTATGAAAATTAGTAAATAATGTAAATCCAAAATTAATTGATAAATAATTGGATAAAGAAATCAAAGAGGCATGTTTAATAAATTTTGTTGTTGTTGTAATTTGATTTTAATAAAATTAATGCAAGTATGAATTTTTAATTGAATTGGTTAATAAACCTAAATAATGACGATTCTTGTTGATAATCTAATTAAAGGCATGTTAAATTAATTTTTTAATTAATTTTTTATAGCTTGATACATATTCTTTATTAGGTTTCCCATAGTTGGAACCTATGATTAATAAATTGGTTAATTTAAGATGGAATAAGATACAATTGTGTGATAAAATATAATTTCTTTATAGGGTTTGATTTTCCCGATTGATTGTAAATTCCAAGTGGCTTGTGATTTGGAGTCGTGATAGATCATTGTGCATAACGAATGAATGCCTTGTTCAGGGCCAAGAGTCCATTTGTTATGTTTGTTTCCTACTTCTTTTGATGTGATTTGAGCATGGGATAGCTGATCATGAAGGGATATTGTTGTATGTGGGGAAGGGAGTCCCAGATGTGATGTGAGCCTAGGATGAATGAGACTAGAGGGTATTTTTTTTATGTGTAGTAGAGAGGCTTGAATGTGATGTGAGCCTAGGATGGTTGAGCCTGGAGGGATATTATGGTATGAGGGGCAGGGAGGCCCAATTGTTGTGGAAACAATTGACACCCAGAGTGGTGAGATGCATCGGTATATGCATGTGGGTGTCGAGTAGAACACCAAAGATGATGGAATGGGTTGAATCTGGGATTACCTATTGATGTGAAATATTGTTGTTTGTTTAATTAGTTGCTTGGATGATGTCTATGTTGTTTTATTATCTCCTTTCCTTTCCCCACTATTTGAGGCTGATGGTTTTGGTTACTCTCCTTAAAATATAGGTGAATATACATGGGGTCTGAAACGTGCTTTTTGTGTTTAGATTCTCGTGGTTGGATGAGTCTATGCTCTTGCTATATGTGATGAAGACTCATCAGGTAGTTCACTTTCTCAACGTGTTGATCCCCTTGTGTTTGGTAGCTTAGAATGTTCTCCTATAATACTTGGTAATATGAAAAGTAATGTTTTTAATAAATGAATAAATGTTTAATCCATGGGGGTTGGATCTTGCTGGGATCCAATGCTGAGGTTATAATTCTGGGAAGTTGTGGACTCAGTTTTCTTATGCTTGGAGGGCATGAATCCTCATTGAGATGGTAATGAAATGTCATGTGGAAATTGTTAATGGTTAATTAATGGTTTAGAATTAATTAACGTAAAGTGAAACTGATAAAAAGAGATAAAGTAAATTAATGTATCTCTTTAAATGGTTGTGTGCTTATAGGATATCTAGTCTTAGCAGTGGCATCTGTGAGTCTAAGAGATGTTAGTTGCAGTTGAGTCTGAGACTAGGTTATTCCCATAGTCTGGCTGCGAGTTATATTATATCACATACCTTTTGTGTTTCTATATGCTACACCACCCTATCATTTAGGGAAACTAACACCCTAGGGGTTCTAAGTCCTGGGGGTGTTTTCCCCAACATCCTGGTGGGATTATGAATGGATGACTACCCCCTTTATCCCCACTCTCTTCTCTTATTAGTTACTTTTAATGGTATGCACAATAGTTAGTTGTTTCCATATATGTGTGTAGAGGGCTGTAATGACTTATGGTTGTTTCACACACATGTATTCTGGATATATTTTCCTATAGAATACTATAGGTATAACTTGTATAGGCTATGCTGGATTAAGGATCCTTACTCAGTGTATGGGTTGTAATGGCTTAAGGTATAATACCCGATGTATGATACATCTTATACGAGCTATGGTGGCTCCCAAAAAATACTTGGTTACTTTTGGTTAGCTGGACATGGTGGTGCGTTTCACAAGGTGCATATTATGGTGCGTCACCTAGGTGTCTGCGGGCTAGCCTTTTTGGAGAGAGGTGCTGAGAATGTGTGACATTGGGGAAAAGTGGAAAACCAGTGGGGAAGCGGTAGTGGAGCACCATTGATATTCTTTATTATATTATATGCTATTGTATGTGATACTTGGAAAGAGTAGCCATGGTGAGGCTGAGAACATATTATACCTATTTAGGTGATGAGTTAGTTTCACCTGTTGTTTACTATGATTTAGAATTCTTTCATTACCTTTTTTCCTAAGATGCTCTGGTGAGGATCCAACTAAGTATACTATTATACTCACCCTACATATATATATACTATTTTTTGGTCAGTTGGAGCAAGTTAAAGATCAGGTTGGTTACTACTAGATTAGGGTTTAACAGGAGATGTTTGGGCTTCGTGATTGCTTCCATATTTACCTTTATTTTGGTACTTGCAATTTTCCCTTTCACCTGTAGTATTTCTTTCATGACATTACATTTGTGTACTTGGGTTTTCTTCTATATTGTAGTCCAAGCAGGAGTTGGTTGGTGTCCATCTTGTCTCTATCTTCATCATGTGTTTCACTTAGAGGATAATGAATCCCATCTGTATGTTTATTATACCCTCAGTTCTAGTCGCCAATCCAGGGCCTATTGGAGGCCGGACTCGGGGGTCACTATCTCTCTTCTCTCATTACCGACCTAGGAGGGGTACACCTTGTGGGGAGGGGGTTATGACAAAAAATATAATTTTTATAGTTTTTTAACATCATTAATATAATGTTAACATAATAATAAATTAAAAATATAATATTTGGGATTGAAATTAATAGATAAAAAAGAAGATAGGAGGAGATTACGAAGATAAGTTGATGAAAAATCACTATTTTCACGATGTTGCATCTTTTATACAACACTAAACTCCCTTAATGTTTGGAGTTTGTTTTCTCCATAACACCCCTAAGGATGTTAATGGGATTAGGGGAGAGGATTTTGGTATATTTTTGTGTTTTTTAAGCTATATAGGAGTGGTTTTCCAATGAAGGGTTGATGGGTTATTTATACTTGAAGAGAGGGGTGTTTTTGAGTTAAAACATTGAATAAAATACCATATCCAATGTAAACCTTGTAATATTGATATTTTTGACATTATGTATCATATTAAAATTAAATAACCTGATTTTAATACTTTAAAATACTTTATAATCTTAATTTATTAGTTTAATCTAAAGGAAATGTGTAAAAATGATTTTTTTATTTTAATGGAATAATTTAGACTTTAGAATTAGGAAAATAATTTCTAGGTTTTAAATTTTAGTTTATTGGTTTAAATGACCCATTTATCTTATTAAATATATTTTGGGATGAAATGACTAATTTAGGATTTATTAAGTCATTATTACATCATCATTATGCCATAAAACATGTGGTATTTTAAAAACAATATTTTTACTATTCATGTAAAAATTGAAGTATTTATGAAAATTACCAAAAAAGTACCCTTGGATAATTTCAACTTTCTCATCCTTAAAATGAAATTAATTTTATCAAAATAATTTTCTAAAATTGGTATTTTTAATTTTTAATTTAAAAACTATGATTTTTATGGAATACATTAAAATACAATTTATTAAAAATTGATTATAATTTCTTTGAGTTTTTAATACTGATATTTATTTTATAGAATTATAATATTTATATTTTATTAAATTACTCATGATAAATATTATTTATATAACATTTGATTATTTTGAGGCTAAATTACAATTCCCAATGGTTGAGTTACTATTCCTAATGGTTAGGTTACTATTGCAACGGTTAGGTTACAATTCCAATAGTCACATTACTATTATAATAGTCATATTAACTCCTATAAATACCTCTTCATTATTTCATTAAACAATCACTAAAATTCATCCAATGGTTCTATATCTTCATTTTCTAAGACATAAATTGGTTTACTAATATTCTATTTCTTTTCTATAGTGTTGTTCACGAGGTCAATGATTCTAGAAGATCATAAGGATCCAAATTTACCCATTATACTTATCTTATTTTCTATTTTTTTCTAATTGTAATATTTATAATTCTCATGGGTTTAGTGATTAACTAATGTAACAATCTTCATTAGCGAAATAAAGAGTTTTTGGTTTCTTTATGTGTTGTATGTGTATAATACTATATAATATTACAAACATTTATTCAGGAAAAAAATATCACTTATAAACTATAGGACATTACATCTACATCATATTTCCATACATAGACTTAGAGTTTACTAATTAAAGGCTCTTTTCTAATAAAACATGTGACATCATCCTTCTCTAAAAAACAAGTTAAGTTGTGATTCTAAATGAAAGATGAGGAATAAGAATCTATTTTGAGAACTTTTGAATGAATCTAGAAAATATGAGAAGTTACCTATATTCCCTTGATATTTATTGTCAATAAGTTGGAGTGAAGGAGCATACATATTGACATAAGAGATGTTTATTGGTATTGAAAACAAATCCTATGGAGGATATTTCTATTCCTATTGGATTTAATTTCATTTTTTTAAATAAGGTGAGATACCTTGTTGATTTAATATGGTTCCAATATGTTTTTGATAAACTTTGAGGAGTTTATAGAGGTTATACCATGTTTTCTTTAGAAGGATTTTTGAGGCTTTAATTTAAAGATCTTGCATGGACAGTTTCAAGAAAAAGTAAAAATTAAAATGAGATGATTGTTGGTGAGTTGAGATTTGATGTCAAAGATAAGTGTTGATGGATAAAAAACTATCCAAATCAATTTAAGTTTAGTTTTATATTATATTAAGTGGGTGAGTGTAACACCATAACTTTAATTATAGTAAGCTTCCCTTTTTAAAGAAACAATAGCACAATACACATAGTTTTATTCAATAATGTGATCAAATAATAAATTCTAAATTCTATAAATTTTATTTTAAAATAATAATATTAAAATTTAATTAGGCTGAAATATTGTGATTTTTATGAAATGATTGATTTTCCAATGAATAGTGAAAAATCCCAATTTTTCAAATGTTGTCATTTATTTTTATTAAATCAAGTAATTTAAAATTACCATTATATTTTTGATTTGTTATTAAGGTAAAATATGATCCATTTTATTTATAATAATATAATTTGAATAAAAAAATTTCATGATTTCGATATAAGTTAATTTTTATGCTTAAAAATGCATTTTTCTAAAATCTATTTTTCATTGCATTCTACACATTTATATTAAAATTATTTTTTATAACTTCTAGAAATTGAATCTTGAAAAAATTAACACCATATTTAGAATCATGAGGTTCAAATTTGGAAAATAGGCCCTTTTATTTTTAGTCATTATGAATAGTAACTATGGTAAAATTTATCATATCGATAAAGGGTAAAACGATTAATTAAGGTTAAAAATAAGGTGATAAATCAACCCATCGCATAAATTTATTTCATTTTATGTAAATAATTACGTCATAGACATCCAAAATTTTAATATTTGGCATTTTGGAACCATTTGATCTTGGTAATGACATTTATATTATTTTATGTAAAGAAAATTCCAAAATCTCACTCTCTTGATTTTAATATATTTTATATGTTCATATAAGGATAATAATATTTCATGAATGAATATAAAATATTAATTTTAACATAATTTATTTATTTTTATCATGTTAATTTATTTCTAATTTTTATTCATTGAATAATTAGTTTAAATGTTTACGCAATGTTGATACAATATTTATTCAATTAATAGAAAAATAAAATAAATGATTTTAAAAATATTAAAAGTAATACAATTTGATTGAGTTGTAATGTCACAAAAATTTTATAGATAGATATTATATATTAGAGTTTTTTAAATGTATATATTCAAATTATATATTTTTCTTGATGTCTTTAAAGTAAAATTAAATAACATTTAAAAAATGACATTATTGATATTTTATGAAAAAAATATTTTATTAAATTATTTAAAAAAAATATTAAAATAGGATAAATTTAAAAAAATGGTGTATAATTTAACCTTTTTTCAATTTATGAGTAAATTATTACCTTATATGTGAAATTATAATCCTTTAAGATTTAAAAAGTCGTTATCGTAGTTAAAATTAAAATTAGTTAACTGAGGGGTTAAACCAAAATATAAGGCTTAAAATGAAACCAAAACCTATCTAAATTTTATTTTATGGAAATATTTAGGTCTTATTAAATTTTTAATTGAATTTATGGCCATTTGGAGGCATTTTACTTAATAATTACTTAATTATATTTTAATCTTTTTTAAAATTCCAAGTGTACCCTTTCCCTCCCTTATAAACGGACACTCCTTTCTCTCAATTATTCACGCTACATAGAACCATATAGATCTACCAAAACCTAACAATTTATCTTATAAAAATACTTATCCATTTTTTATAGGTGATGGTATTTCCAAAATACCAACCGTAGACCCCTTAATAGAATATCTAAAGGAAGTCTACCAAAAAATAGGTAATCGTCTTTACCGACTCATTCAAATTTATTTCTTTCTATACATCCTATAAATTTATTTTAACCATTATAAAATAATTATTACCACATAATAAATATATTTATATGTTATAATTATTATGGTACAACCATTTTGACCTCTTTTCTATCGTACAGAAAGTGAAAACATCGCTCGTTCGTACATACGACTTGTTGTCTCCACATAGCAGTGTAATTCATTTTTATCACCATTTTACTTGGATGGTTATAAATATAGAAATAATGAATATATAATATATTTATGAAATAATTATACTTTTTTAATCATAATACCATACTTACCTTCTTACCTTCCAATTCATAAGAAAAAGGTAATGTTGCTCGTGCATACATGTGGACTACTAAATTCATAGAGCGATGTGATCCATTTTTTATTTAATATTTAAATATATGGTAATAAGGATATATTTGATGGATATATATTATATTTATATTATTATTAAAATTACATAAATTGTAGAATCATAATCAAAGTACAAGGACCACAACTTCTTTGAAAAAACATGCATGAGAAAATAAAGCAGTTAACACTCAAAACAAAACATGAGATAATATGTTATATTGGGATAATATATGATATTATAAATATTAATATGAATCTATTATAAATCATTAACATGTTTGAAACCATAATACATGAGGTTAAATCATGTTCAACTAAGGATAAACATAAGGTAATGGATTTTGATTCAATTTACACTCTATTGAGACATGTTTGGTATTATGCACATTTTTACTTTATGTGGTGTATATAATAAACCTTAAAAGTACTCAACATTAATATATATTTATTTATAATGATTAATGATTCAATTCAAGTTAATCTTTCAAGAGGAATATTTAAAATAAAATTCTATGTTTTTTTCTTTTTGATTGAGAAATTTTTTCTACCATGTCCATATTTTTCAAAATTGCATTAAAAAATTCCTTTTATTTAATCAAATGATTTATTAATGAAATTTTAAATTATAATTTAATTTTTTTAAAGGTTTGAAAAAAATTATTTCTAATTCTTTCTGAAATGGTCATTTTCAACTTTCTTTACAAAAATTCAAAAGGAAATTTTTTAATGTATACGACACTAATGTATTTTCCTATTGAATTAATATTGTCTATAGATTAATTTTGTTCCCCATTTATTGATTAAATGGAATGTGTCTTCAGTTATTTTCCTTTCCATATTTATTATGCCTTATTTACTCATGATAGATCCACTATGCATAACCCTTACTCATAATCTGATCTCACCCTTTTATTTTTTTTGTTTCCTAGAACATGAAGAAGGATATTATGATTAATATCTATTGTATTAGTCCATAAACTCCTTATTTTAATGATATTAAATTATTTTTTATGTTTCTAATGAATTTAATGTTTTATTATAGTCAACTATATTCTGGTCAAAAATAAAAAAATTGGCCAAGTCTTGATCTACTACCCCCTTCTGCCGTTAGTTAAAATGAGCTACTGTTAGTTGAAGTGAGCTATCACTCGTAGATACAACAAGTTCAATGCTTCTACCACTAGTTAACTATGTTTACACTACCCAAGATCATTAACCATAAAGTACTACTACCTCTAAGTCAAGATACTATTAGGTGATGCTATAAAAAAGTTGTGATGCCATTGAGTGGAGATACCTCCAAAATTTACCACTACCATTAGGTGCATCTATCACCAAGCATTGCTAAATAAAAGAGTATCTACTATCACATAGTTCTAACATCAAGTGAAGATATCATTAGTTCAAAGTTCCACCACCATATGTACCTACTATCGAGGATATATTTCTAGGGCATTTTCTACCATGGATTAATACCTCCAGTTGTACTACCGTAGCTATTGAGAATTAATTTAAAAATTAATTATTAAATAGATTAGTTAATAATTAAATTATTGACATAGGCATGTGGATTTAAGAATGATTATTATTAAAAAAATTCCATGGAGGTATTAAAGAGAAATCTAGACTTCACAGATTTTCCACTCAGTATGAGAATCCAAATTATCTTATTATTTTTTTGCAATGGACAATTGGACCATATAGAATGGTGTAAATTTAGAAGAGCCCCCTTATGCGTGAGAGTGTGGATGAATACCAAAATATAAACTTATATACACTGTGATATGTAGAATATTTGATATATATTCATAGAAGAATAAATAAATTTTTTTTAGGACCTCTACGACACTCTGTTTCCCTAAAATTTTTGTGCAACCTCCGTTGAGCCTTGAAAATGAAGAATTAAGAGACTCTTGGACAACTAAATCAATTCGTATTGAGTTTCACCACATCTTCATATTTCTCTTTCCCTAATATTTCTGTTTTAGCATACATTTGATTTGTTTTTTTGTTTTACTTTGTTTATTAGTATAGAACATTCTCTTACTTTAAAATAGAGAGTTCTTTACACTCTATCTCAATTCCTTTCTTCTGTACAGCCTTGTATAATTATAGAAGAGGTCATGTTTAACCTTAATATATTTTATCCCATAAAGAACTATGGAAGAGACATTGTTCTTGGATAGCATTGTGTGTTGTTGGTTAAAATATGATCCAGGTTGTGAATCTATTTATTTTATAATAAACCTCTTGGCAGTGAGTTATTTTCAAGTGGAGGGGAAGTCTCGACTTGAGACTAAACCCATTGTTTGAAATTACCCTGTGCCTTATTTTTTATGCTTTATTTGTTTTGTTTTATTTATTTTAAACCGAACCAGTTTCTATTTTCAAAATTATTAAACAATACTTTACTCTCATAATTAACTTAAATTAGTGTTTTGTATACAATTTTTTATATGAGTAAATTAGTTTGAAAAGTTAAAGTATTTTTAACTGATATGTGATTGAGCTTTTGAGAATATTTTATAAAGATAAAATTGAATAATTTTTCTGTTTTTTTTAATGGGAATTTTTTTATCAAATCCGGGGATATAAGTTTTAGATTTTTTTTAATAGAAATTTTATTGGAAACTAAATTCACCCTCTATTGAGTTGTCCACTAGGAACAATATTTGGTATCAGGTCGTCTTCAAAAATAATTTTTATATGATCTAGTTTTTTCTAAAGATCTTAAATTTATAATCTATCTAAATTTATATCTTTATAAATAATAATAATCTTAAAGGAACTACCACTAATTTACCTCCTTATTTTAATGAAACTAACTATACGAAATGTAAGATTAAAATGAATTTCATATAGAGAGAACAAGTCTTGATATTAGGATTATTATTTAGAAAAAACACGAGATACCTAAATATCCTAGAAAATATTATAGTGATACCATTAAGGTTGCCTATGATTATAATTATAAAGAAATGAATGCATTATATTATGCTTTAGGCGAGTATGAATTTAACAGAATATATTCTTGCTCAACTACCTTTTAAATTTTTAATACTCTTGTTATATTACATGAAGGAACTTCAAATGTTAAAGAAATACATTTTAATACTTATACTATTAAATATCATAATTTTATGATGAATACCGATGAATCAATTTCTGACATGTATCTCAAGTTCAATGAAATATACAACACCATGAATACACTTGCAAAAGAAAATTGATGACAAGGATCAAGTAATCATACTTTTAAGATGTCTACTAGATAGATGAATAGTAACCTCTATTTCCATCAGATAATCTTGTGAAATTAGTAAGTTTTCAGTGAAGGGAATCATTGGAAAACTCACAATGTATGAAGAGGAGTAATAAGTGAACAATGAAGAAAATAATGAACCCAAAATAAAGTTAATATACTTTAATACTACCGACTCAAAATAAAAAGAGAAGATCAAATCTGAGAGTTCAAGTGATGATGAATCACCATATGATAGTGATGAGGAAATGAACCATATAGCTATAAATCTCAAAAAGTTCTATTAGAAGAATAAATTCTTAAAGAAATATAATTATAAAGGTAATTATGATAATAAGGGAAATTATAGAAAGGAGTGGGAAAATGATCATTCCACCAATGAAATAACCTGCAATGAGTGTAAAAGGAAAGGAAATGTCAAATAAAACTATTCAAAACTTAAATATAATAAAAAGTATGAGGAAAAAGTTAACATCTATAAAATGTCTAAGAAATCCACATGGAGTGCCTTAGAGGATAGTTCAAGTGATTTTGATTATAGAAGAGAATTCAAAAATGATATCCAATATGTGTTTCATGACCAACACATCTGATGTATCAAATATTTTTCCCACATCTTCTGAACATATTTATAATAATTAAAATTATGAAGAAAATATGACCACTGATGATATATTTGAATACTATAATATACTGTAAGATATATTTAATGAATTTAAGGATAAATATAAAATTTTAAAGAAGTATATGCTTTTTATACTCAATTTAAAACCTATTTTACTGTAGAGAGGGATAAAAATTCTAAACTATTAAAATAAAACAATGAACTTAAATTGTCTAATAAGCAATTAAAGAAATATCTAGAGAGATTTAGTAATGGTAAAAATTATAACCCAAATTCTTAGTAAAAAAAGCACACCTAAAAACACTATAGATTTTGGTTATCAACCTGGAAAGAGAAGGATTTATAAAAATAAATTTATCCCAAGTTCTAGTTCTACCAATTATGTAAACAACTCTTACTAATATGAACCCATTAAGGTTTTTATTTATGAAATTTTAAGATCTTATTATGGGAAACTAATAAAAAAATTGTGTATTATGAAATATTTTATTACTAAGATTTATAGACCCAAGAAAACATGGGTACCAAAATCATTTTTGTTTAAAATTTTACATAGGAAACTTTCTTAAAGAGTACCAATAAGAAATTATGGTATTTGGATAGTGGATGTTTCATAAAAATTATTAGGGAATACTCAAGTTTCAATAACCTAATCAAATTATATGGTGGATATTTCACTTTTGGTGATAATACCAAAAGAATAATAGTAGGAATCAGTCAAATTGGAAACTTTTGTACTGTTTTAATTTATAAATTTTTATTTTTAGATGGAATAAAGTATAATATTTTTAGAATATCATAGTTTTATGATGATTATTATCATGTTAAGTTGGAAAATAATGCTTGAAAATTATTTTATGCAAAAAATACTTTAGTTTTTACTGCGTTTTGAAATTATAATGTATATTTTGTTGATTTGTATTATTTATTTTCTAAAAAAATTTCTTATTTAAGTGAATTTCACAAAGAGAATTGGATTTTGTATAGGATATTAGGCCATTGAAATATAAACTCACTTATAAAGATAACTAGGAAATGATAAGTCAAGGATCTTCCTAAATTATAATTCCCAGCAAAAAAAGTCTGCAATCCCTGTAAAAAAGTGAATCAACATAGAGTCTCTTTCAAACTAAAGAAATAAGTTTCAACTTCTTAACCTTTAGAGTTGGTTCACATGTATTTTTTTGTACCATCTAGAGTTTTTAGTTTACCAGGAAAACATTATTTCTATGTTATAGTGGATGATTATTCAAGATATACATGGGTGTTTTTACTTATTCATAAAAGTGAATATCTTTCCTATTTTTCCAAATATTTTAAATTTGTTGAAAATTTTATTGGGATTAAAATTAAGACCTTAAGAAGTAATCATGGTTGTGAGTTTGAAAATAAATATTTTGAATCATTATACTCAAAATATGAATATAGTCAGAATTTTTTTGATCCTAAGACCCCATAACAGAATAGTGTAGTATAAAGGAGAAATAGAACCCTTCAAGGGATTTCTTAGACCATTCTTAATGAGTATGATTTACCTGTTTATTTTTGGGAAGAATTTATAAATATAGGTTTCTATATTATTAATATAGTTTTAATTAGACTACTTGTAAAGAAAACCCATTATGAATTATGGAATGGTAGAAAACCAAAAGTTAATGACTTTATAGTTTTTGGTTTTAAAGTATTTATACTCAATAAAAAGGATATTTTTGACAAATTTTCATCCAAAATCGTTGAATTATTTTTCCTTGGATATTATACATTCATTAAATTATATAGGGTATTCAATAAAAAGAAAAATATTGTGAAAGAATATGTAAATGTCAAGTTTGATGAAACAAATACACATGATCCTAAGATATATTTAGAAAATCTTGAGGATATCCTATTAAATTGAAATATCAATTCCAAGCCTAGTGGAAATTGTATCAAAATTTTTACAGAAAAATCTCCCAGTTATGAGGAACAGCTTGAATCTGAACATGTAGATGAAAATGAAGTGTCAAACACATATATCCTTAGAACTATTAAGACTCATAGATATAATCCTTTATATAATTTTAGGAGACCTAGATAAGGGAAAAAAGATATGAGATTCTCTTAGAAACCTAGTAGAACATCAATATTTCTTATCATAAATTAAAGCAAAGAATATCATAGAAGTAATTGATGATGAGTTTTGGGTAATAGCAATGCAAGAAGAATTTAATTAGTTTGAAATAAATTGAGTCTAGGAACTAGTTAAAATACCCAAGGACTACCTAAATATTGGAACTAAATGGGTGTTTAGGAATAAAGTAGATGATCCAGGAACTATAATTGTAAATGAAGATAGATTGTTTATGCAATAATATAATTAAGAAGAAATTATTGACTACGAGGAAACCTTTTCTCCAGTAGATAGATTTGAAGCCATTAGAATGTTTCTTTCCTATATAGAAAATTTTGATTTAATATTATATCAAATGTATATTAAGAGTCCATTATTAAATGGTTATATATTTGAGGATGTTTTTGTGGAAAAACCCCTAGATTTCAAAACCCTCACTTTCCAAATAATGTTTTTAAATTAACAAAAGATTTATATGGTTTAAAAAAAGATCCTAGAGATTGGTATGATAGACTCAACTATTTTATGGTTTCAAAAGGTTTTTCAAATGGTATAAATGATCCTAATTTATTTATTAAAATATTTTTAAAATATTTTTTAGTAGAGCAAATCTATATTGATAATATTATCTTAGGATATTCAAGAAATTATTTTTATACTAAAATTTAAAAAATTATGAAAAATGAATTTGAAATGAGTTTGATCGGTGAAATTAAATTATTTATTAGTTTTTAAATTTTTCAAAATAAATATATAATTATTTAAAACCATAGTAAGTATACTAAATATATTTTAAAACATTTTGGTATGGATAGACCTAAAGGTAGTGATACTCCCATGAGTACAAGCTGTAAATTGGATATTGATGAAACTAGGAAACTTTTTGATCCAATAACTTATAGAGGTATGATTGAAAGATTACTATACATAACTTCTAGCTATCCATATATAATGTTTAGTGAATATATGTGTGTCTATTTTCAAGAAAACTCAAAATACTCACATTTACTTGCTGTTAAAAGAATTTTCAAATACCTCAAAAATAAATCCAATTTATGATTATTTTTAGTTATTCAAATATAGATTTTAGTGGATGTAATATGGATAGAAAAATCAAATTTGGAATATGTCACTTTTGGGAAAGTATCTAGTTTCATAGAGCAATAAGTAACAAAATTTCATTGCATTATCCACCACTAAAGCTAAGTACATAAATGCATGAATTTGTTGTACATAGATTATGTAGATGAAACACAATTTACTAGACTATAAATATCAATTATAACATGTCCCTATAAAATGTAATAATATAAGTGCTATAAAAATTTCCAAGAAACTTATGTCTCACTCTAGGATAAAATATTTTGATATAAGAAATCACTTTTTAAGATACCATTTTCACAAGGGTGATATAAATCTTGATTTCATTAGTACTGAATATTAGCTTGTTGATATATTCAAAAATACCTTGAATTTTAAGATAATGATCTATATCATAAAAGAACTTGGAATGATAAGTTTTGGTTAGTCTTCTATTTTTAAATTTACTTTGTTTCTGGTAGAAAAAAATCACGTGATCAGTGCTACCATTATACATGCTACTATTAACTGATATACCATCATATAATATACCTTTTATGATCTACCATTGGTATACTACCATGAGTATCTATCGTTTAGTTTATACCATTACTATACTATAACATAATGCTACCGTGTCTATTCTACCATTGCTTGATACCGTTGGACCTATTATTTCAAATACCACAATTCCTATTATTTGTAATTAAAAGTATTATCTTATCCTATTTTTATTATTATCATTATTTTTATTTTAAACTTAATCTTTAAATACTTAAATGATAAATCTACCTAAATATGAGTTTGAGGAATGATTTCTTATGAATTCCTCCTTTGCAGCCTTTCACCTCCTCTCTTTTTATCTCAACCCTCTTCCTTTGACCTTCAACCTTTTAACCCATTCAAAAATTGTGTGAGTGAATCATCCCTTTGGATTGATTGATGAGTTTCAACCTTTGAATAAGTCAATTGGAGAATTGAGCCAACCTGTAGGACTGAGAAATCCTAATCGTGTGTCCGGAGTTGTTATTGATGATAAATATGTTGAATCCACTTGATTGTATTAAAAAAAATCACTTAGGTGGAATGTGATTCAGAACCAGGATTGAGATGAATGGTTTTCATGGAATGATCCTCCATTCTACCATAGGTTGGTTCATGATTTCTACTTGTTTTCTAACTATGAGTTTAAAGAAAAGAAGGATGTTATAAGAACTATAGTGAATGTAAAATAACTTATTTTATCTCTTAAGTAGTGGGATAAAAATTTGAATGTTCCTCATAAAGTTATATACGAGGACTATCAAGGATCATTTCCCATTAATCGTGAATTTTTTTTAATAGAGGATGCACTTCTTGATCTCACTGGGAGTGAAACTATCAGAAGGCCTACTTCTATTGAATTATATAGTGAATATCATATTTTTTTTAAGTTCATTCAACATATGCTATGTCCTAGGAAGGTATAATTTATAATAACAAGATATCAATATATTTTCTTCTTGTTTATTATGAAAATAGATGACAAGATTAATATTTATAGATATCTAATGGTATATATTATATAGATGTGAAATACCTTCTAGATATCAAACTCTATTGCCTACCCTAATATGATCTATTCTATGTTGGAATCTAGAGTTCTTGTTCCTGAACGATAATAACAAGTGACTAAGTTTGTTCGTTTTTATCTTAGTAAAGTAACTTAAAAAAGAATGAAAGTGAACTAGAATCCAGGATTGAAAAATGGGTAGTAGATAATGATAATTTGTATGAGAATTTAAACCCAGTATAATACCCTTCTAGACCAAGAGATATGGTTGGCCCTGTCTTGGTTCCAGACGAGGTTTAAAAGTATTCTTTAGATGAGGAAGTTGAGGATGAGGTTGAGAAAATGGAAGAAAAAAATGATGTGGAAGAGTCTGTACCTATTTCAATGGAAGAGGGAAGTGCTTCTAACATTGTCAGGAGTCCAAATGTATCTTATGGATCTCATAGTAATCCTCTCACCCTTCCCTCTGGAGAGAGTTTTATATAAAAATAGGATGAAAGATAAGAGACTAGAGTCTTTAATGGTGATAAATTTGAGAGATCTACTTCAGAGACTCTATAGGTTGTTGTCGAGACTTATGATATCTCTAGGCATGATAAAGATGAAGACGAGGAATAAAAATCCTCTCAGACTACCTCTAAGTATAATAAATATGCTATTGAATAAGGGAAAAAAATCTCCATATGATTCAATGAATGGGGTTGATGGTACATCAACTCATGGGGTGAACTCCCAAGGATATACCATGATTGGATTATATTATAATGATTCTTATGATGATGTTGATGCTGAGTTGATTAGATCCACAATGAGAGAAGATTTATAAGTTTTTATGGGTGATATCTCTAATTACCATCAGGATGATCTTTTCCAGATTAAATATCATGGTGAGAACATTTATAAGTTGGTTAGAGAGTGATTAAATTTGGATAGAAGTGATAGATAAACAATCACTATAGCTATCAAGTACTATCTGTCTAGGATTTATATCAAGCATGAACTTAATTATCACATTAAGTTCTTGGATGAGAATCTGAGAATACCTCATGTGACCAGGGACTTCATAGAGCAAGTGACCTAGTAAGATTATTTTCACCCCTACTCAAGTTGTTTAGGGAAGATAAGGTTGACCTTTTCAAGGCTATGGAGCATGGTGGTCAGGTGATCAGTCAGTTTGTAGAGTTTATCGAATCATTTTTATATACCCCCAAGTATACTATCATTTCATCAACTACCATTCATTTTAATTCCTCACTCTATGCACCCTTATCATCACCCCTACAGACCACCTCTATTGTAGTTAGTCTATTTGGAATTACACCGGTTGAGGCTATGAGGCATCTTAGACCGGTTGTGTTCAGGCCTCCTGCACCTCCTCCAGATTCTTCATCTTTTCCTCCTATTACTGAAAAAGGAAAGGAGATAGTGGATCCTACTTATACCAATGATAAATATGATTCTTATTAATCTAATTAGGATTTGAAAAGGCTTGTATATTTTTGATATTTCTTTTCTTATGTAACCTTTTTACCTTTTTAGTCAATGGAAATATTCTCTTTATTCATATTTGTCTCCTATTTATTTTAATCTTGTTATCAAGTTTTAATAATCCTAAAAGAATGAGAATAAGTGAATTGAATCTATCTTACTTGTATGCATTACATAAAATCTTTTATTGATTAAACAAATTATAATTGTTTTTATATGTTAAATATTTTTTTGTATGATTGTAAATGTCATGATTTATGATCATAAAAAATGGGGAGATTGTTGGATTAGTTCATAACCTATTTATTTTAATCATCCCAAATCATTTTTGTTATGTTTTTAATAAATTTAATGTTTATGATAGTCAACTATATCCTGGAAAAAATAAACAAAACTGGTTAAGTCTTAATCTACCATCACCTTTTACCATTAGTTAAAATGATCCATTTTTAGATGAAGTGAGCTACTTCTTGTAGATACCACCAGTTAAACACTGCTACCTCTAGTTCACTATGTCACCACCACTAAAGAGCATTGATCATAGAGTGCTTCTAATATTAAATTGAGCTATCGTTATGTGATTCTACTTCCAATTTGTGATACTATTGAGTGGAGCTACCACCAGGAGATACTGCTATAGTTAGGTGCATCTAACAATAAGTGTTTCTACCACCAGAAGTATATACTATTGGTTATACCATTAGGTGAATCTACTGTTAGTTCAAAGTGATACCTCTAGACATACCTACATCTAAGGATCTACCTCCAAGGGAATCTACCATTAGGGATTTCTACCACCAGTTTTGTTACTGTATATTTCAAGAATTAATTTCAAAATTAACTCTCCAATAGCTAGTTTAAGCATTCAATGCTAGACAGAGGCATGTGTATTTAAGAATTATTGTTCTAAAAAAACTTGATGGAGGTCTTAAAGAGAAAGTCATTCTTCCTAGATTTTTTTCTTAGTATGAGGATCTAGATTATCTTATTATTTCCCTACAATGGATAATTGGTCCATCTAGAATGCTATAAATTTAGAAAAAACCCCTCATGTGTGAGAGCATGGATGAATATTGAAATATAAATTCACATATCCTAATATATATAGAATCTTTGATATACATATGTGTGTAAGAACACATACTGAAAATAAAATATTTTTTTAAGACCTATACGCTACTTTGTTTTCCTACATTTTTATGCAACCTTAGTTGATCCTTGGTAAGGAAGTATTTAGAGTATCTTGGAAAACCAAAGATATTCATATTGAGCTATGTCATATATTCACATTTCTATTTCTTTTCTCTTTCTATTTTAGTATACTTTCAAGTTGTGTTTTTGTTTTACTTTTTTTATCTATAAAACATAGTCCCTTGCAATAAATTTGAGAGTTCTTGACACACCCTCTTAATTATTTTCATTTATACACCCATGTATAACTGTGAAAGAGTATATGTGTGACCCATATATCTTTTATCCCATAAATAACTATGAAAGAAAATTTTTACTATATGGATTGGTGAAATATTGTGTAAAACTTTATCTAGGTTGCATATCGGTTTATTTTATAATATACTTCTTAGAAGTGGGTGATTTCCAAGTGGAGGGGATTATGTATCGACTTGAGACTGAACCCATTGTTTAAAATTACACTGTAACTAATTTTTTATGTTTTATTTTTTATTTTCTTTTTTTATAATAAACAAGTTTCTATTTTTTAAATTATTAAACAAAAATTTACTAAGACAGTTAACATAAATTAGTGTTTTATATATAGTGTTTTTTATGAGTAAATGAGTTTCAAAAGTTAATGTATTTTAGAAATTATTTTTAACTAATATTTGAAAAATATTTTGAGAATATTTTCTAAAGAAAAAATTGTATAATTCTTATATTTTTTTAATTGGGTGTTTTTTTATCAAATTGGCGGATATATGTTTTAAAATTATTTTTAACATAAATTTTATTGGAAAATCAATTCTCCCCCCTTTTGAGTTTTCCAATGGGACCAATAATATAAAAGGTGAAAGAATGATCCTTATACTATGTATTTTATATTTCTAATGTAATATGATAATTATGTATGCATCTAGTTTTCCAGGATTTCTAAACTGATCGATCTTGCATAGTGATACCCCTTGTATATATGATAATGTTATAAAGTGGACACCATATCTGGGTTACTGTATTTGGGGTTATTATAGTTGGTATCAAATAAAGTTTAGTAGAAACATTGGGAACTAGATTTTATATTAATGTAGATTTCATGCTAATTTTGGTAATACCTTATAGTATTTGAGAAATTTTACTATTAGAGAGATTTTTATTTTATAGATCATTATTGATGATGATTATGAGCTAAATCATCATGTTCCATTATTTAGTGATGGATCCTAATGGATCAAAGACAATCAATACCCATGCTCAATATAGGTATTTCCCTATTGAGAAAGTCAATACAATTGGTGTTGGATTTGATAAGATCATATTCATATTAAGAAAGCTAACCCAGGTTATGAATAATAACTTTTCACATATGGAGAAACATGATGTTCTACAATAAGATAACCCTATATTGGTTCATTTCATACGATAAAATCCTCTATATTTTAGTGAAAATACTAATCTATTGGTAAATGAGTAATTAATTAAGTCTCATGAAAATATATTTCTCACACTGAGATGCAATGAAATAGAAAAGGTTATACTGACAGTGTATTATCTTAGAGGTGATACTGATCAATGGTGGTTATTGTTCTAGGATACTAGGGAAGAAAAAGATATATAAGACATGGAATAGCGATATTTTAAAGTAATATTATTTGAAAAATATTTCCCTCATGAGAAATGAAATGAAAAAAGAGAAATATCATCATCTTGAAGAAAAAGGATGAAGAAAGTGTTGCGGAGTATGAGAATACATTTACAAGACTATCCAAGTATGCTATGAATTACATACATAATCCAGTGAGAAATATCAACCATTTATTTGAAGGCCTTAACCCAAACCTCAAAAGGGAATTGGTTTCTCAATTTTTTTCATTATATAATGAAATAGTATTACATTCCATCAATAAAAAGAAGTAATTTTCTAGATCCTATATATTTAAGAAAAATAAATAGAAGAAGAGGTCATTCATCCACCAAGACAAAGTTAAAATTTTAAATAGAAAAAGAACAAATAATTTTCCATCATGTGAAAATTGTGGAAAGAAACATCCTAAAAAATTATTAAAGGGAATGAAATTTTGTCACAAGTGTAGAGATAAGGGTCATATGAATAATGAATCGAAGGGAAAGAAAGATACCAACACTATCCAGTAATTCAAATATAAATAAATGTGGAATTATTCAAACCAATGTCCCAATCATCAAGAGAACTTACCGTAAAAGAGGCTCAGGGGAGAAGGACAAGTTTATTTAACCACTACTACTGAGATTTAAGTTCTTAAAGATGTGGTGGTAAGTACTTTAGTCATAGCCTAAAATTTAACTAATGATTTATTTGATTTTGTATCTACATACTCTCTTCTATCTTCCATATTTTTTTGATAAAATTAGATATTTCCCTATCACCTTAATAAAGGAGTTGTCAGTCAAAACTCCTAGTGGAAATATTACAGCCATACAAATGTGTTAGTTAGTTCCCATTATAGAACATAAACATGCCCTATTTGAAAACTTAATTATTGTTTTTGTGGTTGATTTTGATATAATTATTGGTATATATTGGATTTAAAAATATAATGAAAAAATTTATTTCCAAGTGAAGTAAATTATGATTTGTGATAAAGATATAGAATTCCTTATCATTAAAGGGGATACTTCATCATCAAATTCCAATCTAGATCCACCCCCAGTAGCTCTTATGAATGATATTTTTAAGGGAAATAATAGACATAATCTATGGATGGAAAGAGTAATATTAAAATTGAGGATGTAGCTATTGTACATGAATACATTGATGTATTTTCTGATGAATTACCCAAACATCCACCAGAACTTGAAGTTTATTTTTTCATTTATTTTTCCCTGAAGAAAGACCTATATCAAATGATACATATACAATAGTTGTTGTAAAATTAATGGTGTTAAATAAACAACTATATAAATTGTGTGATAAGGGATTTATATGACCTAGTGTTTCACAATGGGGATCCCCTATTCTTTTCATTAATAAAAAATATGAATCTATGAGGATGTGAATTTATTATAGGGAAATCAATGATATTACTAAAAAGAACAAGTGTCCTCTGTCTCACATTAATGTCTTGTTCAATCAAATTTATAGAGCTAAATAATTTTCAAAAATTGACCTTTATTCTGGGTATCATAAATTGAAAGTAAATAATGAAGATATTTTGAATACAAAATTTTGTATGAGGTATAGAAATTATGATTTTACAATAATTCTATTTGGATTAACTAATTCACCCTCAGTTTTTATGGATCTAATGAAAAAATTATTCAAGGAATATTTGGATAATTTTGCTGTGGTATTTATTGATGATATATCAGTGCACTCTAAGTATTATGAGGACCATGAAAACAAGTTTCATATCATTCTTGATACTCTTAAAGAAAATATGTTATATTAAAAATATAGCAAGTGTGAATTCTATCTTTATAAAGTTTCTTTTCTTGAATATATTGCCTCAAAGGATGAAATATTAGTTGATACTACAAATATAAAGGTAGTCAAAGAATTTCCTATACCAACAAACATATCTGAGGTATATAATTTCATTGGATTGGTAGGTTACTATCCGCGATTTGTTCAAAATGTTACCCAATTGGATAACCCATTAACCAAGATTACATGAAAAGGTGTTAAGTTCACATTGAAAAAGGAATGTGATGAATGTTGTGATGAATTGAAGATGATATTTTTTGAATGCTTTAATTTTTACTTTACCATCATTAAATTATTAATTTATGATATATAGAAATGCATCAAATAAGGTAATTGGTTTTATACTTATATATAAGGATAAAGTTATTATCTATACATAAAGGTATTTAAAAACTCATGAATAAAACTATCTAACTCATGATCTTGATATGTAATATGTAGTTGTTTATTTGAAGATATGGAGAAATTATCTCTGTGGTGAAATATGTGATATATACAAAAACCATAAAATCCTAAAATAAATATTTTTATAGAAAGATATCAATATGAGGAAAAGGTGATGGATTGAGCTAATCAATAATTATTATTTCTTAATAAACTACCACCCAAGGAAGGAAAATATGGTAGAGTATTCTTTTATTAGGAAATATCACAGGGTCCTAATCAAATTAAGGATTAAAAGGGATCCTATGTTCACATATTTAGTAAAGATGAATATGGAAATTATTAAATAAGGGGAAACATTACTCCTTTTTCAAATTATTTTCTAAACCATATTTATTGTAAAATATAAAAAGTCCTAAATCTAATGATGAGAATTTTCAAAAGAAAATTAAAGATGTGTATGATGGGAAATTGGAAGACTTTATATATGAAGTTGGTGTTTTGAAATTTGGAAATAAGATATGTGTTCCATCAATATTTGAGCCTAAAAAGTAATTATTATATGATGATCATGGATATAATTTCTTTATACACCTCAGTAGAATGAAGATGTATAAATATTTGAAGGAAATTTTTTGGAGGGATAATATGAAGTGGGAAATTAATAATTATGTGTTTAGATGGTTGGTTTTTCAATAGGTGAAGGTTGAGATAAAAAATCCAAGATGACTCATGCAACATCAACCTATTCCTATGTGTAATTGGGATAACATTACTATGGACTTCATTATCAGATCACCAAAGACTACAATAAAGAATGATTCAATATGGGTTATTGTAGATCAACTTACCAAATATGCATATTTCCTCACTATAAGAGAAGATTTATCTCTTGATTTCCTTACATGAATCTATATTAATAAAGTTGTAAGACTTCATGGTGAAAATATTTCAAATATATCTAATCATGATCCATGATTTATATTGAAGAAAAATCTTCACAAGGTTATTGATACTGAGCATCATTTGAGCACTGATAATCACCCTCAAACTGATGGATAGTCCAAAAGGACTATTCAAAATTTATAAGACATGTTGAGGTTATTGTCACTTGACTATCAAGGTATGTGGGATCAATATTTATCATTAGTGTAATTTACCTATAAAAATAGCTTCTATTAAAGTATCCAAATGGCACCATATGAATAATTATATGGAAATATATTTTGTACTCCAACTTATTGGGATAGAGTTGGCGAAATAAAGCTTGTGGGTCTAAAGATTGTTGATGAGATGGCTAATGTAAAGACTATTCAAACCCATATTAAAGAACCTCAAAGAAGGAAAAAGATTTATGCTGATAACTAAAATAATGATTTGGAATTTCAAGTGGGAAATCAAATTTTACTAAAAATAACTCAATGGAAGGGTGTTATAAAGTTTTTTAAGGAAGGAAAACTTAGTCCCAGGTACATTGGACCTTTTGAAATTTTGGAAATAATTGGAGCTTTGAATTACTATTTAGAAATGCCATGACGCCTCTCTAAAGTACATGATGTGTTCCATGTATCATAGTTGAGGAAGTACATACCAAAACTAGTGCATGTGATCACCTTTAAGGAAATAGAGTTGGAACCTGATTTATCTTACTGCAAAGAGAATATTCATATTCTAGACACTAGATAATAACTATTGAGGAATTAAACAACTCAGCTAGTAAAGGTATATTAGAGAAATAATAATATAGAAGAGAAGATATGGGAACCTGAAGAAATTATGATGAATAACTACCCAAATATGTTCATGAGGTGACATTTTGGGAAATTTTGAGGACATATTTATTTAAAATAGGGAATAATGTAACGTCTGAGCTTCAATTATAGCAAGCTTTTATTTTTAAAGAAACAATAACACAATATACATAGTTTTATTCAAGAATGTGATTAAAACCTAAATTATCAAATTTTATAAATTGAATTTTATTAAATTAATTTTATTTTTTAAATCATTATATCAAATTAATTTATATTGGATTTTTTGGATTTTTTTGAAATGATTGACTTTTCAGTGAATAATGAAAAATACCGATTTTTCAAATATTTCCTTTTATTTTTATTAAATAATTTAATTTAAAAGATAAATTATATTTAGGATTTGGTATTAAGGTAATATATGAAACATTTTATTTAGAATAATATATTTTTAATTAATAATTTTCACGATTTCGATATAAGTTAAATTTTATGCTTAAAAATGAATTTTTCTAAAAAAAAATTCATTGCATTTTAAGAATTTACATTAAAATTATTTTTTTTCTACTTTTAGAAGTTGAATATAAAAAAATTGATATCATAATTTGAATCATGAGGTTCAAATTTGGTAAATAGTTCCCCTTTATATTTAGGCATTATGAATAGAAACTGTGGAAAAATGTATCACATCGGTAAAGAGTAAAGTGGGTAATTAAGGTTAAAAATAAGGTGAAAAGACATTAAAAATAAACCCAAAACTTGAATTTATTTCATTTTATGGAAATAATTCAGCCTTATACATTCCAAATTATAATATTTCGCATTTTGGATCCATTTTTCCTTAGTAATGACATTTATATTATTTTAAGTAATGAAAATTCCAAAATATTAGTCTCTTGCTTTTAATTTATTTTCTATGTTCAAATAAAGAAAATAATATGTTATTAATGAATATAAAAGAATATTTTGAGAATAATTTATTTATTTTTACCATGGAAAATTATTTTTAGTTTTTAGTGAGTGGATAATTATCTTAAATGCTTATGCAACACCAATACAATATTTATTCAATTGTCAGAAAAATAAAATAAATGTTTTTAAAAATATTAAAAGTAATAAAATTTTATTGATTTATAGTTTCCTAAGAATTATATATATATATGACATATTATAATTTTTTTAAAATTCTCTATTTTAATTACATATTTGTCTTGAGGTCTTTAATGTTAAATTAAATGAATAGTGTCAAAAATGACATTATTGATATCTTAAGAAAATAATATTTTATTATTATTTTTTAAAATAATAAAAATCATGAAATAGGATAATTAGGACTATAAATGGTAAAAAAATTCATCTCTTTTTTATTTATGATCAAATTACTACCTTATAAGTGAAATTGTAATGCTTTAAGATTTAAAAAGTCGTTACTGCGGTTAAAATTAAAATTGGTTAACCGAGGGGTTAAACCAAAAGATAAGGTTTAAAACAATACTAAAACCTATATAAATTTAATTTATTGAGGATATTTTTACCTTATGCTCTTTTTATTCAAATCTCTATCCATTTGGAAGCATTTTTCTTGAGAGTGACTTAATTATATTTTAATCTTTTTAGAAATTCCAAGTGTGTCCTTTCTGTCCCTTATAAAAGGAAATACCTTTATATTAATCCTTATACAAGTTATAGAGGTTTTGGTCTTTCCAAAATACCAATCTATATCCCTTAATAGAATATCTAAAAGAATTCTACTGAACAATAGATAGTCATTTTTACTGACTCTTTCAAATTTCTTTCTTCTTCTACTTCCTCTAAATATATTGTAACCATTCTAAAATAATGATTCCATTATCATCAATATAATTAAATGTTATTATGATTATGGGACAACCTATTTCCACCTCATTTTCATCTTATGTAATGTTAAAACATCACTTGTGCGTACATACAACTTACCATCTCCACATAGCGGTGTAATCCATTTTTTATCACCATTTTACTTGGATGGTTATAAAGATAAAAATAATGAATATATATGATATTTATGACATAATTATGATTCTAGTATTATAATATCATACCAACATTACTATATTTCAATCCTTTGGAAAATGATAATGTCGCTCTTGTGTACGTGTGGACTACCACCTCCGTAGAGCGATGTGTTCCATTTCCATTTACGCTTTATATGGATAGTAATAAGGATAGATTTAATATATATATATATGATATTTATATCATGATTAACATTATGGAAATGATGGAACCATAATCAAATTATAATAATAGAAACTTCCATGACAAAACATACATGAGAAAATAAAGCACTTAACACCAGAAACAATGATTATAATGAAATATTGTTAGAGAACGGGGGATAATATGTTATAAGAGGTTCATATAAGATATTATAAATATGAATATGGTTCCATAATAAATTAATAACATGTCTAAAACCATCATACAAGAGGTTAAATCATGTTTAACTAAGGAGAAACATGAGGTAAGTGATTTTCTAATGTCCCATATTTTCTATGTATTATTTTTAAATATTATATGGATTAATTTTGAGACCAAACACTGAGACGGTGTGCGATTATGAGGTCTGGTGTGCCTATAATAAATGTTTGAATAATATTAAAATATTAAATAGCATGTGCACACATTTTTATTAAAAAAATGGAATAAATTCTAAAAACATTCCTGGATCAGAAATTCGAGGGCACAACTGCGTTCAGAGCAACGACTTTACCCTAGACACAACCTAACATCGGCCGACGCGGGTTAGCTGTGAAAAGTAGTTTTAGAAATTTTTCATGAATAAAATAAATTGTGAATTTATTTTATTTTATTGTTTTGTAGATGCATCGACGTAGTGACGCTTCTTATTTTAAGTGATTCTTTAGGTAGGGATCCAAGGTTAGGCTCATAACCCTAAAAATTACCTGGAGGCTCTGGAGAGAAACCCTGGAGAATTCTATCATTAGTGACGATAGAGACTTGGATTGAGGATCATTCTTGATGGTATTTTCCAACAGAAATCGGTCTTCAATAGTGAATGATCCAATTCCCAGGTAGGTCATGTTGTTTTGATATTCTTTTCCCCATTCTTAGATTCAACAATGAACACTGACCAACCAATGAACAAGGTTGATCCATGGTTTGATCATTCTTATGGGATGGGTTTTAATTATAGGATTTATGGGGTTGATTATTATATTTATTTTATTGTTGATCATTATTATGACAACGAATCGAGGCCAGAATAAACAATGGTCGAGGTTCGGTCCTCGGGTTTGTTCCATGTGAAATTCTATCCTCCATTTTCTACGCGTGTTCTTCATTTTTCATGGGGTTACGAATGAATGATCATTGAATCTTAATTTCATGGTGAAATGATTCAAAATTGAAGATCAAACACTAGGATGACCTAGCGGAGGTGCGATGGTGACAACGAGAGACGAATCAAAGCGATTCAGGAGATATCGTTCTTCATGTAGTTTTCATTGAATGGATTTAAAGTTGTTTTCCGAGCCTATTAAAGGCCCGAAATACCTAAATTTGGTTTTAAGGTGATGAAAAAATCCCAGATCAAGAGTTTCAAGGTGAAAGGACCACCAGAGTGGAACCCAGAAGATCAATTGAGGTGGGGGAGGAAGAACTCACTATTTTGAAAAATCTCGACGAACACGGCGTGTAACCCAAGGATACATGGTGTGTGGCCCCCACTGAGTGGAGGCTAGGGTTTTAGGATATTGTTAAATGTCACACAACATGTGACCCTAGCATAATGTGTGTAGGACCTTCCCAAAGACTCAACATGTATCTTAGGAGATATAGGGACATGAGGTGGAGTACATGGGTTGCCAACATGGCATATACCCCACCACACAACTTGGAATTGTCCAAGTACATGGAAAACCCCATGTACTAGTACATGGGAAAAGCGAAATGGGTTTATAACCTATACTAGAACATGGTCTTAGTATATGGGTGGACCCTGGATGGAAGGACATGGAATGTGACTTCTTCTACACACCGTGTACCCATATTCTACACGACATGTTCTGATGACATGGGCCATTGTACACGGGTAGTACCTGGGGTCAAGAGACATGACATGTGACCCTACTACACACCATGTATACCTTTATACATGGATTGATCCAATTTTACAACATATCTTGGATAAGTTTCCTTAAGGTTTTATTCCCTTATCATTTCCATGAAGGTAGGTAGGAATCATTTCATACTCATAAGACTATGATCCCTTTAGTAGGACATCCTAGATAGATTTTTTTGAATCCCCCCAAGAGGTCCAGAGTAGGATCCTCTATTCATTATTTATGCCCTAGGTAGAGTCTTTAGTATTGACATGACCAACTTCATCGGACATCAATCCTCTACTTAGCAGGTTAATCCAGATAGAGTTGTTGGTATCACCCCATAGACCTGGTTCTGATCCTCATCTATGGTATCATATTCTCTTCAAAGCTATCTGTGTATCTCTCTCATAACGGTTCCCGATGAACAAAACTTCTCATATGGACTTCATTAGTGCTATCATACCCAGGAGTGTGTTCTCACAGATGAGTGCTTCATGGAATCTTTAAGAAGAATCCCTAGTTTTGGTATGAGGTAGTTGTGACTTACCTATAAACAATGTGTCTTAGATTGAGTATATCTAGATATTCTTATATGTGTTGTAGACATATAATTGTGTAGAACTGACTGTATCTATCCTTTGTGTATTTCTTTGTGCTTTTAGGGTTTTCTATTGAGTATTGTTATACTCAGCCCTACACGGGCTTTGCTCGCACATGTCATGTCTTATACAGACGAGCGACCTTTTGATAGAGTCCTATGTAGACCAGGACTAGACAGAGCTTTGTGAGATCAGGTAGGTTGAGGAGTGTTCCTATGACTACATACAAAAATCCCAATACATTTTCTTACAGGTTTGACTTGTGGTTATAGACTTCTTTTTGGTGGGCTTGCATTCCGTCCTGGTTTACTTTACTGCAATTTACTTTCCTGTCATACTCTAGTTGGGATATAGTGGTATTCATGCATTTAGTTCTTAGTGGTTTTTACATTTCATCATTTTGTGGGCTTGGAGATGTGTGCATGCATATTAGTACATAGGTAATGCCTCCCATGTTAGTGATATGCTTACTCGGTGTTAGTCACCATCCCCTGACATATTGGAGGTGAGCCTGGGGAGTCACAATCGGGACCCACTGGGACAGATCGTGACATAGTGGTATCAAAGGTGGTCAGTGCTACTTTAGGGTTAGGTGTCTGTGAGATTGGTTTGGGGAAACAATGTTAAGTGTTTTGAGTTCGTATTTTAGGCCAGGGACTCTAGTGTTGGTGTGGGTGGACAATGTATTCATACACCAGGAATATGATAACCTAATTTTTGACTCGGTAAATGAGAACATTGGTTTCAGGGAAAATAATAGTACATGCATCATATTGGAATGGGTTGTGGTTCCATGTCCTTCTTGTGTCAGCTCTCTAGATATACTCATTGAATGTGTTACATCTTGTTTTATTACTAGATTCCCCCGAGATGCATACCATCTAGGATTCAGCAGCTCGATCACAAGGATGACCCCCTCAGTGATGAGGCTTCGATACAGGGACCAGTTCCCCAGATAAGACCTCTAGGTGGAACACTAGCTATACTGCCACCTATAGAGTAGCATTGGTACCCCCAATACTAGCAGACGAGGAGTACAAGATGATTTCACTTCATGAGTTTTAGAGATAGAGACCCCTCAAGTTCCAAGGTGAGCTCGACCCTCAAGCAGCTGAGGAATGGATTTAGGTGGTGACCTGAGTTTTCTTCCTAGTCCAAACACCAACATATCATATGGTGGTACTAGAGGTGAGACTTCTACATGGATTTGTAGGGTGATGGTGGATTTTTTTATATCCATACTCATTATGAGGCAACTCTTTCATGGAAATAGTTCGATCATCTCTTTAGAGAGGATTTATCACCAGTTACACTGAGAGATGTGCGTATACCAAAGCTTCTCTAGCTCCAGCTGGGTAGCATGATAGTGGTTTATTATTCATCGAGGTTCGATAACCTTTACAGGTACTCAATGAATATTTTTAGAGATCAGTACTTCAAGGCTCGAACCTTCAAGTGAGGTCTGTGTAGATATATACGAGCCAATATCATCCCTCTATGCATTCCTACTTATACTGGGGTGCTTGAGTGAGATTTAGTGGTTGAAAGATTATTGGTTGAGAATATTTAGCTGGTGGTAGTCAGTAGTGGATGAGCAGGAGTAGAGAACTCAGCAGTAGGGAGTTGACATCAGTCCCAGGGACCTGGATGTGAGAGATATTTCAGGAGGAAGTCCTAGGATAGAGGATATGCAATTCAGGGCTCATATAGTGGGTCCAGTATGCCTAGGGAGAGGCAGTTCTATTCATGTAAAGGTAGGGGACATCTCGTTTGAGATTGTCCAACCCACCATGCTACTGATAGGGACATAATAGATGGACCACCAAAACAGAGACAATGATAGGAGTAGGCTAATCCATAGTGAATAGAATGTGGAAGACGAGCTAGGAAAGCAGTAGGAGGTGGTTGACATTTAGACATGTTACCACCACCACCCCCAGGTGGTCCACACCAGGATCAGGGAGCTAGAGGATTGTGGATAGGATAACTACATGCGGTCAAGGAATATGACCTAGGGGATCTGGGAATGATTTGAGGTATGGTCTATGTATTTTATAATTTAGATACAGTAATGATAGACCTAGGTTCTAGTCATTCCTTTCTCACCACATATATTTTTTGAGACCTAGAGATTCCAGTTGAACCATTGACTCAACCCTTATACTTGGAGAAACCTATTGGAGAAGACTAAATGATCACACATTTGTGCCAATAGTGTGAACTAAACCTTGGCAGTGAGAGTTTCAGTTGGAACCCCTTGTTGGTAGCATTGAGGTTTTATGGCATCATTCATGGTATGTATTGGTTATCCACAGTCTATGCCTAGATTAACTATTTTAGGTGAAGGATGCGGTATGTCCACAATGATGGAATGATGTTTTCCTTTTTCGGTGAAAAGGAAACCCAAGAAGCATAGGATGGAATCATGCATAGGAGGGTGCAACTAATTACTCATCAGTTGGATAGCCTGATCCTTGCTACAACAGATGTTATGGGCTTCCAATTTCTAGTGGTGATGGTGGAGTATGAGGACGTCTTTACAAAATATGTTCTAGGATTACCTCCCCACTGGGAAATATACTTCTACATTGATTTACACCTTGAGAAGACACCGATATATGCACCAACACATCAGATGGTTCCCGCATAGCTTCATGAGTTGAGGATACAGTTGGAGGACTTGTAGAGGAAGAGCTTCGTGAGACTCAGTGTTTCACCCTGGGCGGCCTTAGTTTTGTTTTACAAAAAGGTATATGAGAGCTTGAGATTATGTGTGGACTAACAATTCTTAAACTAGAAAACCATGAAGAAAAAGTATCCACTATCAAGAATTGATGACCTATTTGATTCGTTGAGAGGGGCATGATGGTTCTCAAAGGTTAAACTCCGATCAGGCTATCACCTGCTATGAGTACTGGATGCATATATACCAAATAAGACTTTCAGATGTTGTTACAGTCACTATGAGTACTTGGTAATTCCCTTTGGTGTGAAAAAATTCCCCAGTAGTGTTCATGGGACTCATGAACCAGATTTTTCATCCTTAGACCGATTCGTGGTAGTCTTCATCAATGGTATCCTTGTATACTTAGTGTCCAAGGAGGAGCATGTGAGACACTTAAGGATGATTCTGGACATACTCAGAGAGAAACATATTTATAGGAAACTCTTGAAGTACCAGTTCTGGATTCAGGTGCTCCACTTTCTAGGAAATGTTATCTCAGCGGATGGAGTTGCAGTGGACCCGGCCAAGGTCCAAGCAGTGTTGGCATGGGAGCCACCTAAGTGCGTGACAGGGGTGAGGATCTTCCTTGAGCTAGCAAGCTATTATCGAATATTTATACCTAATTTCTCCATGATATCAGCATCAATGATAACTTTAACTTGAAGGGGGAGTCCTTTCACATGGACAGAAAAGTGCCAGCAGTATTTTTAGCAGTTGAGGCAGAGTTTGACAAGATCTACAATCTTGAGATTACCAGAGGAGGGTGTTGAGTATGTAGTGTTCTACGATGCATCTAGAACTGAGATTATCTGTGTCTTTATGTAGAGGCAAGTGGTGATTACCTATAGTTCATTCTAGTTGAGACCACATGAGAATAACTACGTGACCCATGATATTGAGTTAGCAGTGGTAGTCTTCGTGTTGAATATGTGGAGACACTACCTGATGGGTGAGTGGTTTATCATCTACTCAAATCACAAGAGTCTCAAGTATATCTTCTCTTAGAAGGATCTAAACTTGAGAAAAAGGTGATGAATATAGTTCCTATTGGACTATGAATTTGAGATTGTCTATACTCCTGGGAAGGGGAACATGGTGGAAAATTCTCTTAGCAGGAGATCTAGTTCAGAATTTCTGAATGAGGCATTCGAGCAGTTAGCTTTGTTACAATTATCCTTTGTGAATGGAGATGGAGTAGCTTACCTCTAGTAAATGGTTGTTACCCCTCCACTCTTACATAAAGTCATGGAGGCACAAATTGGGGATACCAATAGCAAGACTCTACATGATCAGATATCCATAGAGCATGCTCCTAATAGATATTTGAAATGTGGGGAGCACATCGTTCTTTTCATAGGACACACTATAGTAATAGTGGAATTATGTGAGGAGGTTCTGTGGGAGTTTCATACATCCCCTTTGGCGGTACATACTGGTGTGGAAAAAATATACCAAGACCTTTAACATCAGTTTTGGTTTCCAAGGATAAAGAAGGGAGTTGCAAAGTTCATTTCTCGGTGCCTTACTTGTCATCAAGTGAAGGCTGAGCACCGGGTTATAGTGAGTTTAGATCAACCCCTTAAGGTTCCAAAATGAAAGTGGGATGGAATATCAATAGACTTCGTAATGGTTTTACCATGTAGATCTAGGAGACATGATTCAATTTGGGTGATTGTTGACCGACTCACCAAGTCAGAACAATTCCTAGCCATCTAAGAGCAGAGTTTTGTAGAGAGCTTGGGACACCTCTATGTTCAAAAGATAGTCTAAATCCATGGAGTTACATTGACAATTGTTTCATATCACGATGCTCATTTTACATCTCAGTTGTGGAAGGTATTGTAAGAGGCCTTTGAAACCCAGTTACACTTGAGCATAGAATTTCACCCATAGATGGATAGCCAGTCTAAGTTGACCATTCAGGTTCTGGAGGATATACTGTGATATTTCATGTTGTACTTTTTCCATTGTTGGGATGATCACCTACCATTTGTGGAGTTAGCATACAACAAAATCTACCATTCCACCATTGGTATGGAACCATTTGAGGCTTTTTACGGGCGAAATTGTATGTCACCACTGTGCTGGACTAGCCCAAGAGAGTCGGAACTCATGGGCCTAGAATTGGTGCGAGCTACTATAGAGAAGGTGAAAATCATCTAGGAGCAGATGAAGATTGCCCAGATCTATCAGAAGTCTTATGATGATAGGTGAGAGAGGCCTTTTAAGTTTAAGTAAGGAGACCATGTATTATTATGGGTTTAAACTTGATACAGATTACAAAGATTTGGATGGGGAAGAAATTTATCTTTGAGGTTTATCGACCCTTTTTAGATACTTCATAGAGTTGGAGAGGTGGCGTACCACTTAGCTTTACCTTCGTGGTTAGATCGGGTACATGATGTCTTCCACGTGTCACAAATGAGGAGATACATGCATGACCCATCACACGTCATCAACCGGGGAAATCTAGAAATCTATGATGGAGAGATGTTTGTGGAGTACCCAGTGGAGATCCAGGATTTGTAGGAGAGGATCCTTCATGGTCGAGCGATTCCTTTAGTGCATGTCCGGTGGTAGCATGAGAATCTCTAGGAGAGCACTTGAGAGTGGGAGGCTCAGATATGTTCTCAGTACCCTCATCTTTTTGAGTAGACTTTGTTTTTTTTGGATTTTTGGGGACATAAAACCTCAAGGTGGGGATAATATAATGTTCTATATTTTCTTTGTATTATTTTTAAATATTACATGGATTAATTTCAAGACTAGGCACTGAGACAGCGTGAGATTTCGAGGTCTGATGTGCCCAAAATAAATGTTTGAATAATATTAAAATATTAAATAGAAAACATGCACAATATTCCTAAACAACGGTCGAGGTTTGTTCCTCAGATTTGTTCCATGTAAAATTATCTCCCTCGTTTTCTATACATGTTCTTAGTTCTTCATGGGGTTATGAATGAATGATATTTGCAACTTCTTTTATGGAACAATGATTTTAAGTTGAAGGTCCAACACATGGAAAACCTCGAGGAGGTATGACGGTGAAAATGACAGACAAATTGAAGTGATTCAGAAGATATCGTTCTTCGGGTGGTTTTCATCAAGATTTAAAGTTGTTTTTCGAGCCTATTGAAGGAATAAAACACCTAGATTTGGTGTTAAGGTGATGAAATGAGCCTAGATCTTGATTTTTGAGGTTAGTGGACCACCAGAGTAGAACCTGAAAGATTAGATGGGGCACGAGAGGAAGAAATCGACATTCTAGAAAATCCCAATGAACACGACATATAGCCCCCACTGAGCAAAAAATAGGGTTTTTGGAGATAGTTAAATGTCACACAACGTGTATCATAAGAGATACACAGACATGGGGTGGAGTACACAGGTAACCTACACAGTGTGTACCCCACCACATGACTTGGCCTGGTCCAAGTACATGGACTACCCTGTGTACTGGTGCACAGAAAGAGAGAAAAAGGTTGACACTGTGTACTAGCACATGACCAGAGTACATGCGTGGACCCTAGATGGAAGGACACGATGTGTGAATTCTTCTACAAACCATGTAACCATCTTCTACACAACATGTTATGATGACACATTCTATTGTATACGGGCAATACTTGGGGTCAAGGGACACGACGTGTGACCATAATACATGCTGTGTATACCTTTAAACATGGTTTGATTCACTTGTAAACCATATATTGGACAAGATTCCTTAAGGGTTCGTTCCATTATCATTTACCTAAAGGTAGGTACAAATCATTTCCTACTCATAAAACTATGATTTCTTCAGAAAGACTTCCTTGATAGAGTTGTTGGAATCCCCCTGAGAGGCCCGAAGCAGGATCCTCTATTAATTCTTCATTCTCTTAGTAGAGTCTTCAGTATTTACATGACCAAATTCACTAGGAATTAATCCTATACTTAGAAGGTTAATCTAGATGGAGTTGTTGGTATCAACCCATGTCCCTGACCATGATCCTCATATGTGGTATCATATTCTCTTTAAATCTATCAACATATCTCTCTCATGACGGTTCCCAATGAACAATACTTCTTTGATGGACGTCATTAGTGATATCAGACTCAGGATTCTGTTCTCCCAGATGAGTGATTCATGGAATATTTGAGATGAATCCCTAGTGTTGGTATGTGATAGTTGTGACTTACCTCGGGATTGCATGTCTTGGATTGAGTATATCTGGATATTCTTATATGTGTTGTAGACACATACTTGTGTAGAGACTACTTTATATTTCCTTTGTGTATTGATTTGTGGTTTTGGGGTGTCATACTGAGTATTTTTATAATCACCCCTTCATGATATTTTCCTGCACATATCCTGTCTTGTGTAGATGAGCAACTTTTTTATAGAGTCCTAGGCAGACCAGGACTAGATGAAGCTTTGTGAGATCAGGTAGGCTGAGGTGTGTTCCTATGGCTACATACAGTAGTCCTAATACCTTTTCTTATAGGTTGGACTTGTGGTTACATACTTATTTTTGGTGGGTTGTATTCTGACCTGATTTACTTTACTACACTTTAATTTTGTGTCATACTCTGGTTGAGATATAGTGGCATGCATGCATTTGGTTCTTAGTGGTTTTTACATTTCGGCATTTTGTGGGCTTGGATATGTGTGTGTGCATAAAGGTACATAGGAAATTCCTCCCATTTTAGTGATATTCCTAAACAGTGCTAGTCACCAGGGCCTGGCCTATTGAAGGTGGGCTTGGGGAGTTGCGGCATGAGCCCCACTGGGATGGGTTATGACAGATTTCATCTCATTTTTCACTCTATTGAGACATGTTTGGTATTATGAACCTATTTTATTTATGTGGTGTATATACTACCCAAATGAAGTATTTAACATGATTATATATTTATTAATGATTATTAATTTTTCAATTCAAGTTACTCTTTTAAGATAAACATTTAAGAATAAAATATGATCATATTTATCTTTTTGATCAAGAACATTTTTTTGTCAGGTCCATATTTTTCAAAATTGTTCTACAAATTTAATTTTATTTAATCAAATGATTTATTGAGGAAATTTTAAGTTATCCTTGAATTTTTAAAAGGTTTGAAATGAATATTTCTAAGGTCTTCCAAAAGTATCAATTTATAATTTCTTTATAAAAAGTCAAAATGAATGTTTTTTAATGTATATGACATTATCATATTTTCACACCACCATAACCATTTTTCACTCTCTGATTCATCTACAAGCTTTCAATGAGTTTAAAAAGAAAACTATTTAATGAAATCTATTATAATATTTCACTTTCATTTCTAAAAAAGACATGATTTTATTATAAAACCTATATTTCTAATGAATTAATGTTCATCTTTTATCTCTCATTAATTTTGTGGTCATTAACTTTCACTTGAAACATTCACTTTCCTTTGATCATTAGACATTATATTTCTATTAAGTATCCATATTCTTTGTACCATGGATATGATTATTTCATAAACCATATACCATTTATATATACATTTTTTTACTCTTAAAGTTATTTAATTAAATGTAGAAATATTGAAATTCCATATTATTTATTCAATATAGATATTTGTTGATAAAACATATTTTTTATGAATTAAATTGATCATTAAATATATGAAGAATCCATTAGACATGTAGTGATGGGTAGGGCCTATAATTATATAGCCTCTTGATGCATCAACAGTTCTCATGTGATAAATTAGTTGGTGAAATTAAATGGGTTTATGGTGTATACCTACCCATAGTTTAAACTATCTTGACACAAGGCCTTGATGGTATAGATATCATGATGTATGGGATCATGGTGTCCAAAATTAACCATTTCCTTCATTTAGAATTCAGTTATTATTATCCATGAGATTACTTCATTAATTTTATCCATGGATTTAATATGTATTCTGAAGAAAATTTAAACCCAATGATTCCATAACTGATATTCAAAGACTAAACATCGCATTAAAAAAATGTGATTCAAGTTGATTTATGAAATATTTATAAATGGGTAATCACTGTTACCATCTGTTCGAATTTTCAAGATTATTTATTTGAAAAGTATCTGTGGAGATTGAATTTGAGTTTGCAAAAGAAGAAAAACTATAAAATTATTCTGAAATTTTAATGTGATGGTGCTGTATCAGTTTGAAGTTCCTATAATCACTTGAAACTAATTATGTAGTAATTTAAGCTATGCTCTTGAGTGTTTGAAGTTGAAGATACTAATTTGATCTGTGAAGAGTATTTGTGTTATTATAATATATTAAGATGATGAATTATAGATATTTCATAAGAAAGAAAAAGATGTATATTTTATAAAATTCACAATTTTTTTTAATTTCTTATTTTATAATGGTCAAAGTTGGAGAAGTTTATTAAATGGGTTTTTCTGAGAATTTGAAAGAGAAGAAGGGTAGAATTAAAAATGTATAGGAGATATAAATTTATTTTTAAAGAGAGAATATTATTGTGATTGTGGTGTATGTTTGTAACACTAACCAAATGATGTAAATGAGAGGATTTCATAATATGATTATATTAGTAGAAGTCTTGAAGGGTTTTGAGTTAGAAATTAATATCTAGATTAAAATTAATTCTAAAATTTTGAGTTGCTGAAATATGAGGAGTTATCGAAGAGAGATAAGACGCGCTCACTGAAAAGTGTGAAGAACTGAGAATTGGGTGATATGAAGAGCTCTGGAGGAAGAATATATAAGGAAAATGTGAATATTGAATGCCAAAATAATTGAGAGAAAGTTCTATGAGAGAAGTTGGAAGAGATTGAGAACCTGAAACTTCACTATATCAAAGAGAGAAGAAGGAGATTGAAGCCAGTAGTTATTCAAGGTGGAAGAAACATGCATGAATAAGTATTGGAGAAATTGAGATGACTCAGATCAACAAATATCTGAAGTAAATTTCAAGAACGGTAGTTTTGATCATGATTATAAGCTGCTGAAGTTCTTAGAGGTTCTTTATAGGAGTAGATGAGGTGATCCAATTTGTTCATGGTGGAAGATCATTATTAAGAAGTTACAATGAAGTTAGTTGAAAATTTCACTAATTTTTGTCTTTTATTCCTTGAAATTACCCCCATTAATTAAATAAATCCTCAAAAAACATTCAATTTTGTGATCTTTGGGAATTATGAACATAATTGTACCATCGATTAAATATTGGGTTTTAATGATTTATTCATTTTTTGAAGTAAATTTTGAATCCAAAAAAGAATTTTGAAAATTAGAACTTAATTTTTGATTTGATTCAGTATAGAAATTAAGTTTTTAATGGATTTTTTTTTGAATTTTAATTACTTTAATCATTTTTGAATTAATTGAAAAACCATACCTTGAAATTGTTTTGAAAATGAAAAATGATATTTTTAAATTGTGGAATGAATATATGAATAATTTAAATATATATTTAAATAATACACTAGAAATTAATTGCATTTTTGGATAAATATTTTTTAAATTGATTGATTTTTATTTTAAAATGATTTAGAAATTGATTTGGAATCGAATCGTGAAAAATTTATTAAATTATGAATTTTAATTAATTCATCAATTAAGTAATTAATTAAATTAATTCCTACAATTTAAAAATATAATGTTTTTGTGAATATTGTGGGGTGTCAAGTTTTCTATTGTTAATGGAGAAGGGTTGCACTTGTTGAAGGAAAACCTATCGCTACCACTAATGAATGTAGAGCATGAAGAAGGAAGATGATTGAGAAGATGAATCTAATAACCGAAATTGATTTAAGAACCACCAAACCTGAAGAAGATACCATGATCACCATTTATGTATCGCCAAATCCAAGATCATCACACCACACTAGCATAACCACAAGGAGATGAACCAATCTCTTGAGAATGACAACATGGGGGTAGCCAAGCATGAAGACGACCATTTGAATTCAACAAAAGATGATGATTTTTTGAGTTATACACTAGTTGAATTCTCTATGCAGGTTTCACAAATGGAGAGGTCACAAGACCATACCCACACACTGGTCATGAAAATGAAGACCCATGCACACTAAGTGATCGACATTCTTCCCTATGATAAATCAATCTCTATTCTGCTTGCCTCACCCTCCACTTATTCATGCAATGGTAATTAATCAAAGGAAGAACCCCCAAGACCCAAATCTCCACCGTTGAAAACCACACTTGGAGTCAGAAGAAGATGTTTCCTAGGGATTCCTCCACTGAATTCATCTATACCATGCCAAATATGATTCTATATACTTGTATAAGGGTCATTCTAAGGTGCGTAAAACCATGCATAAAGGTCAATGAGGACATACATAAGGGTTATTCGAAACTGCATAAGGGTAGTGGTGATATGCATAATGTTGAAGTCTACTCATGTAAGGGTAGAAATGACCAACTGCATAACAGTCATGAAATATAGAAGAGGAGACCTACATAAATGTCAAAGATGTCATGTAAGGGAAGTCAATACATCAATGTAATGGTTGAAGTTCACCTATACACGGGTCATGAAAAAGATACATAAAGGTTGATAAAGTTACATAAGGGTACACTAATCCCTATATAAAGTCCCTCAGTACTGGAAACATGTCAATCATCTAATGAAGAAAAATAAACTACTTGACACTAAAAAAGAGAACATTCCTGGCGCACTTAGAGAAGTTAAAGATACCTATACTACTCACATGATGGATTTGTAAGTGAACCATGATTCTCCAAATGTTTATCAATAAATGGATAACTATTCACTAAAAATGTCACTCTCACTCTCACTCACTTAGAGGTTATTTTTTTGTGATCAATCATAGATGCTGCTGTTTCTTTATTTTATTAATTTTTTTTTGTAATAACTCCGATGATGGCACACCAGGTCATTTGTGGTTATGCCAAGGAGAATTACAACACCCCATATTGGTTAGTTTTGATTGGTTAATTCTCATATTACTTCCTCTATAGATTATAATTGTTTAATCAGTTATATATTTATTCTGGTTTTCACTTTTTATTTCTTATACTCTCATTATCGAGATTGCATACACAAGTCACTCAGAATTAAATCACCGCATATGATAGAAAATAGTAGGATAATCTAAGGGTGATCGGAGATATATGATTTATAGTCTAGGAAAGGATAGGGGATACAATGATCATTTTATTTCTCTATCCAAACAAAAAAAACCAAATAAGAGTAATCAGTGACATATCATTTGATTAGAGGAAGAATAGAGAGAAAATTTGAATAATGATTCAATGAGAGAATGATAGAATGATATAAATATAGACCATTGTTCTTTAAATTGATATTAAAATAGATCAATCACATATACTATTTCAAAAAATTTGAACCCATTAAATAAGATATAATAACATTTATAAAACTATCTTCTCTGGAGGCAACTAGAGTCCCACTTTACAACATTTTACTTGGGTTCAAAATTGTTTTACTGAGTGGCCCATGACAGGTGTTCATCAAACTTTAAATCATTACTGGGGAGACCAGATTTGAGTCTAAAATTTGTTTGAAATGATATAAGTGAATGACCAGATCTATTTCTTCCAACCTCATTGGTTTTGATCCCAATGTTGAGAGAGCTATGCTTGCTAGAATTTGGGCTCTAAAAATCACTGAAAAAGAGGAAAGAGAGTTTTATACCTTTCTATTATCCAACTATCCTTCCTTAGTTTCTTATTCCACAAGATTTATATGATGTAGTGAAAAAATGGTATATAATCCTGCTCAATTGAATATGAATTTGAGGGAAATGTCACCAAATTTCAATATTAATAATAAACAATTGAAATTGAATGACCAATAAGATTGGGAACTAAAATTTGAATAATAGTAATTATGCCTAAATATCTATGGATTATCAGGTGAAGACCCCAATAGGATTTTGAGAGTGTTTAAGGAAGTATGAAATAGATTTAAAACTTGATGAGTCACTGAGGATCGAATTAGCTAGAAGGTTTTCCCCTTCTCTCTTGAAGGGGAATCCAAGGATTGGATCTACAACTTGAAACATAGAGAAGTAAACTCATGGGACAAGCTACAGAGAGCCTTCCTCTATAAATTATTTTATGTTTCAAAGAGTGCTCAATTAGTGAAGGAAATCTATGGAATCAAACAAGTAACTATAAAATTTCTCTATGAGTTTTGGGAAAGGTTTAAGAAAATGAATGCATTATAACCACACCAGCACTAATGAGAACATAATTTTTTGGTATTATTTTACCAATGATTAATGGATAATGACTAAAACCTAGTGGATGCTTTTTCAGTAGGAGCACTGATTGATAATTCAACTGTTGAAGTGAGAGAACTAATTGAGAGGATCTCCCAAAATTCCTAACAATTTAGTACAAAAACTACTTCTATAGGTGTACATGAGTTAAAAATGTCCATCTCACATGTATTGAAAAATAAAATTGAACAACTAACATGTCTTGTGAGATAATTATCTATAAACAAGGTACAAGATACATCATCCACCACACCCTCTCGGGTTTTCCAACTTTTATTTTCTCAGGAGAATTACATTGATGAATGCCCAATAATTCAAAAGAATAAAAGATGAGATGCCATATTACATTGGTAGTTCTAGAATCAACTACACAAAAAAAAAAGGATTTAGATAATTCCCTACTAGATAGTTTAGAGATGGGAGCCAGAAACCACAAAGACCACCATTCCAATTGACTTCCTAACAACCTTTCTAACCCCCTCCATTTTAGAGACAATGTTTCATACCATCCATAAGTTACTAGAAAGTAAAATCTCAGAGAATTACATTAAGAAAATGTTAATATAGGTTATGAAATCTCAAAATGTTCAACAGACCATTCTCACCACTCATGGATTAGAGTTTAAGGAATTAAAAGGATAGTTTAACTAGCTCATGAACACCCTCAATAATATAGAAAATTAAGGCTCAGGAAAGATTCATACTAAACCAATTCATAACCCTAAAGTAAATTTTCGTTCTATTACATTAAGGGGTGTAAATTAGTTATAAAGTAATGAAGGTTCATCCCAGGAGATCAAAGTTGAAATTGAACAACAACATGTACCTGGTGAATCTTCTTAGAAAAAAGTACTTGGGGAGGATTCTGTAAAGGAACCATTAAAGAAATATAGGGTTAAATCTAAAATGGAATACCCACTTCAACCTCAACCACCCTTTACTATAAGGATAAAATCACCCAATAAAACTAATGAATAATCATTGCAACATGAAATACTAGAGGTTTTTAAAAAAGCATAGATCAACATTCTCTTATTGGAGGATATCCACCAAATTTCAAGGTATGAAAAATTCATTAAAGAAATATGCACTGGGAGAAGTAGATCATGAATGAATGAAGATTTACTATTAGGTAAGAATGTTTCTACCCTTATTACCCCACAAATCCCATAGAAATTCCAAGATCTAGCTATCTTCTTTATTCATTGCACCATAAGAGTGATAACTTTTTCTAGTAAATTGTGTAATTTAGGAGCCTAAATTAATGTAATGTATCCTTCCATTTATCATTATTTTCAAATAGAATAACTCAAAACCACCTTATTTGTTATGTAACTCACTAATAGAGCCACTACCTACCCATTATGTGTTCTTGAAGATGTATCAGTAAGTATACAAGGTTATCCATTCCCCGTCAAATTCTATATTCTCAACATGGAAGAAGGAAAAGGTAAGGATCACTCTCCCATCATTCTAGGAAGACCATTCCTAAAGAATTATAAAACCATAATAAATTTCAATGAAGTAACCCCTTCTATTAATTTTGGTGAGGAAACAATGGATTTCAATATACTTGACTCAATGAAACACCCACATGAAGGGAAATCTATTTTTACATTAAAAATTTTGAATTATCATGTTATTCTAGGGTGAAAATCGATATGTTCAATGGCATAATAAGATTAGGAGAATATTTAGAAAAATAAAACCTACTTGAAGAATATTTTTTATGAAAATGAGATTAATCTGGAAATAGTTTTTAGTGTTGAACAATTTGAAGAAATTGATAAAAGTTATTTTGATGAGTTAATCAATATGATACTAATATTTCTTTATTATATGTAAAAGTTTATAACATGGAGAAATATGAACTAAAATTATCTTTGAAAACCCCCATTGAACTAGAATTTAAGTTATTTCCATAAAACTAGAAATATTATTTTTATAGGAAAATGATAAACCATCAGTCATAATCTCAAATAATTTAGAGCCTAGCCAAGAATGCCAAATGTTGGAAATTATGAAACATAATTATAAGGCCATATGCTATACATTAGGGGATATCCCAAATATTACCCCTACAACTTGAATTCATTGGATTTTTCTTGAAGATGCATCCAAAACAGTGAGATAACCCCAAAGAAGGTTCAACTTAACCCTTTTGGAAGTAGAAAAAAAGAGGTTGAAATACTTTTAGGAGTTGGAATAATCTACCCCATATCTTACTCAAGATGGATGAGTCCCATCCATATTTTTCTAAAGAAAACTGGTTACAAAATTGTTTAAAATGATAATAATGAGTTAGTGACCACAAGAATTAAAAATAGTTGGAGATTATGCATAGATTATAGGAGGTTGAACCATGTAACTAGAAAAAAACATTTTCATATACCCTTTATGGACCAAATTTTAGAGACACTTGATGAGAAGGGTAACTATTGATTCATTTATGTATTTTATAGGAATTTTCTAGTTCAAATTACTCGAGAGCACCGAGTCAAGACCACCTTTATATGTACCTTTGGTATATTTTCCTACCAAAGGATGCCTTTCAGTTTTTGTAATGATCCAGGGGCCTTTTAGCATCATATGGTAAGTATTTTATTAGACTTGACTGAAAACTTCATAGAGGTATTTCTAGATGTCCTCACTATTATAACAAACTGAATTTTTATGATATATTTCATTTTAAATAAATTTAATCTCTTTGATAGTATGTGATACATGTAACCCCAAGTCTAAATAAAATACAATATAGTATACTGTTATAACCTAACCATTAAATTTTTGGATATAAATAAGACTAAATAAAAATTTAAAATTATATGGTTTACATAATTATAAAATAAATTCATTAGTTATTAATGGATCATAAATAAAAATAAAAATCATTTGAAATTAAAGGAAGTGTTTTTTTTGAAAAAAATGTTTTTATGCATCAATGTGTTTTTATAATAATAAATTAAATTAATCATAATTGGTGAATTATTTTAATGAAATATATATATATATATATATATATTTTATTCAACCAAATGTTTTAACATTAATCTAATATTTTTACTATGCATGGGATAAGAATAAATCCAATTTTATGCTTAAAACTGTATTTTTATAAAAGTGGTTTTTTTTTTGCATTTTGTGAACTTATAGGAAAATTAATTTATGCCACTTATAGGTATTGAATTTAATAAAATAGATTATATATTTGGAACTATAAGGTTCAATTTTTTTAAATAAGGCCCTTTTATTTTTTATGTATTATGAATAGTAATCATGGTAAAATTTATCACTTCGATAAAAGTTAAATTAGGTTAATCTAGGCTAAACCAAGTAATAAGGCCATAATTTTTTTATACTAATTCTTATTGGATGAATGGAATTTTACCCTTATCACCTAGGACTTGAAATTTATTGGTTTAATGTACACTTGTCAAGGTAATGGCCAATATAATACTTAAAGACAATAAAAATAAAAAATGTCACTCTCTTAATTTTAAATATCTATTATGTGTCCACATAGGTAAAAAAGAAAGTTATGAACTAATATAAATTTATATTTTGAGAATAATGAATTTATTTTCATGATATAAATTTATTTATAATTTTAGTAATTATATAATTACTTTCAATTCTTGCACAATGCTAATACAATATTTATTGAATTAATAAAAAATAAAAAAATGTTTTTAAAAATATTAAAAGTAGTATAATTTGTATGAGTTATTATAATACATTATTTTTTAGATAAATATAACATATTATGAATATTTTTAAGGTTTATATTAAAATAATAACTTTTTCTTGATGTATTTGAAGTCAAATTAAATGAATTGTGTCCAAAATGACAAAAATGATGTTTTATGAAAACAATATTATATTAAATTATTTAAAAACCATTAAAATCTTGAAATAGGATAAGGGAGATAATATATGGTCTAAAATTTCATCCCTTTTCCATTTATGTTCCAATTTGTATAAGAACATGGGTTTTTATACAAGGTATATATCATTTTTTTGGTTTAAATGTTTAAATATGGCGTAATGTGAGTACCCAATTTGATAATGGGTGTTTTGGGGGGTGTATGTAGCTTTTTCAGAGCCTGGAACCCAGTTTTAGGGGTGAAAAATTCCTGATTCATGGTTAGTTCAAATGGTGTGGGTGCCCTTCTTTTACATCTAACTGTGCACAGTTGGAACATATTTTTTCAAACGGTGTGACCCCTTTATTTTGGGTAATTTCACAATTTTAAATATAATTAAAATATATTTTAACCTAAGTTTCTATTTCTTCAATAGAAATCATATTTTAGATTTTTAAGATTTCCTTAGGTGGTTATTCTTGGTTTTTATCTCATTCCTCTCTCTGATCTCCAATTCAAGTGAGAAACGTCTCGTTGGATCTGCATCAGTGAGTACTCGATTACTTTTTAGTAATTCCTCGTTATTATAGATATTATTTATGTTATTTAGGTGCTAGATATTTTTCCCTAATTTCATGTTCTTAATTTGTTCTTCATTTTTCACCCGATATGTGTTTAATCAGGAGTCGATACTGGATGAGCACTCTACTGCCGAGCTACAATAGGTGGTCTATACTTTTCCAGTTAGTTTTGGTACTTTATAGACCTATCTTCCATTTTTTTGCCCACTATAATTTCTGGTTTGACTATGAAATTGAAATTATTAATTTAATTAAATGGAATATTACCTGTTATAGATTCCCTTAGGTTCCTTTGTGATTAATTGGTGGTTGTTTCCCCAACCAAAGGCCACCCATGGAGTGTGCCTTGTATTCACCTTGAATTTTACCTTGCTTGAACCACCAAAGTGGTTTATTTATATGATTTCCTAATTAGAGGGAGCTTAATAATAATTAAAGGGAATTTGATTGCTTTATTAGGAGATGTTATTCCTAATTTCCATGTTAAACATGATATTGAGTTATTAAATTGTTTAATTGTTGAATTGATCAAATGGATAATATGGTTTTGTTAAATGAGTGTCTATTCTCATTGTTTTATTTTGATTTAGAACTTGTGGTCCTTTAGTGGATATACTCATGAGATATCATTGAATGAGAATTGATTAGTGAATGGGTAGACTCAAATGGTATGAATGGTACTTGTATGAATGTGATAAATGAGTGGGTATACTCATTGGTTTCCTTTGGTTGTGAATGTAAAACATGAGTGAGTATACTCAATGATTGATTCTGAATGAGAATTGATACATGAGTGGGTATACTCATGGTATGAAATGAGGAATGATTCATTATATTCCTTGGATGATGCTCCTTGGATCTTGAACATGGTAGTGGATGCCTTGGATAGAGTATGCACCTTAGGTCTTGATTCCATGGGATGCCTTGAGCTTTGTTACCCCTTGGATCTGGCTTTCTTGGAACCATGTAGGACATGTTTGGTTGACATGCTCCTAGGACTCCAAACAGTGCCTTTATTGAGTTTCCATTGAGATTCTTGTAGGACTCGATGAGGAAGCCTTGGTCTTCTACACCTTGGATATGACCCTTCATGGTCTGACACATTTTTTGTATTGAAGGACCATGGGTTATGTGATATGCTTGGTTGTACGGTAAGGCTATGGTTGTTTGAAACTTTTGTTTATGTGACAAGGAAATGGTTGTTTGAAACTTTTGGTTGTATAGTGAGGTCTTTGATTACTTGATATGTATGGATGTATGAAAAGTCCGCATTGGTTACTATTGTTTCTTTTATAGCTTCCTTATTAGGAGGATGACACTTGTTTTGTAGGGAGCCTTGAGAGGCTAGTTTGATATCACATTCTTGTAGTGGATATTCCATGGTCACTTTGATTTTATTTACTACCTTCCTACTTTAAATTCACTGTTTATATTTCTATATTTCATAGCATTGATTTTTATAGACTTTTGTGGTGGTTGCCTACTAGAATTGTATCTTACACCTTATTCAAGATGTCATTGGGTACCCGAATATACTATTTGGATGTAGGTTAGGACCAGGGAAAGCGCCAATAGTTCAATTCTTGATTTTGTACCATGATTAGGATAAGGGGAGAATTGGACTGAGATTATGATCACAATGCTATTTAGAGATAACACTTTTTGTCTTTTTGGTATTTTGATACTTGTATTGTACTATACTGCTATGTATTTATTTTGGTTGTTTTTTAGATACATGTATCATAATCACTATACCTGAGACACTTCCAGATTTGTTATATATTCTTGTATTGTCTATATATCACTTATCTGCTCATTATATATTCTTATGCTACTTGTATGTTGTTGATATTCCACTGTGTTACACTCTGGTGATGAGGGAATAATCTCCTAACTAACACACATTGGTCCTTGCTGTTAGTTGGAATCCTATGGTGTTTAGGGAGATTATCTTCAGGACTTGTGACCCACTGGGCTTCAGGAATTATTAAGTTCCATCCAAGTTTGAAATGTTATAATTTTTACCTTATAAATAAAATTATACCCCCTTATGAGTGAAAAAGACATTACCGTAGTTAAGGTTAAAATAGGTTAACTAAGGGGTTAAACCAAAGATATAGATTAAAATAATAATTAAACCTATCAAAATTTTATTTGTTGGTGATATTTCAACCATAAACTACATTATCTTCTAATCTATATCCATTTGGAATTATTTTTCTTGATAATTACTTAGTTATATTTTAATCTTTTTAATAATTCTAAGTGTGTCCTTTCCCTCCCTTATAAAAGGTCACCCCTTCCTTCAATTATTTACAATAAATTGAGAAACCTAGATAAAAAAATACCTAAATATTACTTTTATAAACATCCTTATACAAGTTATATAGGTTCTGGTCTCCCCAAAAAATTATCCATAGGTTCCTTAAGAAAGGATCTAAAGGAGGCTTCCCAAAGAAGAGGTAATTTTATTACCCAAATTATTTCAAATTATTTATTCTTATACCTCCTATAGATATGTTGTATTTATCATAAAATAGTAAATTTATTTTAATTAATATACTTAAATGTTATTATGATTATGAAACTATAATTATCCACCATATTTTCTATCAAATGGAAAGTGAAAGTATCACTCGTGCGTACGTACAACTTATCATCTCTATGTAGAGATACAATTAATTGTTCATCACCATATTTTATGGATGGTTATTATGATGGGTTTAATGTATATATATGATATTTATGAAATAATTATGTTTATATAATAATAATATAATATCTACCTTCTTACTAAACAATATGTCATAAAATGATAACGTCGATTATGCATTTGTGTGGACTACCACATCCATGAAGTATTGTGATTATTTTTTTGTTTCTTATTAAAATGGATAGTAATAAAAAGTTATTTAATGAATATCTTTTATATAAAAATAATTTTTAAATGTGAATGATTATTTACCTTTCTTTCATTCCATCTTTTGAAAAGTGAAAACAACGCTCATGCGTACGTATGACCTACCGCCTCCATGAAGGGTGTAATTCATTTTTCCATCTTTATATTTTTTGGATTAATATAAATTAATATATAATGAATACATGAGATAATTATATAATGTTTAACATTATGGATATGATATAACCATGATAAAATTAAAAGGACCAAAACTACCAAACCAAAACATACATGAAAATTGAAGCAACTATTACTCGAAACAATGATTTTAACAAATAATTTTTTAACAAATGGGTAATAAAAGATAATAAGTAAATAATATTTTATATTATATATATGATTATTATTATGGAATATATTTATAATAAATCTATATTTATTATTCATGAGGTTCATATAGATATGAAGTAATTCGAACCTAAGGGTTTATTTCAAAATCTCATCATTATTCGAGATTGTTTACGTTTAAGTATTAGTTTGAGGAATTATTTGATATTTATATCTTTAAACAAAATATATTTTATTATAATATGGTTATTTATATAAATTGAAAGTTTTCCTTTCATTTTCATCTATTTAAGTACTCAAGATACCGAAATAATATTTTTTAAGGAAAACCATTCTTGTTTTTCTACTTGATCAAGAATATTTCTCTTCAATGTCCATATTTTCCTTAAAATGTATAAAGTATTTTTTTAATATTATATAGTGATTTATTAAATTAATTTTTACCCATGTGTAAAAATTCGAAAAATTATGTAAAATAATCTTTTTATAATTTTTCGAATGAATTATTTTTTGACTTTTTTATAAAAGTGTGAAAGTAATGTTTTTTTAACTTATATGAAATGAATTAAATTTCCATCCATCATGAACACTGATTTATTTGAAGATTAATTTATAATTTCACAAGGTTTTTTTTTTCAAATAAAAATGTTTCACTAATATTTGGGAAATTTTTAGATTTTAAATAAGCATTTTCAAAGTGAAAAAGAGAATTTTCCTCAAGAAAATTTCTAGTGACGTTTTAAAATTATTTTCATCTATGTAGAATAATTTGTTAAATATTATGCTTTATTAATATTATAATCATGATACAATCTATCATATTTATTCAGATGGTTTATGATCATCTTTACTGAGGAAATTATTGATATTCTATTATCTTGTTCTTTCAATAAGGACAATTATTGATATTTATGGCATGCTGATTAAGTTATGTCATTTATTAATATGATTAATGAATTAGTATTATTAAGTTCTAGGTGGGGAATGAAATTACATAGCCCCTAAATGTATCAATATTTCCCATGTGACAAACTAGATTGGTTATTTGTACAAGGCCTTACCCATTTATGTAGATGTCTTTGCATGGGGCCTAGATAGTATTTTTAGATGTCTTGGAAAAAGGTCTTGAAGGTAAGTTTAATATTTCCAATATTATTCATTAAATAATTATGAAATCATATATTGATTCCCATGAGTTTATTTGAATAGTTTTTATTTCCTTGGATAAGTTTTAAGTTCATGTGATTATTTATTTGGCATTATTTTATCATTATTTATTCCTTATTTATTATTCATGCCTTATTTAGCTTCCACTGTATGAATTTCCTTACTGAGTATCTGATCCCACACATTTATTATGATTCCTTTACATAGGATTCTAGGAAATGTTTTATGATTAAAATTAAAGGATATTCTAGACATAATTAATATGATCCCAAAGAAAATAGCATGTTGTATTTTGTTTTTTGAAATATAATTTGTGATTAAAATATGTATCAAGTTTAAAAAGACTACTAAAATATTTATCTTGTTAGGACCAAAAGGGGCCTATATACCCTGAGGGGGGGGGGGGGGTGAATCAGGATATGAATATTCTTTTTCAAAATTCTTCTTGCCCCACTAGATCTTGACCTCTTTATCACAAGGGTCACTTTGTTTGCACTTGTTTAATTATTATGATCACTTCTTTTCTTCTTTATCTGATGATGATGCTTTGGGTGCAACACATGGAAGCAATCAAGAAGACACAAAGATTTTTTTCTTGGTTCACCCTCATTGGGCTACGTCCAAGGAGCATACAAAAGTGATATGCCGTTGTACCAAATCCACTAAAGCTCACTGCAAATAATGTTACCTTTACAATGTTTAGGGTTAGCTCACTGCTTCCCCAAGGGTCACTACCTATTCCCCTCTCTCTGGCTCACTATCGGTATAAAGGATCACGTTCTTCCTCTTCATTTTCTCACTACTCTAGAAAAGATCCACCCATAGTTTATAGACATGTAGGTCTATTAATTTGCACTGATGAATGCATCATCCATTGTATGTAGATGCTTTATTGAAGTCCAACTTTCATCCACTGATGAATCTCTCTTTGCACCGGGTGTACTGGGCAACCTCAATTTTTATGTGCAGGCTTCACTGGGTCTTGCGAGAAATTCCCTGCTTTTGCACAAAATCCACTTTTCACAGAACACCTCTTTTACATGCAAAAATTTCTTTTATGCACAATAGTATTATTTTACACACAACCTTTGATTTACATGAAACAACATCTTTACGTTCATACTGAGCTTTATGCACAACCTTATTTTTACACACACCATAAGATTTTTGCACAAACACATGACTTTACGCACAAACTTGATGTTTAGACGCAACTCCCTTGCGTATTCCAATTTCATGTGCCAGAGCTCAGATTTTCTATAAGTCCTGATCTTGTTCGAATGAGTGGGGTCACTTCATATTTATTGGAAAAATCAACCCCTGCACAAAAAACCCTCCTTCCACGTGTAATCATCTTTGAGTGTTAAAAACAAATCTTCCATGCAACACCCTATTTTGCGCAATGCTCCCATTTTTTACACACCTCATGCATTTTCCAATTTTTTATCTTCTGATCTCGAAACACCTCTTGCGCAAAAAAATCCATTCCACTATTTCACACACCCCGCAAATATTTCACACACCACTTTATTTTTCGTGCACCACTCTATTTTTGTGCGCATTTCCCTTTTCCAAAAACATATCACTCCGTTTTATGATTTTTAGGCTGAAAAATTTGGCAAACACTGGAAAATGGTGCCACCTTGTATCTGCTCTTTTTGTACCGCCAACAGATCATTCATTCCTTTGTTGAGGTTCTTTAATCAATCATGGATTGTTGACAACATCCCTTGAACTCGATAACTCACCATGTAAACACACTTTGTCAAAAAATTTGTACATCGTGGTCTACTTTGTCAACAAACACAACACAAAGGCCCACTTTGTCAACAGACACAATCACCTCAAAAATGCTTCAATGATACTTTGAGGGATGTTTTCCCAACAGATCTTTTGGGATGCAATTGCTTGCATTTAGTACTGATGTAATAAAATAACCACTAGCTCTATAATAATGTAGTCGAGGTCTTTACACTAGGTATCAAAGCAAGTTTTGTAGAAACCTTGGGAAATAGATTTTTGAAAACATAGATTAGGGAACTTAAACCTATGAAAAATCTTGAGAATATTCCCAAAGAAACCAAGTTTATGATTTTGAGATTATTTATGCATAAATTTTTAATTTATGTTAAGTGTTTCACTAGTTTAAAAATTATACATTATGGTTTATAGTGTTATGATCTCATATAGTGTATTCCATTGTTTAGAAAAGTCTCATAGTAGAAGGAATGGAAACCATATCAATAAGAATAATCTATATAGGGATTTACCTCATGGTAAAGATAATTAAGTTGGAGCTAGAGATGGAGATGGAACTGAACAAATTATAACTATTTGGGACAACTTACTTAGGTTATGACCAATAACCCAATTCGTACGGATCAACATGTAGATCCATAATGTGGTATAACATTGTTATAATTCTTCATGCATCAATAAACTTCATTATTCAATAGAGAAACTTATTCATTTATAACACAAAAATGGATAAGTTCCTTAGAGAAGAAATTTCTATTTGGGAAGTAATTAAATGGAGAAGGTTATCATGTAATTTTATCATTTCTCAAGGTATGTGGATCAATGATGGTCATTGATTTAATACACTAAGGATGAGGAGAAAATAATGAGCATGGAATGAAAGGATTTTAAGGAAAATTTCTTGGAAAAATATTTTCCTCATGAGAAATGAGTGAATATGGAAATATAATTCTTTGGTATAAAACAAAAGGAAGAGAAAAATGTTTCCAAGCATGAAGATAACTTTACAAGGATAGCAAGGAATGCTATAAACTATGTATGTAATTTAAAGAGTAATATTAAACATTTATTTTATTGTTTAAAACCAATCCTTCAAAGTAAACTAGCCTCCTAAACATTATCATTATATGAGGATATAATATAATGTTCTATAAAGATATTGAAATAATTCTCAAAGTCATATGGATTAAAAATAAAGTAAGAGAAGAAGAGGATAATAGAGAAAAAAATGGATAAAGGGAATAAGAGAAATAATATTTTTCTAACATGTGATACTTGTGGAAGGAAACACCTTGGTACATGCCTAAAAGGAAGAGGAGTTTACTTCAAGTGTAGAGTAAAAGGACATCATGATCATGAATGAATGTTTAAGGTATAATCCATCAAAATAAAATTCTTTAACTATAAGGATATGGGGAACTAATCTAACAAATTCCCCAAATGTCAAGGGAATTTACCCCAGAAAAATACAAGGGAGAAAGGCCATGATTATGAAATAAAAATAGCTAAGGTTGAAGTTCTTAAAGATGCAGTGGTAGTTAATTTAATCATATACTCAAATTTATCTGATGATTATTTTATTATTGATCTTTACACTATTTTATATCCACTGTGTTTTCTAAGAAAATTAGATATTTCCCTAACAATTTAATAAAAGATTTATTCGTCAATAATCATAGTGAAAGTATCATCATAACAAGGATGTGTTAGTCAATTCCCATTATAACACATAAACATGCCCTATTTACTGCCTTTATTATTATACATATGGTTGATTTTTAAATAATCATTGTTATAGACTGGCTTTAAAAATATAATGAAAAAAATTATTGCAAAGATAAGGAAATTGAAATTCATGATAAAGATGTGTAATTCCTTATCTTTATATGGGAAACTTCATCAGAGTCATATCTAGATCATCACCTGAAAAATCTTCTGAATAAGATTGTTGGGGAATAAGAATAGACACAACCTATGGAAGTAAAATGTAATATTTAAATTGTGGATGGAATTATTGTGTAGGAATACATTGATGTATTTCCTAAGGAATTATCTAGACATCCACCAGAGCATGAGACTGAGTTTTCCATTGATTTAATCCCTAATGGAAAACCTATATCAATGACTCCTTATAGAATGGCCAATGTGGAATTAGTTTAATTAAAGAAACAACTAGAGGAGTTGTGTAATAAGGGATTTATACACTTGAGTGTTTCACCTTGGGGAAACCACATATTTTTTTTATGAATAAATATATATCTACGAGGTTGTTAATTTATTATAGGGAAATCAATATTATTATGATAAAGAACAAGTATCCTCTGCCTCATGTTGATAAATTATTTGATCAAATTCATAGATCTCAATATTTTTAAAATATTTACCTTCGTTATGGGTATCATCAATTAAAAGTAAATAAGGAAGATATTCCAAAGAAAAATTTTAAAATAAGGTATGGAAATTATGAGTTTACAGTAATTCCATTTGTATTTACTAATACACCCTATATTTTTAAGGATATAATGAATATAGTATTTAAGAATTATCTTGATGCTTTGTTTTGGTATTTATTTATGATATCTTAGTGTGTTATAAGAGTTATACGGACCATGATAATCACTTGTGAATCATTCTTGAGACTCTTATAATAAAATAGTTCTACATGAAATTTAGAAAGTGTGAATTATGGATTAAAAATGTTTCTTTTCTTGGAAATATTATCTCCAAGGATAAAATCATAGTAGATCTTGTGAAGAAAAAGAAAACCCAATAATTTTCTACACTAATGAAAAAAACTGAGGTACATGGTTTCATTGGTTTGGAATGTTACTATAAGTGATTTTTTTCAAAACAATTCCTGATTAGCTAACCCATTAATAAAGATTACTTATAATGGGTTTAAGTTCACATGGATAAAGTAATGTGAAGAATGTTTTGAATAATTGAATAATATATTGGTGAATGCTATGATCTTGAATCTACCATCGAGAAATAATGGATTTGTGATATATAACGATACATCAAAAAAGTACTTGTTTGTGTCCTTATATGGAATGATAAAGTTATTTCCTATGGATCAATGCTGTTAAATACTCATGAAAAAAATATCCAAACTATGATATTGAGTTAGAATCTGTAATATTTTCTTTAAATATATGGGGAAATTATCTATATGGTGGAAAATGTGATATATATACAAATTAAAATAGTATGAAATACATCTTTTAATAGAAATAGATTAACATGAGGTAATTTAAATGGCTTAATATACTCACAGATTATTATTTCTTAATACACTACCAATTAAGGAAGGTAAATAAAGAGCCAGATGCATTGATCTGAAAAGATAATGGAGTCCTAACCAAAATGAGGAATGACATGAATTCAATGTTCATGGATTTAGTAAATATGGATATAAAAATTATTGAAGAAGGGAAACATCACTACTTTTTTAAATTATTTACAAACCATATTTACTTGAAAATATTAAAAGTTCCTAGTCTCATGATGAGAGTTTTCGAAGGAAAATTAAAGTCGTAAATGATGGGAAATATAAAGACTTTATATATGAAGGTAGTGTTATAAAAATTGGAAGGAGGCTATGTATTCCATTTATACCTGATCTAATAAGGGAATTATTATATGATGCACATAGATTGAATTTCTATATACACCTTGGTATCACAAAAATGTATAGAGATTTGAAGGAACATTTCTAGTGGGATAATATAAAGCAGGAAATTGCTAATTATGTTTCAAGATTTTTTGTTTTTCAACAGGTTAAGGCTATTAGAAAACATCCTATGAGAGTCATGCAACCTATTACTATTACTACATTTAAATGGGATGACATTACCATGGAATTTGTTACTGGATTACTAAAAAATACTTGAAAGGATGTTGAAATATGGGTTATTATTGACAATCTTACCAAATCTATACATTTTCTCTCTATAATAGAAGATTTACCTCCGGAGAACCTTGAAAAAAATATATTAATTAATTTGTAAGACTTCATGGTGCACCTCTTTCAAATGTGTCTGATCATGATCTATGTTTTACATTGAAATTTGAAAAAAGACTCCAAAAGGCTCTTAATACCGAGATTAATTTGAGTACCACTTATCATCCTCTAACTGATGGGTAGTCTTAAAGGAATATAAAAAATTTATAATACATGTTGAGTTCATGATCACTTGACTTTCAAGATACACAGGATGAATATTTACCTTTGGTAGAGTTCACTTATTACAATAGCTTCCATTCAAGTATTAAAATGGTTCTGTATGAATCATTAAATGGAAAGAGATGTCACAACCAAAATTGTTGGGATAAAGTTGTTGAAAGGAAACTTGTAGGCTCATAACTTGTTTAACAGACAGAAAAATGGTAAATACTATTTAGACTTATATTAGAGCATTTCAAAGAAAGAAAAAGAGTTATGCTGATAATTGGAGGAATGATTTGTAATTTCAAGTGGGAGATCTTGTTTTTTTAAAAGTATATCTATGGAATGGTGTTATATGGTTATATAAGAAAGGGAAACTAAGTCCCAAGTATATATAGCCTTTTTAAATCTTGTAAAGAATTGGAGTTGTGACTTACCATTCGATAATGCCACCTAGTCTCTCTAAAGTACATGATGTGTTCCATATATCATTATTTGGAAAGTACATGATAGACCCATTGAATGTGATCATATATAAATAAATAAAATTGGAACCTAATATATCTTACCATGAATATCCTATCCATATTTTAGAAACTAGAGAACAAGTGTTTAGGAATTAGATGACTTGGGTGGTAAAGGCACTTTGGAGAAATCATAAGATAGAAGAGGTGATATAGGGACCTGAAAAATTATAATAAAGAAATAACCAAATCTATTCATGAAGTAAAATTATTTAAATTTTAAGGATAAGTTTTTTGAAGGTGGGAAGAATGTAACATCCCAAAATTTTATGATATATTTATTTTTAAATAAATTTAATATATTCGATTACTTGTGATACACACAACCCCAAGTCTAAATGAACTGTAATATAGTATACCATTATAACATAACCATTAAATTAGAGGTTATGAATAGTAATAAATAATTTTTTAAAAGTATATGGTTTACATACTTATAAAATAAATTCATTGGTTATCAATTGATTATAAATAAAAATTAAAATCATTTGAAAGTAAAAGAAGTGTTTTTCTAAAAAAATGTTTTTATGACCTCAATGTTTTTTATTAATAAATCAAAATAACCATTATTATCGAATGATTTTAGTGAAATTTATATATTATATTCAATATAATTTTTTAACATTCATATGACATTTTTACTATACATGGGATAAAAATAAATCTGATTTTATGCTTAAAACTGTATTTTTCGAAAAGTGGTTTTCATCACGTTTTGCACACTTATTGTAAAATTAATTTTTTCCAATTATATGTACTGAATTTTATAAAATTAATTATATATTTTTAATCAATAGGTTTAAATTTGGTAAATATGACCCTTTTATTTTTAAACATAATGAATAACAATTTTCGTAAAATTTAACATCACGGTAAATGGTAAATCAGGTTTATCTAGATTATAAATAAGTGATAATGTCATAATTTTTAATAATAATTCTTATTATATGAATTTAATTCAAACCTTATCATATTGGGATCTAAATTTATTTTTTAAATGGATACTTTCCATGATAATTACCTATATAATATTTAAAGTAATGAAAAATACAAAATATCGCTCTCTCACTTTTAAATAAATATTATGCATCCAAATAGAGAAAAAATAAATTTAAGAAATAATATAAATGTATATTTTGAGAATAATTAAGTTATTTTAATTATTAATATTTATTTATAATTTTTAGTAATTATATAATTACCTTAAATTCTTGCACAACGCTAATATATTTTTTATTCAATTAATAAAAAATAAAATAAATGATTTTAAAAATATTAAATGTAATAAAATTTGGGTGATTTTTTAATACATTATTTTTAGACAAATATAATATATTTTGTCTATGTTAAAAGTTTTTATTCAAATTAAAACATTGTCTTGATGTATTAGAAGCTAAATTAAATGAATAGTGTCAAAAATGATAATAATGATATTTTATTAAATTATTTAAAAATAATAAAAATATTGAAATAGGATAATGGGGATAATATATGATCTAAAATTCTGTCCTTTTTCCATTTATGATAAAATTTTCACCTTATAATTAAAATTATAACCGCATAAGAGTGAAAAAGACGTTACTACTGTTAAGGCTAAAATAGGTTAACTAAGGAGTTATACCAAAATATAAGGTTTAAAATACCACTTAAACCTATAAAAAAATTATTGGTTGATAGGATTTAAACCATATAATACCTTATATTCTTATATATTTACATCTGGAATCATTTTTCTCGAGAATAACCTAGTTATATTTTAATATTTTTGATAATTACAAGTGTGTCCTTTCCCTCCACTATAAATGGACACCCCTACCTTCACTTATTTACACAAAATTGGGAAAATTATATTATAAAATACATATATGTTAATTTTTTAAACATAATTATCAATTTTTTTATGTTCTAGTCTCCCTAAATGACCAACCTTAGGTTTCTTAAGAAAATATCTAAAGGAGGACTCCTGAAGAAGAGGTAATTATCTTAGTCGACCTCTTTCAATTCATTTCTACTTATAGACACTATAAATATATTTTATTTATCATAAAATAGTAAATTTAGTATCCTAAATATATTTAAATGTTATTATGATAATTAAACTACAATTACCCACCCTCTTTTCCTTCAAATGGAAAGTGAAAGTATCGCTTGTGCGTACGCATGACTTATCGTCTCCATGCAGCGATACAATTCATTTTTCATTGCCCTATTTTATGGATGAGTATTATGATGGGATACATGTGTGTTTATATATATATATATTATATTTATGATATAATTATGGTTATTTAATAATAATATCATATCTACCTTCTTACCATCTAATCCATTGGAAAATGATAACGTCGCTTGTGCGTATGTGTGGACTACCACCTCCATGAAGTGATGTGATTAATTTTTCATTTCCACTTTAAATGGATTGTAATAAGCCTAGATTTAATTAATTTATTTGATATATATTATATATAAATAATTATTTAATGGTCAATTATTATTTAACTTTATTTTGGTCTATGCATCTAAAAGTTAAAACAATGTTCATGCGTACGTACAACCTACCGTCTCCATGAATGATGTAATTTATTTTTATATATCTATAATTTATGGACTAATATAAATACATATCTAATGAATATATATAATATTTATACCATGTTTAAAATTTTGAATATGTTTCAACCATGATAAAAGTTAAAGGACTAAAACTACCAAAACAAAATATAAATGAAAAACGAAGCAGTTATTACTCAGAATAGTGATTTTAACAAAGAATTATTAACAAAATGGTAATAAAAGATCTTAATTAAATAATATATGGTATTATATATATTATTATGGTTCTATAATATAATTATAATAAATTTATATTTATCATAAAAGAGGTTCAGACACATATGAAGGAAGACGAACCTCAGGTAAGGGTTTATTTTATAATCTCATCGTTATTCGGGATTCTTTACATTTAAGTATACATTGGAGGAATTATATGACATTTCTATATTAAAAAAATATATTTTGTTATCCTATGGTTATTTATATAAATTAAAATCTTTCCTTCCATTCTCCTCTCTTTAAGTACTCAACATATCAAAATAATGTTTTTTAAGGAAAACTGACGTTGTTTTTCTACTCAGTCAGAAATATTTCACTTCCATGTAAAAATTTTCCATAAAATTTATAAAATAATATTTTTAATATTATAAAATTATTTATTAAATACATTTTTACCCATGTTTTACTATTTTATTTTTTTTAAAAGGAATCTTATTATTGTTTTCTAAATGAGGTACTTTTTGACCTTTTTACAAAAGTGTGAAATGAATTTTTTTCTAATTATATGGAATGAATAGAATTTACTAAATAATGAACACTTGTTGATTTTAATATTAAATTGAAATTTTACATGGTTATTTTAAAATAAAATTTTCTCTAATATTCAGAAAATTTTTATATTTTAAATAAGTGTTTTAGAAGTGAAAAAGGGTATTTTCATCAAAAAATTTCCATTAAGATTTTAAAATTATTTTCATCAATGTAAACATACTTTATAGAATCTTATAATTTAATGATATTATAATCTTATGATACCATAAACCATATTTATTTGTATGGTTTATGATTATATTGATTGGGGAAAGTATACATTTTTTATGCATGTTCGTTCAATACAAATAACTATTAATTTTTAAGGAATGTTGATTAAGTTATGCTGTTTATTCATATTATGAAATAATTATTATTATTAAGTGAATGGGTGGGGAATAAAATTATATATCCCCTTTATGAATAAGTAGGAATTACGTGGAAAATTAGATTGAGTATTTGGCAGAGGCCTTACCCATTTATGTATATGTCGTGGCATGATGCCTTGATGGTATTTTTAGATGTCATTACAAAAGGCCTCAATGAAAAGTTTCAGATGTAAAAAATTATTCATTCCAAAATTTTGAAATTAGATATTTATACCCATGAGTTTATTTGAATAGTTTTTATATCCTTGGATAAATTTCAAGCTCATGTGATTTTTATGTGGAATTATTTGATCACCATTTATTCCTGCCATATTGTTCATGCCTTATTTAGATTCCACTATATACATTCCCTTACTGATCACATGAGATCACCCCTTTATTATGTTTCCTTTACCTAAGATTATAGGAAATTTTTTATGATTTAAATTAAGGGATATGCTATAGGGAATAAATATGATCCCAAAGAAAATACTAGGTTATATTTTATATTTAAAAATGTAATTTAGTATTGAAATATGTATATATTTTACAAAGACTAATAAAATATTTGGTACTTTGGGATGTTATTTATTATATTTAGTACCAATGTAATAAATTTACCACTGTATCTGGGCTATTGGAGTTTTGGTATTTACAACTGTATATGGAACTTGTTTTCAAAGATGACTGGAAAGTTTGGAGAAACATTTATAAATATGTATTGAAAAAATCATTGATTTAATTTTTTAAAATCGTTATTTTATGGTAGAAAAGTTAATGTTTTGGGACAAATAATTTCAAAATATGGAATTGAATTAGATAAAACCAAAGTTGACATAATTTTCAGGTTGCCTTACCCCACCGCTGTAAGAAACATTAGATCATTTTTAGATGATATTGTATTTTAAATAAGGTTTATTAGGGTCTTTAGAAGAATTTATTTTTTCATAAATAACCTAATAAATAAGGAAACTATTTTTTTGATTATTTACATAGAAAAGAGTTTGAAATATTTATGGGATGCATGAATATTACCCCCATAATATTTTCATCAATCTAGAATTACTCCTTTGATATCCCATGTGATGATTTCAATAGAGTTGTAGGAGCTACGATTTTCTAAAATATTAATGGGGTTCCACAATTGATAGCCTAAAATTCAAAAAACCTAGACACTACTCAAATTAACTACACTAAAATATGGAAATAGTTTTTATTTATCATTATCGCTTTAGAAAAATTTTATTCTTATCTTTTAGGTAGTAAAGTCACTTCTTTATTTGGTCATGAATCATTGAGATATATAATTAAGAAATATGATGTAGATACCAAATTAGTGAGATGAATGATTCTTCTACAAGAGTTCAACCTAGTGAACAAGGAAAAAAAGGGTTGTGAGAATATGGTGGCAGACCACAAGATTCGCTTGCCTCACAATGTAGAGGAAGAAGTAATCCCTAATGCTAATATAGATGATTCATTTCCTAATGATAAACTGTTCAACCTCCCCAAAATTCCTTGGTATACTAACATTGTGAATTTTATGGTCACTTAAAAGGTACCTTCTTTATTTTCTAAACATCAAACTGTTAAATTGAAATCTGAATCCAAATATTATATCTTGGATGATTCTTATTTATGGAAAATTTTCAATGACCAAGTCATTGGGAGGTGCATCCCTAAAGAGGAAATGAACTTTTTGCTTTATTTTTATTTCCATAAAATTATATGTGGAGGTCATTTTGGACTGAAAATAATAGTTATAAATTTTTTAAAAGTTTTGTTTTTTTGCCCTTAGTTTTGAAATATTCACATGATTTTTGTAAAAATGTACCAACTACCAATTTACTGGTGGAATTTAAAAAATACACGAGATATTCCAAAAAAAATTGATTTTATTTGAAATTTTTTATGTATGGGGGATAGAATTTATGGTCCCATTTCTAGTTTCATTTGTATTTTCCTATTTTTTTATGGTGGAATATGTTTCTAAGTGTATTGAATCAAAATATACTAAAACTGATGATTAAAAAACTATGATTGAGTTTCTGAAAGCAATTTTTTTTTGTAAGTTTAAAATATCACCAACTATAATTAGTTACCAAGGAAATCACTTCTTCAAAATAAGCATGGAGTCCCTCATGAAGAAATATAGAGTGCACCATAGAAATTACACTTCCTACAACCCACAGAAAAATGGATAGGATGAGGTGTCTAACATAGAAGGCAATAGAATTTTGGAAAAAATAATGCTACCCAACCACAAAGAATAGAGTAAGAAATTAGAATATTCACTATGGTCATACGAATCTTCCTACAGACCCCCGGGTATATAACTCTATAGAATCATTTATAGTAAAATTTTTAACTTTCCTGTTTAGTTGCAACGCAAATGCTATTTTTTCTATCAAAAGATTGAACCTAGAGTTTGATAAGGTAGGAGAATAGAGGAAGCTACAGATGATGGAGCTTAAGGAGATTAGAAGATAAGAATATGAGAAATCACTACTGTATAAGGATAAAGATAAATATTCTCATGAAAAATTGATCCATAAAAGAAAATTTCAAGCTAGAGACAAAGTGATATTATTTTATTTAAGGAAAAGATCATCCTTAGTAAGTTTCATTTCAAGTGGGATGGACCATATATAATAACTAATAAGTTTCATTTTAGTGAAGTGGATATTCAAGGATAAGTATGAAAGTATCCATTCAAGGTGATTGACCAAAAATTGAAGAATTACTATGAGATTTTTTTTGGAAAGAACCCTTGGAGGAGTTCAAACTATTCCTTGATGATGATAAATAAAGCAATATAAGGGTATCTCTTTACCTCATATTGGTCTATATACTTCTTTATTTATAACTATATTTATCAAATAAATTAATTCTAGAATTCAATTGGAAGTATGTCTAAATCAAGTTTGTGGGAAAGGGGAAAAGTAGTTTAGGAGAACAAAAAAAAGTACATTTTTAGAAATCTATACATATTTTCTCTATGGTTCTATTTTTAGACTTTTGTAGTGTAAATAAAAAAGGATAGGAAAATAAAACTTCAATTCTGTCTGACCTAATTAAAATACCAATATGGATGTAAGGATTATATTGATTCTATATTATAGAATGTGAATGATTTCTGAGTGAACATAACCTTTGTTATAAGGAAATTATATTTGAGAACTAGTTAAATGGAGTGAAAACTAAAAATATCATTGTGGAATCAAAATTATAACACTTGGTTACTATAACCTCAAACTCAATCTCAAGTGGACCGACCTTTGTGATTTAATTAAATATCAGAGAGCCCCCCTAAAAGGAATTCATATAAGCCCTTTGAACCTAAAATAAAATGGGAAATCAGGATTCCATAATGAATCTGTGATACAATGTCACTGAGTGTGTGAGTTTTAGTACTCTATAAAAATCTCAATATGTTTTTTTCATTATGACTCACACATGCATGGCTATGAATAATTTTGAAAAAATGTGAATAAATTGCTTATATTTCAAAAATGAATTCATTTAGGTGTGGGGAATATTGAACCCATGAAGGGGGAAATTTTCTTATAAAAATTTCATTTAGTATGTATTAATGAACTAAAAAAATGAACTTTGGTTTAGGAAGCTTTGGAATGAGGGATAGTTGGAGGCACTACTTGTTAAAATTTTAATTCCACTTAAATCTATAAAATTAACTTGTAGAGATGTAATTTGAATACGAATAGAAGTAAAACAATGTTTGAAAGTCACATAGGAGGTATGAACATTGAGAGAAAGAATTATTTGATTTTATTCAATTTTTTTGTTTATTCTAAGTTAGGTAGGACACTTAATATTTTTGGTATGATAAAATTGTATGGGAGTGCAATAGTTCAAGTGTCAGGGAGTGATGTGAGCTGAAAATTTCACTATTTTTTGCCTTTTATTCCCTGGAATTACCCCTATTAATTAAAGAAATATTGGGTAATCATTCAATTTTGTGATCGTTGTAAATTCTATAAATAATTATAACATGGATTAAATATTGATTTTTAATGATTTATTCATAGTTTTGAAGTGAAATATGAAACTGCACATGAATTTTAAAAACTGAAACTTAATTTTTGATTTTATTCAGTCTAGAAATTAAATATTTAATGGATTCATTTTTTAACATCAATTTCTTTAATCATTTTTAATTAATTGAAGAATCCATACCTTGAAATTAGTTTGAAGAATACTTGTGAATTTTTTAAATTGTGAAATGACAAACTATAATTTTTAAATATTTATTTAAATAACACAATATAAATTAATTGTGTTTTTGAAAAAATATGATTTAAATTGATTATTTTTTATTTTAAAATTAATTATAAATTTATTTGAAATAAAATTGTGGAAAATGAATTAAATTATGAATTTTAATTATTTTATAAATTATATAATTAATTTGATTAATGCCTAAACTTAATTTTTTTTATGAATTTGTGAATATTGTGAGGTGTTGAGTATACTACCATCAATGGAGGAAAAAAAACATTTGCTACAATTGTAATGATACTAATAGTTTCCATGTGTTTCCTCCAATATTTTTTTCTACTACAAGTTTGATAATGCTATATTGCTACCACAAATAGTATGTTATAACTACTATTCATCTACTACCACTTAGACTAAAACTATTGTATAAAAAAACCCTCACTATTGGTACCCTATGATACTGCCACCAATTTGCTACCACCACCAATATGATACCACCACCAATATGATACCACCATAATCCCTTGTGCACTACCTTCTTCTATGCTTGATCAATGGTATCTGAGACCCAAATCTCACCACTTACGAGCTTGTCAATCACCCAAAGTACAATATTAATTGAAGGTCACTAAACCCATGAATACCCATATACTCAAAAGCTTACCTCCACATTACATCTAAATATGATCCAATAGAGAAGAGCTGCACCTGTCAAGGCTGAACTGGTCACTACTGATGATGAATGTTGAGTGTGAAGAAGGTTAACACCTGAGAAGATGAACCTAATCACTATCATCAATTGAAGAACCATATAAAATTTTCCATAAAAGATTAAGGAGATATCGTGTTCACCTGTGACGTATCACCAAATCCAAGATCATCACACCAAATTGGTAGAACTAACCAAAGAACCACTAGGAGACAACCGAGCCTCTTGAGGATAATGACACATGGATAGTCGATCATTAAGATGAACACTTTAATTCAACAAAAGAGATTTTTTTTTGAGTTAGACTATACTTGAAGTCCCTATCCAGGTTTTGAAAATGGAGATGCAATAGGACCATTTCCATGCACCAGTCATGAAAATGAAGGACCATGCATGCCAAGTGATTTAAGATCACTTATTGATAAATTAGTATTCATTTCACATGAATTAATATTTAATTATTCATTACAGCTCCATAAAACTCTTCCATAGCGATCGATCGAAGTAAGAACCCCAAGAACTGAATATCCACTATTGAAAACCACACTCACTAGATTCAGAATAAGATATCACTGACCAGTGCCTTCCTAAGGATGCCTCCACCTAATCCGGCCATTCCATGTCAAATATGAGCCCATAGACTTTCGTAAGGGTCATTACGGGTTGTATAAAGGTCATTGAATTAGTACATAAAGGTTAAAGAGGACATGCATAAGGGTTATTCAAACCTGTGTAAGGGTAGTGGAAAGGAACATAAGGGTAAAGTCTACTCACATATGCATAGAAATGCATGGATGTATAAAGATCACAATGAAAATAAGAAGATACCTATATAAAGGTAAAAATTGGTGTGTAAGGTCAGTCAAAACACCTACATAAAGTTAATGTTCACCTACATATGGGTTATGGAAAAGATAATAAAGTTTAAGAAAGTCATGTAATGGTATACTGATCCCTACATAAATAATATAAGTACTTGACATGTGCCAACCATCCAATTAAGAAGAATACATTTCTTAGCACTAAAAATGAGAACATTCCCAAATTCACCTAAAGAAGTTGATGATACCTATACTGCTCGTGTTGTGGATTTGGAAGCACAACAAGATTCTCCAAATTTTCTTCTATAAATGGATGACTATTTAATAAAATGGGAACTCTTACTCTCACTCTCTTAGAGGATATTTTTATATGATCATTCTTTTATACCTCTATTTCTTTCTTCCCTTAATTTTTTTAATAACTCTAATGATGGAAAACTGGGCCATTTGTGGTCACGCTAAGGAGAATTTCCCCACCCCTATATTGATAAATTATGATTAGTTCATTCTAATATTACCACCTTTATGGATTTTAATGGCCTAATTAGTTATATATTTATTTTGGTTTCCTATACTCTTATTATCGATATTTTAGACACAAGTCACCCAGACTTGAATCATCGCATGCGATAAAAAGTAGTGAGACAATCTAAGGGTGATTAGAGATATATAATTACCAGTGTAGTAAAGTATAGGGGATATAATGATCATTGTATTTATTTATCTAAACTGAAACAACTAGATAAGTGTAATCAATGAGATGTAATCTGATTAAAGGAAGAATAGAGGGAAAATTTGAATAATGATTCAATAGGAGAATGATGTAATAATCTAAGGTTACAAAAATATTATTTAAACTAATATCAAAACCAATCAATCACATCCACTATTTCCAAAAAATAGAATCCATGAAACAAGATATAAGAAAATTTATAGTACTGTATTCTTCAAAGACAACCTAGGTCCCACTTTACTTCATTTTACTTAGGTTTAAAGTTATTTTACTGAGCATCCCACAATAGGTGTTCTTCAGTAGAGAGTTTAGGTTAGTGATAAAATGGAAAGATGGGTGGGGGTGAATTAATTTTATTTTTTTAAATGATTCTATAAAATAAAGGCAATTAATAGTCAAAAAATAAATTTAATAATAAAATAATAAAAGTAAAGAGAGTGTGGTGAAAGATAAAACTTTAATTAATGTGGAAAATAAATTTTGGAAATAAAAAAGGAACACTTTGATAAAGGAGTTAAAAAATAGATTAAGAATAACCCCTACATATACTCCCCTCAATAAGGTTTAGGAGGGTTATTTTTCTCCCTTTGTTTTAATGGAAACTAAGAACCAATAAAGAACGGAATGAATCCCTTGGTTTTAATGAAAACCCTGAACAAAATGAAGAACCTTGGTTTTAATAGAATCCAAGAACCCCCAATTTAATAATGGAGAGAACCTAAAGAGAAATAATAAGAAGAATATGGAGGTTTTTTTGCAAACCCTTTACAAAGCACCCAAATCTCTCTTGAAATATTTAGAAGAATATAAAATAAGGAGAGAGAGAGAGTAGATTAAGATCCTTTATTAATTAAAATAAGGATGTAATAAAAAGGATTAATAATAGAGGAAAAAGAAATTAGATCGTAGTCATTAAAGCTTGGTCTTCCTTTTGATAATTATAAGTTACTTGGAGAACTCTTGTAAAATCACATTGTGGATTGATCAAGAATAATTTGTGACATAGATGTTTATTGATAAAATAAAATTATCCCTAGATGTGTATTTATATCCTTCATAGAATTTGTGGGTTCCTTGGGTAAATCCAAGGCTTTAATGAGTGTATCAAAATCTTTAAAGACATCATTTAATGTACTTTGATAAATCTAGATCAAAGACACCAAGTAGCCTATTTGATGCCATCGGGTAGCCAGTACCATTTTTGTAGCTTCCTAGGATGCTTTAGACTCCACCAGATAGTCTTTTCACTCCATAAGGTAGCTAGTGAGCCATCTAGAGGTAATATCTTTTGGTCCATTGCCACTGGGTAGCTGAGGGTACCCTTAGTGGTATGGTGGTTCTTTTCATCACCACCAGTTGGCCAATGCAACCCTACTGGGTAACCAGTGCAGCCAGGAAGTGAGCACCTCTGAAATATTTTTCCAAGATCCTATTGCATCCTTTTCTTGGTTTGATTATTCCTGAAAAAATTTTTCAAATACTATAACCAAGAAACAATAAAAAACAATAGTTATAAACACTTTAAGTGATTGTGATCATTAAAACACATTGAGGCTCAACAATTTCTCTCTTTTTGATGATATCAAACACTGATTTAAGATTAAGATAAAATATGAGAGATAAAAAAGAGGTGAATAAGAATAGGGAAAGTATAAAAGATTTATAAATACCATTTTTATGAAATTATAAGTCTCCCCCATGAAACAAGATCCTTATCTTAAAGATATTTCTCCTTTTTGAAACTTTTAGACTCCCCCCTTAATATTAAACCTTTATCCTTTATAGACATTTTCTCCCATATAATCATTTAAACCTACCCCCTTTATTATTAACAAAAATACCAATAAAGAAAATTGGCTAGATAGATAAGATATAAAAATGTGCATAAAATAATCAAAGTGATCATAAAAAAATAATTTTGAAAAAATTGAAGATATCATTACATTCCTAGACCCCCCATAATAAAATTAAACCATTATAAAGTAAGGGTTTTTTGGAAGATATAAAATAATTTACGAACCATGCTAATGTATTCTAACACCATATATCCTTTTTGAAAGTGGTATCGTCAAAAGTGATTTTGAATATCATTTTTCTTAGTGCATGCATGATGAAAATGATTTCTAGAAATGCTTATGACACTATAACTATCAAATATTATTGGAACATGAAGAAACATTATTCCAAAATCTTAGAGATTTTATTTAATCCATATAATTTGGGAGAAGAAAATACTTTTGGCTATGTATTCTATTTTGGATGTAGAAAGAGCAACTGAATTTTGTTTTTTATTACTCCAAGAGATTAAGGAATGTCTAATAATGTAGAAAGTGTATCATGTAATTTTACAATCAAGTTTAAATACACTAAAATTGACTTGAAATATTTAAATAGGTTCCTCAAGGATAAAAAAACCATTATTTTTTTGAAAATTTCAAAAAATAAAAAAGAATCATTTTTGGAGGTATAAATAAAATTATTTAGGATTAGCTTGAAAACAAGAATAAATACAATCACTAAACATAATATTTAGATGGTCCACATTAAGGTAAAAAAGACTCTTAATCATACTTAAGATTGATGTAAATTGGTTTTCTAAATTTATACAATGTTATCTTACAAGAAATAATCATAGGTGTGCTAATCTTCTTAGAATGATCCATGAATAAATGTTTTAAAAGTTCATTAGTGTATTTTATTTTTCTTAGAAAAGTGTCGTCATCATTTTTAGATATTTGAAAACCAAGAATAAATTTTAACTTACACATAAAACTCATTTAAAATTCTTTTATCATAATATTTGATAAATCATTACAAAGTGATTCATTTATTGATACAAAAATTAAGTCATTGACATTGATTTGAACAATTAAAGGATTATTTGAAACATTTTTTAGAAATAATATCTAATCAAATTTTCCTATTTTAAAATCATTTGATAAAATAAAACTGGTTAAACTTTCATACCAATCTCTATGTGATTGTTTTAAACCATATAAAGTTTTGGTTAACATGAAAATGAAATTTAGAAATTTTGGTTTTCAAAACCTAGTGGTTTTTCTTCAAAAATATTTTCTGAAAGAAAACCATTTTAAAAAATAACTTTTAACATCCATTTGGAAGAAATTTAAATTTAGACGGTCATCAAACATCAACAAGATTTTAATGGATTCTAGATAAGAAACGGGGGATAATTTTTATCTGTAATCAATTTATTCTTCTTGATTACAACCTTTATCTATGAGTCTAACTTTGTTACGAGTGATATTACCTTGCTCGTCTAATTCATTTATCAAAACTATTTCGTGACAATAACAAGATGATCATTAATTCTTTTAAAAAAGTCCAATAATTATTCCATTGGAATTGGTTTAGATATTCTTGCATAGAAAAATCCTAATTTTCATCATAAAGGTTTTTAGGATCTATAAAATAAATAAAATAATGATGATCAACTTTATTTAAGATAGAAATCATAGTACACATACCAACTTGAAAATTACTGAAAATATTTTCCAAGGTATGGCCTTTGGATTTTTTCAAATCTTTTGGTAAAGGACTGAAAGGATATTCAACTTTAAGGGGATTTTTAGGATAAGGTGGATCATTCAAAGTCAAAGGTTAAATTTCATTTAAATCTTTGAATTAGAATTAATTTTTAGGAATATTTTCATTAAATTTGATATGAATGGATTCTTCAACAGTTTTTAATTCTTTTATTTAAGACTTAGTCATATTTACTTAATTTTGAGTACTGATGTGCATGTTTCTCAATACACTTTGACAAATCATTTTTATAATTTTTTGTATTACAAATATAAAAAATATTGTATTTAATTAATAATTATAAAATGTTTTAATTTTTGTATATAATTAAAAAAATAGTGATTTTTTGTTCATATATACATTTTAATGTTTGTTTCTGTCATTTTTTAATAATTTGAAAATTCAATTCATAATTCTGTTTTAAATTTCAGTTTTTAGTCTTTTTTTTAAATAATAAATTTTCATTTTCTTTCTTTTAATTCATTCGTTATTTCATTTCTCTTTCAAAATAAATATTTAATTTACTCTTTTATTTAATTAAATTTTTATGTAATTAATTTTCATTTCACTAATTTTCAAATCATTATTTTAATTAATTAATTATTTTAATTAATTATGTAATCAATTTTATTTCAAATTAAAAAATTTTAATTTAATTTAATAGTTTTTTTACTTTTTATAATTTATTCATTTTTAACTAATTTTATCTTTCTTAGGTTTCAATTATTTTAATTCAATATTTCAATTAATTCATTATTTTAATTAATTTGATATTCAATATCTATTTTATTGTTTCAAATTAATTAATTAAAGTCTTTTTTTAATTTGAAAATAAATTATTCTTACTTTTTTATTTTAATTTGTTGTGTTTTTTTATTTGGTAATTGTAATTCATTAAATTAATATATTATTTTTTTCAGGTGTTGCTCTGCGGACTTGCTACACAAACAATTTGGCACTGACTCATGAGACTCACTGCTAGCATTTTCCAATGGTGACTCAAATGAGTCACCGCCAACATTTCCAATAGTGAGAGTCACCATTGCTTTCACTCACTGCTAGCCTACAACAATGGTAACTTTCTGAGTCACCATTTTAACTCCAACCCATAGTCGTCAGCCCCCATCCTCTTTCAGCCACCACCACTTTTCTCACCCAATGTTGCCAGCCTCCTTTACCCTGCAACTCACTGTCATCTTATCCTACGCCTTTTTCTCTAGAAGTCACTGCCAGATCCATCTGCACTCATAGTTGCAACTCTAACCAACCATTACAGCTCAATGAATCACAACATCACACACTACTTCCACCTCCACCAAAATAAAACCAACAAAAAACCCAAAAAATTTGATTAGAAATAGAATAAAAAAAATCCATATATAAGATTAAAATTTACACAAAGAGAACATAGACTGTGAGATCTGGAAACCGAACCCCAACAACACAAAAGAACAAAGTTTTATAGATCTTATGAAATAGAAACCAAATCGAATCCTCTCCACCAAATAGATCCCTTACACCACCATATTTTGGTCAAGATACACCCTAACCTTGAGGCGTCATCCTCACCATGAGCATCGACCACTCTGAAACTAGAACAAGTACTATCCGACCACCGTGAGGAATGAACCGAGCACCCCCGACTTCTATGGATTCTAGAATCCGAATGTGAGATGCTTTAATACCCTTTCACTATGATCCAATCCATGCCACCCCTCTCATCTTCTACCGCTATTACAAGCCCCCTCTTTTCCCCTTCTACCAGAACCCTATCACCCCTATGTCACGTCAACCCCCTCTCCTTATTCCTCTCTCTACCAAACCCCCTTGTTTATTTTTATTTTATTTTATTTATATATCTAATTATTATATAAAATATAATAATAATGACATATATATTAATTAATATAATTAATATAAAATAATAATAATAATTAAGGAAATATAAATAGACTAATTGTAATAATATATATATATATACATTTATTAGTGTATATATTTAATAATTATAACTCTATATTTATTTTGTACATAATTATAATATATATCTAATAATTTTAATAATAATTATAGGTATATCTCAACAATAATTTCTATTATTAATAATTTTATATAGTAATATTACCTTTTATTTTTATAATACTGTATTAAAATTTTTATTCTTTAAATTACCTTTTTATGTTTTAGTATTGAAAAATGAATAAGTATATTAAAATGCATATTTATTTATTTACATAGTAATTAAATAATATATATTTATTCAATAATCATATAATTAGGTAATATAGATATTTATTTTTGGAACTTCTTGTTTTTTATTCCTTGTCTTTTTCTTTCTTTGATGTAGTGGAGGGGTTCGTGTTGCATGGTGCAGGAACATTCTGTTTGAGAAGTTCGTGCTTCAGTGACTGTCTAGAAGGAAATGTCGCAATGAATGTTCCATGCAAATGGAAGAATAAGTGATTCAGTATTGGTAATAAGAGCTGGCAGGGGTGGGGGGGGGGGGGGGGTGTTCGAAGACTCTAAAAGCAGTAGGAGATTGGAGTGACCCCACTACATTTAGGACACTTACCCCATATTGGAAAACCACTTTTAGGCAGTTGGAACATTTGAAACTTCTCACATTGATCACTTACACATTCCCAGGGTGGGAGATCACACCATTATAGAAACCATTTGATACACCATTGTGGTAGGAGAAGAGGATACAAATCATAACATTCAGAGTTTCTAGAGATCGACCAGGGAGAGAGAGGATTATTTTCTCATTTTATCTATTTTTTCCATTTTATTTCAATATGAAATATTTTGTTTTTAATTATGTTAATATTTTTATTTCCATTATGATTCTCGACTAATTTATTTTGGGGAAATAGGTTGAGTTGGTTAAACATGGTCTTCATTTTTCAGCATTTTTCTTCTACTAGATTTCATCTCTCCCTTTCTCTATCACTTTTGGGACAATCATTTTTTACAAACCATCAAGAATTAGTGAAAACTAATCTTGATCAGATTTAAATTCAATTTGTTTTCAATATGATGATTTCATTGAAAAATGAATCATGCTCAAAAGAGAGAGGTTCACTGAGTTCAACAAAATTTTTTAACTCAGTGATTATTTATTTGTTCCCGATTTGTGATTGAATGAACTCTACAGTTGATAAAATGTAGGGATTATTCTATCACTAGTTGACCATACGACATATTGGGTCAGCCTATTTCAATTAGATCCAGAAGTTTTAACTCTAATGCACAAACAAGGGAAAATCATTTTAAGTGCTGGCCAACCGAATTCATCCTTCCCATCATTTTGGTAGTTTCTCACCGTCTTTGTTGTTTGTTTCTTTTCCTAATTTTCTGCACTCACATTCACTCTCACTTTCACACTGGAATCTTCATTCTATGCAATATTTCTCCCCCATCATCCACTATTTCTATTTGTGTGTTTGTTTGTTTTAATTTTTGTTTTACTTTGTTTTTGGTCACTAGCACACAATCATTCATTCCCTATGGTTAGACCCTTTTACCATGACACTATTAGTAATTAGGTTTTATAAATATTAAATTTTTGAATTCTCAATGACTACATCATCAAATTTTGGCACTGTTATCAGGGAAGGCACATGTAACCAAGTTATTAAAAACAAAAAAAAAATATAAAAAAACAAACAAAAAAATAAAAATAAAAACAATTTTTTTTAAATATAGAAAACTTAAAAAAACTATAGAAAAAAAACTTCAAGAAAATTAAAAATAAAAAATTTGTGAACCATTTGCTGTATGAAAACTAGGGCTAAGCCTGAGAACTTAGAACCTTCAAAACCTAAAATTGAGAAACACCTCAAAGAGTTGAAAAATAAAAAAAAGGAAATAAAAATGGAAGACAATTGAGAAGCTGAGAATTAGAACACGAATAATCCACCACCTATAAATATGAACCCACCTGGTAATGAGGTGGTTTAGAGGAACAATATGAGAGAATTTTTATTGCCTACTGTTTTTAGTAACCCATCCTACATTAGGCTCTCACCTAGGTCCTGAAACTATGGAATCAAACAATCCATGTTGTCTTAGTTGTCAACCTTTAATGGAATGCCTAGTTAATAATCCCTTGAATTCATCAGGGAATTCTATTGTAGTGTTAGACAACTACCATTGAGAGTCCCGAGGGAGGAAGAAACTAATTTGAGAGTGTTCTCTTTCTACCTAAGGGGAAATTCTAGGTCATGGTTCCAACAATTATAGAAGGAAATATTTTACACCTGGGATTAAGTCTATAATTCCTTCACCATTAAATTATATCCTAGGATAATGAATTTTGAGATTAGGAACAAAATCAGCAGTTTTCTACAAGACGAGGGAGAACTATTTAATGAATCTTGTGAAAAATTTAGGGGATTACTCAAATAATGTCAAAACCACTAGTGCACTCCCCAATTCCCTATGGAAATTTTTTTGTAATAGTATCAACCCTTAACACCAAACCTTGGCTGATCAGTCTACTGGAGGGGATTTTAGTGATAGGACTATAGAGGAGTTGAAACAAATATTTAAAACTTTGGCACAAAACTCATAGAACAAATGTTCTAGGAGAAGAACCATAGTAATAAAATAACCCAACCCATTCCTCAAGATGAATCCCAATCTATCAAGTTTTTCAATGATACCACTCACAATACTCTTCAGGAGAAATGCTACCAGTCTAGCATGTTTGGCCACTCACAAACCCACTGTCACAATTTTTTCATGCCTGTCCAAGCTACTGAGAATGCTAATTTTTCTAGTTATAGTCCTACGATGCATCCTAGGTAATATCCTTTTTCCAAAACCTATAACTAGGGGTATAAGAACCACCCAAACCTCTCTTGGATGGAGAAGGTAGTTCTTCAACCTACTACCCCTCCCAACTTTCAGCAGCCACCTAGGTAGTAGTTCGAACCCCAACCCCATCCCAAAACTAAATCATACAATTAAAAATATGAAGTTAGGGGTATTTTATAATAGTTTATAGGAAGATTTTATAAAAAAATACTAAAAATTATTTTGAAAAAATGGAAATGGAATCAAGAATGAAAAACCTAGAAATTTAAATGGGACAATTATCTAGGGATATTGGCAGTAGAGACAAAGTTAAGCTACCAAGTACCACTAAAGCCAACCCTAGGGAAAATAAAATGTTTGTGACCATTGTAAGTTGTCTCCAAAACCACCAAGAGTCTAATAAATAACCCCAAACTATTGAAAATTAAAAACTAATTGAATCTCAAAATTCAAATATGGAAAATGTTAAAATTGGAAAATTGGACAGCAGCTCTGGGAATACCCTGGACCCTACTGTTCTTGCTAAAAAACAAAAATAAAAAGGCTTGAAAAATAAATAGAATAAAGTCCAGTAGAATATTTAATAAGATTTTATTGGGATTCCCAAAATAGTAAGAAACTTTACTCCTATAATCCCTTTTCCAAAAAGAATAAAAAAAGAATCCCATGATTCAGTGTTTCTGAAAATTGTCAAAGTGGTAAAAATGCCAAACATTGACATACCATTCCTAGAATAATCAATTTAAATCCCCTCCTATCTAAAATCACTCAAGAAAATATGCCCAAAAAAAATACCCTATAATTATTTTCCACTTATAGTCTAATTAAGGAGTGTAGTGCTGTCTTATTGAATAAGATACCTTATAAGCTTTGAGACCCATGGATGTTTTTTTATTCATTTCACCTTTGGATATAGAGGTGGAAATTTTAACTTTTGTGTGATCTTGGATATATCATAAATCTGATCCCATTATCTCTGTTTCAACACTTGAGATTATGAGTTCCCTGACCCACCACTATTGCATTATAACTTTCCGATCGGTCCATAACTCACCCAGTGGGTAGGGTTGATACTATTGGGAGTAAGGATACTCTTATTACCTACCTAATTTATGATCCTAGATATGAAGTGTGACTAGGAGATACCTATCATATTTGTTAGGACCTTCCTGGTCACATGGGGGTTTTGATAGATGGCTCTAAGGGAAAATTAAATTTTAACTTGGGTGAAAAAAGAATAATTCAATGTGTTCAATAAAATCAATGAACTCACCCACCCAATATTTCCTAGAGATGAGTGGTTATTAGTTAAAGGTTGTGTTGATGAGGATGAAGAAGAGTTTTTGGGATGCTGGAAGAGATAAATGGTGAACCAGAGATCCCTACTACAACCTATATGGGGATACAATCTAATAAGAAGAAGGAGCCTATTGACGATTTTGAGGGAACATTTAGATCAGTTTTTTCTACAATATATTCTTCCCCCAAAGGAAGATTCTAGATTTGAGGATTTTTTTGGAAAAAAATAGTAATGCAGAGGGATCCTTATGCACTACCTTCTTCAAATGGAAGCATGAAGACCTTGGTCCACCTAGGCCAAAGTGTCAAACCTTAAGCCAAACAATTCCCATTCTAGAGCTCAAACCCCTCCCATCCCTTCTAAAATATTACTTTTTAGGAGAGAAATCCCCCCTACCCATGATCATCTCATCTAAGATAGAGGGAATTCAAGAGGATAAACTACTGAGTGTTTTGAGGAAATACACGTCTGTCATTGGTTGGTCAATTTCCAATATAAAGGGGATAATTCCGTCATTTTAAATTTACAAAAGCAAAATGGATCCTGAGTGTAAAGCAGGAGTGGAATACTAAAGGAGACTTAACCCAAACATCAAATAAGTGGTTAGAGAAGAATTTATCAAACTTCTTGATGCATGGATTATTTTTCCCATTTTTTACAGTTCTTGGGTAATTCCTATCTAGGTTGTCCCCAAAAAGTGGTGTTATAGTGTTCAAAAATGGGAAGAATGAGAATATCCAAACAAAGGCTATGAAAAAATGGAGGGTCTTTATAGATTATAGAAAATTAATGCTTCCACAGGGAAGGAACATTTTCCCATTCCATTTTTAGACCAAATATTGGAGAGGCTAACTGGAAATGAGTTTTTCTTTTTTATTGATAGATATTCATGCTGTAACCAAATTTCCATTTATCATGAGGATCTGGATAAGACTACATTCACTTGTCCATTTGGGAAATTTGATTACTGATGGATTCCCTTTGGCATGTGTGGTGCTCCAACCACATTTCAGAGATGCATGATGACAATTTTCTCATATATGACTGAAAGGATAATTGATGTTTTCATGTATTATTTTTCAGATTTGGGATTTTTTTTGAAAACTTTCTTGAAAATTTAGGAACTTTGTTGGAGATATTCCAAGAGACTAATATGATATTAAATTGGGAAAGTTTCTGTTCATGGCTACTGAGGGTATTTTTTTAGGTCACAAGGTATATAATAAGGGAATGGAGGTTGATAATTTCAAGGTTGAGGTTATCAAAAATACCCCCCTTCTGATAATGTCAAGGGGATAAGAATTATCTTGGTACATTCTAGGTTTTATAGGAGGTTCATTAAGGATTTTTCTAAAATCACAAGACCACTATTCTCATTACTGGTTGAGGACAACCCCTTTGTTTTTGATGATAAATGTATGGAGTACTTAAATATACTTTAATAGAAACTAAAATCTTAACCAGTTCTCACTTCCCCAGACTCACAGCTCCCATTTAAAGTAACGTGTGATGCAAGTGATCTTATAGTAGGTGCTGTTTTGGGGTAGATGAAGGAACGGAAGCTGCACTTCATTTATTATGCCAATAATTTATTGTATGATGCTCATAATAACTATTCCACCACTTAAAAGTAATTAGATATTCTGATGTTTTCCATTAAAAAATTTATATAGTACTTGATTAGGTCCAAGGTTATTATTTTACTGACCATGAAACCCTTAAGTACCTACTAACTAAAAAGGGCTCAAAAACCAGGCTCAAAAGGTGGAACCTGTAGTCGCAAGAGTTTGATTTGGTTATCAAGGATAAGAATGGGGATAAAAATTTTGTGATAGATCACTTGTATAGTCTACCAAACACCCAAAGCGAGGAACTAAGAGAGATTAATACCTCATTTCTAGATGAAAAATTGTGTGTTACTTCTGTGAAGCAGTCTTCCTAGTTTGAAGACTATAGTAATTTTATGGATTTTGGTGTCATGCCCAAGGAAGTCTCATAGAACCAAAGAAATATGTTTATATTTGAGTTGAAATAATATTTTTGGGATGATCCTCTTCTTTTTAGGATATGTGATAATGGTAATTTTAGGATATTTATTTCTAAGGAAGAAATGTTTCCCATACTTGAGAGTCTCCATTTATCACCATGGGGTGGACACCATAGAGGATAGAGGACTGAAAAGAAGGTTTTTAGGATATTTTCTACTAGAAAAAATTGTTCAAAGATACTAAGAGTTTGTTATTTGGTTGTGATAAGTGTTAGATTATTTTAAATGTTGGAAGAGTGAAAGAGTTGTCTCAAAAAGGAATTCTAGAGGTTAAAGTTTGTGATGTACGGGTCTTAGATTTAATGGGAACCTTCCCATCCTATTATAGGAATAAGTATATTCGAGTTTTTATGGAATATGTGTCTAAGTGGATTGAAGTAGTGGCTTTGCCCAAAAATTCTACTCCTAATGTGGTGCATTTTATCAAGAATATTTTTTCTAAGTTTAAAGTTCCTAAATATTTCATCATAGAAAATAGAACTCACTTCAAGAATTACATGTTTAATAATTTGATGGATAAGTATGTATGCTCTCATAGAACATGTACCTCCTACCACCCATAGTCCAGTGGATAGCCTGAAGTGTCTAATAGAGAGCTCAAACAAATTTTGGAGAAGGCAGTTTTTTTCTCTAAGAAAGATTGGTCAATGAAGTTGGATGAGGATCTGTGGGCCTATATAACTAATTACAAGACTCTCATTAGGATGTCACCATACATGATACTTTTTAGTATAAATTTCCATCTTTTTATGGAATTTTATCTAATGATTATGGGGCGGTGAAGGCTCTAAACTTTGATTTCAAGTCTACTGGTGAGAGATGGTTGTTAGAGATGAGTGAGTTGGAGAAAATTATGAGGGAGTCTTATGAGAATAATGAAATTTACAAACAAATAAAAAAAAAAATTTTATGACTCAATAATTTAGAATAGGGATTTAAAGGTTTTATAAAGGGTCATAATGTTCAATTCTTGACTAAATCTTTTTCTAGGTTAGTTGAAGACCAAGTGGTAAAGACCCTTCACCATTTTAAGAGTTCTAGTTAATGGAGTTATAGAGCTAGTTGTGGAAGAAAAAAATATCATTCTTGGTCAATTGTCAAAGGATCAAACATTTCATTAAATGGAAGCAAAAGGGCTTGGATTCTCTTTCTTTTCTTGAAGGATAAATTTGTCTCAAGCATAATTTAGGACTTTAAAATCAGTGTTTCATGGGAAATTACCCATGGTCTCTGTGCTTTTTTATTTTTTATTTTTATTTTTCAATAAATATAACTTACTCTTATTGATTCTACAGTATATTTTCTTTTTTTTATTTTGGTTTCACATGAATTACTACTATTAGAGAATTGTTGCTGCTAGAAACTCGACAAAGGAAAACCAGGAGAGTAATCTAATTTATCACATGGATAAAACTTTTTATGCTCAATCTTTGGTTGAAATTTTCTTGACTCTAAATTATGGATTCTTATATTTATTTTTTAAATCTATAGGACATGGATAGTAACAACCAAAGCACTTCACTTAGTGTTGAAAAAGAGAATTTGTGAATAATTATTAATAGTCAAAGATCCCATATTCAAGGAAGTGTTGTTATACTTTTTTCTATATTATTCTATACTCATATTTTACTTTCTACAAAAATTTACTAAGTGTAGAGGAGTTACCACATTTCCTTTTAAAAATTTGAATATGTTTTCCCATCTTGGCTGTTAGCTGCTAGAATCTAGTGAGTTGAAAATTTAGTTGAACTAAATTATGAAACTTGCTTGCACCATTTGTTTTCACTTTCCTTATGCTACTTCTATACTATATTGGCGATCATGCTTCTATTTGAATTACATTGAAAAATATTTTTTTTGCTTATAAAAATTCAAATCATGAACCTTTTAAAAGGAATTGTTCTCGATTTTCTGGTTGTGGTTAGTGGGGTTTTTTTGTGTGGGAAGTGATTTTTGAAGTTTAATGAATCCCCCCTTATCAATTATTTTCATAATGAATTTCCCATCTATTTTTAAATAAGATACCTCAAAACTTGAGACTCAATAATGGGTACATTGTTTAGTTTTAAGTGTGAGGGAGAGGGGTCTGTTTGTGCTAAACAATACTGAAATTATGGTCACATCAATTCCATCATTGATTTTTTGTCAAAAAAGGTAAATTTTATTTTTTTTCAAATTAATTCTAAAAATTTCAAATTCATTCAAAACATGAGGGTATTTTGACTTCACTTTCACATCAATTGTTTCCTTCCTAATGGATAACACTTTCTGGTTTTTTAGGGTTGCATTGAGTCTAAAACTATTGAGAATGTGTGATTATTGAGTGGATTTTCACACTATTCATATGGATTTTTTATTTAGGAACTAAGGAAGGGAGTGATATAGGATACCTTTTTATGGAAATATGATTATATATTTAGTAAAATGGCAAATTAAAATCAAATCTAGGGTACTCACTTTAATAAAAAATAATAACCTCTTTAAGGAGCCAACTCAAATGGTAATCTTATAAGTCTTTTGAAACTATAGTAAAATGAAAAAATTGGATCCCATGGTGACTCTAGGCATTGAGTGCGTGCATGTTATCCCTCTGTATATATCAAATAAGTGGGTTTTAATAGTTCTTTTCACATACATGGCTGGGAAGAATTCAAAAAATAAATAAATAAAAAGAATAAAGTGCCTAGTAGTCAAAAAATGAGTTCATTAAGGTGAGTGGAATTTTGAAACCCAATAAAGAAGGGGACAATTGACTTTCTTTAAAATCATTTGAGTTAAATCAATGAAGCGATTAGAAAAAATTTGAACTTTGATTTTTTCGAATCTAGGAGAAAGTGAAAACTGAAGGTGCCTTTTTTTATGATTTTAATTCCACTTGATCTAACTTGTTACCACTCTTAGAATTGTAACTTGATCTAGAATTGAAGTAGAACAGTTGGTGATTTCATATATGAGGCATGAAACCCTTAACAGTGATGGGTTTTATGTTTCCTTTATTTACTATGGGCGGTTGAAGTTAGGCGAGTACCATTTTTTAGCATTTTTTGAAAAGCCTGACCTATTTTTGTTCATTTGTATTTAACAATTTAGACATGCTCATTTTGAGATCACTGTAAAATCATTCCTTCTATTTTATAAATACAAATCATGTTTTTTCTTGAGGACAAAAATACATTTAATTGTGGGGGATTTTGATGGGTATTTTTTAATGCACTTTGCCACGTCATTTTTTTACTTTATTTTTCTATTATAAATATCAAAATATTGTATTTAATCAATAATTATCAAATATTGTTTTTTTGTATATAATTAATAAAACTTTTATTTTTTGTTAAAATATGCATTTTAATGTTTTTTCTATCATTTTTAATTATTTTAAATTAAATTTATAATTATATTTTAACTTCCAATTTTTATTCTTTTGTTTTTTGTTTAAATAATAAATTTGCATTCTATTTATTTTAATTAATTAATTATTTAATTTTTATTTCAAAATAACTATTTCATTTAATATTTTATTTAATTAATTATTTATGTAATTAATTATAATTTCACTAATTTTTAATTCATTAATTTAATTAATCCATTATTTAAATTAATTAATTATATAATAAATTTTATTTCAAATTAACAAATTTTAATTTGTATTAATAATTTATTAAATTTTCTAATTTATTCATTTGTAACTAATTTAGACTTTCTTGAGTTTTAGTTATTTGAATTCAATATTTCAATTAATTCATTATTTTAATTAATTCAGGATTCGATTTCCTTTTTGTTGTTTCAAATTAATTAATTTATGTAATTTTTTTAATTTAAAAACAAATTATTCTTACATTCTTGATTTTAATTTTTTGTTCTTTGTATTTATTTTTTAATTTTAATTCATTAAATTAATTTATAGTTTTTTCTCAGGTGTTGCACTATGAACCTGCTTCCAAAACCATCTGGTGGTGACTCATCGGACTCACTGCCAGCACTGTCCAACGATGAATCAAATGCATCACCACCAATATTTCCAATGGAGACTCAAAGAGTGACCGTTGATTTCACTCACTGTCAGCCTATAACAACGATGACCCCCTGAGTCACCTTTGTAACTCGAACCCACCGTATCCATCCCCACATCCTCTTTCACCCACCACCATTGTTCTCACCCACCGTCTCCACCCTCCTTTGTCTTGCATCTCACTGTCAGTTTCTCCTACACCATCCTCTCTACCAGTCAACACTAGATCCATCTACACTCATAATTGCAACTCCAATCCACTGTTTCAACCCCATGAATCACACCATCACACACCGCTGCCACCACCACCAAAATCATACCAACAACAGCACATAAACAACAATAGAACAAAAATTCGAGCAGCAACAAAAGCAAAAAATACAAAGATAAGAAGAAGACTTATGCAAAGAAAACATAGAATTTCTTATCTAAAAACTGAACCCCAACAAAACTGAATATTTTTTTCTAGATATTAGAAAATAGGAACCGAACCGAATATTCTCTATCAAATAAATCCATCACACCACCATTCATCAGTGAAGCCATACCCTCACCTTGAGGCACCACCCTCACCGTGATCACCAGCCACTTTGATGCTCCAACCCACATTATCCGACAACCATGAGTAATTATCTAAGTATCACCGCCTACTGTGAACACCATAAGCTGTATCTGAGCCTCTTTCCTCCCATATCACCATGAGCCAAGATATGAAACCCCTCTCATCTTCTCCCTCTGTCATGAGATCCCCCCCTTTTTTCTTCTGCCCAAACCCTCTCTCCCCTCTCCCATGTTAACCCCCCTCTCCATGTTCCTTTGTTCGTCGAACCCCCTTGTTTATTTTTATTTTATTTTCTTTATATATCTAATTATAATATAAAATATAATAATAATAACATTAATATTAATTAATATAATTAATATAAAATAATTATAATAATAATTAAGTAAATATAAATAGATTAATTATAATAGTATATATATATATTTATAAATATATTTATTGGTGTATGTATTTAATAACCATAACTCTTTATATTTATATTTTAAATAATTATAATATATATATAATAATTTTGATAATAAGTATAGGTATATCTAAATAATAATGTATATTTTTAATAATTTTATACATTAATATTACCCTTTATTTTTATAATAATGTATTAAAATTTTTATCCTTTTAATTACCCTTTTTACTTATTAGTATTAAAAAATGAATAAATATATTAAAATAAATATTTATTTATTTACTTAGTAATTAAGTAATATATATTTATTTAATAATATTATAAAAAAGTCATATAGTTTTTTATTTGTTTTATTTTTCCTTTCCTTTCTTTAATGTATGGGGGACCATACTGAATGGTGTAGGGACATTCTGTTTAAGGAGTTCATGCTTCTATGACTGTCATGGAGGAAGTGGCACACTGAATGTTCCACATAGAGTCCATAAGAAGTGATTCCGGAGCGGTGACAAGAGTTGGTGAGGGGAATTCAAAGGCTCCAGAAGTAGAAGAAGATTTAAGAGACCACCACAACATTATAGACACTTACCCAAGATTGGACAACCATTTTTAGGAATTAGGAACATACAACACTTTTCCATTCAATCACTTCCACATTCCTAGGGTGGGAGATCACACAGACACCATTCGAGACACCATTTAGGTAGGAGTAGAGGATACAAATTAGAGCATTCGAAGTTTCTGGAGACCGATAAGGGATAGAGATGACTCTTTTCTCCTTTACTATAATTTTTATGCATTTTATTTCAACATTAAAAAATTTGTTTTAAATTATGTTAATATGTTTATATTTCCATTATGTTTCATGACTAATTTCTTTTTTTGGGGAATATGATGAGTTGGTTAAATATAGTCTTCCCTTGTTCATGCATGTTTCTTCCACTAGATTGACTTTATCTATCTCTCACTCTTGGGAAAATCATCTTTTAAAAAATATCAAGAATCATTAAAACTTTATCGTTATTGGATTTAAATTCAATTTGTTTTTAATATGAGGATTTCATTAAAAAAGAAATCATGATCAAACGAGTGTGACTCACCAATTTCAACTGAAAATTTTAACTCAGTGATTACTGATTTGTTACCAATTAGTGATTGAATGAACTCTAAAGCTAATAAAATGTAGGGATTATTATATCTTAGGTTGACTAGATGACACATCTATTAAACCTCTTTCAATTAGATCCACAAGTTTTAACTCTAATTCCTGGACAAGGGAAAACATTTTAAGTTCTAACCAACTAACTTACCTCTTCCCATCATTTTGGTAGTTTCTCACTATCGTTGCTACTTTTCTATTTTCCTACCTTTCTTCACTCACATTCACTCTCACTCTCACACACAAATATTCACTCTCTACATTGTTTCTCCATTATCATCCACTTTTTCTTTTTTGTATTTTTTTTGTTTTAATTTTTGTTTTTCTTTGTTTTTGGTCACTATCACACCATCAATCCTTCCCTAGTATCAGAACCTCTTACCATTGAACTATTAGTAATTTGGTATAATAAATATTAAATTTGAACATGCTCAACAACCACATAATCAAGTACCTAAGAAATATTCCTTCATTGTATTTTGGAAGAAATTTACCAAGGTTGTATTTAGTGTTAAAAATTTAACATTTATATCCAAACACTTTGAAAAGGAAACTTTCAAAATTTTATTTTTCCAAATTTCACAGGGGTTATTTTTTAAGACAAGACTTATGAGAACATTGTTCATTATAAAATAAGAGACATTGAATGTCTTGGACTAAAAGTATTGAGGTTTTTTGAAATTATCAAAGAGGTATCCTGATATTTCTTGTAGAGTTCGATTTTTTCTTTCAAAAAACCCATTTTGTTGAGCTATTCCAATATCAAAAAATTATTATTATAACCTTCTAAATAATAAAGTTCATCAAATTATTTTTATCAAACTCTCCCCCATTATCACTTTGAATGGAAATGATTTTTTCCTTTTTTATTTCCAAATTTCTTGGTAAATCTTATGAAGAATTTACAATCCTCATTTTTATGTTTCAATAAAAAACCCATGAGAATATTGTATAATAATCTACAATCATAAAAGAATATGATTTTCCCCGGATACTTTTGACTTGAGTTGGTCTAAAAATTTTAATTTGAATAAGATCAAGAGATTTAGAGGTAGATAATTCTTATTTAGGTATAAAATAAGTCTTTTGTTACTTACCAAGTTGGAAAGGTTCAAAAAAATCATCTTTTAAATGCAAATTTAGTAAATCTCATACTTTATGATATCATTTGAGATTAAAGAGTGTGTGTGTGCTATAGTGACCAAGGTGTCTATGCTGAATCCAATACTCACTATCTAGAATGATCAAACACTAAACATTTTTAGAATATTTTTTTTAAATTGATGATATAAATATTTTTAAAATGAATAGCGGTAAATTTTTTTTTCCTTTGGAGTTAAAAACATTGAAAAAAATATTTTCAAAAGATATTTTAAAACAATTTTCACACAATTAGATAATTATTAGAAAATTATTTTTTGAAACATCAATAAATAAAACAAATTTTATGAGTATATAATTGAAAAAACTAACTATACCTATACTGATTATTTTAATTCTTGAATTGTGACTAAAATCCATATATCCTCTATTGATTTTTTCAAGTTGGTTAAATTTAGAGGGGTCACCAAACACGTGTCGAGATAAACCACTAACTGTGTACCATATTTCTTGTTTGGATTTACTATTTAGACACATTTCCTATATGATTATGAAATTATTCTTGTTTGGTACCAATATTTTGTGTCCACATATGTTAGATAAGAGATATTTAGTACTTAAATTTGTTTTGAAAATTATTTTTGAGATGATATATGAGATTAAAGATGAATACTTTTTGGTATACCATATATAAATTTTTTAATTTAACTCATAAATTAAATATCTGGTTTTATTAATATAATTTCAAAACTTTTTTTGTGAAAATTATTTTACAAAATTCATATTTTTGGAAGATCTATAATTTTTCAAAAAACCAATTCAAAAATTATTATTTTCATAGAATTATAAAACCAATATTTTATTTATATTTTTTTCTCCTTTAGAGAATTTCATAAAATAATTTTTGATATCATTGATAGTCAATTGCAATTCATGCACATTCATTTGATCATTCATTTTTTCTATAATTCATCTTTTTTTAATCGTGAATTGATCCTTTTATTTAAGCACTTGATTACACTTATTTTTAAGTTATTTTTCACATTGAATTTAGTTCAAAAACATGTTTTTTAATTTGATCAAAATTATATTTTAGAACTTCATAGATTAGATGATTTGAAGAAGGAGATAAAGATGAGGAATTTAAGGAAGAATAATAGGAGGAGTTTGAGTTTACTTTGTTACTAAAATTCACTTTGACTATGAGACACTTGGAACTTTCATCGCTTAAATTTATTGAGGAGGGGGAATCATCTCTTTCATTATAGGTTGAAACATTGAATGATTTATTACTTTTATTATTATTATCCTTGTTATTATATTTAATAAAGGGGCATTTTGTCCTTATGTATCCATTATTTTTTCATTTGAACCACATTACTTATTATTAAATTTGATCATCCTCTTTTTTGGAACTTTGGTAGGAATTATTCCTCTCATTTTTTTCTCTTCTTGGATAGATGATCCTTTTTATAATCTTTGTAAGAGTCATAATTAATTGATTTTAAATCAATCATCTTTTTATTCTTTAATTGTTCGGTTTCCTTATCATCTTGTTTCTTCATTATGAGAATATAGTTCAGGTTAGATTTTATTATATACTCAACCAGAGTGTTCTTGATGTCTTTTTTATTATTTTATTTCCATCACTTTATGTTTCCAATTTCTTGGTAAAACACAATGTATTTTATTAAATGAAGTTTCTATAGTAAGAATATTACCAAGAGTATTTATTCCATTGAATATGTCAGTAAAGTACATAAAAATGTTAGTAATAGACCCATTTGGACTCCTATTGAAGATTTACAAATCTTACCTATACATATAAAGCCTAGTATCTTTAAATTTATTCATTATTTCATGAGTAAATTCTAATATTTTCTATATTTCATGAGAATTTTTTCAAGTAGATATATGATTAAAATAATTTTCATCTAATCCATAATGCAATACATTTATAGTTTTACCATATAATTCAAACGTAGTAATATCATCAGGTGTCTATTTTTCTTACTTTTTAATATTAGGAATATAACCATGCATAGAAACTTTCCATATAGGATAAAAAATATATCTAAGAAAGATTGATATATGAGTATTCAAATTACTATAGTTATAACTATCAAAATAAGGTGCATGAACCATAAATTTCCCTTTGGGAGAACTATGGGTGGTTGGAAAAGATACCATTTAAAAAGATCAAACTTCAAAATTGTTTAAGTTTTAAAAAAAATATTAATTTTGAAAATAATAAAATTTTAAGAAAAAAAGATATATTTTTATATCAAATGTAGGTCCGAGATAAAATGGAAAGAGGGGGTGGATTAACTTTATTTTTTTTAAATTATTCTATAAAAATGGTAATTAACACATAATTAATTAGTTTAAGAATAAAATAATCATATTAAAGTGAGATCATCGGAAAAATAAAAATTTAAGAAATAAATAAAATTAATTTTAAAAATTAAAAAGGTGTAGTTTGATAAAGGAGTTTATAAGTATATCAAGAATTATCCCATATCTATCCAAGCCTCTATAATGATTGATATGTTTGTATTACTCCCTTGGTTTTAATGGAAACCAAGAACCAATATAGAAAGGAAAGAATCCATTGGTTTTAATGGAAACCAAGAAACAAAAGAAGGAACTTGGTTTTAATGTAGAAAAAGAACCAAGAACCCTCACTTTAACAGTGATGAGCACCTAAAGAAGAATAATAATAATATAAAGTATTATTTTTAAAAACCATTTATAAACCACTCAACTCTATCTTGGAAGATTTAGAAGAATATGAAAGAAGGAGAGCGACTAGGAGAAAAATAGAAGAAGAGCCTTTATGAATTACGATAAGGGAGAAAGGAAAAGGATTAAGCCTAATTTTCATTTTGAGTATTGGAATTTTCTTGGAGATATATTAAAAAATTATATAATAGATCAATAAATAATGATTTTTGGGTAAGTAGTTGTCATAAATATTCAATGATAAAATACAAGGCTCCTAAGATGTTTATTTATATCCTTCATAATAGATAAGGGTGCCTTGTATCGATCAAAATATTTAACAAGTAGAGTTATTTTTTTGAATCCATAATTTAATGTACTTTAATAGGTCTGGATTGAATCCACTGTGTATTTATTCTGAATCCACCAAGTAGACGGTTCCATTACCGTAGCTTGTTGGTCTGTTGTAGACTCCATCAGGAAGACAATACACTCCACTGGGTAGTTGGTGAGACACCAAGATGTAATATGCTTCCATTTAATGCCATTTTGTATCTGGTGACATTGCACTAGGTTTTTATTGGTACTCCTAGAGGTATGGTGGTTCTGTCCATCACCACTAGTTGGATGACGCAACCCTACCAGGTAATCAGTGTAGTCAAGCAGTGAGGACCTTGAAAATGGTCCTACAAGATTCTATTGAATTATTAACTTGGTTTTATTATTTCTTAGGAAAAATTTTAAATACTATAACTAAGAAACACTCAAACATAAGGGTAAGAAACACTAAGTGATTGTGATCATAAAAACACATTATAGGTTCAATAGAGATCACATAAATTAGAAAGAAGTATTTCTTTATTGGAACATACTTTATAGTGGTGAGTTTTTTCTTCCAGTGGGAATTTGTAATATATAACATAGTTTGACTCTATGTTTATAGGATTGAGATAGTATTTGGTTATAACCACTTAGGTATATAGTGGAAGAATCCATGATTGGGGGGACTAACCATTTATGGTAAGGAGTATGACTTTATGAACAAACATTTTAAATTCTATGATCCATACTATTGGTAGATCTCAATCATTAGTTTCATGTAAATATGTATGATGCTCTCTTACTTCCCATAGAATCATTCATCATGAAACATGAAGGATATATTACCCCATCATTGTATGGGAATCCTTAGGCTACAAACCGGGATCCAAAGTTTAGTGGATTACCTATAGAGGTAGGAATCCTATGTTTTTTAATCCTGTGATATTATTCAAGTAAACTCCATTAATATTAAGGCCAATGAATTGGATATACAATTATATTATTCTATGTTATTCCATGATTGATTCCATCAAGAATAAATCATGAATATATGAGTTTTCTTCCACTTTCATATTTGATTAGTGATCCCCTAAAACTCATTATAACATTCCTTGGTTGATGATTCTTTTAGAGGATACTCACTTCATACCTGTTTTATACCCATGTTATTTATTTGATTCATGGAACCATTTATACTACCACTATTTACTCTTTTTATGATTCTTTAATGTTATGGTGCCTGATTGAGTTTATATTTATACTCTTTCATTGTTAGGTTTATTTTCTAAATGGTTTTAAAATGTGGATTAAAATTTTTATTTCAAATTAAAAAGAGAGATATTGTTTTATATGTAAGATTTTGAGAAAGGTTATGAAATGATGTTTTTTTAATAAAATCAGAAGTTATGAATTCAAGGTTCCAAATAATTTACTTTATAAGTGATATTTACCAACCTTATTTTTTTAAAAAGGTTGGAAGTTTTCTAAAAAGTTATAAAAGCATGATAATTTTTTACACTTTTCCATGTGAAAACCTATTTTCTACATATGTTTCAAACTAGAATTTATGAAATTTCTTTTGAAAGTAATTTCATGTAATCTTTGGGGGAATCCCAGTGGGAATATTTATATCACACCCTATATACACACCTTTTTACAAGTGTATTTATTATTTATGTTTTCTTTCAATTTACCAAGTTCATATCTATTATGGTTTTTATTCTTCATGGGTGATGTTCATGTTATTATACCAATGGATGTGTTGGGATGTGGTGAGTGATCATGTTTTACATATATGTCATTTTTCCTTAGTTTGGATTTTGTTCAATACATGGATATATTGATGTATCAACCAATTCAACCAGTGTATTTTATCATTATCCTTTCCTATTTTGGTTCTCATGATGTATTTCTATTTTAGTTTCTTTTGTACTAGATCCTGTTATGTATACAATATAGGTAGTATTTGTGAATGTGGACCTTATTATTTGTTTTTTCTTATTCCTATTTGGATTGTTTATTCATTTATTAGTTTTTATTTTATATTCATGGGAGTCCAATGTATGGATGCACCATTATAGATTCTAGATTGGAATTATACTACTTATTTTTTTTATTTGAGGGTAAATTTTTTTCTATTGGTTATCATAATGATACCCCGATGATATTTTCTAGCCTATTTAAATTAGGAATGTGCTTCAGGATTTATGGTAGATCAGATCATGTTACATGGTAGTGTGATATGGGGTGCTTAGTTACATGGATAAAACTCATGTATAATTAACTCGATTGATTCTTACCTCATGTCCGATCAAACCCCACATTTATTGATCCATGTAAGATTAAAATACAGAGTTACAAACTTGAGTAAGATTAAATGTTCTATAAACAATATGAGTATGAATAATCCTAAAGTAATTAACCAAACACACAACTATTTATCATCCTCTTCATCTCTCTTCATTGGATTTACAAAGAACCCACAACATCTATCTCATAAAGAAAGTACTGAAGGAACCCAGGGTGAAACAAAAGCATAAAAAATACACAATTTAAAATTTTGGGTTCAAATTCATGTTAAAAACATAGGATTATTTAAAACCCTTTATCATATTTCTCAAATTATCACATTTAATTCAATTTAAGTATGAAAATAAAATCGAATAAAATCATAAATGATACCATGTTCATTTGAAATCGTCAATTTGATTCACTCAAATTTGGGGTCTTGTGGCTCAAAGGCACCAATGTAAGTGTTCTATAGATCATCCACACATAAAAAACATCTCATGTAGCATATATATATAATCCTAAGGTGGTATCATGGTAAATCTGAGAGCTTTAAGATGTCCCTTCGACCGTGTGAAGAACACAGACTTGATCGAGAAAGTGAGATCAATCTGACCATGTTCTTTCTTTTGAATATATCTATAAGATATTAAGAGGAGATTATAAGAGATATTATCTATCGAAATTCATCCAAATGGTGGATAAATCTATTCAAGAGGCTAAAATTATCTTTTATACCTAGGTTATACTTTCCAAAACCACACTTTGGTCCCTAGAAATTGATAACCTTCATTTTAGACAACTGTGCACTTGTATGACTTAATTAAACTTGTCATAAATGTTAAAAATATTCTATCACCAACTTATAACACTTAAATATGTTATGTGATAAAATATTAACCATTAACTTACCTTGTAAGCTCCCAAAATAATTTAATGAACCTTGAACATGTTATGTTCATTCAAAAAATAATATTTTCTCATATTCACTTTTATAATCAAACAACTTGTGAATACCTTGAGAAATAAATTAAATACTTATAATTCTAAACATAAATAATATATTTGAATTCTTTTACTTATGACTGATCATGATTGAACATTCACCAACCCCCGTATATGTGGCCTACTTCATCCTAAACTCTTATTCATATGAACATGTGGAAATTGTGGATTCACTTAATGTATAAACCTCTAGGTCATTATATTGATAAAATTAATTCCAACCCATATAAAAATATAGGAATATAGAAATCCATTATGCCCCTAAATATAAAATTAATTTCATAACGATAATTACCTCCAACCAATATGTTCTTCATAATATAATCTCTTTGTCTCACGATATCTCATAAAGAAGGATGGAAACTTGTGTCATTTTCCTTTTGATGAATTATCCATTTCATGACCTTACTAGATGTAATTACCTTCTTGTACCATGGATAAGGAGTTAATTAAGGTACTACCATCCTGTTCAACCTAGACCCATGAGATATCTCTTTCTCAACTTGGAAGCAAAAAATTCTTTCTTAATGATGAAACCAATGCCATACCACCAAAGACACACCCAAATCAAGCTAAATTTCTACAAATTAAATGTTATGATTTTTTCCTTTAATAAAATTACATGATAAAATTCTAAACATTCATAATGATATCAATTCAAGAGACCAATAATCATGTTTGTAGATAGGAACACCAATGAAACCTAAAACATGTGGTGTTCCTATTAGCAAGTTAATCCTCATAATCTCATCTAATCAAGATCACAAAGTGAAAACTTCATGAGAAGAAGTATCAATGCTTATAAGACCCTAGAATATGATAGTTAAACATCATTTGTGTTCTATTAGTATGATGTATCTAGAACATATGACATCTATTTGAGATTATTTTCATAGTATCTTGAGGCTCTCATTATAGATGAGAACTGCTATAACCTTTTGATATGACATGTAATCTAATGAAATTAACATATAAATAGTGGATTAATAATTATAAACAATATTATGGTAAGAATAAAACCACATATATATATCTAACTATATACATGTAATGGTAATAAAATCACATAAAGGAGTTAGGTCCAGGGCACCCACTCACAACAAATACATGGTCACATAGATGAAAAATATACATAGAGAATATTCCCATTTTATTTGTTTGGACAAATCAATAAATTCAAAAATAGTTATTCCATGTGTTAATAATCCATGAAAATGATTCTGTAGGATATAATGGGGAGGATATTAAAGTTCAAGATGAATCAAGAAGCTACCTATGTGAAAAAATCTCATCCTGGACATTTCCATGTTTAATTCATCCATACACAGTGAAGGATAAATTTATATCTATAAATTCACTCCATCCCTTCAATTTTATAAATTTTTGATCATGGAAAAAGTATTATTGGTTTTCTGTAATTTTTTTTGTAATTTTAATCAAGTTCTCTCTTCTTCTCCCATTTCTTATTCTATTTTCATGCTTCTTCCCCAACCATAACTTTTCAATGATCGTGGTTATGGAAAATTAACCTAGGGTTATGATCCTCAGGTGAGGTTTATGGGTTCCCAAATCACTTTTCTTCATTTCAAATTTATTTTAATTTATTTGTAATAGGGTAGATTGGGTGTTTTGTTTTGATGAGGAGGTTTCCCACTTCTTCACAATAGTCTCTCAGTCTTGTTACTTTCCCCACAAAATCAAACCTCCATCTCTTGTCTTTATTCATCTCATATAAATTGGATTGAGGTGGAATATGATATAAATGATGTACATTGAGATCAGGTAGAGAGTGATAGTTTATCAATGACCATGGAATGATCAACACTTAACACCATTGAGGCTGTGAAGTTAAGTGTGCCTTTGAGGTCTCTAAAGTGCACTGGATAACATAAATTATATAGGTGATGGTAGTATAATAATATTATTGAAAAATCTATCAAATGAAATCTAAAATAAAATTATGGGTAATGAATGACACCATAGATGAACCATGATAGTACCCCCTTTCCCTCAAAAAATTGTTTAGATTCTATTTCTTGTCTTAAATTCTTTTATTATCACATTTTCTCACATCAAATAACACCCACCATTTCCCTTATTTCTAAATATTTACCGATTCCAATTAAATTTTAAAATCTAAGAAGATGGAATCTTTTTTTGACTCATCCTCCCCCTTAAGTGAAATTGATTTATTACTATCTCATTAGGTATAAAGAGTTTAAAGATTACAATTTTGTGAGGAGGGTTTAAAGTACCACACCAAGGAATTAAAATAGGACCTTGAACAACCACTTTTATAGGCATTGGGAAAGAAGATAATTAAGTTCCATGGCTACTTCTTAGAGTTTTGATCAAAACCTAGATGGAGAAAAAAAGAGCAATTCATTTTTAACTTTGACCAAGATTCCATAGATGTGGAAGCAAAAATTCATGACCCTCATCTCCTGTATGTTACTAAAATACTTGTAGATCCACTTTATAAAGAATGAGGTAATCCAACTGTAATGATAATGTGAGATGATAAAAATCTTGATTCATTTGTATTTATTTTTTCTGGAGTACATTTTAAAATTTATACTCCCTAATTTCACTATTTTTATAAAACACTATTCAAGTGAACCCTAGATGATAAAAAGAAGATATATGATAAGGAGAATAACCAACCATTGAATATTATATGTTGTATAATTTAGAAGAAAAAACCACCAATGAGGTGGTGGTGGAAGAAGAAAAGAAACTAGAGGGGAAAGTGGTGATGCGACTACCTCCTCATAAACAACCTTTATACTACACAAAGGAGTATGAAACTTAAGAAAACAAAAATGAAATGACTCAAAATTCATGGGATATTGTTTTATGAGGGAATTTGTATTTTTTGGTATTGGAGTAGGAGATTTTTTGTGATTTGGAACACAAATAAAGATTCTGAGTGCTGAAACATCTCAAATAGATATTTTTAATATTTTTATAGGCTTGAAAGATGTTTTAGGTGCCTAGGTGAATATCAAAGAAGTATCGAGTTGATAGTTTCTGAAATTTTTTCTATGGGTGGATCATATTTCTATGAAAAGGGATGATAATTTAATTATATGGGGTTAACTAAGGGATCATTCCATGGACTAGAAGGAACCATGACATGGATGTAGCGATTCATTCCATGACTAGTGGGTGTCACGACATGGTGGTTCTATTATGGGTTGTGAATGTGAAAGGTATGATAGGGGTTATTATGGGAAAAATGTGTGTCCTGGTGTGGCATAATTTTGTGTGGATTTTTACTAAGTAAAACCCTTAAGCATTAGGTCACATCATGACTTGAGTGCCACATCGTAACATTATTTCACATGTATGGTGTTTAAAAATCCATTAAAAATCCATTTTTGATTTTCATAGAGGAAAGGGTGGTCATTACTTGAACCTTAGGTCACACTGTGACATTTTTCTATGAGGGTAGTCATGGCGTGTAGTGTGATGTCCATGGATGTGAAGTGGAGGCACTGTGGAAAAGGGTGAATGGAATGCCATAAATGAGGAGTCCATTCCATGATATCCTATGAAAAAAGATTTTGGTTTAGCTAGATTGAGGCAAGACACACTATGACCATGGATGGTTATGCTATGAGGGGTAACCATGGGTTATTTGGATTCTGTCTGAGAGATGTGTGTCATGTCGTGACCCAATGGTTCATGCCATGACATGTGACCTTAGGAGGGCATCACATCATGACCCATGTAGGGCATTCCATTATGGAGACCTATCCCTATTTTTAAAATATGGGAATACATGTCATTTTTGGGTTAGAATCCATTTGGTTTTAGGCAAAATGGGTCATTAGAGAGATGAATTTTAGCTGGATCCTCCCCCCTCTCATTATTCTTATACGTTTTCATGGTGGATTTAAGGTAAGTATCTCCTTCTATTTCCCTCCATTCTTCTTCCCATTTGTTATCCATTAATTTGGATGTCTCCCGGATAGGGTTCAGAATCAATTACATTTGAGCATGTTGGAATCTATATGGGATGATGAGGCTTTTTCATAGATTGTATAGAGTATTTCCCAAGAAGATGAAGACATAGGATTTTGTGCAATTTCTATTATGTTGCATTTATTAATGAGTTTTTAGGTGATTATGCCTCATTAGATTAAATTAAATAATTAATTATAAATTTTTATAATTAATTATTTTGAATTTTTTTGCTTGACATAGGATATTGGGTGTTGGTATGAGCTTGTACTAGGAATGGGAAGGTTTTTCCATGGAGGTGCAGAGCATCAAGTGGATGGTAAATCCGTGTTTGAGGTTTATGGAACCATTAATAGAAAACCTTATGCATGTTTATGCATGAATGTGTATACCTGTTTGTGTTTGGTAAGAAAAGATTATGAATAAGAAAACCCTGGTGAAAGAGATAGGATGGCATTGATCCTCCTAGATATGGGATAAGTGCTCCTTAACACTTTCAATAATTTAAAATCATCCAACAACTATGTAACCAAGTGGATGAAGGTATGGGTTGATGTTATGAGAGGCCCAAGATAGGTCCTTGGTCTTGGTATGAGACATGCGTAGCCTAGGTTGGACCTCATAGGGATAGTTGAGGAGGCCTAGGTGGCTTAGTCTTTGTGATGAAATGTGTGATAATCATACATCTCACATATAATGGGAAACACTATTTATATGGTGGATTAGAGATTTGGTGGGTGCCCGAAGTGGGATAAGTCCTATGGGAATATATGAGGCATGGTGTAGATTGTTTCCCCTAGATGATGGGCTACAATATCTCATAGGGAGATGAAAGATAATACCTAGGCATGAGTTATGATAATTTTATGGGTGACTTGGAAATTGGACCAAGAGTCTTAACTTGAGATGGTCCATAGTAAGTGGGATGAAGATGCGGCACATGAATTTGAATTTGACGGGTCTAGACTCTTGATGCTAGTGATTAATAAATCTTGCAGGTTGTGATATGAAACTGTGGGGTTTTGGATATGACTTGGTGCCAGTGATAAGAGACTAAAATGGGTATAAAGACCATAGTGGATTCCATTAAATGTGATATGATAAAGACGATATGTTCAATGTGATATAATATAGGGACCAATATAGTATTGATGAGATTAGACTATGTGTATTGATGGATTATGAGGTATTATTTGAGATGTTGGGATAGGTGTTGAGTGACTAATACCCTGATGATGTGAAGGTGGGTTTGTGTGACGGGTTGTGTTCAGGGTTGTGTGCAACATTTATTGTTGCTTGTATGAGATTATCCATGGTACCCACCTATTAATGGTGTGGTTCGGCTTATGTGAGTGGTTTATTATTATTATTCACTCCCCAAATCACTTCCTATGATAATGAGACTAAATGTTGGTCCAACCTTGAAAAATAATGTTGTTCCCTAATGCTTATTGTGAAACCTCCTCTAAGAGAGGTTGGGTTGGGTTATATGATGAGATCCTTACCCTACATTGGTGGGTTGTGGTTGGGTAAATGGTGAGTTCCCTAATTTTCATTAGTGGTTAGTGGTTGGGTAGATGATGTTTACCCTAACCTATATTAATGGGTAGTGGTTAGGTACTGGATGAGTGACATCCTCTAATGAGGGGCTTGGTTGGGTACTTGATGTGTGACATTCCCTAAGAGGGATTGACTTGGTTGATTTATTTACATCCTTCCTTAAGATAGATTAGCTTGGGTACTTGATGTCTGGCCTACCCTAATGGTTATTAACTTGGGTACTCCTTATGTGACCTCCTTTGAGAGGGGATAGTTTGGGTACTTGACATGGAACGTACTTTGAGGATGAAGGTAGAGTTAGATCCTTGACATATCAACCTAATCCATGTCTTTGGGTATGTTTTAGGATTTGTGTCCTGAGATGACTGATTTCTGGTATGGGATGAAATAGGTATGTTCGGGTGTCTTGGTGGCCTAGTTAGCAAACAATGACCCAACATGCATGTTCATTTTTTGTTATTTCCCCCCTCATGAATAAACATAAATATGTTGGTTCATATTAGGGTAACTTGATGAGACAATATCAAGTTTTATACTCACACCCTATATAAGCACTCTGGTGCACATGCATAGTTTATATCTGCTTTACAGGTTAGATTACATGAAGTACAGTGGATCAGGCTGGGTTAACTTAACAAAGATTTAAATATGGGATTGAGGTGTGGTTAGGGGATGGTATTAGAGATTCATTGTATTTTATTATTTTGATTATTTATGTATGTGACAATATTAGTGGGATATCAGTGGGATGCATGTTTGTATGATAAAATTTCATTTGTTATAACATGGATATTTTTTATTGATTCCATGAACTATGATTGGTTATTATGGATGATGTTTAGTTTTTTTGTTATTGATGATTATGATTTCAAGGGAAAATTATCTTTAATGCATGATTTATGTCTGTACCACTAGTCTGAAACCTCTTCCATATAGGGAGACACATTTGAGGTCGTTTGGAAATCTGGTCGGGACACTAATGAGTGGTCTTAGGATGAGGCATCAAAAAATGGTATCAAAGAACATTTTATTTTGTCTTTCTATCTAGGAAATGATATATAGAAGATAGGGATTTATCAAAGATTATAATGGGACATATACTAGTGAGTCAGGAACATATTTTTGGTGGGAATTACGATTTACTAAGGTTATGAGATAGCTATTTTTGATTTTCACTATTAAAATTTCGATATTTATTCAATTTGATGTTGTATTTGAGATAAATATCTGTTTCTTTGTCTCTTGTAGCATGGTGGGAAGATTCATGTGTACATGAATCATATTTGGCATGTAGTATTAACATGAAATATTTGTTCTTTTATGTAATTTATTTCACTGATGATATGAGGTTCAGTTGTTTTAAGTGTCAATAATAACTTATATAGTGTTTCCCATAAATTTTTTTAGTGGAATTATACTCAACTGAATTATGATATTTTAATTTTTAATTATAGTTATTATGGATATTATAGAGGGATGTTCACTGATGAATACCATATATATACACCATATAAGAGATGTATAGCAACCCTTGTTGGGTCAGTATAGGCATTGGATGCCTTGGAGATAGACCCCAGTGGGTTTGGTGTAGGAGAGTTATTCCAGAGAAATGTAATTTGAGTTGGGAATGAGTTGTCTCAAGGATATTGGATACCCCTAAGAGGGATTAGGAAAGGAATGTGTGATTCCCTCTGCTTTTGGGATACAAATAACTTTGACTCTTTGTGTTATAAAGATTTGGTTTTAAGGGAAGGACTAATTGGATTTCAGTCTCTGTTGATTTTGGGTGTGATTCCCAATGATATAATGGATTTTGATCAAAGATGGTAGGATTTAGGATTGGTAGAGCATGGATATATGATCGATGGTTTTGGATTCTCTGGTATTGGGTGATTGTGTGGTATTCCTTGAGATGTGTGAGGTGCCTCGAGCTTATTGTAAAGAGAGAATCAATAATTCTTTTAGATGTTTGATATTGACATATGAGGGAAGCATGGTTAGTGGGTTAAGAGTGTGATCCTAGGTCTGATGATATGTGACTCATTATAGCATGATTCTAGTTGGGAGACTAGGTAGTATAGAAATGTACATTGGTTGGATTTGGATGAGATTGAGATGGGTAGTGGGAGAGAACCCGTGAGGGGGCTCTTGGAGGTTCCCTCTGCCTTGATAAGAGGAGAGTGAGTGTTAACATTGATCTATAGTGAAAAAGCCTCAATGTGTGAGGGAAAGTGAACATTGGTTACACACTTTTCCCTTAATGTTTATGGATTGGTGAGTGGCCATGTGTGGGATGATGAATGATGGATTTAATGGAAATATTATAGGAATAGTGGATCAAGGTTTTGATGAGGATGTGAGGTTTTTATTTATTACTTGTGGTGACATCAGAAATAAATTAAGGTACTATTTTATGACTGGTCCAAGCTTGGTCCTTGGTAGGGGTTTTTATGTATGGGATGATTGTTTCTTAGGAGTATTGAAACATAATGGATGTAGAAACCTGTCAGGCACTATGCTCGAGGAGTAATATAAGGGAAACCATGTAATGGAGAGTGCATTATTGGTCATTAAAGGGTGTTTCCCTTATCATGGATAGATTTTGTAGAATAATGAGGATCAAATTCCTAGTGAAATGAGAATGGGTATTGACTTTTGTTTCTTGTTGTAACTTAGTTATGAGTTTCCCAATCATGTTCTTCATTAAGTTTGGTAATGGATCGGATTTGGATTGGGATGATTGGGTGTTTTGGTTGAGTGGAGCGACAATAAAGATACTCATATGGTGGAGGGAATCATATAAACCATCGAATTATGAAAATCATGGAGGAAGGGTCATGGATTTAGTGAGACTTATTAGTGGATGATAAATATAGAACTGGGATGCCGATGTGTAGGTAGATTTTATTTTGTATAGTTCCATGTTAAATACCAGACCTGTGAGTCAGTCCGAGTGTTATATAGAGTTTATGTGTCAACATTGGTCCTGGGATGAAATTTTATGTTTGGAATTGTGTAGAATAAGTGTGATGGTATCTGAGATTAAGTTGGATTATAAGTGCACCGATGCTTGTAGTGAAAGTATGATGGTTGGTGTGGGTGTATGATGAATCAATCATAAAATTACATTGAGTTTTGGGTTTAGAATTCGGTTTGGGAATTTGGGTGACTTTGTGACGACTCTAAGGATTAAGTCATCATGATATGAAGATGTGATGATGCATCAATGGGTGAGGATGATAATTTTTAAGGAAATTTAGTCAGAGGAGGATCAAAAGGTATTTTTGTGTTTAGTAAAATGAAGTTAGGTAGAAACTTAATTAGTTTTATCATATTTGATATGATAGGTATGTTTCAGTGATAAAATTTCTCTTTTTGGAGAAAAACTGGTGTATCTAGGTTTACTACATGGATGATGGAAATGAATCTAGTTTTGAATCAATAATGAGAAGTTATTTTAGATTCTTATCAATGTATTATAATTCTAAAGATATTCTTAGGTTATTCTAATGGAAAGGAAGTATTATAGTGGAAGGTTTTTAATGACCCATAAATTTACAATTCATTGTTTCTTGAGGGAATTTTATTTTTTAATCATAGAGTAAGAGAAGTTTCAAGAATTAGGACTCAAATTAGTATTTTGAGAGTTGGAACATCTCAAGGATTTTTTAGATGTGTTTAGAGGTTTAAATTATTTTTTGGATGTTCTGGTGAATGTCGGAATAGGTTCGGGGTGAACCTTGTTGTTTTTTTCCACAGGTGTCTCATCACATCGTGATGGGTAAAGTTCATGTCATGATGAGGGGTTGACCAAGGGATCATTACATTTCCTAGAATGCTCCATGACATGGAGGAAGTGTGTCATTCTATGACCTGTGGGTGTTATAGTGTGGTGGTCCTTATGTGGGTTGTGAATGTGAAGGGTCTAAGAGGGTTCACACCATGGATAGTGTGTGTCACAACATAGTGGATTTTTTTGGATTATGGATAATGAAAAAATCTTAGGCATTAGGTCACTTCATGGATGGGGAAACATGTCTTGATAGTTCTTCTTATGTATGGGGTTTGGAAGAACTTATGTATTTACTTTGTAATTTTCATGGAGGAAAGGTTTTCCATGTCGTGACCGTCAGGTCAGGCCATAACATCTTTTCCCATGGGGCGTTGTGACATGGAGTTTAACGACCACACCCATAAAGGGGAAGAATCATGATGAATGGTGAAGTCTATGTTGTGGAAGGATAGAAACACATTTTGAAGGAGAAGGCCATATTGTGATTCCCTAGATATGAGATTTTTTTGTTTGAACAGAGTGAGGAATTCCACATCATGACAATGGAGGGTCACACTTTGAAGGGTATCCATAGGATCTTTAGATTCTAGTTGAGGGAGGTGCATCACGGCATGACCTAATGGGTAACCCCAAGATGGGTAACCTTAGGAGGGAGCCATTCCATGACCCATATAGGTCATATCATGATAGGACCCTATCCCAATTTTTAAAATAGGGGTAAAACCATCATTTATGGGTTTGACCCCTTTGGTTTTAAGTTGAAGGGGGTATCGAGGAGAGATATTTTGGCTGAATCATCCCCCATATCACTCCCTATTCAATTTCCCATAGAAATGAGTAATTTTTAGGAATTTATGTGGTGGATTTTAAGTAATTCGCACTTTCAATTTCCCTCACCTATTCTTCCTATTTATTATTAGCAGATTTGGAAGTATCTAGGCTAGGGTTTGACATTTATTCCATTGAATCATACTGGAATCAAGCTAAGATGATGGGGATTTTTATTTGATTGGGTAGAGGATATCCCTAGAGGATGAAAACATATGTTTTTATGTGGTTTTGGTGATATTTCATCACCTTATAAGTTTTTAGGTGATCAAGCCTCATTATATTAAATTAAATAATTAATTATAAATTGTTATAATTAATCATTTTGGATGTTATGTCATGATATAGAAGCTCAAGTGATAGTATGAGCTTTGACTAGTCATGAGAGGGCTTGGCGGGGTAGGTATAGAACATCATGTGGATTGTAACTCCATATATGAGATAGGTGGTCCCTTTAATATAAAAAAAATATGCATGTTTATTCATGATTGTGAATGAATGCATGTTTTTGTGTGTTTGGGTAGAATAGATAGGGACCAAGAGCACCCTAGAAAAGAAACATGATGGCATTGAACCTCATAGACATGGGATAAGTTCACTTTATCACTTTGAGAAATTTGGAATCACTCAGTGACTATGTCTCCAAGAGAGAAAAGGTGTCAATTGAAGTTACAAGAGGATCAAAATAGGTCCTTTGGCTTTGGATGATATGTGAGTATCCTAGTTTGGACCTATTCTGTCTATCTGGTCAAGAATGGGAGGATTAATACTCAAGAAAATGGGTGAGATGGTCATACATATCATGTATGATGAGAAAAACCCATTTGAGGGTAGATTAGTGCCTTGATGACTTCCATGAGCAGGATAAGTCCTACGAGACTAGATGAGGTGTGGCATAAAGGGTTTATTTTAATGATGGAGTAAGATATATCCTAGGGAGATGTGATATAAGACCCAATAATGGGTTATATGAATTTTCTAGATGATTTGGCATTGATATTCCAAGAGGGTTAATGTGAGTTAGCTTGAGATACTCCATGATCAATGGGATCAATATGTGAAATGGGAATTGTAAGTTTATGGGGCTCACTTATCGAGTCTAGGGTCAGATAGAGCCTATGAGCTGTGAGATGACATCATGGGGTGTTGGATACAACTTAGTTCCAATGAGAAGAGATTGAGTTGGGTTTGAGGACCCCAATGTATGCCCTTGCCAGCAAGATGAGAAGGCTAATGGGTTCTAAGTGATATTCTTGTGTGACTAAGATATTCTTGAAAATATTATCCTATGAGGTTAGATGGATGATGAGGTGTGATTTAAGATATAGGTATAGGTCTTGGGTGACCGATACCATGATGATGAGCTAGCGAGCTTGTGTATGTACCTTGTTTGTTGTTTCTTGCATAAGATTCTCAATGAAACCCACTTAGTGATGGTTTTGTTTCTATCATATGATAGGTTGGATATTGTGATGTGATGAAATCAAATTTTCATGAAAAAATGTAAAAAGTTATAATTTTTTTTAAAAATATATTATTGAATATTCCTATATAATTCATTGTTTATGTAAAAGGTGGGAATTTTTAGTTAAATAATTAAAATGTATGTAAATGAATAAAAATTTACAATTTTAAATGGGAAAATTTTATTTAAGAAATTATGATTGGTAAAATTTTATTGATATTTTATTACATGTTTTGAATACTGTTTAATAGATAAAAAAATTGGTCAAGGTGGAAGGCCCTCAACCCATAGGAAGACCGCCACTTAGCATGCTGTTCTTCATTAAATAGATAAAAACCACTTTCTCCTTGGATGTGGGACATGAATTCCGGGGGTACTATTCTTCATTAACCAAAACTCCATTGTTTCTTCTTAACCGCTCGACCCAGCTTCTCAGACATTTACTTGTTGCTCATCGCTGCATGCTTCACTGCTTGAAATCACCGACCACCAATAAAACACACTATTCCATGGGATCATGGGAAAAATTGGAGCACTTAGGCTATTTAATGTGTCCATGAAATCCATGCCCAAAGAGAATAAAATATAGCAGCTTCACCGCTACTACTCGACCCACACGATACATCCCTCATCCAGTGGAGTTTTGAGAGCCCGAAATCTTCAGCTTAATTCAAAGATACAACCCAGTCTCAGGAATATTTTGATGTAAATTAAAAAGGTAATATATATAGATATAGTATTTTATTTTTAAATGAGACATGGAGAAGGCTAATGTATTTATCTTTTCCTATAAAAGAGATACAATGGTTGACCACTTTGGGGGGGGGGGGGGTTCAACAGAGATTGGAGGAGAGGCATGCTGGAGGCTTGAAGCTAAGAAGCAGTGTAGGAGAGGATACTATCTAGATGAAAAGAAGAGGCAGGCCCACTACCTCCCCATTCCAGATACTTTCAATCTTTTTTCCTCTCAATTTACTTTTTATATTCATGAATTATTATAAATCTTCTTCTTCTTCCATGATCCACCTTTTAATAAAGGGATAGAATCTTCTCGTGGTTGGGTGAAGGGAAGGTGACCTTTGTAATGCTTGATTTTTTAATCAAATTTATAAATCTATTTTTTTGAAAGGTTTTCAATTATAAACTTTGGAATTTAAACCAAATATTATTGTGGTTTTTTTGTTTAAATTTGAATTTATAAATTTCCCTGATCAAGAAATTTGTTTTCCCTCTTATTGGTTTTGGATCACACTGATTGGTTGGTCTAAAATAAAGGGTAAAAGTGCTTAGTGACTGATAAACACATGGGGAATGAATAATGGACTAACATTAATGTTTGGAAATTTCAATACTAGATTAGGTACTCCCTAAATAATTCAAGGAAGGCCCATTGTGACTTTCACATATTATAAAGAAAATATTCTAACCAAAGAAATTACAAGGATTATTTTAATTTTCTATCAATCTTAATCAAGGGTGAAAAATTAAAAAAAAAATTTAATCCATTCATTAAACCAACTAATAATTACTTGAGATTTATTTCAAAATAACCATGAAAACATTACAAAAAGGGTTGCCAAACATAAACCCAATCACTTATCCCTCATCTAAATTTAATAATCCAAGTTCCTTCACTTCTTATTTATTACAATATCATTATTTTATTTAAATTTTCACTCATGAAAAATATATTAAAAAAATGATTCCAAGAGATGAATTTGGTCACTACTTCTAATATACCCCTTTGGGGGAATATAAATAACTTTTGGAAAAGTTTTGATGCACACATGTCATATGGTGTGGAAAAGCTATTTATTTTTCCCCTAGGGGTGTAATAGTAGTAGTAACCAAAGTTGTATCTAGGGAGTAGTGTTTCAATCTAGTTTTCATGAGTGAAAAATTTAATAAAATAAGAAGATTGAAATAACTAGGAATCATAGGAAGTTTTATTATGAAATTTGGATAAGAGACAAGTGATTGGGTTTAGGTTTGGCTTCCATTTTGTAATGGTATTATGGTCCTTTTGAGATGAGTTTTATGTCCTTATTAATTGGTTTAATGAATGGATTAATATTTCTTTTTCATTTTTCATTTTTGATTAAGATTGATAGAAAATGAAAAAATACACACAATTTCATTAGTCAGACTATTCTCCCTCTAATGTGTTAAAGACACAATGTTTCTTTTTTGAATTATTTAGACAATTCCTAATATGTTATTAAAAATCCCAAACATTAAAGTTAGTCCACTATTACTTTCTCACGTGTTTAATAATCACTAAAAAAATTCTCCCCTTGATTTCAGACCAAGAAATTGTTGTGATCTAAAACCAAGAAGAGGGAGAATAAATCTCCTGATCAAAGAAATTTATAAATTCAGATTTAAACAAAAAAACACAATTGTATTTAGTTTAAATTATAAAATTGATAATTCAAAACCTTTAAATAAAATATATTTATGAATTTGATTAAAACAAAACTAAATAATCATAAATGTTACCTCCCCTTGACCCAACCATAAGAAGATTCTACCCCTTTATTAAAGGGGGATCATAGAAGAAGAATATGTAGAATAAAAAAATGAAAAAAAAGAAAATAGAGTGGAAAAATATAAGAAGTAGCCAAAATGAGGAGGCATCGGTCTTCCTATCCTTTTCTTCTCCACAAAACCTATTATTTGATGATTTTTATCTTCAAGACTCTAGCATTCCTCTCCTCTAATCTCTATCGAGTCTCCCCCCAAAGTGACCAAGCCTCCTCTCTCTTTTTAGAAAAATATTAATACATCAACCTTCTCCATATCTCAATTAAAAATAAAATCCCATATCTATGAATATTGTAAGGGTGCAACAGAGGTTTGTGGCATCAAAAATCACAAAAAAATAGAGAAACATAGATGAACATGGGGATTTAATGTGGTTCGGCAGGTTTTCCTACATCCATGGGGGAAAGGGGCCATCTCTTTTATTTCACTCTTATCCGTATCCAACTCGATGGAGGATGACACAAATATTAGACACTCTGCTTAAAAATTCATGAGATGTGATCCCATTATATAGAGACTGAAAAAAAATCTTTCAAGGGTTGGTTCATAAACCCTTGATGTTTCTCCCACTGCCTGCTATGTGTCCGCTATGCCGGCTACCATCCACCGCATTACCCACCAAAGGAGAAGATGTAGGGTGGAGTTGTTTTTGACAGAGGACTCCCACAAATCACTCTCCCAAATTGGGAGTGTCCCCCACAAATATTCTCCTCATGAACAATTTGGGGTAGCAGCTTCACCTATAGTCTCCTTACAGGTGTTGAAAACATCATCAGTAAATGGAACATGCTTCTTTACACCAGATTATGTTGAACTTCCACCATCTTTAATCGAGCTCGGGATGACTGCGGTCCCCATAAAATGATACAACCCTTGGGACTCTTTCCCAGTAAGCATCACCTCATCCCCACGTGAGACTTCCAACACTCCACCTATAATGGAAATCTTGTATCATCTCACATCAATCCTACTTAATAATACTAAGTTCCGTCTCTTCCTTAGAACAAATTTCACATCACCCAGTTTTCTTACTCCTCCATAGGGTGTCTTCAATTTCACCATCCTAACTCCTAAAACCTCGCATGTTAAACCATCCACAAGTCTCATTGAGTCTTGTTCCTTCTAATAAGTATCAAACACACCCTCTATTGTACATATGTGTACTAAGCTCCCTGAATCCAGAACCCATTTGTCTTTCTTTGGATTTTGATCCCACTCAATCTTTATTTTTAAAAATTGGCATTCCCGCTTCATGTAACCATATATTTTTTAGTAATGACATTGAACTTCTCCCCGTTCAACTCTATTATTGGAGTGAGATCTTATTATTGTCACATAGACTTCATCATTCATTGATAATTTTATAATGTTCATAGCCTTATCATCGTCTTTCTCTTTCCTAGAAACGTACCGTTTGCGCTCTCCATAGTCACTTTTATAATGGACCTTTTTCTCACACCAGAAAAATGTTATTTCTCCAGGATCACATCCTCTCAATTTTTTCCACCATTCTTTACCTCATGTCTTCTGATATTATCTCCCCCCACGTTGATCATCTCGCATCTCCATGATTTTCTTGCCTAAATGTGTTGCAGGTCTTCTGAATGCCTCCAAATCTTGAAGAGACCCAATTACCTTGTCTATTTTCAATGTTTTCTTCCCCAAAAGAATGGTAGTCACAATTAAATCAAATGAACTTGGTATATATGACCAAATAAAAAGTGTTTTGTCTTCCTCTCCAACCTTCACACTGATCCCCAATAATTGCATCAGGATATTTTTGAATTCATTGGTGTGATCCAAAAAATTTGTTCCCTTGTCCATGCGCAACTGGTACAATTTCTTCTTCAGGAATAATTTTTTGGTGAGAGACTTCACCATATATTGCTGCTCTAACTTCTTCAAAATCTCCTTTGGTGAGGTCTCATCCAACACTGAGTATTTTATTTCATTCTCCAGACATAGTCTAATTGTGCAGATGGCTCGCATCTCGAGCTCTTCCCAATCATCACCACTGGTTGTCTCATTATTTCCTCTAATAAATGGTCTGATCATGCCCTACTGCACAAGAATATCTTTCAATGTGCTCTTCTACAAGCCAAAATTGTTCCGACCATTGAACTTCTCGATCTCAAATTTTGGTAGTGCACCGCCACCAGCCATCATCGTTGTCGCAAAACACGATCACCACCTTTGATAATGAATACCTTTGAAACCACCTTATGGAGTATGAATTTTTAAAAACTAACCATACATATGCGTCCATACTGGTGGAAATAGTGGTAATAAACTCCTGGATCATTGAAATCGGAGTCTGATTGGTTGAGATATCACCAAAACAAATTCAATGGTACAGATCGCCTGTTGATGTGGTGATGAGATGGTACTGATGTGGTACACCGAAGAAGCCATGAGAATCTCACCAGAAATTTCACCGGTAACGTGAAAATTACCAGATTCTTCGACATAGGGTTGCTGTTCACTCGCACTATTCACCCGTGGTTTGAACAAAACTTTGACTAAATATACAGGGCTTGTTTCAACTTTGCTTTCAATGATTCTTTCACCATTGGAATTATATCATCGTCCTCTTCTCAGATCTGGAATCAGAATGTTTTTGAACACTTTCAATTTTCTGGTCACCATAAAATCCTCCTGCCGGTTCTTTGTTTTGACTCTGCTCACTCTGGCTCTCTCTGATACCACTTGTAAGGGCACAGTGGTGGTGTGTGGCACCACAAATCACACAAAAACAGAAAAAAACATAAAAACACGAGAATTTAACTTGTCTTGGTAGGTTTTACTACATCCACAGGAGAAAGGGGGAATCTATTTTATTTCACTCTTCTCCATACCCAACTTGACGGAGGATGACATAAATATTACACACTCTGTTTAAAAATTCATGAGATGTGATCCCATTATATAGAGACTGTAAAAACAAATCCATCAAGGGTTGGCTAATAAACCCTTGACGTTTCTCCCACTGCTAGTTATGCATCCACTATGCCGGCTACCATCCACCTCACTACCCACCAAAGGAGAAGCTGTAGGGTGGAGTTGTTGCCGACAGGGGACTCCCACAAATCACTCTTCCAAATCGGGAGTGGCCCCAAAAAATATTTCCTTTTTAATTTTCTTCAAAATATCCCTAAGACCTAGGGGTGTATCTTCAAATTAATTCGAAGATATCAGGATATTAGAAATATTTTACATGAGTCAGTTGTTGAGTGGGCCGAGAAGTAGAGGTGAAGTTGCTATATTTTATTCTCTAAATGAATGGAATTCATAGACATATAACATCATCTCAGTGCACCAAATTATCCTCATTATACCATGACATAGTGTGTGTAAATGGAACAGTTAAGCCTCTCAAACCCCATCCAGACTTCACAGTCACAAGATGGAGCTTCTGATTGCATGCACAACTCGGGTAGATTACATAAAAGTAGTATGAGGCCATGTAGGTCTTCCATAAAGATCTCTGGCATTATAAATGGTATTCATATTGAGTTCAATATCTACATGGAATTATCCATAGTGGTTCCGATGAATTGCAGTGGCGACAGGTGACGTCGAGCGATGGAACAGGCAGTGACGAGCAGTGAGGAAATGTCTGAGGCACTGGGTCAAGCAGCCGAGCTTAAAGGGTGGTGTTTTGGTTAATGGTGAACAATACCTTGATTTCATGTGTCCCACATTATAAGAGTGATTAGTTTCACTATAATTAATAAGTAAAACCCTAATATCATATCAGCAATGAAGTCACATTGGTGTTATAGGAATCCTATCGTCGTCGGTGCCACCCTGCACCGGTGACGCTCTCCTCTCACTGCCACATAGAGATTCCCCATGCACTAACGTGATGCTTTGATGAACTATATCTCCTCTCTCACCATGTGTTATGATCTCCCTTTAAGTTTTCTAGGCTGGTGGGCCTATTTATGCCATGCTAAGTAGTGGGTTTCCTATGGGTTTAGGGCTTGGAACCTTGGCTAATTATTTAACCTATTAAACAATATTCAAAACACATAATAAAATATAAATCAGAGTTTATTAAAAAATGAGCATTTAAAGTTACAAGTTTTTATTCCTTTAAATCAATTTTAATTTTTAAATTAAAAATTCCCACCTTTTACAAAAACCATGAATTATATGGGAATATTCATTATATCTTTTTTAATTAATTTAACATTTTTTACATTTTCTTCTAAAAATATGAGTGCATAAAATACCCCCATACTTAAACTATATGCATCCTCAAGCATAAAATCTCAATATTTAATTAAATAGGGAATCAATTCTATAAATGTTTAAATCACAGAGAAATTAAATTAAACAATTATCAATGGTAAACCAAAATTTCAAGTTCAACATAAAACATCAATTTAAATTCTCAATTTTTAAAATATCAATCAACCAAAGAATTTTACTTTTTACCTTTAAAAAATTATGAAAATTATCCTTTCATTCATTAAATATTCTCAATTAATTATTATTAAACATACTAATTCATTATCTACCTCACTTTACATCTTTTCTCTCATCACTCATGATACAAAATCAAGTATATTTATTATTATATCATGAAAACATGCTCCTTTCCCATAGGATTGAAAATGAACTCATTTTTCCACCTTATAATGGAAAAATTCACCTAAAATCATGAGGTCTTTTAAATCAAGGTTTGAGTGTCTCTAATACTTAATGTTAGTAAGAATTGATGTTAAAAAAATTAAGTCTTAAGGGGGACGTTTCTATTTAAAGTAAAGTGAATGATATCAAAAGTAAAAGATTAATGAAATACCACCCTAAAAATGAAAATTACCACTTACTAAGTTCAAATTAAGGCCATTATCAATAAAATAATAATGAACGATTTGTGAAACCAATTTAATTTTCTTTTACTTTTTTTCAAATTTCATTTTTTTCTCTTTCAAAATTCATGCTCGAGATAAATGGCACATCCACCACATAACCACATATGATCAAAATCATTGGTCTGATAAAGGTAATTTTTGATTCTATCATGTAAAAAACCCATATTTATTTATTATTTCAAGATGGGAAGACAATAAATATCATAATGCATGAATCAAAAACCACTCTCAATTACCAATGGTATCACCCCCATACATTTTTTTTATTATAATGTAAATCATCACTTCTACCATGACTCCCTTCACAACCACACTTTAAATTTAAAATATCATGAAAAATACTAAGAGGAGGGTATAAATGGATAATAATGTCCTGAAACATAGCTCATTCCAAACAAGTGAATTCATGGTCTCTAAGGTATAAAATAGGATTGATATAAAAAGTGGTTGCAAGGATAGATCTTATTAATAAAAACTACTTAATTATATTAAATGTTGTTTTTCATAGTAATAGCTTTGAAATGTTTCAATTCAATATCTAGTAGGTGATATGTCCCAAGATCACTCAAGTAATATGGTTAAGATAATGGGAAATACTTTGTCTAGAAATCCTCTTGGTAATGGACATATGATATTAGACAATCACTCATGGAATGAATGATAATAAAAAATCAATTCACATGAATTTCATAAATTTAAAGGATAAAAAATGGAAGGGATATTTTATTTACATGAATCAATCAATTCCCTTAAATTATGTTTCATTAATTTAATATCCATGATTCACTTGAATCATTCAATTTTCTATCTTACTCATTAAATCTAATTATCATTGAAATCTAAAATATGGAATCCTTGGATTCATAAATAACTCATGTATCCTTGATAAGTAAAGTAAAATAAAAATTAAAACCACTGGAATTTAGTTTCTAGTTTAAAGCTCAAAATAGGTTTTTGTATAAAAATTAAGAGAGTTTAAAAGATAAACATTAAAAGTGAACTACCTTTTCTCATAAAGCTTTAGTACTCTTTTCATTTTTTTCTATTTAGTGCTTCATTTTTACTTCCTTCCACGATGGCCCTGTAAAATAAAAATAACTCATACTAGTGTAAGAACTATTCCATTAAAGCTTAAGGGGGGGGGAGGTAACTAAATCTTAAACTTACTAAATCCTAAGAAAATAGTAAAACTTGGTTACCTACTGAAAGCACCTTTGGTTAATTTTGTTGGATCGACCTAACCTCATGAAAATAAATCAGTATATGTGTTAAAAAAGTTTGAGCTCCTCAACCAGTTCTTGTGGTAAATTCCCATGGAACTTTTTCAGCATTTTCCCATTGAAAGTTACTGGGTTTTCCTCTTATTATTTTATGATCTGTATGCAACCAAGAGGATATAAATTAGTAATAATAAAATTTCCTTTCTACCTATAATGAATCTTACCCAACATTAACTTCATTATAGAATTTTAGAGAAGGAATTTGTATCCATGTTGAAAGGTATTTGGTTGAATCAGGTTTTCATGTACCAGTCGTATTCTTTCTTTGTAAATTTTGAAATTTTAAAAATCATCTCTTTTAATTTCTTCCAGCTATTATAATTGAAGTTTTATCTCTTTTCTAGCACTCTCCAAATCTAAATTCACTTTTTATATCCTGATATTCTTGATTCTCTAAAACCATTAGTAGATATATTTTTTTTTCTATAAACCAACTGGTAGGAGATAATACCCATAGGTATTTTTTATACTATATGGTATTCCCATAAAGTGTCTTCAAGCCTTTGGTTATAATCTTTCTAGTTTGGTTTAACCATTTTCTCCAAAATACCTTTAATATCCTAGTTAGAAACTTCAACTTGGGTATTTTTTTAGGGATAGTAAGGTGTAGATATCTTATGATTCAACCAATAATTTTTAAGTACAACCACCATTATTCTATTGTAGAAATGGGTCCTCTAGTCACTGATGATGGATCTTGGAATTCCTAACCTACAAAAGATGTTGGACCTGACAAAATCCCATAAAACATTGGAATCATCAGTCTTGATGGCCTTGGATTCCACTTATTTAGAGATATAATCTATAGTAAGTAAAATATTATATTTCCAAAAAGAAATGGGTGAGGGTACCATAAAATCATTTCTCTATAATTAAAATATTAAAAAAAAGGTTTATTGAGGAATATATTTTCATTTTGAAATATTTCTAGAAAAATAATCCTATTCACATTTTTTAGAATATTAATGAGAATCTTTAAACAATTTTTCCCAACAAATTCTAGATTCTAATACCTTTCTAGTAGTTATTTGAGGTCTAAAGTGGCATCCACAAGAAATTGTATGAAAAAATTAAAAAAATATTCTATTTCACTTGTTGTCAAGCATCTTTTTATGACTTGATCATTTTAATTTTTCTAGAAAAATGGGTCTTACCAAATATATAATCAAGATTCATCTTTGATTTTATTCTTTTTATGAGAGTTACGGTGAGAAGGTACCTGTGATGTGGCAAAATAATTTACTTTGTCAACATACCATGGTACTTCACCTTCCATGATATAGAGTTTCTCTCTAAGTATATAAACATTTAGTGGCCTTAGTTATATAATTTCTTTTTCAGTGATGTTTGGTAGCCTGTTGAGGTGATATACCACTTGATTTTTAGTTCCTTTTTTTCATTCATTTCTAGATTAAACAATTGAAAGTGTAAAATCCATCCCACCATCCTTGTTTTGGAATCATCCTTCTTCATCAAGTACCTAAGTGCTACATGATTAGAAAATTACAACTACTTTAGTTCCAAGTAAATATGATTTAAATTTATCCAATTAAAATACAACACTAAGAAAATCATTTTCAGTGGTTTAGTAATTGATCTGAGTGACATCCAATGTTCTTGAAGAATATGTTATGAATTGGGTATTTCCTTCAATTATTTTTGAGAGATCTGCTCCTACAACTTGGTTTGATGCATCATAAAGAAACTCAAATGGGTGTTCCCAATTCAGTGGTTGCATTATCCGTGGGGTAATCAACCTTTGTTTCAACTCATAAAATTCCTCCCTATAATTACCATTAGAAATAAAATCAGCAACATTAAATATTAATCTTGAAAGAGGAAGAGAAATCTAACTAAATTCCTTGATAAATCTTTTATAAAATTCTAAATTCCAAAAAAGTGATCTGATATATCTCACATAGGTGGGATATGGAAAATAATTTATCACTTAAAATTTATATTTATCCACCTCAATAACTTTTTGTAAAATTATACGACCTAGTACTATTACTTTTTCGACCATAAAGTGACATTTCTTAAAGTTCAAAACAATATTTTTATCTATGTATGTTTTACAAAATTTTTCCATATTCCTAGGGTAATGATAAAATGAATTTCCCAAAATAGTAAAATAGTCAATAAATACCTCTAAAAAGTTCTTAATGTGTTATGAGAAAATTCTTACCATACACCACTAAAATGTACCTGGGGAATTGCACAATCCAAAAGGCATCATCTTGTAATAAAAGTTCCTAAAAGGGAAGGTAAATATTGTCTTATCTTGGTCTTATGGGGAAATTGGTACCTATAAATATTCAAAAAAACAATCCAAAAATAAGTAACCTATCCTAACCATTAACCTTTCTAAAATTTTTTCTGTGAATGGGATGGAGAAGTGGTCTTTTGTAGTAACTTGTTTTAGATTTCTATAGTCAATTCATGTTATCCAACTATTTTTAACTCTCATTGTAATTAATTCATTATTCTCACAATGGTCAATCCAATATTATTGGGAACCACATGGATGGGGTTGGACCATTGCGAGTCAAAAATTGGGTAAATTATGTCATCTTCCCATAGTTTTTCAATCTATTTTTTAACAACCTCCATGATTTTGGGGCTAGGCCTTCTCTGGTGATATCTAAAAGGTTGGTATTACCCTTCTAAAAATGTTAAATGTGATAATAGTTTTGGGTTTATCTTATTAATGAATCCCAGGATCCACCCTATGACTTGAATGTGTCTTTTAAAAAGGTAAACTAAGGTATTCTCTTGATATTTGGATAGGTTTTTATCTATTATCACTAGTTGTTTTTCTCCTTCCATAAGATATACATATTTTAAATCACATGGTAGGTACTTTAATTTCATATTTGGGGGTTTCTAAAGATATGAGACTGAATTTAAATTCCCCACTTCAAAATCATGAATTTCCTTAGTAAAAGTAATCATCTCAGTTTCCTCTAGTAAATAATCAAAGAATTCAAAGGTTTTTTCTTCTTGATTTTTAAAGGTAGAATTTCTAGATTTTTGAGTACTCACTTATTCCATGATGTTTTCAACAGAATTGTGATCTACTAAGGATAATAATTATTGAAGAATGATTTAATCTTAAATGGGATCAAAACCTTTTTTATGGGAAATTAAAAAGAGTGAATGATCCCTAGAAAGGTTACTTTTGGAGTCAAGAACATTAAAGTATACCTTGTGGCATCCCAAATCCATCAGGAGGGTTCCTTCATGAACATTGATGATTTTATTGTCTATATTTAGGTATATCCTACCCAAAATTATAGGTGAATGTCATGGTGATTTATCTTCCTCCACATTGAGCACATAAAAGCCTGTTGGGAAAACAAGTCCTTCCACTCCTACTAGCACATCTTCCAAAAATCCAGTAGAAAACACAGTAGATATAATTTTCATTTGTACAACTAATCTTGTGGGATTAAACTCATCTATTTTAAGATATGAAAAGAGGGAGTTATAAATTACATTAATTTAAGCACCAAGATTACACAAAGAATTAGAAAATATCACAGAACTAATAGTATAGGGAATAAAAAATGTCCTCGGATCTTGATTTTTTTGGGAAATGATGTTGTGATAATTGGTAATAAACTTATTCCTAGGATAATTCTTTTATTATCATCAAGTCACTTACTTTTGTTACAAACTTATTTAAGTAATTTTGTGTACTTGGTGATTTTTCAGATGGATTATAAGAATGGTTTGTTAATTTCATCCTTTTGAAACATCTCTTGGATATATCTTTGAAGATATTCTTACTCTATTTTATTTGATTATATACACCTTGAAGTGAATTCCAGTAGAATATTTTCCCCCTTTTTTAGGTATGTTCCTATTATATATATTTTTAAATATTTTATTGATTACCTATTAATTATTTTATTTTTTCTTTTGGTTGGGCATGTTGTTTTTCTAGAGTCCATTCAAAATTTTCATACTTACCTTTTTATGGTTCACCTTGAACTTCCTTAGGTTTTTTTGATTTAATATTATTTCCAATCCTTGTGATGATCATGCTCACATTATCCTTCATATTTGGGATGTTTTTATTTAGAATATTTTCTAGGGTTTTAGATAACATGTCCATGAGGCTCTAAAAATTATTTGACAAATCCTTCATTATATTTTTATCTCCTCAATATTTGTTCCTTATATTTTCTCAAATAGTGTTTCTCTAAACTAGGGATATCCATATGATTTTTTTTGAAAAGGAGGTGTTTGATAAGCTTATTGTGGGTATGGTTTCTTGTATTGTTGTTGAAAAAGAGGAGGGTGAGGGTGGGGTTTGAAATTTCCATTGGAAAGGGGGAATGACCTGATTTTTCTGACATCCAAATCCTTATTGGACATTCCCTTCTCTATATGGTTGATTTTGTTAAATCATTCTTGGATGGAATGTTGCAACATAGCTCCCCATACCCTATATATTAGTACATTTATCAATATAATGATGGGGTGATGAACAAAATCTATATACTTGAGGTGGGTCTAGTTATTCACTCACTTACTTTACATCCATCCATATCACTAGGATAATTAGATATTTAAGTATGGTTTGAATTAAATGTGATGAGTTAAAAGATCTTACCTCATGAATACCCCTTGTATTTTTAGCTATAGTTCCAAACTATTTGGAAGTTTGTATTATCTTCTTAATTAGGATTTGAGATTCCATGGGTTTTTTGTTTATTAAATCTACCCAAAATGATGCATCAAAGAGGTTCCTATCACTGTACAAAAGTCTTTTATAGAAGAATACTAGGAAGTGGTTCTCTTCCATCACTTGATTAGGGTGTCTTTCATAGATATTTTTGAATTGTTCCCAATACTCAAAGAGTATCTCACTAGTATCTTGTTAGATGGAATAAATTTACTTTCTTATTAATGTGTTAGGAGAGTTTAAGAATAATATTTGCATAAATATTATTTGTAGATCATCCCAGTCATGGATCTCTTTGGGTTATAGGATGTAAAACCACTCCTTGGTGGATCCATCAAGTGAAAATGAGAATACCCTCTACATGACTTGATCTTTTGTTACTTCTCTTGGCTTGAAACTTGAACATACAAAGGTGAAATATTGAATGTTCTGGTTGGGATCTTCTACTACAAAGCTATGAAATTTGAGTAGTACTGGAATCATATAGACATGTAACTAAAAATTATTTTGTTTCACATGCATATTTAATTTATTTTTTGGTTGAAAAATTATGGGGCATAGAGGTCCCTTAAATTTTGTTGTGGATTCGATACCATTATTTTAGGATTAGGGTGATCACTTGAGGTTTCACTTGATTCCTTTAAATCTATTTATTCAAATATATTAAGGTACCTAACTCTTGATATCAAGGTTATATATATCTTAGGATCTAAAGGAAATAGTCCTTAGTAATGCATCCTAGTCATGAAACTTTCTTTTATTATATTAGCACTCTCTCCTTGGAAGCAGTTCCAAGTTTTTAAACACACCTATTATGGGGTTTAGAATAAGATATTTATTTCTCCCTAAAGGTAAATTAGTAGTAGGGATTCGAGTTATCACTAGATATTAGTGTTTTAATATAATTGTCACAAGTGAATAATTAAATTAAAGAATAACATTTCAATGAATAGGAAGTGGAAGAACTTGGATTAAGAAATTTAGATGAGAGAAAAGGGGTTTGTTTTAGGTTTGGATTCCATTTTATAATTATATCATGGTCCTTTTGAAATGAATATTATGTTTTTATTAATTAGTTTAATTAATGGATTAACAATTGTTTTTACTTTTTCACACTTGATTAATATTGATAAAAAATGAAAATAATTCACACAATTTTCTTGGTTGGGCTATTCTCCTTCCAATGTGTGAAAGTTATAATGGGTCTTCCTTGAATTATTTAGGCAATAACAAATCTAGTATTAAAATTCAGAAACATTAAATTTAGTCCACTACTCATTACTCATGTGTTTAGAAATCACTGAACACTTATCCCCTTGATTTGAGACCAATTAATCAGTGTGATCCAAAACCAAGAAGAGGGAGAATAAATTTATTGATCAAGGAAATTTATAAATTTATATTTAAATAAAAAAACACAATCATATTTAGTTTAAATTATAAAATTGATAATCAAAAACCTTTTAACAAAATATATTTTTGAATTTTATTTAAAAAACTAAAGCATCAAAAAGTTAACCCCCCCTTCAGCAAACAATAAGAAGCCTCTAACCCACTAATAAAGTGGGGATCATCGAAGAAGAAGATATAGAAGAATTTATGAAAATAAAAGGAAAATGGAGGGGGAAAATATGGGAAGTAAATAGAATGGGGAGGTAGTGGGTCAACCGATCCTTTTATTCTCCACAATAGCCTCTTATTCATTGATTCTTAGCTTCATGCCTCCATCATTACTCCTGTCCAATCTCTATCAACTCCCCCCAAAGTGACTAATCCTCATTTATTTTTTATAGGAAAATATTAGTGCATAATCATTCTCCATATCTCACTTAAAAATATAATCCCAAATATTTGAAAATTTTCTTTTTAATTTTATTCAAAATATTTCTAAGACCTAGGGGCGTATCTTCAAATTAATCTGAATATCTCTTTCTCTAAAAAATATTTTATATGACTAAGTTATTTCATGAGCTGAGAAGTAGTGGAGAAGATTCTATATTTTATTCTTTGTGTGCAAGGAATGCATGTCCATGTAGAATCACCTCGATGAACAACTTTATCATCATGATCCGAAGGAATAATGGGTAGAAATAGGGTAGAAAAGGCTCAAAACCCCATCTAGAATTCACAGTGGATGGATGGAGATCCGAATTGCATGCATGGCTCAAGTAGATTTTATAGGAGTCATTTGAGGCCCTATAGTTATTCAATAGAGATATCATGTGTTGGAAGTGGTATATAGATCAAGTTTGATCCCTCTATGGCATATTCCATGGTAGTTCTAATGTGTTTCATTGGCGGCCAATGATGTCGAGTAGCAGAGCAGGCGACGATGAGTGATGAGGAAATTTTTGAGGGATTAGGTCAATTAGATTAGACGGAATTGTGGTGTTTTGGTTAATGATGAATAGTACCCCATGAACACACGTCCCACATTAGAATATCGAGGAATTTTTCTTCTCTTAATAAGTAAACCCCCAACAATATTCCATAAATGACATCTTATAAGTGTTAGAGGACTCATACCACTACCAGTGCCGCCCCGTGCTGGTGATTCTCTCCTCTTGATACTGCATGGAGATTCCCCATACACCAGCATGATGATCCATCTCTCCTCATTCACCATGTGGTAGTCTCTTATCAATAAAAATATCTTAAATAAAATTTGAGCATTTAAAATTACACATCTATATTCCTTTAAATCCATTTTAATTCATCAATTAAAAATTCCCACCTTTTATATAAATAATGAATTATATGGGAATATTCATTAATATATTTTTAAAATAATTTAAATTTTTTTACATTTTTCATGAAAATATGAGTGCATAATGTTTCCTTCCTTATATTAATTCCTATAAATGATGATATTGGATGACGATCCAAACTTAAGGAAAAAGGTTGGGTCCTGAGGCTTATTGTGCTCCCTCCTTTGAGAGAGGCTAGTTTTGGTACTATGATGAGCACCATACCCTAAATAATTAGGTATTGGTTGGGTACATGATGATATCTATACATAGAATTGATGGGTAGTGGTTGGGTACATGATAAGAACCCACCCTACATTGACAAGTATTGGTTGGGTACACAATGAATGAACTAACCTACATTAGTGGGTGGTGATTGTGTATTTGATGAGTAGCCTCCCCTGATGGGGATATGGGTTTAACACTTGATGTATGACCTTCCCTGAGAGGTATGGTCTTGGGTACTTGATATACAACCTTCCTTAAGAGGGGTTGGATTGGGTACTTAATGTGCAACCTTCTTTGAGGGATTAGCTTGGGGATTTATTGTGAGACCTTTCCTATGAAGGGTTGATTTAGGTAATTGACATGGACCCTACCATAAGGATGAGTGTAGAGGTTGAGTCTCAATTAGATCCCTATTCTGAGTATTTAGGTATGGATTGGGATTTGTGTCATAAGACAACCGATTTTCTACATAAGTTAAAGCCAGTATGGTTAGGTGCCATGGTGGTCTGGTTAGCTCACGATGACCCGACATGGATGTTTATTTTATATTATTTATTTTTCTTAGGCATATAAATATATACGATATAATATATTAAGGGACTTGGTGAGAACCTACTGAGTTTTATGCTCACACCCAACATGGTAACTCTAGTATACATGAATACCTTATGTCTACTTTATAGGACAGGGGACATGATATACAATGGATTGGGTTAGGACCACTTGATGGGGATTTGAAGAGAGGATTGAGGTGAGGCTCAGGGATGGTAGGAAATAATCCTTGTATTTTATTATTATTTTTATTTTTATATGTGACCAATCTAGTGGGAAATCAATGGGATGCATTCTTATATGGAAACATTTCTTTTATTATAACGTAAATAATTTTTATTGATTCTGTGTACTCTAATTGGTTATTGTGGATGAAGTTTGGTTATTTTTATTGTTATTGATGATTATGATATAAAGAGAATAAACTCCATAGTGAATTATTTAGGTCTTTGGTGCTAATATAAATCCTCTAGAGTATGGGGAGGCATGTCATGTGTCATGTGGGACTCCGATCAGGACACTAATAAGTGGTATTAGGATGGGGTATTACAAGGGATTATACCTCCTTCTCCCTCCCCCTTTATATTATATCTTTACTTATTTTATTCTGGTATTGGGATCATTTTTATTTTCTCTTGGGGTTCCCTAATCATTTTTTACTCAAATACACCTAGATAAATAAAGCACGGTGGTGCCTATCACCTAAACCTCACCCACCTTTATATTGGGGGTTAATAACCCATTACTACCTAAATAGAGGTAGTATAAACCCAATACCCACTTTGGGGTTAAACCAATAAATTACACACCTCTTTCTCATTTTATTTTTCTTTGAATAAAAATTTATCACATTTTTTTCTTACATATGTTTAATAAGGGAGCATTTAGAAGCATAAATCATCCTACCCAAGAAAATAAACAGGTTTTATGTAACACCTCAAGAATTTATAACATTTTAATTTCTAAATAAATGTAATTTTGTTTATTGTTTGTTTTTTATTTAAAAACCATGTTAATCTTACACTATACACAACAATGTGTTGGCTTACATTACATGGAAGGCCCAGTTTTACCGAACACCAATATATTAATAAAATATTATTATTTAATATAATATATAACCTAGCCATTAAATTAGAGGTTATGAATAGTATTAACCATATCTTAAATTTTATTCCATATAATTTTAACATTCACCTTATGTTTTTCTTGGACATAATATAAGAACAAATTCAATTTTTTTGGATAAAAAAATTATTTTTCAAAAAATGCAGTTTTGCCACCTTTTGATGGAATACCCATTATAAAACCAATATTTAACACTTTTATATATTCATTTTTTTAAAAATAAACTTCTTATTTGGAATAGGGACATCATAATTTAGTTTGGATAAAATTTTGGTGTTTTTATGACAACTTTCATATTTTGATGAATAGTGAAAATAATAAATTTTAATTGAAAACAAATTTTTTAATTGAAATAATTTACAGTGATAAATTATACATATGAATGGTTTTAAAGTATAATTATATTATATTTTTATAATTTAATATAATTCAGATCATTGGAATTATTTTCAAATTAAAATTAGATATAAACACATGCCAATCTTTTAATTGTTTTTATTTTTGAAAAACCTATTTTATCAGTTTTCCAATGAGAATTAATTTTAAATTAATTACTGCAACTTATGTGATTTAAATTTTGAAAAAATGGATTCCATATTTAGAATCATTGGATCTAAATTATGTTAATATGCTACTTTTATTTTTGGGAATTAGGAATAGTAACTTTAGTAATCTTTTTTATTTATTACCGCGGTTAAAGGTAAATCTGGTAATTAAATGTAAAATTAGTACTACAAATTACCTTAACACCTGTAAAAATCCTATTGATGACTAAATTCTACCCTTATAGTCTATGGTTTGAAATGGAATCACTTAATTATCACTTTCCCATGAATATGAAATTAATATTATTAAAATCAATGAATGTGACAAAATGTCACACTCTCATTTTATATAATTATATTAATTTTAATATAGGGATAACTAGAAGGTAACATCAAATATAGGCATTATTTGGAAATATAAAAAAATTAAATACATAATAGAAATTTATTTATAGTTTTTATATATTAAATAATTACCATTAATGATGACATAATAGTGATGCATAAATTATTTTATTAATAAAAATATCAAGTACATGGTTTTAAAAATATTAAAAGAAATATAATTTGAATTAATTAAGGTGTTTCAAAAATTTTTTAGATGAATATGAAATTTTATTAGTATATTCAATGTTTTGTTTTGAAGTTTTCTTTTATTTTGTTTCCATTTAAAGTCAAATAAATGAATAGTGTCAAAATTGACACAATTGATATTTTATAAAAATAACAGTTTATTAAATTATTTAAGAATAATAAAAATATTTAAAAATTAAAAAGTGAAAATTATAAGGTCTAAAATTTTATAACGTTTCCGATTATGGAAAATTGACCCCATATAAGTAAATATTTATAACTATTTAATATTTAGAATATTATTACCATAATTAAAATTAAATAGATTAAATAAGGATAAATCAAAAGGATAAGGTTTAAAATAAAATCAAAACATGTCTAAATTTTATTTTTTGAGAGTATTTCGACCCATACTCATCTTATCTTATAAATAATCTACTTTTGTGACATTTGAATATAAAAATTAATTTATATTAATTTAATAGTTTTGGTATTTCCAAAGGTGCCCTCCCCTCTTTTATAAAAGGGAACCTCTCATTCTCTATTAATCACACCTATAAAGCCATTTTTCTCAGACAAACCCTGACCATTTCTTCTCCCAACATTCCTCACTTCATCCTTGAGGCCAAAATTTGGGTATAAACCTATCCTAAGGAGTCCTTTTATGGATACCAAAAGGAGATACCCGAAAAGAGGTAATTATTTTATCACCTATTTCCAAGTTATTTTCTTCTTTTACATACTATTTCTATTTTGTTTCCACATAAAAGTAATAATTACAATATCACACATATACTAAGATGTTATTATAATCATGGTACAACCATATTCCTCATTTTATCCATCATATGAATAATAATATCACCATGCATGCATACGTAAGACTTACCATCTCCACACCATGGTGTAATTTTTTATTCAATAATACTTTAATTGGATGGATAAAATGATGAGTATAATGAATATAAATAATTAATATAACATGATAATTATTCTGCATAACTAATATATCATCCTATTCCATACCATTTAACCATCAAGGGAATGCTACCGTTGCTCGTGCGTACGTATGATCTACCGTCTCCATGACACGGTGAGATTCATTATCCGCATTAACAATTCAAGAATGATTATAAAATTTATATGATGAGTAAAAATAATAATTATGAAATTAATGTATTTATGTACATTAATAAAATAAATCCTATGTATATCAAATATGAATTATACAACCAAATGGGAATGGGAGAACAAAGCAGTTAACACCCGGAATAATGGTAATATTGAAATACTATTAAAAAAATGATATAATAGGATCATATATGATATCATAAATACATATATGGTTCTGATATAATTTAATAACATACTTTAACCATTATACAAGAGGTTAACACACCCTCTACTAAGGTAAAGTACAAGGTAAGGGTTAATTTCACAATATCTTTATTATTTGAGATTGCTTATATGTAAGTATCTACTCGGACATCCTTATCATCCATGTAATTATTTCTTAAAAAATAATTAAAAATATTATAAAAAATTATTTAAAGTCATTTTTACTCATGTTTTACTTTTTACAAAATGTTTTTAAAGGAATATTTCTGGCATTTTTGAAATGAGGTACTTTATAACCTTTTCAAAAAATTTAAGGAAATCATGTTTTTTAACTTATTCGGTGCAAGATAATATTTTACACCATTATGACACCTTAAAATATTGAAGATTTCCTTAGAATATTATAAGGTTATTTTCAATAGAAATGTTTTCTTTTATAATTGTGTGGCTTCTAAATTATTTCAAAGTAAAAAAGGGGATATTTCCCTTAGAGTTTTCAAAAATTTACTAAATTATTTTTATCTATGTAACATTATTTGTTGGATTTTATGATTATTTGAGTTTGAATTATTATGATATAATATTTCATATTATATTGAAGGGTTTATGATATATTTTACAATGTATGTGCTGTTTTTATACCATCCATGTTTTATGGTTAAAGTATTAACATTTCGTATGCTAGTTTTAATATGAATGTTTATATTATGTTTCACTGTTTTCGTAAGAGGAATGCATTGGACTTAATAAGTGATGGGAAAGGCTTGTTATATCCCCTCTATGCATCGGTAGATCTCATGATAAAAACTAGATATGGACTTGACTGAGTCCTTGACCATCTATTTTCAGATATGGATTTGGCCAAGGCCTTAACCATTTATTTTTAGATATCTTATATGAGGCCTCGACGATATGTTTCAGATGTAAGACATTATGAATTCCATCATTACAAGATTAGTTATTGATATTACATGTTATTATTATATAAGCAGAATATGCATGTGAATGTTTAAATGGAATTATTTGATTTATTATTGCCATATTATGTTCAAGTTTATGTTTAAAAGGATTGCGTTTCAGTTTTATACTTACCTTAAATTTTATGGTTATTTACAATAGCTTCTGCTTTATTGTTTAACCTCACTGATCATCTGAGATCACCCATTTTGTATGTTTTATTTTTCCAGGATACCAATAAGTGTTTTATGATTTATATGCATAGTTAATCTAGAAGAATAATGGTGTTCTCCAAGAAGGTACTATGTTTCATATTATGTTTTTAATTGTAATGAATGGTTCATGTATGAAATATATTTTCCAAGACTGCTAAACTAATCGGTCCTTCAGGACTTGATTCCTTTTAATAATTTCAATGTATAAAAATTATGCATTGGATCTGGGCTTATGGGGTCAGGTCATTACAGTTGGTATTAGAGTAATTTTAGCAACAAACTTGGGAATTAAGTTTAGAAAACATAGATTAGGGATGATAAAACTAAGATAGACTTTGAGGATATGTATAGAGGAAAATTATAAATTTTTGGTAATGTAGATATTATGTGGGTATTATTAGAAAATAAATCCCTAACTAGACACTACAAGTGGGTGTGGTTCCTGAAAAAATGTACCTATGAGTAAAAACTCCGACAAGGTGTTATAGGATTGACTCGGGGTAACTTGGTACACAGCAACAGTCCTTACTGTGCACCTGGTTTGACACTCTCTAGGGATATTCTTAGGATAATACAAATTTTATCTACAAACCATTATAAAGGATTTAAAGTTAAATATTTCCCTAAAGAAACCATGTATATGATTATGAGATTAGAAATGCATAATTTTATAAATTTATGTTAGGTGTTTTACAAATTCAAAATTATGCATTCATATTTATAACTTAATCTAGTGTATGTCATGTTTTAGAAATGGTACATAATGGAACAAATGGAAATCATGTTAATGCACTTAATCGATGTAGGTATTTACATTCTATGAAAGATAATGATGTTGGAGTAGGTGATGAATCTAGTAATGAGAATCTTATAAGTATACTGTGAAAATAGACTCAAGTTATGAACAATAACCTTGCCCTTATGAAGCACCCTGATCCACAACATATAGAGACAATGTTAGACCACTTCACGAGACAACAACCTCCAACATTCAATGGGAAACAGATCCATTTGTAGATGAGCAATGGATAAGTTCCTTAGAGAAGATATTTCTTTCTTTGAGGAGTAATGAAAGGGAAAAAGTTATCATGGAAGTTTATCGTCTCTCATAAGATGCAGATCAATGGTGTTCATTGATTAAAAACACGAAGGAAGATGAGGAAATAACAAACATTAAATAAAGGAAATTTAATTAACTATTCTTAGAAAAATAATTTCCTCCTAAACAACAAGCTGATATGGAGAGACAATTTCTTAGTCTAAGGTATAAAGAGGATGAGAATGTCACAAAGTATGAAGCTAACTTTATAAGGTTAGAAAGGAATGCTATAGACTATATACATAATCCATGAATTAAGATTGATTGATTATTTTATGGGTTAAAACCATTATTCCAATGGGCACTGGTCTCCCAAACTTTCTCATCATATGAAGATATAGTCTCATGTGCTATCAAGATAGAGGAAGAATTTTCTAAGTCTTATGACTTTAAGGGAAAGAAATAGAAGAAGAGAATGGTGGAGTAAGATACAGATAATGGGAATAAGGGAAAGAAGGATTTTACCACATGTGACAATTGTGGAAAGAAACACCTTGGTGTCTTCTTAAAAGGAGAAGGAGTTTGCTTCAAGTGTGATGAGAAAGTCCATCATGCTTGTGATTTTATGGGAAAGAAAGAATCTGTAAATGTGCAATGATATAATTGTAATGAAATGGGACATTATGCAAATTTTTGTCTAGATAATCAAGGAAATATGGCTCAGAAGAAGAAAATGGATCAAGGTCAAGATTATGTTGTTACTATAGTTTAAGTGGAATAATTAATGTATTTATGTTTTTGGATTCAAGAATTATGTTATTATATTTTGGTTATAAAAATAATGTGATATATAAGGATTGTATTGCAGTACTTCTTATTTAAGGATTTGGAATCAAGAATTATTTCATTAATTATTTTGAGGTTATAAATTTATTTTCCAATAAGATATACATTAATTTTTTTGGGGAATTTGATGTTACAAATGATTTTGGAAATTTAGAGACCTTTTTAAACTATGAATTTGGACAAGAGTTTTGGAAAAGTATTAGGTTGGAATAGAGTATGTTTAACTTTGGATCTTATTTTTTGAGATTAAAGTATGACATATTGGGCTAGCCTGCTTGGTTTTAGTAAAAATTTAGAGGATTGAGGAAATATTTATAGGCCTTATGATTATCAAAAGTGCTTGAGGTGTAAAAAAATTCATTTTGAACATTCATTTCTAGGTGTAAGGGATGGAGTGAAAATAGATCGAAGCATAACCAAAGGATGAGATTATGCTTATGACATGGAAATAAATCAATTAAATGCTTGTCTAATAATTCTTATTATGGAATGTATCTTGAATCAAAAAATTCTATCATAGTAATTTTTCTGATGAATCAAATGATCCCTTAGATCATTGCATATTTCTAGCTTTGTAATTGTTAACTTTATCCTCATCATGTTCCCTATCACTCTCCATCAGAACATGATGGTTAAATTTTTCTTTCATGCCCATATTTTCCTACATAGAACACTAGTATGAGTTATCTATGGTGACCTTCATAATTACCTTTATTTATTTTAAAAATAGAGGTCTCATTAAGAGATTTTCCAATGTGATATTTCCATAATGATATTTTAAAATTACAAACCCCTAATTTTCAATATCGAGTTTAAATTATGAGGAGAAAATTTATTAAAGGAGGGGAGAATTTAACACCCAAAGAATTTATAATATTTTAATTTATAAATAAATTTAATTTTTTGCTTGTTTTTTATTGAAATTCTATGTTAATATTACACTACACACAACAATGAGTTGGCTTGCATTACATGCAAGGCCCAGTTTTACCAAACAATAGTATAGTAATTAAATATTATTATTTAATATAATATATAACCTACCTATTAAATTAGAGGTTATGAATAGTATTAAAAATATTTTTAATTTTATTCCATATAATTTTAACATTCACCTTATGTGTTTCTTAGTCATAATATAAGAACAAATTCATTTTTTTGGATAAAATATGTATTTTTCAAAAAATGAAATTTTGGCACCTTTTGATGGAACACCCATTATAAATACAATATTTGACACTTTTATATATTAAATTTTACAAAATAAACTTCTTTTGAAGTGGTAAATAAAAATTTAGTTTGGATAAATTTTAATGTTTTTATGATAACTTTCATTTTTTGATGAATAATGAAAATACTAAATTTTAATTGAATTTTTTTAATCAAAATAATTTATTGTGATAAATTATAAATATTAATGGTTTTAAAGTATAATTATATATTTTTTTTCATTTAATATAATTTAGGTTATTGTAATTATTTTCACATTAAAATTCGATTTAAACACATCTTAATATTTTGATGGTTTTTACTTTTGAAAAACCTGTTTTCTCATTTTGTCAATGAGGATTAATTTAAAATTAAAAACTATAAATTTTTTGTGCTAAATTTTGAAAAATGGATTCCATATTTTCAACTCGTTGGTCCAAATTATGTTAATAGGATAATTTTATTTTTGGGCATTATGAATAGTAACTTATTAAATTTTTTTATTTATTACTACGGTTAAAGGTAAATCGGGTAATTAAAGGTAAAATTAATATTATAAATTACCTTAACACCTATAAAAATCCTATTGGATGACTAAATTATTCCCTTATTATATATGGTTCAATATAGAATACCTTAATGGAAAATTTCCCATGAATATGACATTAATATTATTAAAATCAATGAATGTGACAAAATGTCACACTCTCATTTTATATAAGTATATTAATTTTAATATAGGAATAAACAAGAGATAACATATAATATAGGTAGTATATGGAAATATAAAAGAATTAAACACATCATATAAATTTATTTATAATTTTAGATATTAAATAGTTACCATTAATGATGACACGATAGTGATGCAAAAATTATTTTATTAATAGAAATATCAAATAAATGGCTTTAAAAATATTAAAAGAAATATAATTTAATTAATTAAGGTGTTTCATGAATTTTATATGTGAATATGACATTTTATTATTATATTCAATGTTTTTTTTCAATTTTATCTTCTATGTGATTTTTATTTATAGTCAAATAAATGAATAGTGTCAATATTGACACTTGATATTTTATAAAGATAACATTTTATTAAATTATTTAAAAATCATTAAAATATTTAAACATTTAAAAGTGAAAATTATAAGGTCTAAAATTTAATAAAGTGTCCAATTATGGACAATTTATCTCATATAATTAAATATTTATAACCATTTAAGATTTAGAATATTATTACCACAATTAAAATTAAATAGATTAAATAAGGATAAATCAAAATGATAAGTTTTAAAATAAAATAAAAACATGTATAAATTTATTTTTTGAGAGGATTTATACCCATACCCATCTTATCTTATAAATAATTCACTTTTGGGCTATTTTAATTTAAAAATTAATTTATATTAATTTAATCATTTTGGTATTTTCAAAGGTGCCCATCCCCTCACTTATAAAAGGGCACCTATACTTCTCCTTTAATCACACATCTAAAGCCCCTTTTCTTAGAAAAAACTACCCATTTCCTCTAAAAACATCTGTAACTTCATCCTAGAGGCCATACATTTTGTAGAAATATATCCTAAGGAGTCCTTTTATGCATACTAAAAGAAGATACCCGAAAAAGAGGTAATTGTTTTATCACCTATTTCAGAGTTATTTTCTTCTTATACTTCATCTTTATATGTTTATTCCATATAAAAGTAATAAATATTGTATCATAAATATAATAATATTTTATTATAATCATGGGAAAACCATATTACTCATTTTATCCATCATACGAATAACAATATCACCATGCGTACGTATATACGGCTTACTGTCTCTACGTCATGGTGTAATTTTTTATTCAACACTACTTTAATTGGATGGATATAACGATGAGTATAGTAGATATAAATAATGAATATAACATGATAATTATTCTTCATAACTAATATACCATCCAATTCCATATCATTTAACCATCAAGGAAATGATACCGTTGCTCGTGCGTACGTATGACCTACCGTCTCCATAACGCGGTGAGATTCATTCTCTACGTTAATAATTCAAGAATAATTATAAAATTTATATTATGAGTAAAATTTATAATTATAAACTTAATTTCATTCTATAAATGAATAAAATACATCCTATACATAACAAACATGACTTACATGGCCAAACAGAAATGGGAAAACGAAGCTGTTAACACCTGAAATAATTGTAATATTGAAATAATATTAACAAAATGATATAATAGGATCTTATATGATATCATAAATATGCATATAGTTATGGTATATTTAATAACATACTTTAACCATTATATAGTAGGTTAACAAATCCTCAACTAACATAAATTACAAGGTAATAGTTAATTTCAAAATCTATTTATTATATGAGATTGCCTATATATAAGCATCTACTGGGAAATCCTTATCATCCATGTCAATGTTTCTGAAAACATAATTCAAAATATTTTCAATAATTGGTTAATATCATTTTTTCCCATGTTTTAATTTTTAAAAAACATTTTTAAAGTAATCTTTTTTTCATTTTCCAAATGAGGTACTTTATAATCTTTTTAGAAAATTTAAAGAAATAATGTTTTTAACTTATTTAGCACAGATGGATATTTTCCGCCGTTATGATTCCTTAACATTTTGATGTTTTCCTTATAAGATTATATGGTTATATTCAAAAGAAATTTTTTATTTTATAATTTTGTGGATTCTAAATGATTTCAATGTAAAAAAGGGGATATTTCCCTCAAAGAGTTTTAAAGAATTTATTAAATTATTTTCATCTATGTCAACATCCTTTGTTGGATTTTATGATTATTTGAGGTTGACTTATTATGATAAAATATTCAAAATTGTATTAAAGGGTTTATGATATATTTGACTATGGATGTTCTATATTTATACCATTCATGGTTTATGGTTAAATTATTAACATTTCATATGCCGGTTTTAATACAAATGTTTATGTTATGTTTCACCCTTTTCATAAGAGGAATGAAATATACTTACTAAGTGATGGGAGGGTCCCACTATATCCCCTCAATGCATCAATAGGTATCATGAGACAAAATAAATTTGGACTTGTCCAAGGACTTGACCATATATTTTCATATACGGAATTGGACAATGCCTTAACGATTTATTTTTAGATGTCTTAGCTGAGGCCTTGACTGTATGTTTCATATGCCATACATTATGAATTTCCTTATTATGTGATTAGTTGTTGATATTACATTTGATTATTTGACTATTAGAATATATATGTGAATGTTTAAATGGAATTATTTGATTTATTCTTTCCATATTATGTTAAAATTTATGTTTAAAAGGCTTGTGTTTCAGTTTTATGCCTACCTTAAAGTTTATAGATATTTACGATAGCTTCCACTATATTATTTAACCCTACCGAGTATCTGAGATCACCCCTTCATATGTTTTATTTTTCTAGGATGCCAAGAACTGTTTTATGATTGATATGCATGGTTAATATAGAATAATAATGGTGTTCTTAAAGAAGTGACTATGTTGCATATTATGTTTTGAATTGTATTGAATGGTTCATGTATGAAATCTATTTTCCATGACTAATAAACTGATCTATCCTTCAGGATTTGATTACTTGTAATCATGCCAATTTATTAAAATAATGCACCGGCTCTGGGCTTATGGGGTCAGGACATTACATTTTATCTCTATATCCCATTATATTTTTAACTTACCCATATTCTATGATTTCTTGGTTAAAATAGGGCAGTGAATTTCAATTGTGGTAAAATTATAACTTGTTGTAGATTTTTTACATGTTTTTTTATATATATATTTCTTTTAATAAATAGTTTTGGGTGATTTTATCCCACACATAAACATCACATCCTTGAGTTTTTTAGGATACATGGTTAATTTAAGAAAACATAGAATCCATTGTTTAAAAATTTGAAAATGAATCTTAATTAGAAAATTATTTATGTGAACTATAATTTAACAAATATAAATAGAATCAATGAACTTCAATTTGGGTGAATTGTTTTCTAACCAAAAGTAACACCTTGGGGATCTACCTTAAATAGAAAATCTTTATGTCATTTTAACTGGATTAAAATAATTAATTAGGATCCAAACTTAAGTTCCTTGAGATTACCATAAGCACAATGTACATATATAAATAAAAGCTGATTAATAATAGTTCAAGAGAAATATGAGAGATGGTTTTCCAAATCCTTCTTCCATACCTCCGTAATTACCAATAACCATTAGGGGTGATTACTATTTAAAATGAATTAGTTCCTGATTATCTTTACTCACCCAATAAATTCTATGTATAATTCATGGATTGAGAAAAAAATAGAATAAGTAACCATTTATTAAGATTAATTGATGTGATGGTGAATTTTGAACTCAAATTAAAAAGGGGAAAATGAAATATAAATTTTCTTTTTAATATATATCAAGGAATTGAGAATTTTGGAAGTGAATGATGAACAAAAATAATAGAAAATGGAAAATGTGAATGAAAATTAATAGAAATGTTCAATTAAATCTTCAACAAATTATAATTCATTGAAAAAATCTTGAACCTAAGATAAAAATTTTTCTTGGTGAAAATAAATATTGAGAGCCATTCCTTGAGGACAAGGAATAATTCAAGCATGGGAGAGTGATTCACCCATATTTTCCCATTTATATAGTATATATTTTATAATAATTATTATAAATATATTAATACAATACTATAAATAAATAAATTTTATTTTTATAGATGAAATAACGTTCTTAACATAAAAATAGCCTAAGTTAGGTTTTTTTATTTTTACTTATTATTATTCTTGATTTAATTAATAATGAGAATACTTTTAACACTGATTTTTTAATGTTTTTGAAGGTTAGGTATTAATCCAACATGAAGAGCGTGATATAAATTGGAATTAACTAAAAATACAATTTGATTCATCAGATTAACCTCACAAATTGAGTTGTTAGTTAAGATTTATTATTATGGGAAAGTATTTTAGGTATGAATAAAACCTCATCCCCATGAAACTATATAAGAATTGTTCAAACGATCTAGAAACCATGTTAGAATGATAATTCTGGGAGGCCTTATACATATTACTACTTTAACAATGGTCCTATACTAATGATTTTAAATTTTTGTTGGTATTGGTGTCTCCTATACCAATAGTTTGGATGAACCATTGGTATAGGTCCCAATAATTTTGAGAACCAATACCAACGATTTTCCAAAACCATTGATATAGGTTAGACCATTATTTATATATATATAATAATTATTATTATTATAATTAATACTTAAAACTTTATAATTAATTTGACACACACACACACAAACATATTTAATTATATTCATAAAATTGCATATAGGCTAGTGATTAATTTATTAAATAATAATGGGGTGGTCCCAGGTTTGAAATTCACTACTGATTTTTTTTACAACACCTATAACAATGGTTTTATAGACCTATTATTATAAACCAATATCAAAATTTTACTCCCAAAAACTCATCAAACCATTGTTATAAGCGAGCCAAAATATCATGTAAAATCAACTCGACTGATTCTCACCTCATGTCAGATTAACCCCAAAATTTCCTAAGACATGTAAGATTAAAACATGGAGCATCAATATCACATAATATTTATCGACCCAAATGAAATAAACATATGAATAATTCCAAAGGAATTTATTACACACACCACTATTCATCCTCCTTCTGAATGCACTTCCCTATATTTCCAAAGCACCCATATTCATCGATCTCATCAAGAAGACATGTGGATTCACACATGAAAAACTTGCATATAGAATATTTTCATTCAATTTTTTCAACCAAATCATGAAATTCCTAGGCAAACATCTTACGTGTTTATCATCCATGTAAAATCTTTGAAAAGAGATCATGGGGAGAATAGCCAAGATGAAAAAGAATCAAGAAACCATATATGTGGAAAACTATTCTCCTATAAATCTCTATATGGAATTCATCCATACATGATGAGTGATATATCGATGTCTATAAGTCCAACACATGCATCTCCTATATTGTAATAATTTCATCTCCTGGCTGAAGTAGCATAGATTTTTTATAATTTCTAAAATTTCAATACAACTATTTTTTTTCTCCAATTTATTCCTTTGTTTTCATGCTTATTCCTCGTATAAAACTCAAAAATGCTCATGGTTATGAAAAAATAACCTGAGGGTGTGATCCCTATGAGAGTTTCATGGGTTCCTAAATCTATATTCTTCATTTTTACTGTGTTTTATTTAATTTATAACAGGGAATAGGGGGTGTTGTGATTTGGTGAGGAGGTTTCCCACTCCTTGAAAATATTATATTGGTCTTCTTCCCTTCATTACTAAATCACATCTCCCTCCCTTTTCTCATTCCATCTTATATACATCATAATGAGGTGGACTCGCATATGAATGGTGTACACTGGTATCCAATGGAGAGTACTGATTTTATAATTCTTAATGCATGATCAAAACTTAACACCATGGATACAGTGATGTTTGGTGTACCTATGAGGTCTCTAAAGTTCACTGAATAACACGAACTATGAAGTGTATGGTAGTCATGGAATGGTATAAAATAGGCTATCAAATTAAATTTATACTACAATTATGGGTAATGAAGGATATCATAGTCGAACCTAGTGAGAATTCCCTTTCCATCTAACCATTTTTAGATTCCATTTCTTACTTTCATTTATTTTATTTTCATGTTTTTTCTCCTCACACAACACCCCTATTTACCTTGTTTATAGTATTAAAAATATAAAAAATATTCATAAGTTAAAAAGAATAGTTCATCATTGAATAAGCTATTTATGAAACAACCTTGTTCATCTTCCTCACTCCATTCCAGGTTTACAAATGTCCATTGATAAGGACCCTCCAATAAGGTCCTTCATCCACCAACATCGTCAATTTGTTTCATATTTTTCAACCCATACATCTCTCAAAAAACCAAGAAATAATCATTGTATTTTTTATCTAATAGTTTTATTTTTATATCATTTATTATTTTAGATTCCAAAATTCTTAAAACACCACAAATACTTCTCTAGAATTATCCACTGATTAAATAGACCATAATTAACAATCAAGAAAATTCAAAACCATTATTAAATTTAGATAAAAATAATCCATTATTCAAGTTATATTTAACCCCTTTAAGAAATGTAGTCATTTCTTATCCAAAACATTCATAGTCATCAATAATACAATGTTTTATTTAGTTAGAACCAATTGGTAACAAACAAAACACTCTTCTAATGTGTTTAAACATTCTACAATTTTTGATCAACCTAGGTTCCAATAGATTATAAAATCAATTTTATATTATTATTATTATGAATATTTATTAAAATAGTTATATTATATTTTTATTATTTAGTTCATCCCATATAATAATTTATCTGAATGGGTAAAGTTTATAATTTTGAATATGGTTAAATAATTTATAGACACTCTAGAGATTAATATATAGATATTTTAATAAATATTACCACATAAATAAACATTGAAAACATCAATTATAAATATTTAAAATTTTTATATATCAAAATTCATAATAAATTAAAGTTATTATATTAATATCATATATATTTGATAGTTTTATTTGTTTGAGAAGTTAATAAAAAATATATTAGAAAAAAATATGAAATATTTTTTCAATTATTTTTGATAATTTTTTGAATATTTAAATATCTCAAAATCAATTGTTATCAATAGGTTTAGACAGAATTCAAAAATTAAAATATATTTTCAATAATAATTAATTAGATTTACTAATTTATCTGGCATAAGTGTTACTCTTTGGATGGTTTCTAAAAATATATTATTGTTGATATATTAATTTTCTTTGTCAAGTAAAAAATTATTTATTGATTTCTACTCAAAAATAATAATCATTTTGTATAATAAGTTCAAAAAAACATTTTGTGTGTGTTTAATAAACACATTGTGCTATTTATTTTTAACAATTTACAACTAAATTATTCATATAAGTGTTGTAGTAATTTTATAAATGGATTTTATAAAATATATTTATGTTGTATATGATGTTCAATATTCATTTTAATTGATATAAAAATAATTTGATATATATTTACTAAAAAATAACAATGCACATGACCATTTAATATATGTATCTCCCACAAAACATGTATATGGTTCATATGGCAGGTGTGTGCACCCAAATATATTCCTTAATTAATATTTCATATAAATATTTGAAATTAACTTTCAATATAGTAAATGATGATATAGATAATATCCAACCCCCGGTGAGTTATAATATTTATTTATATGGGGTAAATTCATATTATCATGAAAAATATCTCATAAATTAAAATTTAGTAAACATGCATCTATTAATTAAATTCATGATTCCCACTCAATTTCGGTATATTATTTTATTAATAAGTTGATCACCATGTAATCATTTATAAATAATTTGAATCATAATTGATCCCAGATGATTCAAATGATTATGTCACATGATTAATGTATTAGTATCCAAAAACTTATGGTTTGTCATATTTGATTTGATTATACATAGTACAAATAAAAATAAATGTTAAAAATTTTTCCTAAATAATTTTTTTATAATGTATTATTATTATAGATAGAGGTATCCAACCCCACCATTATTGAGAGTCTCAAAATAATATTTGTTTTCATGGGTATTTTTATTTCTCAATATTTTTCTTTGAGACTTGAGAGAAACCAAAGAATTGTTTATTTAAATTTGTGATCTATGAGGTAGACATATATTCACTCTTTTAAAGATTTTGACTAATTTTTCACAACCACTTGGGTACTAAAATTAGAACATGCTAGATCTTCAAAACGTCTAATTAAGTATAGACATATATTAATCCTTATAAGTCAATACATTAAAATAATATTAAAAAAATGTACTTTAATATGGATATATATATGATCTTTAGGATCTTTTATTATGAAAATTTAAGTCATTCCTTATTATTATAATTTCAACTTTTAGTGTTAAATCATCAATTAATGAATAAGTTTATAATATAATAATAATAAGTTAGACCCATCACCTAGATAATATTGTTTTTTTCAGTACTTATTTCCTAGAAGACTTTAAAATGCATGTAATATTTAGAAAATCATCAGTTTATTTTTAAGGTGGATGAATATGGATATGAGAAGTGATATAAGAGAATCGTCAGGATATAAAACACATTTCCCCATCATGAATACAATTATAATTTATAAGATGAGTTTTATAATACCATTCACTTTATAGAATTAAGGAAAAATTAGATGATCAAATTTTATTATTTCTCAAATATTTAGGCATGGGTAACACATATTTTATAAAATTTTCACGAATAATTTAATTTAATTCAAGGAATGAAATAAAATCATTAAATTAAATTCAAATCATAGAATGTATTTTAGAAACTATTAATTATATATTAATATTTCTAAATGATAAAATTGATCACATTTTACAAAGATAAACTAATTTTTATCTATTATGATTAACTACTATAGTTAGTAAAATAGACTACATAAAATATATTTTATTATAAAATTTATGAGTCTACCATGAAATCTAAAAAAGTAAAATATATTCTAGAATTTGATATCAATTCAATTAAATGTCATACTATTGTTAATCCTCATGGAAAATAATAATAGTATTTTTTTTAATATTGATATTACTAGAGAAAAAATTAATAAATAAAGATATTATTCAATATAATTCCAAAATACATTATTATTATATTATCCTCAAGGGGCACAAAATATCATATCCATCTGAATTTTTTAAATCATGTATATTAATATTATCTCTAGGGAATGAAATTAAATTCTCATAATAAAGTATTATTATTCCATTTATAGAATGGAATAAAAGTTTTTGATTTGGTTTTATGGTGTCTTCATCACAAATAACATGAATAGAAAATTTAACATTTACATCCACATGAGGTGATGGTCTTATTAATATGTTGAATTATTTTTTATCGAAAATATTGAATTAAAACTATTATATTTATCTAGATATTTATAAATTCTTGTATTATTTCATATATAGTTTCATATAAGATTCATAAAATTATGATGAATATTGATATGTAATACTCATTATGAATTACTTATTCAAGAAATTATTATGGTAAAATATTTATAAAAAGAATTATATACCTTGATTCCAACCATATGAAAACGAGAATTATTTTTATAAATAACATTGATGATTTATCATAAAAATAGAGAAACTATTAAGACCTGAATGGTTTTGGTCACTCCTGAATGATTCCTAGAGAAGATAGACAATCAAGTTACTACACGTGATGGTGTATGTTAAAAGAATTTTTTAGAGAATGTTGGATATAACTATTCATGATGGAAATATCTCTTATTAGTGATGTTCATGGAGATAACTTTTTGTCTTAAAGGATGGAAAGAGAGGGGGGGTGTAAATTTCTTTTAAAAAATTATTGTCTTAAAAAATTAAACTGAAATGAAATTGAAATATAAAAATAAAATATATAGTATAAATTAATATTTAACAATTTTTTTATAGAATCTTAGACAAAAGTAAATTTACATGAGTGTATATATCTCCTATCCTCAATAACATGATGATTTTTTAATCCCATGACTTTAGTGGTATCAAATTAACCCAAAAGAAAGAATCACACTTTCTTTTTAGTGGTCAAATCTAGAAAATAAATCCCTCACTTTAGTGATAGTGAACATGAAAAAAAATACAAAGGAAATAGATTAAATTTTTTTAATACCATATATTTGAAGCATTATCTCTAATATTATAATAATTTGAGATTTACAAGAAGTGTAAATATATAGATTGATAAGTGGAGTTATGAGAAAATGAAAAATGAAGAATAAAATATATCAATAGAGTGGAACCATAGTAACCAACATCAATTAATAACATCCAACAATTTTAAGAGCTTAATTGTTATGTATTCATAGTTTCTCATGCCTTTTTTGTTAATTATATCCATTGAAAGTCAAAGAGAGTCATTGGGGGGAAAATATAGGCGTTAGAGACTTTAATTCAGGGTTAAATTTCCTATAAAACATTACCATAGTATAGTTAGAAGCTACCGAAGTATAGTTATTGTCACATGGGATAATTGAATATATATAGACCCCACTAATGTTTTGATGTATCATATGATAGTTCTTGTGTTAGATGCAATAACTACTACCTCTACCACCAGCCTTCCATTGGTTTCTTAACAGCCTTCCAATAGGAAGGAATAAAAACACTTATCTTTAAGTATCTTTTGGGTGGATTCATTGATGAATTTATAACCCATAAAAACCTATTTTAGATTTAATATATATTAACAATATTATAAAACTTGTTAAAATATGTTAGAAACACAAAATACCATTTTTGTTATTAAAAAAATAGAGGGTATGAGATTTATACAAAACAATTTCCCCCTTTTTTATAATCACAAATTATTTAACTATTACGAATAAGAATGACAAAATAAAAACAAGGAATCAATCTTATGAGAATAGAAAAATTATGAGATATTTAAAATAAACTAATAATAATAAATTATTACCTTATTATAAATCATACAAGACCAATTAACCAATTAAGTTAGACAAAAAAAGGTTGACTTAAGATACACTGTTATAAAGTTTCTTTATCCTCCTTGGTAAATGTTTTACTAATTAAACAGTAAGGATAAAATAACGCAAGAGTTGTTATTGAATATATACCTTTTAATGTTTCTTTTTACCCCTCTATGATCATGAAAAAACATAAAACAATTAATAATGATTAGTCATAACAACCAATTTGAAGTAATAAAATATTTTATAGATAAATTCAATTATAAAACAATAGATAAAATATAATTTTTAACAAAGTTTAAACATCTAAAAAAAGATAATGATTTAAAAAAACAAAATAAAAGTGTTAGGTGATTTTTTCAGGTTGGGAGTGTTCATAAGAGATGTTTCATTATAATGATCGTACAATCGTTCATGTTTATTCAACAATTGAATCTATATGCGAAAGGCATTAATTAATTGAGGATGAAAGGCTATATTTCTAGTGATTAATGAAGATTATCCATATTAATGGATTTTCAATAGATTTAGGGTTCCCACTAATAATATACTATACAATAGTAGGTTCCTTATAACTTCTTACTTTCCTTCATTATTCATAAGATTCTGATTATTGGAGTCCTCGACTTTAAAATATAATTATTCAATGTAAATTACAATGGTAAAGGTAGCATAAATGGTTAAGGGAATTTCCTCATTAGTAAATTCAGGATGCATACGAGGTGAAAAAACTCACAACAATCTATTACGGTCAAAGAAACATTATTGTCTTTGTAGGTACCAATTAACAAACATCATATTAATTTAGGATTTATTAATTAACATTCTTTTATGAGGGATATAATTATTATAAAATTATATATTTTGATAAATATTATCAATGATACATGTAATAAAATGACCAAAGGGAATACCTTTAAATTCCATAGGATGATGAGAAACTTCATTCATCATATAAAAAATAAATGAATTAAATTGAATTGAAAGTCTAGGGTGATAAAAGATAGAATGTATATACCAATGGGTTGTAAAAAAAATAAATCATCAAGATGAGGGGATATAGAGGTTTGAATTATCTACTAAATTATATGAGAAACAATAAATTTTTTATCAAGAAATATTTTATATGGTAATTATTGTTAAATTAGAGTTTAAATGGTTGAAATTAAGTCAAATTCTAGATCTTGAGGAAATTACCTAAAAGAATAAAGAAAAGACCCTTTTTGTTGAATGTTCATCCATCTAGAAATATTCAGAGAAGATATTTCAATGTGATTATTATTTATGGTTGAATATATGGTTTCAATGGAATCACCATATTTAATGATGAGATTGTTGTAGAGTTGATGAACTTTAAATGGATATAATGCATATTTGGGAGGAGATTAAAAAAACATTTCCATCATTGGAAGGTGATAATGTGATGGAGGAGAAATGAATGTTCCAACTCATAAAAATCAATGAATATTCCAGGAATAATCATTTTATCAACCTAGGATAAGTTAATTTGGATAATTAAGGGTTAAATAGATAATTCTCCAATTTTATCCTTTTTTAATTGAAAAATGAGGTTTCATTATATCAAATTAATGGAAAAGGATAATTTTAAGTGATGAAACTATAGAGTAAGAGAGATTATGATTTTTGGGGTGAATGATAAAGTATATACCTATAAAAAACTAGGAGAAAGATGAATAAATTAATGAAATAGTGAATGATAATGGTTTATATCTTACAAAAATAATGAAAAGGTAAAGGAAATGAGTGTAGAGTTGTTAGAGACTGATAAGGATTCAATAGGGTGTCTAAAAAATGAAGATAACTAGGATATTAAAAATAAAAAGTGATTTAATATCTCATTAATGAACTATCAATCCATTCACAAGAAATCCAATTTGGATCACTAAAAGTTCCACCGACAAGTCAGTATCCACTATCTTCTCTATCAAAAATCTGATGCACCTATAATGGAAGTCCATTGGTTCTCTACTATTACAAGAATAAAACAAAAAAAAAATAAAAAAAATAAAAAATTTGGGAATTTAAACCTTTATCAGAGTGACTTAAAAAATTATAATATAAGTGAAAATATATGAAAAGATAAAACAAAATTAAGTGATGTCAATTTTTGAATTCTAAACATTAAAAAATAATTTTAAATGAAATTTAAATAAACAAGTAACAAGATTCAAACATTAATGAGATAAAAAATAATTATTAAATATATAAAATCAATAATTGAAATATAAAAAATATTAATCTCAAAAAATTATTTAAAACATACACAAAAACATGCTTTAAATGGTGATCAAATTTGTCAAAATACATACATTTTGATCTAATATTCGATTTATCCCATTTCACTGTAAGATTCATATTCTATCTATTGTTATCTTCCATTTATAATATCAAATTATTCTCAAGTGAGGTATTTTAGGAATATATCATCTAGTTAGTGATCTGTTCTTATCAACTCAAGGAAGATGTCACTATTTTGAAAGTGGTTTCTTAAGAATTTTTTCTTAAGGTCTATGTGATTAGTGCATGAGTGTTGAATGGGACTCTTTAAGATACCAATTTCACTTGTATTCTCATAATTAATAGGAACATGATCAAAATATAGAATATAGTTTAGAAGTTTTATCTCCATCTAAATGATTCGATCATAAAAAACTATCCACAAATATGTATTTCACTTCGATGGAGGAAAGAGTAACCAAATTTTTCTTCTTACTACTCCATGAGACTAAGGATTTTCCAAGTGATAAGTCCCACTTGTACTTTTCCAATCTAATTTTCATCCTCAAAAATCGATATCTAAATAATGAGTTTGTTTAAAATATGTTCCTTTAGGAAAGATCATCCTAATTTTCTTCATATCTTTAATATATTTAAAAATTATTTTAAGATCCTTTAGGTGAGACTCTTTAATATTTCATTATAAATGAGAAAAAATATAAACACTAAACATAATGTCTAGTCAGGTCATGGTAAGGTAAATAATGATCCCAATCATACCTCAATAAAGTTTATTATTCATATTTTTAATGGATTCGTCTAATGTTTCATAGGTGTAATTATTTTCTTAATGAGATCTTTTCCAAAATGTTTAAGAAGTTCATTGGTGTATTTTCATTGGATTAGTAAAATGTAATCCTTATTTTGATTAATTTGAAAATAGATAAAAAACTTAAACTCATCCATAAATCTCATTTTAAAGTATTTTATTGTTAAATATAAAAATTAAAAAAAAATGAATTCCTTAGTTAAACCAAATATAAAATCATTAATATAATTTTGGAAAACTGAAAAATTATTTTGAAGAACTTAAAAAAGGTACAATCAACTTTTTCCATTTTAAATTCATTATCCAGGATGTATTTAGTCAACCATCTATATCAAACCCAAAGAGCTTGTTTCAGTCCATAGAGATCTTTGGCTAGCATAAACACATGATTTGGGAATTTGGAATCCTCAAAGCTGGATAGTTATTTCAATTTTTTATTTTTAGAAATAAAATAATTTAAGAAATAATTTTTTTACATCCATTTGAAAATATTTAAAGTAAAGGTGAAAGGTAAATACCAGTATGATTATAATGTATTTAATCCATGAAATGGGTGCATAGGTTTCACCACAATCAATTTCTCTTTCTTGATTATATCATTTTTCTATATATATATATATATATTTCTAACTATGTTTCCTTTATTATCTAACTTTTTTCTATTTATTTTAAATAATGTGGGGATCATTGGGTATTTCAACAAGAGTTTGAACACCATTTATAGTGAATTAATTTAGCTCTTATTTCATAGTGAGTACCCAATTTTCATCATTAATGGAATCAAATATATTTTGGTGATCTAGGTGTAAAAAAATTATATATTCTCAAACTCATATTATATTGGATTACTAGTTCAAGTAATGATTTGAAAATCATAGAGAACATCATCTAAAGGTATGGAATTAAGATTTAACCCATGTATTTAATAATGATCTAGTCTGGAGGCCACTCGAATGGTTCCCTGGAATAGTTCGCCACATGATCTTAGGTGCACCTTCCCAAATTCCAGATTCCTACAACTAGTAGCGGGGGTCTAAGGAGGTATCATGGATAGGATATATCCCCTATATCATAGTACACATTATAATAATAAATAATTAAATAATATCTATCATGATAAAATGGAAGAGGAATTAGTAAATACAAACAAAATTGATAATGAATGTGATATAATAAAGGCCCAAACAACTATGCCATACATACAATATATCAATTCCCGTTTAGCTAGTTACATATACATATCGATGAAAAGGAAAGAAAATATATTGGATCTATAAAAACCCCAAGCCTCACATCATCTTGATATCTAAACACATATGATCTGTTTTCTTTATCATTTTATCCTATGACTCACCTAAACCTATGATTGTAATATCCATGTGAGCGCTAAAAGGGTACCCATTTGAAATGGTGGCCTAAGTATAGTGTGATTACAAAACTTAGTAGGGCACCACCAATGCGGTACCATACTAACCGAAATACACAGTGATATGTGCATGTGATATGATCAATAATAAATAAATAAACCATTGAACAATGAGTAAAATAAACCAACAACATCTACTTCGGCTCTATGCCATTATTCCTTTGAGCATATCGCTTGGACCATGCCAACTCATATACCAACTATACCATTTTTGATCCATAGGCCCGTAACCTCGATTGACCATACCAACATCACCCATTATTGGGGTGTATTTGAGTAGGTCATGATATCACCCCAACCATATAAAACCTATATCTTGGGGTGAAACCTAGGAATCCCTCAAATGTAGACTCAAATGGATACATCTCTACATAAATGTCTCAACAACAAGATCCTAGGAATCCTCGGTGTCTCTCCAAACTCTAATATAATAAATGGTCAAAGCCAAGTCTTGGGAATCCCAGTAATTCACTAAACCAAAGGTCAAACCTCATGTCACCATGCTAGCCAACCAGATCTCAGGCATCCTGGGCATCCCAATCAAGAATAGGTAAAATCATCAAGCTCAATAGGTCGGATCTTTGGGATGAACTAGGAATCTTAAAATTAAAGTGATCACAATTGCCCAAGATTAAGTGTCTAGATCCCGTACTTGATAGGAATCCTAGAGACTGATGGTGTCCAGGGTGTCCCTTATAGACCTGAGGTCAAATACCAATGTCTTGGGCATTATTCATGTGGCTCAATAGATAGATCCCATGATATACACCATGAATCTGTGGTGAATTTATCACATCTAAGCCATCTCACAACACTATCTCATAAGTCCTAAAGATGGATCCTTGGAAAATACCTTTGGGTATCAACCATACTACCATTACATTAGGACCACAATTTGGGTCCCACACAACAACATAAATCGCCTTTAGTGGCGGTCTTTTAGCGGCGGTTTTGTAAATCGCCACTAAACCTTTTTTTTAAAAGGGTTTAGCGGTGGTTTATTAAAAACCATAGCTAAACCCACTTTTTTTTCCAGCGGTGACACTTCCCCCGACCCCAACCCCCCTTCTCCCTTCGACCCCCACGACCCTACCTTCTTCTCCCGATCCCCCGATCCATGAACCCCAGCTCGCCTCCCCACCACCAATGATGGTTCTCGCCACCCATCAGTTCCACTTCCCCCCAACACCTGACCCCAAACCCCCTCCTCCCCCCAACACCCGCGATGCCACCTTCTTCCCCCGACCCCCGCGATACCTAAACCCTAGCTCGCCTCCCTACCACCAGTGATGGTTCTCATCACCCATTAGTGTGCCTCGCCACCCATCACCGCCGTTGACTACCATTGCCACCCCTCCACGCAGGTTTGTATAACATTATAGTGTGGTTGTGGTATGATTTTGGGTTGGTTTCTTTCAAGATGGTTAAATCTTACTTCTTTTTGCATTTGATGGACACCTCCTAAAATTAAATCATTTTATACCAAATCATAGGGTATCAAACACTAATCATATATGGAGGGGTGTTTATGCTACAATTTAAATCCATATTGAAATCCACTCTAGAATTTAACACCATACCTGAAGCCATGAGAGTTATGCCATAGTTTAAATCCATATAAGAATGCATGAGGGTTATTACCTAGTTTAAATACATATGAGAAGGAATAAAGGGTATACTATAGTTTAGTGCTATTCAAAAATATTAAAAGGGTTTATACTGGATTTTATTTTCTTCCAATATATTGAAATTTTATGCTAGATTTTAATGTTATATATAAAGACTTAAAGGTTGAGTTAGAGATATTGTCATCAAAAAGTCTTAAATATTACACTGGTGATTATTTTTGCCTATAAATTCTTAAAGTTTTATGCTAGAGTTTACTAAAATCAAGGAATATAGAAGGTTACTATGAAGTTTAATGTCATCTAGGAATACTTAAAGGATCCAAAACAAAGTTTAGTGTTTTACTAAAATATGGAAGTGTTAAACTTCAGTTTAAGGCTATCCAGGAAGGCTTAAGGGTTATTATAGAGTTTAATTCCAACTATTAAGGCTTAATTAGGTAGGATTGAGTTTATAGTCATATATAAATATGGAGTGGTACGTCGTAGTTTAATGTTATCTAGGAAGACTTTTAAGACATTTCCTAGATGGGGAATGTGTGGCACACTCTGGGCCTGGCATGGGCCCCTAGTGGGAGGCGATTGTTACCCTTACACATGTTTTTCCACTTCAATGGTGGCATAATGGTGAAATTGAGGAGCATAACCATGTTGTTATTCGGGAGGGGCAGGGTTTGATTCTTGGGAGTCTATTATTAGGTGCATTTATCCTTCCCCCATGATCCACCAATCTTGTTGGGTCACCTGGTTCCCAACTTAGTGGGTGAAATAAGACAGAACCCACCTGAGTTGATAAATTTATATGTTTAACCATCACTGATATTATGTTCCCCCTCTGAGATTCTCTACCATCTCTGTTGGAAATAGATCCTTCCCTGCTATATTTATCTCTGGAGTGACCCCTTTATGGGGAGGGGGTTACCTTGTGTAGAGCATTAGAAAATTCCATATTTAGGGATTCCCATTAATAATAAAATTTTTTTTCCATTGGAGTTTATTATCATCTAGGAAGACAAAAGGGTATGTTGGATTTTAATTTTATACAGGAAGATGGAAGGGTATGATAATGTTTAGTGTCATCCAGGAATATGGAAGGATAAGCTAGAGTTTAATGTCATCCTTTTTTATGGCCCAAAGGCCTTTTTTTATTATATATAATCCACCTTTCAAGGGGGGAGGTGGAACCACTACAAGGACCGAAGGCTTAGAGGAAATTACATGACCCACAGGTCTTAGAGGAAATCACCTAGACAAGACAACTTGGAACTGCTCCTCCCCAGCACATTTCTTGATATAAGCACTACCCCTTCACAAGGCTGGTCAGATAGCTGTCCTATACAGAGCTGCACATGCCCGGTACTGATGGAAATGTTATACCCTCTCATTCTTTCTATTCTGGTAAGCTCTGCTCTGGTGAATGTGCCTTCCTTGATCCTCATCTAGAGCCTTGTCCCTTATAGTCTTCCTGGTATATCTGAATCTTCATGTGGCCTGAAGGCCTTAAGGTGGACCTAAGGCCTTGAGAGACAACTGGACCAAAGGTATTAGGTGGCCCGAAAGCCTTGTAGGACCCGAGGACCAAACCAATGGCCCAATGGCCTAGATGGATGAATAGTTTCGACTGCTAAAATACCAAACAATGCCTTCTACAGTGTATAATACAATGTCTACTACAGTTTCTACTACAGTGCTGCTACAACACTACTACAGTACCAAAAAATGTGTCTCCACCTGGATTTGATCTCAGGTCTCTTGGATGCACTTGCCGAGTCCTCACCAACTGGGATAAGGCTCTTGTGCAGTTTAATGTCATCCTAGAATATAGAAGGTTACATAATAGTTTATGATGGGTTTATAAGGATTGATTAACACTTAATTAATGTAAAAGAGGAAATAATAAGCCTCATTTCCCACTATCTACTATGAATGAAACCTAAAATCATGTATAAACATAAATTAAAGAACATTTTTTTATCCTTATATCGATGAAATCTGCTCCCACTATCTTTAAAAAAAATTCTTGATGAAGATCATTAAGAGAATACTGAAAGAACCCATCCTCCATGGTGTATCCACAAACTAAAAGAAACACCTAAACTTCAAGATATATTCTCCCTATCACTCATGACATGTTAGTTCCTCACACAATAAAGGAGGAAGAACAATGAAGCTCACCATATTAGAGAGTTAGAAGTAGGAAAGTTAATCATGAACACCACCCCATATCATGGTGATCACTTCCTTATAAGGTCCCTCATGGATAATCCTTGAGTTCCATGAATTCACTCATGTGTTACATAACACATGAGTAAATGGAATGTGGTTATAATGGTTTGTAATCCTCTATTTATTCACTTAACTCTTATGTCCATTGATTTCCTAATTGTTAATGATATCTTATATGGAAGAATGATTCAGATGTTAACATATTAACATTTAGATGCCACTAAATCATATAAAGATATATGAATTGTACATTATGATTCCATGCTTTACGATATTCCCATGTAATAGAATACAATAGGCCAAGGTAGTGAATTTTTATATCTTTATATTGTAATAAACGATATACCCAAAAATCTTATAGCATGCATTGCTTTTTTTCTATGTCATACATACAAAATATTTATAACATACCTTATGATATATTCCATTGAAGTTTCCAGTGGATCATCTAGGTACACTAAGAGGGGGGGGGGGGTGAATTAGTGTACACAAGTTTTTACCAGTTTTCTTTTCTTTTATCTAAACCCCTTTTTAAATAAAATCTCTGAACTTGTTAGAGTGAATGGATCTTTCTTATTAACAACCACAACTATACCACATGCAAGAAAATAAGAAAATGAAGCACAAAACACAATATTTTACAAGGTTATCCCCCAATGTGGGTGACTACATACTTGTTGTGTTTGGGATGATTTAAGAGAAAAATTATCCACTATCAGTCAATCACAAATTACAAGTGGGATGGTCAGGTATCACCCTGGAACCTTGGTGGGTAGGTATGAAACTTTTCCCAAATCATATTGGAATCCCACCAGTGTTCATTATACTGACTCCCTATAGTGTTTCAAAATTACAACACTAACATAATGAGAAAGATCATAAGATATTTAGGCTGCCACTGCAACACAACAATTGATCTTCCTCTTTGAGCCACCAAGAATAAATTTCTTCTGCACTTTCTCACTTCAACTAAAAGTCAATGACTTACACTGAATATAATTAATAACTTTTCATAAAAGTTGGTTCAATATACTCTCATGAATTGTAGAAGATAATACTTTCAATTCAACTAACTGCTATATCAGAATGATCAACTTGAAAATATCCCAATGCTCTGCAAGTTTACTTCTAATATAATGGTTTAGGTTAACTCTTAACTTTTTTACTAATGCTGAAATTGCTCAAATATATCTGAAAATACACACTATCTTCTTAAAATGTATATTTCCTAAGAAAATACTCACTATATTCTTGTTTCTTCAAGTGATTTTTAATCACATGTGTATAAGCATACACATGCATGCACATATGTACTTTGGTTTTCTAATGAGTGATTTACCATATGTATTTATATAGGAAAACCTTATGTAAAATATTTATATATTTTTTCAACTAGTGCATATGAATCTATTTCCCTATTTAGTAGTAACTATGTGTTTTAATTTTTTTTAATATTGTGTAGGCACATTGTGATATAAATGGATAAAAGCTGGATCACATTACTGAGGAACACACCTCAGTATGTTAAGGGTTTGGAGGAGTTTTTAGATTTTTCAATTTCAAATTGATCCGTTAGAGGGAGAATAATATGTCCATGTCCTAAATGTAAATTTAGAAGATGGTTGAAGAGATATTAAGTTTATGAACATTTAATACTAAATCAATTACCTGATCAATATTTGTGTTGGATTTGGAATGGAGAATCGAACAATACAGAAAGGTTGAGTACTGATGTTAATCCACAAAATGAGCTCCCAAATTCATTGATAATGGAAACTGAAATGAAAAAAATCATAAATGATGCATTCAACATTGCAAGACACCACTATTAACATAAAACATAACAGAACAACCAGATGAGAGTGCTATAAATTTCAACGTGACAAGTGATGTTTTTGAGACTGTAACACAACCAGATCAAGATTGTAACATATCATTGGATCCTCCTCTTGATTCCGTGGAGTCAAATGTAAGAGAAAAATTTTCTAAGGAAAATACGTTTCATGATTTAGTTGACGATGGAAATCAAGAGTTGTATAGTGGATGTTTGAAATATTTAAAGCTTTCTTTTCTACTAAAGTTGTACCATATCAAATTTTTATGTGGAATTACAAATAAGGCAATGTCCATGATATTGTAATTTTTGTGTGATGCATTTCCTGAAGCAAAAATCCCCGAGTCTTTTCATGATATGAAAAAATTGTTAACAGGCTTAGTCTGAATTATACAAAAATACATGTGTGTCCTAATGATCATATGCTTTATTGGAAAGAGGATTCAAGTAGACAGAATTGAAAAAAATGTTCTTATTCTAGATGGTAGTCAATGAGTGATGTTGGAAGTGTAAATCAATATACTTTCATTAAGAAGAAGAAAGGGAACATACCTTCAAAGTTTTTGCATTACTTTACTTTAAAGCCTCGATTGAAAAGATTATTCATGTCATCGAAAACCACCAAACACATGAAGTGGAATTCTGTAGATAATAACAATGATGGGTTAATAAAACATCAATGAGATTCATAATTGTGGAAGACATTTGATTCATTACATCTAGATTTCTCAGCTGATCCTATGAATGTTCTATTGGGATTGGATGTCGATGGATTCAACCCATTTGGGACTTTAAGTACCAGTTATAGCATTTGGCCAGTTTTTTTATCCCTTACAATATGCCTTTGTGGATGTGTATGCAACAAAAATATTTTTTCATTTCAATTATTATTCCTGGAAAAAAATTTCTGGAAATGATATTGATGTATACTTGCAGCCTTTGATTGAAGAATTATAGGAGTTATGGAGCAACGGTGTTGAGACATTTGATTCTTCTTCTAAAACAATGTTCAAAATGCATGTTGCTTTAATGTGGACCATTAGTGACTTCCCTGGGCTTGGAAATTTATCTGGTTAGAACATTTACATGGGTTTGGATTGTCCTATTTGTAACTTTGATTTTGAGCCCAAATGGATACCTCACAGTAGAAAATGGTGATTTTTGTTGCATCGAAGATTCCTCGATGCATCTCATAGATTTTGGATGAACAGATCAAAATTTAACAGTTTCATTGATCATAGACCACCTCCAAAGTTGTTAACTGGTTCTAAAATATTGAAAAAACATGAAAATGTTGAAACGGAATTTGGGAAGGTTCATCATTTGAATGATAGTAGGAAAATGGTTCGAAGTGAATCGTCAAGTGAAATCATAATGCAACAATGGAAGAAAAAAAGTATATTCTTCAAACTTCCATATTGGGAATTTAATTTTTTGTGGTATAATCTTGATGTGATGCATATTGAGAAGAATTTCTATGAAAATTTGATTTTCACATTTCTTAATGAGCATGGAAAGTTGAAGGATCATCTCAATGCTTGTAAATATTACAATTAATGAACATAAAATGTGATCTTTGGCCAGATGAGAAAGAAAATTATGCTCCGAAATTTTTTGCAATGAAAAATAGGGATAAAGATACATTCCTTAAATTTTTAAAGAATGTGAAGTTATCTGATGGGTATTTAAGTAACATCTCGAGGTGTGTTGACTTGAATAATAGTAAGTTACGTGGATTGAAAAGTCCCAATTCACATATTTTGTTACAACAGTTACTACCATTGGCATTGCGTACATTATTACCTAAAAAAGTTACCACTATTGTACTCCAATTCTGCACATTTTTCAAACAACTATGTGAGAAATCTCTACATCCATTTCAGATTGACAACATCCAGGAGAGGTTTTTATTGATCCTTTGTGCAATGGATATGATCTTTCCTCCATCGTTTTTTCTGTCGTGATGCATTTAACTTTGCATTTGGTTGAGGAAGCTAAATTAGGAGGCCCCGTTCATTATCGATGGATGTATCAAATTGGGAGGTACATTATTTTTATGTTTTTCAGTTAAGTTAAAAAAAATTGTCACTTAATTAAATACATAATTATGTTTATTTTATTTCACATATATCTTGGGCATTTGAAATCATATGTGAGAAATAAAGCTCAACCAGAAGGCTCTATTGCTGAAGGCTATTTGGCCGAGGAGAGTCTTACCTTTTTTTCTAGATACTTAGATGATATTAAGACAAGATTTAATCGAGTTGGATGTGTTGATGACATATCAAATCAATCTCAAATACATTAGAAATCAAAAATATTTCTTGCTATTGTCCGATCAGTTGGGAGGACCTCAAATGTGACACTGACAGAATTGGAATTATTACAGGCACATAGATATGTGCTTATGAATAGTGAAATTTTAGATCCATTTATTAAAGAGTTGAGGATACAAACAAAGAGAAAAATGAGGGGCTGAACATTAAATGAGAAAGATATAACGAAAGTTGTTAATAAAGATCTTGTAGAATGGTTTGCACGACATGTAAGTTCATAAATATTGCAATAAATACGAATATTAGTTTGACACATATATTTTGTAAATCTAATAAAGTATATTTAATTTTTTATATCATGAATACTGATACTCGAATAGAGTTGTTAGAAGATTTGAAGTTTCCTACTCGAGGTCCTCTAAAACAAGTTAGAAAGTTCGGCGCTTACAATGTGAATGGATTTAGATTTCGTACAATCGAACGAGAAAAGGGTTTGAAAACATATAATAGTGGTATATTTACATTTTCTAAAGTGGGATACTATGGAAATATGATTGATATTATTAAATTAAACTAACACGGGCATTTTTCGGTTGTTTTATTCAAATGAAATTGGGTCAATATTATCAGAGGTGTTAAAAGAGATTCCTTGCAATTTACTTCTGTGAACTTCTCTCGCTTGATGGATGTTGGTGATCGTGAACTGCATGATCCATATATCTTATCATTTCAAGAAAAAATGGTATATTATGTGAATGATGTTGTGGATGAAGGATGGATTGTAGTTGCTCACGTAATACAAAGAGATTTGTATGATATGAGTGATGAAGTGGAAGATTTGACCTCTGAAATTGAATTTCATCATCAACAAGAAGTATAATTATTTATCCATCATGATATTGAAAATATTAGTCTAGAAAGGATGAATGAATTGTATGAAGTAATGGAGTAGGAAACTGACATGATTGAAGGGGAAAATGATTGTATGTACAATTATTTATTCATTCATTAACCACTTATTTCATTTGTGCAGTCATTCATTATCATTGTCATGTATATTTTGTTTGTTAGTACTGGGAATCTATTACCATTTTTAAATTTTTTTCTACATATTTTTTTTGAAATATATGTTCTAAACTTAATTTTATTTTATTAAATTACAGGAGTTCTAAGAAGGAAGCGATACACTATTTCATCCACTACTGCGACAGATGACGATCCATCTGTCTCCCTCCCTATGGAATCTGAGCCACTAACTGCCTGAACCCCTACACCATCTCCCACTGCACCATCTCTCACACCATCTATGTGTATAACCTTAGAATCTGAGTCATCGACTCCCCCTTTAGCAACCTCAGTAGCGGGGCGGCAGCGCACCACTTCTAGTTCATCACGGGCATACTGGAGGGTCACTGTTATAGGTACAAATTTTAATATAAATAAATTTATTTAACTTTTTTTATACTAATTGTTTTTTCATTAAAGATGAAGAAAATAAAGCTATGGAGAAAAATATAAAAAGTGCAGATGTGTGGAATATGAATGGATATAAGATATTTGTCCCATTTGATTCATATGGGGTCCCTACGGATGACGCTGCAGGATTACTTGGCCAAATTTTAGGCCAGCTGGCAGTAGAGCCCATTTCCCTACTTATTTCTTTTGATGATTGGAGAAATATGCCTCCATGTTGGAGAAATGTAGTTTTTGATTCCCCAATAAAGGAAATTTTAATACATTATGGTGTAATTGAATGCCATTTTATTAATATGTTCAAAATGAATTTCTATATACAGATGTTTTTCCACTTTATAGTTGTTGATGTGATAGCACGAAAGTGGACATTGAAAAATCTTGGTAAGAAATGGAAAGACTTAAAATGGAGATTATGGAGCGATGTCAATGATACTGTGTTGACCGTCCAACAAATGTATGAGAATCTACCCAATGGGGTACCCAAAGAACGATGGAATGTTTTTATTGACAGACATCATGTTGAGAAGTAGATGGTATTTAAATATATATTATTATATTAACCTCATTTTACATTTATACATGTATATGAAGAGTATATGAAATTGAATACATTACTATTAAATTGAATTTTATTTATTTCAGGATCTCTTAAGAAGGAATGCATCAAGCTGGGCTAAGCAAGTCATCTCTCACACTACGGGGTCAAAAAGCTTTTCTAGAAGCCGATCGACTCTGGTAATCCTTTCATTAGATTAAATATTTATAAGAAAATATTATCTATTTAATATATTAAATTTTTTATTTATCTTTGTTTAATTCATTCACCGATTTTAGGGCACGAAGCATCCCGAACTGAAGTGTGGTTAGATGTTCACAAAAAATATGATGGAAGTTTTGTTAATGAGCATGCCAAAGAAGTTGGGGGTATTAACTCATTTTTTAATTATAATAACTTATTATAAATTTTTACTATGTTAATATATATTAATATTTGATTTATAGGTAAAAATTAAAGAAATATGGGATTCCAATCCATGGCAGTCCTACTCAGTCACCCAGGATGACCCGACAGCTAATGTCCTTGAAAAGGAGCATCCTGATAGAGTTCACGGGATGGGTTTGGGACCCGTACCATATGAGGTCTTTGGAATTCCATTAGGGATTACAGCTGTATCTAATCTTGGTTGTAGTCAGTCCATACCCGAAGATGCTCAGAGAGAGATTGTTTCTCTACGAAACATAGTTCAAGACTAGGGGGATCGGATATCTGCTTTGTAGAAAGCATTGACTGATATACATCAAAAGATGAGAAGATATCCCCCGGTGGTATTTCATTAACTGGTGGTGAGCAGGTAAATCAAAAAATTCAAAATAATTTATTTTTCAAACTTTTATTGGTTTTAAGTTTAAATATAAACACGCAACACTATTTAATTTTCAATATAATGTTCTTATAGGTGGTAGCAGGAAGTAGAGATGGAGGTGGAGAGGGTGACGATATCTGTTCATAATCGAACAGTGATTAGTAGTATTGTTGATATGTTGGAAAAATATTATAATAGTCGGTTTTTATATGTATCATGTGTGGCACATAGTTGCCTCCAAACATTTTCATGGCCTAACATTTATTGATTTCTCATGTTTCCTTTTATGTACTTTATTTATTTCTGTTGTTTGCTTTTATGTCTTGATTTATTGAGTGTGTTATGAACCATATATGTCGACTTTTTATTGTGATGATTCATTTTTTTATGATTCATTTTTTCTAAATTCATTTTTTCTTTATAATAACTTATCCAACATTTTCTAGCCCAATGCATTTACCACTACATTTCCATTTCTTACATTTAAAAATATTGAACATCAAAATTTTCTACTTTCCCTAGTATTCATGATACTCTTGGTCTTTTCTACTTTCCCTGAGACTCATTTCTCTCCATTCTTCCTTATTTTAATATGAGATTATAACACATCGTCAATGAATGAATATTCTCATTTGGTAAATTGTGTGCTAACAATTATTTTTCCTCTATTCCGAGACACATATATTTCAAGGTAAATGATTCATGATCATATCTAACTATGTTCTAACCATTCCCTACCTAGTATCCAAGCCACATGGTTTTCTAGGGAGAACCACATGGTTTCCCATGACTATGTTCCTATCATGTAACCATTATAGGCCTCTATAAAGCTTAAAACCCAAAAAACAGACAACCTAAGAATTCACCCAATAAAATAATATATCAGAAAAAATTAAAGAAGGGTAGAATGGATGGATTGTTATTTTAGGGACCAGATTTCATATTGAATCTATTTGATGTTTTTGTCTTTTTATTTCTTTGGATGTAGGACTTTATATATAATGTTATGTGATCTTGGAATGGCTATTGGTTGATGAGGTATGGGTAGGGAGGCTTGAGTTTTTTGAATAGTTAGAACCAATGATAGTGGGATGTATGTTGATATAAATGGTTATGTCAGGGTTGGAACTGGTATAGATGGAATAGGTTGAACCTAGGATTGGGACAGTTTTCATGAAATATGACATACATGCTTGTTTATAATTTTGTTTAAAGGTCTAATGGCCATGTGATATGTTTATCTACATTCCTTTACTCACTGAACGATGGCTCTGGTTGTGCTTAGTTAGGCATCTCTTTTCATATTGACTGTAGTGTGTATTCTGTTTGTGTTTTGGTATTCTTGGAATGGTTTTTTTCAGGGCACTGGTACAAGGGCTCTAGAAGCTGGGTTTTTTTGTAAATATGATTTTTTAGTGTTGATTTTAACCACTGCTAAATGTCAGTATTTGCACATAAGCCTCAGTCCAGTTGGTGAGGACTCCTTAAGTGCATCCAAGAGACTCGGGATCAAATCCAGGCAGAGGCTAATTTACAGTACTCTAGTAGTAGTGTAGTAGGAACTGTGTGGGGACTGTAGCTGGTACTGTTTGGCATTGCAGCAGTCGGGAATATTCCCCCGTTTGGGCCTTCAGGCCACCGATTTGGTCCTCGAGTCCTTTAAGGCCTTTAGGTCAGTAAGGCCTTTAGGCCACCTCAAGGCCTTCGATCCACCTTTAGTGCAGATGCAAACTAGACAACCTACAAGGAACAAGCATCAGAAGGAGGAGAAGCAAGGAGCTCTCACTAGAGAAAAGCTAAACGGATTGAAAGAATGAGAGGGTATGGTACCTGCCATTGTGAAAAGCCTTTGAATGCACAGGAAAGCCTAGCCAATTATCAATGAGAAGGTGGAGAGCTGATTTCATGATGAAGATGCTAGGGAGGAGCAGTTCCAAGTAGTTAGTCTGGGTTTCATGTAATGTTTGAAGCCTACGGGCAATGAATTTCTCTAAGGCCTATGGGCCAGGTAATAATTTTACCTACGGGCCTTGTAAGGGTTCCACCTCACCCCTTGAAAGGTGTATTATCAAAAATCAATAAAAAATGATGGCCTTTGGGCCATTGGAGTAAATGTAGGTATTTTTCTATTAGAGGCGGGTTTAACCACCACTAAGATCTTAAATTTATCGGGGGTTCTAACCACCGCTACAGTGGCCCATCTTTTGCACTTTTTTGTGGCAGTTATATTTTTTTCGTGGCGGTTTGTCCGGGAAGGCCATTACTTTTTTATCATCGATTTTTACTGCTGCTAAAAAAAGTAATCCCCTGCCTAGAAAAACTTCCACAAAAAACAATATAACCATCGCGAAAATGTTCTAACTACGATGGTTCCCATAAAACACCACTAAACTGCTTTAACCGTCGCCAATAGTTTCCTGACATGCAATTTAGTGGCAGTTTTTTGAAATTTCCATAGAAGCATATAGAGGCGGTTTAAACTGCCGCTATATCCAAAAAATAACTGCCACGCAATTTCAATTTTCCTATAGTTCCAAGAAGCACGTATGTACCCCAAATATGCCCTCACAATAAATTCATTAAGGCATAAATAAACAAAGGGTTTTTCAAATGCCTAAACCTATCACTGCAATCCATATCCTCATGGACTTTCACATTCAATGAAGGTTCTAATGTGACACCTACTACCATATCTACCCAAGGAACACTCACTTGATTAGGGTCAGTCTATTTTTGGGACACCAAATTACAACATAGCAGAGGAACCCTTTCATGGGTCCTTGGTCTTAGTTTAGGCTTGGGTTAACACTCAATGCACTATGAACATTTCATTCCATAACATCAGGATTATGGTAGCACATTCTCATCAACTAGATAGGTTTTATTACACTAGAAATGGTCCTAGATTTGGTATGCTACCCATCTTGATCCTTGAAATCTCACCAGGTTGGTATGCTCACCCACCCCACGTCCATTCTAATTTAAATCAAGAAGAAACCTTTAGGGTCCTAGTGTAAAAAAAATTCCATCACTAGTCATGGAATCAACCATTAGTGGCCAAGGAATCTAGCCAAAGAATAAGGGCCTATAATTTCCCTTGGATCTCCTTAAGGTCCAATGAATCTTACTTAATTAAATTTTTTAATTAATTACCATTCTAAGTGGTCCATATATCTTAGGAAATTTATTAGTTAACCAGGTCATCACCCATAATAGTGATACTTCATGTCATAATGTAACGAAACTTGGAAATCATTATACTATAAAGTGAGTATTAGGACAACCAACCTTTATTCAGCAATTTTTAATTTATCTTCAAGGGTCAACAACATATTCCATTGCCCACCAAGGTTCTCTCAAGATTACATCACCATACATGTACCTAAATAAAGCTAGGAATCAATAAAATAATTAATTATATTCAAATTAAGATCAATGAAAACAATTTATAATTGAACTATGAACTAATTAAATTTGAATAGTGCTGGATAACTCACTAGGTTTCTACACCATACCGAATCCAAGTACAATGACACTTTATGGTTTTGTATAATATCCCCATAATTACACCCAAAAAAATCCCCAATAAAAAACACCAAATCAAAAGGAAAATTAATTTAATTTAGGAAAAAAACCTAAAAAAATTCATAATAGTGATAAAACTTTTTGAAATGATGAGAAATCAGGTGCAAATGGAATCTCAAAATGGTCTTATCGCAAGCGGGAGGGATGCCCCATCCCACTCAGTTGATTCCACCATGCTTCAGTGGAATTATACCCAAACCCAAATTTATAAAAATTCAAAAATTTTGAAATAGGAGGGAGGATAAATAGGGAAGAAACCATAGGTGAATAAGTACCTTAAATTGAAAAATAACGAAGCTAAAACCACCCCCAATAAAATAGTGTTGAAGGGGGAAGAAGAAGAACAACTTATTGGGTGGGGTGCACGCATGAGAGGAGAAGGGTATGTGGGAATATAATTAAAATATTAAAAGGGAAAAATGGAATTTTACCCACTTTTCAAAGGGTGCATAGTTTTGATTCACGGTTAGACAATCCATGTGCCAACCATGCATAACCCCCTATTTGAAATAATCCATATCACATAGTTAGGTTCATGATTTGACATCACATTTGAAAATCATGTGGAACTTATCTATAGTTTATTTTAGGTGTTCACATGGTTTCCTGGTCACCTTTTCAAAATTTAGAAAACTATTATCCTCCTCTAATTAAAATTCATGGTTAGGGTGAACAGTTAACAGAAACCATGCGTTAACCATGCACCCCATTTTTCTTCCACAAAATCCAAAAATCCAAGTCCCAAACCCTCAAAACACTTAGAAGACATATCTAAGAAACCATAAAATCTATAAATCACAAAATATGTCAAAAAACATCATCTTTAGTTTCTCAAACTCTCATAATTTCATTCTAAAACCCAGTTCAAAATTCAGCTCATCCACTAATTCAAAAATTCAAATTTATTGTGTATTTTCAGCCCATACAGGCACAAGATCTTATAATCTCACCACCATAATGCTTCTTATCCCTAATAATCCTTGAAAGTCATTAAACCATATCAATTAACCTATTTCAGTCATCTATTCACCATAAAATAACCACGTTCTAACTTGAAACATTGAACATGATTCTAAAGAGTAACTTCAAAGTTATAGTGCTTAAACCATGAAACCATGATCCAATGATCGTATCCATTTCCAACACACTAAGATAGCACTTACCCAATCTCTTCCAACCTAATACTCAATCACATCATCATTTAAAACATCATTAAACCTACAGTTCTCCCACCATATTACTTAACTCAAAACCAACAATTCCGATTTTTTTGGCACCCCTATCCATTGGAATTTACCATTGGAACTCCATACCCATTTTCTGTTAAATGTTTTAGCGGGTTTCTATTTTAACATGCCCAAATATATGCAAAACCAATATTTTAATTATAGTTCCTCTATCCATTCTTAAATTAAAGAATAAACGGACGATCCTCCCTCATCCAATCATATCATGAGACTGCCGTATTTTCATTAAAAATACCCCAAAAATACTCAAAAACAACCCATAATATCCAAATTAACATACTCAATACAGTTTTTGGATAACCAATTCTGTTTCATGCAAAATTGTAGTCAGACCTCCTCTAGCCAACCGTGTTTGAAAATGATTTACTCCACCCACCAATGTATTTCTTGAGTACCCAATCATGATTCCTTAGATCCCAAAGAAATCCCATGATCATCTAAGTATGCACACAAATTTCTATACCCATCCCCCAGTGTAATATATTTAAATATATCATCATTTTATTAAATATATGATGTGATAGCTGTGAGAATCATTGCATTTTAGATCCAAAGAAACCTCAAATGACTCTTATTCATCATGAGCCTAATGCCAACACTTGGACTCCATCAAATCATAATTTAAAAATTCATACCTAGTATTTGAAGAAGAATTAAAATGTACTCAAATCCATTTATTTATTGGTGTCAAAATGATAGAATGATCGTACATTGATTGATCACATTCTCCCACAACCCTTCTAAAGTGAGGGTCTTATTTCCATAAATAAAATCACACTACCCAACATAGGAGTGATATTTTCATTGCATCACTAATTTAACTTATGGTCATCATGACCCATTCATTGTCCCTTAGAATACATAATATCTAGACGTGGTCAAAACCACTCATATTTGAGTTCCATCACATGATGAATTACCATTCCTTCATGACTCAAAGGATCATCATACAAAAACTTCACCAAAACTAACACAGTGAGGGTCATACCCTCCAAATGGATAATAGTTCACCCCCACTATATGATTTAACTTATACAAATACTTAAGAACAAACTTAATAGGTTCCATTATCAAACACTCATTCCACTCGTTTTGATCCATGATTATTTCATATTAGGTGTCACCTCCCTAAAAACCTTAAATCAGACATACCACAACACCCAATCCATTTCAAAAATAGCCCACACCCTGGAGGAAAATTTAAACATCCTAACCCAATATTTGAGTCATAATTCCTAGAAAAATCAAATTAAAACTCATCCAACCTTGACTCACACATTTTAGATCACCAATTTAAAATTTTTATGGGTACCACATGCAAATGACATGTACCATTCCCATCTCATCCAACTCCATGGGTGTTCAATGTTGTACCACCCGACCCACTATTTGACTCACATTATTACAAGCCATATGTCATCAAACTTAGTTGACCATGCTCCACCATATGAAAATTCATTAATCTAAGAGCATTCAATATTGTCTCATCCAAAGGACTGACATTCCACCCATGTCATGGCCAATTATATGTTTAACCGCTACATGATGCATTTCCAAGTCACAAGAGTCTACCCACACTCTTACCATGAAATAAACAAATCCATATAAGTAGGGTAAGGTACCCAAATAGACCAACCCTCAAAACCAACCTTAAACCAAAATCATTACCACACAATGCGCTCCATCTCAAGAGGCCCCAAGTAATAACCATGACTTTCCCTTAAACTTGATGACACCTCTCATGCATTGGTCTCAAACCTAAGGCATCTACCCATGCCTTTATATTTCTATGTATCTCTTAGGACATGGATATCCCCTCTCATAGGTTTACCTCACACAAAACTCAAGGAACAAACTCCCCAAAACCCTAATTTATTTCCAAAGTTCCAAACATTTTCCCACATAGTCTAAAGGTCTAGTCTCATTACGGTCATAACCTACAAGGCATCATTCATGCAACCATATCAAGAAACCATGAAATCAACATGCCAACACCCACTCTAGGGTCTTGTGTACTTAATGATTCCACATTACATATCAATAGCCTACCCATGCATTGATTATCACTGAGTATCCATACACAGGATTTCTCCCTTGAGAATTAAAACTCAATGGTCAACACTACCATAAATAATAATGTCATCCTAGATAACCTGTACCAATGTAAAATACATCCATTATCTTAGTAAAGTTGAGTTTCATTCCAAGATATATGGGAAAACACTATATAGATTTTTTGACCATTTAATTCACTAAACACAAAAAACATCACCCACAAATAGTTTATCATGAAGGAATCAGTGCTTTATTTAACTTAAAAAGGTCGCTGGAAGTCCTATCATAGAGGGAATGGATTATCATAATCACTATAGAATATATTATCATATATTCACATGAACTTATATTAGAAAAAAAACATATATAAAAGTTGGCCAAACAGAGTAAAATGTAACTAAGTACCTATGCATAAAAACCCTACATAGTAGTTACTGAAATCTTAAATAGTTAAAACTCAATGGTTAGTGATAAAAAATCACACTAGTAGGCCCCTACATGTCATTTTATTCCCTACATAAAGAGTATGACACATGAATAGACACATCTTCTTATTATGGGATAAGATCCAAATCCATAAACCATAAATAATAAATCATAAACATCATGTGAGTCACACTAGGTGAGAATCACAAATAATCATGAAAAAGTAGGAAAAGAACATAAATCTCATACCTATAGTAACATAGAATTCCATTGGGAAAGGTTTTAGTGACACACTAGTTTGAGTTCCATCATAAGATCTAAGACATTCTTATGTTTCATGTTTACTGAATCCCAAATAATAAGACAAAATAATAATAATATTTGATACCACTTTGTAATGCCTTGGTCTGGAGGCCACTTGACTAGTTCCCTAATTAAGTCTTACACATGACCACAGATGTGCCTCCCCGAATTCTAGATGTTTTGAATAGAAGGAGAAGTTTAAAGAGTTATAGTGGGGAGGCTATAATATCAGAATTAAAGTGATAAATCAAATAATAAATAACTAAATAATATCTTTCATGAGAAACTATAAATATAATCAATAAATACAAAAAAGAATAATAATGAATTAGATATAATATAGGTCCAAATAACTATGAAATATATACAACAAATTACTACCCACTTGTACAATCACATATATATACCGATGCAAAATAAATAAAAGAGATTGGATGTATAACTGAATTGAGGCTCACCTCATCCTGATCTTGAACCCCATCTGATCTGTATGCTCGATCATGATATCCTAGAACTTAGCGCAAACCTATGCCTGCAATAACCATGTGAGACCTACTTGGGTAACCATGGGCAATGACAGTCTGAGTAGGATGTGAGTACAAAAATCAGTAGGGAACCACCAACATAGTCCCATACTAAATGGAATACATAATGATATGTGAATGACATGCTCAAAGATAAATAAATAAATAAAATACTAAATAATGAATAATATAAACAAAAAATACCTACCTTGACCCAATGTTGGAATGCATCTGAGTAAATTTTTTAGTCCATTCCAACCCGTGTACCAACCATACCATTTTCTATCCTTAGGTCTATGACCCCAATCAACCATACCAGCTTCGACTACTACCTATGTGTCTCTAATAATTCCTCGATATCATGACAACCATATAAAACATGGATCATAGGGTGTAACACATATATCCATAATACTTAGGCTCTAGTGGAAACATATCTCTATAAATTGCTCGACAACCAGATCCTAGATGTCATGTGTATCTCTCCAAAATCTAATATAATAATTAGCTCGAAGCCATGTCTTGGGAATTTGGAGAAGTCACTGACCCAAAGGTCAAACCCCATGTGACCATGCGGACCATCCAGATACTAGGAATCCTATGTATCCTGATCAATAATAGATAAAATCATTATGCTAAACCAGCCGAATCCTAGAAATAACCTAGGCATATTATAAAATAATATGATCAAAATTCCCCAAGAATTAGCAGATATATCCTAAACATACTAGGCCTCCTAGGGAGCTATAGTGTCTAGGTAATTCCATATAAACCTGAGGTTAAATCCTAGCATCTCATCCATTATTCACACGGCATAATAAATCAATTCTAGGATACATGTTGGGAATCCATTGAGATATCATTACATCCAATCCATCTCATAATTGTATCTCATAAGTCCCAAATGTGGATCCTAGAAGAAAACCCATGGGATTCCCCCAAACTTTCGTCACATCCAACCCATAGTACGGGTCCTAGGAAGCACATATGGGAACCAAAGATGCATCCAAAATAAATACATAAATTCATAAATAAGTTTAGGGTTGGCTAAATTCCTAAACCCATTATTTTATTCAATATCCCTATGGTATTTTACATTTAGTGTGGGTTTTAATGTGACACCAGCCACCATATCTACCCAATCCATACTCACCCGCTTAGGTTCGATCAGTTATTAGTGAACCTAATGGGGTCCCCTAGGTCACAACTTAATAGAGGCTTGATCACATGGGTCCTTAGTCTCAGTCTTGGTCTTGGGTCAACACTTGATAATCTAAGGACATCATGTTCTTCAACATCATGATTAGGGTAGTATTACCTCACTGACTATATGGGGGGTTTTAGAGCGACAATGGTATTAAAGATGGAACATGACCCATCTCGATCCTTAACATCAGACCAGGATGGTCCGATCACCTAACCTATTTCCATTCCAATTTAAATCAAGGGTCACCCTTTTTGGTGATAGTGTCTAGGGAAAATCAATCAATGGTTACAACCATAACCATCAATGGTCAAGGAATCTAGCTAGAGAATAAGGGATTATTGCGGTCCTTTGATCTATATAGGATCCAAGGGATATTACATAGTTAATTAAACAATTAAATTAATTATCAATCTAGTGTTCCATTTATATTAGGTCATTTCCTAGTTAACTAGGTCATTGCCCTCATTGGCAAGACTACATGCCACAATGCATTAAAATCAAGCAAGCATTATACCAAAGAGAGAGTATCAGATCTACCTACCTTTATTCAGTGATTTTCTATTTATCACCAAGGGCCAAAAATATATTCCTAGGTGACACTGATGTTTTTAGTCATGTTACCCCTGCCAATAATTTTCCCCTTAAAAATGAAGTACATTAGTGACCATGAGGTTGTCTCATGGGGAGATTTCATACTAAGATGTCAAACTGTCACTTTGTAATTTTTTTTGTTAATGTTAAAACTAAAATTAGATATTTTAAATGAGTTATACTAAGTTAAATTCAAAGAAAAAATATTAAAACTATAAATCTACATTAGTTATTATAAATTAGAATCAAACTGTACTGAATAAAAATAAACTAAAGAAGGCAGGGGTGGAAAACTTCGATCATTGAAAACTCCCTTTATCATTGTCTAATTAAATAATCAAATTATATTTATCAATTCTCACTAAAATAACTCCAAGTAAAAATACAGATGGACTAGACACCATATAGAGATCATAGATATTGGTGTTTATATTCTTTTGAAAGTGAATCAATTTCCTAAATACCTGAGATAAACCAAAACTAATTGAACTTATTGTGCTCAATGGGGAGACCTCACACAAAGAAATTTAAAAAACATGGAATTTATTTTACATTAATAAGTTGATAAAAAGTATAGAAAAAATAAAGAAATTTAATTCAAGAAAGGAAATATCCTCCTTAGACTATGAAAACATTTTCCAGAAAAGAATAATAAGAGTACATAGAAGTACCAAACTCAAAGGGGATGAATCGACGAATCCCCACTATCCACTACCACTTGGAGTTTAGACCTTCATGACTTTATTATCATTAATGTATCTTATCTTATCCAGATTATATTCTCCAGAAAACTCCCCTCCTTTAATCCAACAATCCTTAAAATAAATGTGAATTTTAGAATATAAAGGAAAAGGGTGTGGAAATCTTTTATCCAGAATCGATATCTCTCAAGTCCGCTCTATTTTAGACCCTTATATAGGATGAATCACATTGAGGTGCCTTCATCAATGTTGTTTTAAGACTATTTCTCTTTTTATTTGAAAATATTTAGCTTCTTGTGACATGTGGTGAAAACGTTATAGATAATTTACTTATAAATTATTTTATGGATGAAGTGACTCTTCAACTTCTTCAAATTTATTGCGACCAACCACCATCTTAATGATATAATTTAAGACTTGTATTTATCATGGATATGTTCCATTGAGTCCTATATATTTTTCATGTATAATCCATAAATTTTGACATCTTTGGGATGTGTTATGCCCTATTTATTAAAGGGGTATCAATTCTATCTGAAGACTGAATTTCTAAATTGATTGATATTTTTGGGCCACTAGATGGTCAATTCATCACATTATACAGTTGAAAAATTTAAATCCCATGAGAAAATGGCTCCTAAAAAAATGAATTTAGACAATTTTATCAACATTAAAAAATTTATTCCCAAAAAAATTTGTTGAAAAATTGTTAAAATTCCATAATTAGGGAAATTTCCAAATTTAGATCAAAACACTTAAAAATTTAAAAAACGATACATTTTATACTAAATTTATAATTTTATGGGGTTATATTCTTCTAAATAAAAATTAAAAATATTTTAAATTTCATCTCTATTAATTCCCCCATACTTATCACTTGGTCTCCCAAACAAGTGAACACTCAAAATAAATTTCCAATGAAAATTAAAAACACATATCAATGAAATTCACAAACTCAAAATCAAGGAACCCAACTTATCATGACTATTCAATAACATTAATTAAAAATTATTCATTATGTTTATTCATTCCATTATAATTTCATTAATTCCTCCATGTACAATTATTCTTACCTCACTTTGTTTCTTTCTGAACACATAATTATGATTTTGAACTCATGAAAATAAATGAAAGGGCCACCATAGTATTGAAAAATTTATAAATCTACACTAATTGAGTCCAATAATTTTATACATAATGAGGAATTATAAAGTATTTTTATGAGGTTTATGGTTGGTGGGTTTTAAATGCGATTTTTTTAAACTGATTAAGGAGGGTTTGGCTCTTTTTGAAGTAACAATGAATGATTGTAATTTTTACTCATGTATGATCTCATCCTTAATCTACTTGGAAGAAAATAAACTCTAAAAAATTTGAAAATATCTTTTTTTTTGTATTCCATCAATATTTCTGCAGAAAAAATGAAATTTCTCTTGTCCTTTTTTATAAATCTTTAGTTAGGAACAACTTTTTTGCTTTGAGAGCTCTAGATGGGAACATCTACATTACTTTGAGAGCTCCATATGGGCATATCTATTTCAGAAAAATATTTTACAAAAAAAAATCTCTTAAAAAATTAAATATCCACCCATTTCATCCCCAAATGAGGTATCACACCACAATTCATCATTCCCCACACTTAAGTTCAACTAGATCATGAATTTATACTTCTAGAGTAGGATGGAGGGGGGAAATGGATTGTAATTTGGCTAATCTAAAAGCATGTACATTGATACTAAGGGATCACAAAGGTCAAATGTTTCATGCATGAAAAAATTAAAAGGATTCACATGAAAAAGGATATTTAAATCACAAACAAACTTCCTCAATCATTTTAAGCAAAACTTCATTAAATCTTGAAGGTTTTGATAGAAAAAAGGAAAGTTCTAGTTAAAACAATAATTGTTTTGGTTTACTCAAGAAGGGGGTGAATGTGAAGAATATGTAAAAATGGTTTAGAATCTTCATAAGAATGTGATTTTCAATATTAGAAAACATTAATGGAATGGAATTCACAATCCAATGGTCTTTTCATGAATTTCCAAAATTTGAATCCAGAACAAAGCACATTTTATCAATCATTTCAGTTTAGTTCCATGAATAAATTTGGTTCTTTTCATCAACATAAATTTTCAATTCACAATGAAATTAAATTAAATATTAGAAGTTTTTTTACACAAAATTTTTAAATAAAACACACAAAATTTAAAAGAAAAACACACAAAATCCTAATCTACCCATCATGTTCCTCCTGCACACACTAATTTTTTACAATGTCCTTATTATGCATTGGAGTTCAAATTTTTAAGTGAAAATAAAGAAGATAGTACATGAAAAAATAAGTAGAAAGGAAAAACACAAACAGGTTTTTATTGAGCAGCAGCAGCCTTGAGCTATCCTCTTTGAAGTTGCAACTCAGAAACCTACACAAAAATAGAACAAAACTATAAATATTTAATTTAAAGAAAGGAAATAAAAAATAAAAAGAAATATAGGGGAAAATAGTCTTGGTATGACCCCCCAAAGTAGGTGCTAGGATTTCACTACCCCTAGTATTTGAAGAAGAATTAAAATGTACTTAGATCCATTTATTGATTGGTGTAAAAATTCTAGAATGATCATACATTGATTGATCACATGCTCCCAAAACCCTTCTAAAGTTAGGGTCTTGTTTCCAAAAATAAAATCACGCTACCCACTATATGAGTGATATTTTCATTGCATCACTAGTTCAGCTTATTGTCATCATGACCCATGAATTGTCCCTAAGAATACATAATATCTAGAAATGGTAAAAAACACTCATATTTGAGTTCCATCACATGATCAATTAAAATCACTTCTTGACTCAAAGGACCATAATACAAAAACATCACCAAAACTAACACACAGTGAGGGTTATACCCTCCAAATGGATAACAGTTCACCCCCACTATATGATCTCATTTATACCACTCCTTAAGAACAACCTCAGTAGGTTCCATTCTCAAACACTCATTCCACTCATTTTGATCCATAATTATTTCATATCAGGTTTCACCTCCCTAAAAACCTCAAATCAACCATACCACAACACCCAATCCATTTCCAAAATAGTCCACACCCTGGAGGAACATTTCGACATCCTAACCCGAGCTCCGAGTCATAATTCTGAGAAACATCTCATTAAAACTCATCCAACTTTTACTCACACATGTTAGCTCACCAATTTAAAATTTAAATGGGTACCACATGTAAATGACGTGTAGAATTCCCATCTCATCCTTCTCCATGTGTGTTCAATGTTATACCACCCGACCCACTACTCAAATCACATTCTTACAATTCATACCTCATAAAACTTGGTTGACCATGATCCAAGATATGAAAATTCATAAATCCAAGAGCATTCCATAATATCTCATCCAAAGTCCCGACATCCCACCCATGCCATGGCCAATTATATTCTTATCCACCACATAATGAATTTCCAAGTCACAAGCATCTACCCGCACTCTTTCCATGAAATAACACACATCCATATAAGCAGGGTAAGGTACCCAAATGGACTAAACCTCAAAACCAACCTTAAAACAAAAGCATTAGCACTCAATGTGCTCCATCTAAAGAGCCCCAAATTAATAAACATGACTTTTCCTTAAACTCTATGGTACCTATCATGCATTGGTCTCAAACCTAAGGCATCTACCCATGCATTTATATTTATATGGATCTCTCAGGCCATGTATAGCCCCTCTCATAGGTTTAATTCACACAAAAATCAAGGAACAAACTCCCTAAAACCCTAATTTATTTCCTAAGGACCACACATTTTTCCACCTAGTCCAAAGGTCTAGTCTCATAACGTTTATAACCTACAAGGAATTATTCATGCACCATCTTAGGAAACCATGAAATCAACCTGACAACACCCACTCTAGGGTCTTACGTACTTAATGATGAAACATTACATCTCAACAGCCTAACCATTCATTGGTAATCACCGGGTATCCATACATAGGATTGCTCCATAGAGAATTAAAACTCATTGGTAAACACAACCATAAACAATGATTTCATCCTAGATAACTCGTAAAATGGAAAACATATCCATTGGCTTAGTTAAGTTGAGTTTTATTCCATGATATATGGGAAAACACTATATATATTTTTATTGACACTTTAATTAATTAAACACAAAAAACATCACATAAAAATGGTTTATTATGAAGGCATAAATGCTTTATTTAATATACAAGGGTCACTAAAAGTCCTCTCATAGAGGGACCATATTATCATAATCACCATTAAACTTATTCTCATAGATTCACATGAACATATATTATAAAAAAGACATATATAAAAGTTTTCCAAATAGAGTAAAATTTACCTAAGTACCTATACATAATAATCCTATATGAGTAGTTACTGAAACCTTAAATAACTAATCCTCAATGGCCAGTGATGAAAAATCACACCAGTAGGCCCCTAAATGTCATGTGATTCCCTACACGAAGAGTACAATACACGAATAGATGCATCTTCTTATTATGGGATAATATCCAAATCCATAATCCATAAATCATAAATCTTAAACATCATGTGAGTCACACAAGGTGATAATCACAAATAATAGTGACAAAGTAGGAGAAGAACATAAATATCATACCCATAGTAACATAGAATTCCATTAGGAAAGGTTTTCATGACCTACTAGTCTGAGTTCCATCATAAGATCTAACACATTCTTTTGTTTCATGTCTACTTAATCCGAAATAATAAGACAAAAAATAAAAACAATCTTTGATACCACTTTGTAATGCCCCAGTCTGGAAACCACTCGACTGGTTCCCTGATTGAGTTTTCCCAATGAACACAGATGAGCCTCCCCAAATTCTAGAGGTTTTGACTAACAACAAGAGTTTAAAGAGTTATTGTGGGGAGGCTATACTCTTAGTATTAGAGTGGGAAATCAAATAATAAATAACTAAATAATATCTATCATGAGAAACTAGAAACTGAGTCAATAAATAAAAACAAGGACAATAAAGAGTGAGATATAATTATGGTCCAAATAACCATGAATTATATACAACAAATTACTACCCACTTTTATGGTCACATATATATACGAATGAAAAATAAATAAAATAGATTGGATGTATAACTGAATTGAGACTCACCTCATCTTGATATCTGACCACATCTAAGTTGTATGCTCGATCATGCTATCCTGGACCTTAGAACAAACCTATGCCAACAGTAACCATGTGATAGATACTTGGGTAACCATGTGCAATGGCAGTCCAAGTAGGGTGTGAGTACAAAAATCAGTAAGGCACCCCAACAGATTCCCATACTAAATGGAAAACATAGTGATATGTGAATGACATGCTCAATGATAAATAAATAAATAAAATAATGAATAATGAATAATATAAACAAAAAATACTTACCCTGACTCAATGTTGGAATTACTTTAAGTACATTGTGTAGTCCATGCAAACCCGTGTACCAACCATACCATTGCCGATCCTTAGGTCTATGACCCCAATCAAACATACCAGCTTCAACTATAACCTAGGAGTCTCTAAGAATGCCATAATATTCTACCAACCATATAAAACATGAATTCTAGGGTGTAACCCAGACATCCCTCATACTCAGGCTCTAATGGAAACATCTCTTTATAAATGGCTAGATAACCAGATCCTAGATGTCATGGGTATGTCTCCAAAATCTAATAATATAACTATCTCAAAGACAAGTCTTGGGAATTCAGAGAAGTCACTAACCCAAAGGTCTCATGTCCCCATGTGGACCAACCGGATCCCATGAATCCTAGGTATCCTGATAAATAATATATAAAATTATCATGCCGAACTGACCTAATCCTAGAAATAACATTGGAATATCATAAAATAATATGATCACAATTTCACAAGAATTAGCGGCTATATCATAAAAATACTGGGCCTCCTAGGGACCTGTATCATATATGGAATTCCATATAAACCTGAGGTTAAATCCCAATATCTCATCAATTCTTCACATGGAACAATAACTGGATCCTTGGATACATGTCAGGAATCCATTGAGATGTCATTACATACAATCTATATCATAATTGTATCTTATAAGTCCCAAAGGTGGATCCTAGGAAATAACCTATGGGATTCCCCCTAATCATCGTCACATCTAACCCATAGTCCGGGTCCTAGGAAGCACATATGGGAACCAAAGATGCATCCAAAATAAATGCATAAATGAATAAATAAGTTTAGGGTTGGATAAATTTTGAAACCCATTATTGTATTCAATATCTCGATGGTATTTTGCATTTAGTGTGGGTTCTAATGTGACACCAACCACCATATCTACCCAATCCATACTCACCCGTTTTGGTTCGGTCAGTTATCAGTGCACCCAATGGGGTCCCCTAGGTCACAACTTAATAGAGGAATGATCACATGGGTCCTCAGTCTCAATATAGGTCTCAGGTAAAAACTTTATACTCTAAGTACATCATGTTCCTCAACATCATTATTAGGGAAGTATTACCTCAATGACTAGATGGGGTTTGTTAGAGCGACAATGGTATTAAAGATGGAACACGACCCATATCGATCCTGAAAATCACACTAGGATGGTCTGCTCACCTAACCTATGTACATTATAATTTAAATCAAGGGTCACCCTTAGGGGTGCTAGTGTCTAGGTAAAATCAATAAACGGTCATAACCACAACCATCAACGGTCAAGGATTCTAGCTAGAGAATAAGAGATTATCACGACCCTTGGATCTATATAGGATCCAAGGGATATTACTTAGTTAATTAAACTATTAAATTAATTACCAATATAAGTGGTCCATTTATCTTATGTCATTTTCTAGTTAATGATTTCATTTCCATCATTGGTGAGACTACATACCACGATGCATTAAAATTAAGCAAGCATTAACCAAAGGGAGAGTATTAGGTCCACCTACCTTTATTCGGTGCTTTCCAATTTATCACCAAGGGACAACAGTAGATTCCAATGTGACACCAAGGTTTTCAGTCATGTTAACCCTATAAATAATTTTCCCCTTTATAATAAAGTACCTTGGTGACCATGAGGTTGTATCATGATGAGGTTTCATACTAAGCTATCAAACTGTCACTTTGTTAATTTTTTTTGTTAATGTTAAAACTAAAATTAGGGATTTTAAATGAGTTATACTAAGTTAAATTAAAGGAAAAATATATTAAAACTATAAATATATATTAGTTATTAGAAATTATAATCAAACTGTATTGAATTAAATCAAAATAAAGAAGGTAGTGGTGGAAAAACTTCGATCTTCAAACACTCCCTTTATCATTGTCTAATTAAATCATAAAATTATATTTCTCAATTATCACTAAAATAACTCCAAGTGAAAAACTATATTGAATATACACCATATTGAGATCTAAAATATGGGTGTTTATCCTCTTTTTAAAGTTAATTTATTTCTCAATTACCTCAAAGCAACCAAAACTAATTGAACTTATTGTCCTCAATGGGGAAACTCACACAAACAAATTTAAAAAAAAGGGAAATTATTTTACATTAATAAGTTGATAAAAAATATAGAAAAATATAGAAGAAATATAATCCAAGAAATAAAATATACCTCCTTCGATCATTAAATCATTTTTCAGAAAAATATAATAAGAGTACATGGAAGTACCAAACTCAAAGGGGATGAATCCCCGAATCTCCACTATCCACCAACACTTGGAGTTTAGAACTTTATGAAATTATTATCATTAAGGGATCTTATCTTATCCAAAATATCTTCTCTAGAATATCCCCCTCCTTTAATCTAAAAATCCTTAAAATGAATGTGAATTTGAGAATATAAAGGAAAAGGGTGTGAAAATCTTTTGTCCAGAATCGGTATCCCACAAGATCGTGCCATTTTGGACCCTCCTCCTGGCCGAATCACATTGAGGTGTCTTCCTCAATGTTGTGTTAAGAATATTTCTCTTTTTAGTTGAAAATATTCAGCTTCATTTGACATGTGGTAAAAAAGTTATAGCCAATTTACTTAGAAATTATTTTATGGATGAAGTGACTCTTCAACTTCCTCAAATTACCAACCACCATCTTAATGATATAATTTAAGCCTTGTATTTGTCATGGAGAGGTTACTTCAAGTACTATATCTTTTTCAGGTATAATATCTACATTTTTACACCTTTTGGATGTGTTATTCCCCATTTATTTAAGGTTTATAAATTCTATCCTAAAACTGAATTTCTAAATTTATTGATATTTTTGGGCCTCTAGATAGTTGATTCTTTACATTATACAGTTGAAAAAATTAAATTCCATTAGAAAATTGCTCCTATAAAATTAATTTAGAGAATTGTATTAGTATAGAAAAAGTTATTCTCTAAAAATTTTGTTGAAAAATCTATTAAAATTCCATAATTAGAGAATTTTTCCAATTTAGCTCAAAAAACTTCAAAATTCCAAAAATAATACATTTTATCTCAAAATGATAATTTGATGGGTTTATATTCTTTTAAATAAAAATAAAAAATATTTAAAATTTCATCTCTATCAATTACCCCATACTTATCACTTGGTCTCCCAAATAAGTGATCACTCAAAATAAATTTCCAATGAAAATTCAAAAAATATATCAATGAAATTCACAAAATCAAAATCAAGGAACCCAACTTATCATGCCTATTCAACAACATAAATTCAAAATTATTCATTATGTTTTTTCATTACATTCCCATTTCATTCATTCCTCTATGAAAAATTATTCCTACCTCACTTTGTTTTTCTATCAAAACATGATTATGATTTTGAACAAATCGTTTCTCATGAAAATAAATAAAAGGGCCACCATAGTTTTGAAAAATTTATAAATATCCACCCAATTGAGTCTAATAATTTTATTCATCATGAGAAATTATAAAGGGTTTTTATGAGGTTTATGGTTAGTGGGTTTTAAATTTGAAAAATTCTAAGGCTGAATAAGGAGGGTTTGACTCTTTTTGAGGTAAAAACGTATGATTATAATTTTTTCTCATGTATTATCTCCTAATTACTCTCCTTGGAAGAAAATAAACTCTAAAAAACTTTGAAAATATCCTTTACTTTGTATTCTGTCAATATTTCTGTAGAAAAAAAATGAAATTTATCTTCTCCTTTTTTGAAAATCTATAGTTAGGAATAACTTTCATGCTTTGAGAGCTCTAGATGGGCACATATATTTTACATTGATAGATCCATATAGGAATATCTATTTCTACAAAAAAAATTCTAATAGAAAAACATCTCTTAAAAATTTAAATATCCACCCATTTTAACCCCAAATAAGGTAACACACCACAAGTCATCTTCCCCCACTCTTAAGTTCAACTAGATCATGAATTTATACTTCTAGAGTAGGATGGAGAGGTAAAATGGCTTGTAATGTGGCTAACATAATAGCTTGTAAATGGATACTAAGGGACCACAGAAGTAAAATGTATAGGGTATGTCAAAATTAAAAGGATTCACATGAAAAAGGATATTTCAATCACAAACAAATTGCCTCATTCATTTTAAAGAATACTTCATTAAAGATCAAATGTTTTAATAGAAAAAAAATAAACGTTTTAGTTAAAAAAATAATTATTTTGGTTCACTCAGGAAGGGGGTGAATGTGAATAAGATGTAAAAATGGTTAATAATTTTCATAGGAATGTGATTTTTAATATTGGACAAGATTCATGGAATGAAATTCATAATCCAATGGTCTTTTGATGAATTTACAAAATTTGAATCTAGAACAAAGAAAATTTTAGCAATAATTTAAGTTTAGTTCAATGAATCAAGTTGGTTCTTTTCATCAATATAAATTTCTAATTCACAAAGGGAATTAATTTAAATATAACAGGTTTTTTACACAAAATTTTAAATAAAACACACAAAATTTGAAAGAAAAACACACAAAATTCTAATCTACCCATCATGTTCCTACCCCACACACTTATTTTTTACAATGTAATCATTGTGAATAGAAGTTAAAATTTTTAAGTGAAAATAAAAAAGATAATACATGAAAAAAATAAGTAGAAAGAATAAACACAACCTAGTTTTTATTGAGCAGAAAAATCCTTGAGCTATCCTCTCAGAAGTTTCAACTTGGAAACATACACAAAAAACCAAAATAATCAATATTTAATTTAAAGTAATGAAATAAAAAATAAAAATAAAAATAGGGGAAAATAGTCTTGGTATGAACCCCGAAGTAGGTGCTAAGATTTCACTAGCCCTAGTCAGGCGGTTCCTGCTGATCATCCCCATTCCAATGGTGAGTGAAGTTTCTTCCTCATGAACCACTAAAAAAAAATCTATCCAATCTTCTTCTGCTCACACAACTTTTATACACTCCCAAAAACATATTTATTCATGCTACCCTCTAAGTATTTAATGTTTAAATGATGTAGTGAAAGAGAGAACAAAATATAAGTTTGAATTCCCAAGAATTTATCCACAAAAAAACCTATAATGGTTGATGAAATGTAATTCTAGGATGTGGTTCATCTTCAATTTCATCTTCAAAAATTATTTCTTTTTTGAAAATCAGTTTGTTACCACCATCCTCTTGTGTACCATTATAATCAAATGGAATCACCACTATTTCGGAAATTTCAATCTTAATAGCATCTTCATCTTAAAAATCATTCCAATAAAATGAAATCAGAACTAAATGTATACAGGGAGAAGAAGTTAATAATTTATTATCAAAGTAAGCATGAAATAACGGATCAAAATTTCAGACATATCTCTATGGGTTCTTAGGTTCCAACTCTGTTTGGGAGTAAAAAACAGTTGTATTGAAAGTGTGCAACAACTCAGGTTCCTACATATGATCTTTAAAAATAAATGGATCAATTTTCTATTCCTCTTTAGCTAAATATTAATACAAAGGTGCTGAATTTTCAATTTCAAAATATGGGGCTTCACATAAAATTTTATTTTCAACAAATTCATCCCATTTATTTTCCAAAGAGTTTTGATTTCCAAAAGACACATTATTTGGTGAATCAATGATAAATTATTCCTTTAAATTTGAAAAAGGTGATTCCAAATCAGTTTTAAAATTATCCATAAAATGTTACTCAATATAAAATTTTGTTGGGATAAGGTTTTCCATATCTTGAGCATTTTTTTTAGATTTCAGTTCTTTCAATTCTTTTAAATCATTTGAAAGAATCTTCATTTGTCTGCTTACTTCTTGAATCTTAGAAGATTACTGTTAAAGTACTATAGTATTATTTGGAGTAAAAATTTTAAAAATTCATCATGGCTAGGATTCTCATATTGTTGATAATCATGCCAGGCATAAGATTAGTTAGTGTGAAAATATATTTTTTTTGTTTTTTAAGGCACTAAATTAGTTGTTAAAATCCTAAAAATTCAAAAAAGTCAATTTGTTTGGAAACCTCTCTATAAATAGTTCCAAATTGATGATAGGGTTTTTAGTCAAATTACACCTATCAATAATATTCCCCTTAAAAAGAAGTATAGTGGTGACCATAGGGTTGTCTCATGAGGAGGTTACAAACTAAACTATCAAACTTTCACTTTGTTAATTTCTTTTTGTAAATTTTAAAACTAAAATTGGTGATTTGAAACAAGTTAAACTAAGTTAAAGTAATGGAAAACATATTAAAGCTATAAATCTACATTAGTTTTTGGAAATTATAAGTAAACTAGAATAAATAAAAACAAACTAAAGAAGGAAATGATGGACAAACTTCGATCTTTGGACACCACCTTTATCATTGTCTAATGGAATTATCAAATTATATTTCTCAATACTCAACCAAAGAGCTCCAAGTGGACCCCTATATTTCCAATACAATATATTAAGACCTCAAATATGTATTTTTATACTTTTATGAAAGTAAATCAATTTTCTAAAGACCTCAGAGCAACCAAAACTATTTAAACTTCTTGTACTCAATGGGAAGACCTTTCCCAAAGAAATTTAAACAAAAAGGAAATTTTTTTAAATTCATAATTTGATAAAATTTTTAGAAAAAAATATAATAAATTGAATTAAATAAATAAAATAAACCTCAATTTATCATGAAAAAATTTTACATAAAAAATATAATAAGAATACACTATTACAAAACCGGTGTTTAACAATGCCTGTCTTTATCAGTGCTAGAAAAAAGAACTGATAAATGGCATCTTTATCAACACTAAAGAAGGTGATGATAAATTTAACCATTTATCAACAATTTTTTCAGCACTTTATTTTTAGCACTGATAAAGGATACCATTTATCAGCGCTTTATTTTTAGCACTGATAAAGGGTACCCTTTATTAGTGCTATATTTTTACCATTCATAAAGGAGCACTTTATCAACACTTTTTTAGCAATGATAAAGATCCAAATAAATAAAATGATATAATTTAATAAATAAAAAATAAAAAATGAGTTTATTAAAAAATATTAATTTTTTTATTAATTAAATAATTATTGATAAAAATGAATAAATTGATTATACTATATATAAATTATAAATACTAATAAATAGTATGTATTAAATATATAGATATGAAAAATGAAAATTATACAAATTGAAATTAAAAATAAGTATATTGGGAAAAATATTAACCATTTTATTAATTAAATGATTATTGATAATGTTAGTAAATAATATATATTAAATATATAGATATATATTGATGTATATAAATATGATTTATATAATACAAAATATTTATGCACTTTACATTAAATATTTATATATTTAGTAAATAATGGTTTATAATTAAAAATTAATATGAATTAAAAATATGAACTAATTGGATAGAGTAATGGACATATAATTGAATGTTGTTTGATTTTTCAATTTAACATAGATCAAATGTGTGTTATATTGATTTCAAAAATACATAATTAATGCATTTTTATATACAATGCACAAACATGAAACTTATCCATTTTTTTCAATATTATTAAAGTGTACTTATTTTTAATTTATTCAATTTCACTTATTTTTAACACACATGCACTTAAAATTAGATATTCATTAATAACGTTAAAAAAATATCTATTATAAAAATATTTATAAAAAAATATTTATAAATAAAAATATTATTAAATAAAAATATTTAAAAATGTATATACTATATTTATAAAATTATATATTTATAATTATAAATAAATAAATGTTTTTTTAAAAGTATTTATATAATTATATATATTTAAATAATTATTAAATTTATAATATATTTACATAAATTATGAAAATATTTACTATATTTATATATATATATATATTTATTAAATAAATTAACATATAATTATATAAATATATATAATGACATAAATACTATTTTTTTTAAAATATTTATATAATTATAAATAAATAATTTTATATTTAAATAATTAAAAAATTATAATAAATATATTTAAATAAGGAATATATTTACTATATATATATATATTTATTAAGTATATATATATATTTAGTTTTTTTTTATAATTATAATTATAAAACTTTTATCAACACTTAAGTAATAAGTGCTGATAAAATATATCTTTATCAGTGCTTTCTTTAGCACTGATAAAGACCTACCTTCATCAGTGCTCAAAAAGCACTGATAAATATGCCTTTTATCAGCATTTAAATAATAAGCACTGATAAAAGGACTCTTTATCAGCGCTTTTAAAAAAGCACTGATAAAAGTGTTCTGATCTAATTAAAAAAACCTTACATGTTGTGAACCCATCATGATATCAGAAGCTTTTCACAGAATCCACCCATTGTCAGTGCTCATCCTCGGTGAATCGAAGCTCGAATCACACAATCCCACTCGAATCACACAAAACCACTACCTCGAGTTGGTCAAACATCGTATGAAATATGGTGTTTGGTTACAGTTAGGGTTTCTGAAGAAAACATTGATATGTGGATCTAAGATTCTTGTATTTTATTTAGCCTAGCGAGGTATGCATGTGTTTTCCTTTTTAGGTTCTGATTTTTTTTTCTATATTTGTCATTTATAGATATGGATCTAAGGGGTTCCGATTTTCCTTTGTAGGTTCTGATTTTCTTTTTTTATTTGTGCTCTGGTTGTTGTATTATTTTTTACTTTGGTTTATGATCCGTTTTTTGCTTGACTACTGTTTTTCATATCCTGTTTTGGTCTTTTTAAATTGTTGTTTTGAATCAATTTTCTTCTCTGTCTACATCTATACCCCATTATTCTTTTCTATTTTGAATCAATTTCCTTTATAGGTTCCAATAAAATGGATTTAGAAAACCAATTCTCAGTCTGATGATGGTGTGAAGCAACAAAAGAAGCTGATTTTATGCAATTCATGTAAGGGAATTTATTTATTTAAATTCTATTTTAATATTTTGATGTATGTGTTTTTCCTTAAAAATTTATTTACTCAGAATTTTTTGTTTTATTTTAAGAGAAATATTAGTAATGGTGATAGCATATTTATTTATTTTCAATGGCTTAATATTTTCAAAATTAGCATAGTGTTATATTTAGTTTACTATGTTGTGATATTCTACTATAAGTGTTACATATATTTTTATCAATTTATGTTTATATATATATATATGTAAATATTTATCTTTCTATCTATTTATATGTGTTCTTAGAACTTATAATGTAAGGGTGATTTTATAATTATTTATTCACAAAGTATGGTTATGGATTTCCAAATTAAGAAGGGATTATATTTATTTTCATTAAAAATTATGTTTAAATGTGAATTTATTTTTCAATTACATGCATTATAAATTAAATGATATATATATATATATGTTTAAATGTGTATGGGATAAATATTGCAAGGGTTAGTGTGTTTTTATCCTTTGTTTCTGATATATCTTGTTGATGTGTATTATTTCTTTGTGCCAACTTCTTTATGGACCTCCCTAGAATTTCAAGGATGGGTCAATGCATATTAGATGGCCTCCCTATAATCCTTAGGTTTTTACATCATTTGTTCCAAAAAATAAAATGGAAGTTATCAAATTCTATATATTAGAAATTATTTTTAGGTATTCATCATTTTAGGTCTATATATACATTTTAGGTTTATATTTACATTTAATTAATAGTAATATAATTTATACTTAAATAACAAATAGAATATTGTAAACTCATGTTAATTTCAAAATAATTAAATTAGTTAAATATATATACATTTTTTTGAAATAATTAAAATTCTAAAATTTAAATAATTATATTTTATACAAAATTACAAAAAATGATAATTATTTATAATTAATATAATTTAAAAATTATTATTAATATTATTTTTTTAGTTTCATTATAAATAATAGTATTATATATTTACACATCAAATAATATATTTTATATTTAAATAAATTTAAATATGATAAATAATACACACACATATATATAATTATATTCAAATAAAGTTACTAATATAATATATACATACATATATAAAACATATATATATATATATACTATTTAGGTAGATTCAATTTATTTATCTATGTATCAAATGAGGAGTGACCTCCATTTCATAGTTTTTGATGGTTGAAGGCGCAAACCCCATTCAGGTTTATTGCCTATTAAGGTAAGTGTGAATAAAGTACACACCTCCATTGAACATTTTTTTCAATCATATAAAACCCTATCATTTTTGTAATAAAACAAAATATATTAAAAAAACTAAGTTTTATCGAAAAAAATATAAAAAAATCCTCAACCAATTATTTTATTAATGATTTATTCGGATCCTTATGGAGAAATTGGAGGATAAAAATGAAAGTTATTCATCATTAACTCTGCCTCCACATAAAATAAAATAAATTAATTTTAGTAACATACACTCCTTAGCTGAAATTACACTATAGAAACCCAAGACCCCTGGGCTGCATAGCACTACAGTTGCATATTCTGATTCTTCCATCTATGCCCTCTCCATTTCGTTCCATTCCTTCACTCTATCATTTATCTGGTTGTGTGGAGTTTTGCTTTAGAAGGAGTTAGTGGTAATAAAGGAATTGAGTTAATAACTAGTTTCAATGGTGTATTTCAAAGAAATGGGAGGAATTTCTCCTTTTATAGAATATAATGAAGTAAATGGGAGGCATTGCTCCTTGTACATCATTGTGTTCTCTAAAAGATGAAATGTCTCCCATTTGTGTTAATTACACCATTGAAACTAGTTATTAGATCGATGCCTCAATTGTCACCAACTTATTAGAGATAAAATCTCCACACAAGAAGAGAAATGATAGAGTGAAGGTATAGAAAGAAATGGAGAGGGTGGAGATCTGAGAATCAGAATATGCAACTGCAGTGCTGCACAACCCGGGGGTCTTGGGTTTCTATAGTGTAATTTTAGCTGACGAGTGTATGTTACTAAAATTAATTTATTTTATTTTACATGGAGTCAGAGTTAATGATTAATTAATTTAATTTTTATCCTCAAATTTATCCACAAGGATCTGAATAAAACTTTAATAAAATAATTGGTTGATGATTTTTATAATGTTTTTTTGATAAAACTTGGGGTTTTTAATAGGTTATATTTTATTAAAAAATTATAGGGTTTTATATGATCATAAAAATAGTTCTATGGAGGAATATAATTTGTTCACACTTAGGGAAATGATCCATAAGTCATTTGAGTTGTATAGGAATCAACCACACCTCAATTTGACACACTGTGTGACTGCTATGATTTAATGTGTTTGTTATCTGTTTAAAATTAATAGTTTAGTTCAAAAAACGTTACTCACTAAAAACAAAGTAAACATGCTCTAATTTTATTGATATTTTAGGAAATCTATTCATAAGTCCTTTGTGATGCGTAGGAATCAGTCTCATGTCAAACCGATACATGATGTGATCAGTATAGGTCAAAGTGCGTGTTTCCAGTTAAAAATGACAATTTAGTAAAAAAACAAGAGACATAATAAAAACTGAGAAAAAGAATTCAGATTGATTTGATAATTTAGGAAAACAATCTATAAGTAATTTGAGATATGTATGAATCATCTATACCTAAATCTGATGCATAGTGTGACCGGTATGACTCTAAGTGTGTCATTTTATTTAAAAATGACATCAATTTTAATAAAAAGGAAAATTGACCTACTCAGAATTGAGAAAAAAAGTTAAGATTGTTTTTATACTTTAGGGAAATGATCCATAAGTAATTTTTGACCTTTATGAATTAGAAACACCTCAATCTGATGTATGGTGTGCCCGGTGTGACTCAATGTGTCCGTTATCAGTTTAAAATTGATAATTTAGTTCAAAAAATTCCACTAATTGAAAACTGAGAAAACATGCTAATATTTTCTATATAATTTAGAAAATTTATTAATAAGTAATTTGTGACATTTAGGAATTGGTATCACATAAAACCTATACATTTTGTGATCGGTATGATTCAAAGTGCATGTTTCCATTTTAAAATGACATTTTAGTAAAAAAGAAACTTGACGTACTCAAAACGAAGAAAACACATTCAGATTATTCTGATACATTATGAAAATGATCCAAAATAATTTTGCTATGTTTAATAATTATACACAACTCAATCCAACACACGGTGTGACTGATATGACTTGAAGTGCATCTTTTTATTTAAAATTGACATCAATTTTATTAAAAAGGACAACTCACCTACTCAAAACTGAGCAAATGCATTCAGATTATTTTGATAATTGAGGAAAATGATCAATAAGTAATTTGTGACATGTAGGAATAATACACACCTAAATGTGATGAATAGTGTCAACAATATGACTTCTAGTGCATTTTTTCAACATATAAGTATCATTTTAGTTTAAAATGTGCATCACATTGCCTAAACTGAGAAAACTAGACTAGTTTGTTTTCTATTAATTTAAATTCTATATTCAATCAAGGATGAAAAATTCATCGAGACATCATAATCAGTTAATGCTGGTTCTAATGTTTAAAATTCATTGTATGTTATAGGGGACCACAAAGAGGGGATTTAGATTCTCGATTGAGGAACCAAATCCTTGAAACCTTTAAAAAAGGAAGATATTTCAACGATAAGGTAAAAATGTTTTTTAATATATTATGTTTTTACTCATAACATTATATATTCTCTACTTTATTAACATAATATAAATTAAATGTTTGAAAAATCATTCATGAAATTTATTTTACACATGATGATGTTACCAATCCCTTGGAGGAACACACTATAAGAAGGAAAACCTTTGTAAAGATGTAAAGGTAATGTTATGATATAATTTATCTATTTTACCAAAAAATTATTTAATGAAATGTTGATTAAATTTTCATTACTCCTTGTAGAGTATGTTTATTTTAGAATATTTTTGTCCATATGTCTTTCCTTTAGAAGAAGAGCAATGAAACTGTCTCTACTCAATCACAGAGGTAATATTGATGTTTTCATTGTAAAATAATTTTCCATAGAATTAATGTATTGTTTCATATTTATGTTTAATTTATTTATTTTTAGTATTACTAACATAATAATTAATTTCTTATATAAGTGTATTCTTTTGTTCGAGTTGGGGTGTTCTGTCAATCTTTTATTCCTTTCTACACCAAAAACTTCCATATACTTCTTCTCCCTCAAAACCTTTTCACCCCTATAGTATTAAATTTATCACTTTCTTTAATGTTCTCTCCACTAACTTTGTAGGAAGAGCAACGAAGTTGCCTCTTCTCAATTATAGAGGTAATATTGATGTTTTTATAGCAAAATCATTGTACATATAATTAATGTATTGTTTCATATTTATGTTTAATTTATTTATTTATAGTATTACTTACATAAAAATTATTTTCTTCTATAGGTGGATTATTTTTATTGAGTTGGGGTTATCTCTCTATCTTTTATGACATTATGCACCCAAACTTCCACAAACTTATTATCCCTCAAAAATATTTCACCCCTATAGTAGTGCATTTATCAATTTCTTTCAAGTTCCCTCCACTGTCTTTGCAAGAAAAGAAACAACACTTCCTCTATTAAATTATAGTGGTAATATTGATGTTTTAATAGTAAAATCATTGTACATAGAATTAATTAATTATTTCATATTTATGTTTAATTTATTTCTTTTTAGTATTACTCACATAATATTTGTTTTCTTATACAGGTGGATTCTTTTATTTTAGTTGGGGTGCTCTATCTATCTTGTATGCCTTTATACACCAAAACTTCCACATACTTATTCTCCCTCAAAACATTTCACCCCTACATTATTGACATTTATCACTTTCTTTGAAGTTCCCTCCACTGCTCAATCATGTAGATAATATTGATATTTAAACAATAAAATATTTTTCCATATAACTAATGTATTATTTCATACTTATTTTTAATTTTGTTAGTATTACTCATAATAATTGTTTTCTTATACTGATGGATTTATTATTTTTCATGTTGATGTGGATTCTTTGAAGATACTCATGCAATGTTGGCAGTTTGATAATGAAATTCAATGGAAATCATGGTAACATTGACAGTTAGAATTATTTTGAGACTTTGAGATGTGTAGGAATCATCCACACCTCAACCCGACACAAAATGTGACTGGTATGAATCTAAGTACTAATTTCAATTTAAAATTGATATTAATTTTAGTAAAAAATACAACTTACTCAATGTGTCTGTTAATAGTTTAAAAATCAAAATTTGACTTTAAAAAGTTTCACTCGCTAAAAACTTAGAAAATGCACTTGAATTTTATTGATAATTTAGGGAATTGATTAATAAATCATTTATGAAATGTAGGAGTCGGTCTCACATAAAACCGATACCTGATGTAATCCATATGAGTCAAAGTGTGTGTCTCAAGTTTAAAATGAAATTTTAGTAAAAAAGAAAGGCGTTGTACTCAAAACCGATCAAACACATTTATATTTTTTGAATAATTTAGGGAAAAAATCCAAAATTTATTTGGAACGTATATGGATTAGCTGAAACTCAATCTGATGAATGGTGTGATTGGTACAACTCTAAGTGCATCTTTATTTAAAATTGATATCAATTTTAGTAAAAAAACGGACCTAATCAAAACCAAACAAACAAATTCAGATTTTTTTGATACTTTAGGAAAAATATCCATATGTGATTTGAGATATGAATGAATCAGTCGCAACTCAATATGACGCACGATGTGACTAGTATGACCCCAAGTGTGTGTTTTTATTTTAAATTGACATCAATTTTAGTAAAAGGAAAAATGACCTACTCAAAACCAAGAAAACACATTAATATTGTTTAAATACTGTAATATAATTACCCATAAGTCATTTTTGATGTGTAGGAATCAACCACACCTCAATCTGATACATAATGTGATCAGTATGAGTTAAAGTGCATGTTTTAATTTTAAATTCACATTTTAGTAACAAATAAAAGTGACATAATCAAAATTGAGAAAAAAATTCATATTGTTTTGATAATTTAGTAAAATGAACCATTATTCACTTTAGATGTTTAAGAATCAACCACACATTAATCTGAAGTATGGTGTGACCGGTATGACTCAAAGTGTGTATTTTCATTTAACATTGTCATCAATTTTAGTAAAATGGACAATTGTCAAACTCAAAATTGATAAAAAACATTTGGATTGTTTTGATACTTTAAAAAAATGATCCATAAGTCATTTTTGATGTGTAGGAATCATCCACACCTCAAACCAATACATGATGTGCCCGATATAACTCTAAGTGTCTTTTATCAGTTTAGTATCGACGTTTCAGTTAAAAAAGTGTCACTCATTGAAAATAGATCTAACATGCTTGGATTTCATGATAATTTATGACAACGATTCATAAGTCATTTGTGAAATGTAGGAATCCGTTTCATATCAAACCTATACATTATGTGATCAGAATGAGTCGAAAGTGCGTGTTTCTAGTTTAGTAAAAAATTCAACTGATATACTCAAAACTGATCGAAAACATTTATATTGTTTTAATAATTTAGGAAAATGATCCAAAAGTCATTTGAGATGTGTTGTAATTAGATTCACCTCAATTTGATGCATGATGTGACTGTTATGACTCTAAGTGCATCTTTTTATTTAAAATTAACATCAATTTTAGTAAAATTAACACTTTATGTTAATTTGTTTCTTTATATTATTACTAACATAATTTTTTTATTATATAGGTGAGTTATTTTGTTTAATTAGGGGTGGTTTTTTTGGTAATAGAATGAGTCAGGTCAGGATTAAAAGAAAAAGAAACATTGATGTTTCTGAATGTATATAATAATTTGTATTTATGTAATTGTATAAACCAATGTTTGAAATGTCTAAAATATAGTTTTTTTGTGTTGTAAATTTAATTTCCTTTAAATCCAGTATCAGATTTTTTTTTGTTGATATCCGGTGTGTTTCTAGTTTTGTAGTGTGCTATTAGAGCGCACTGTAGTGGTGCTGTAGTGTCCTATTAGAGCACACTACAATATAGACCTTTATTAGTGCTTGTATGAGTGCTGATAGAATTTCCTTTATCAACACTTTTATAAGTGTTTATGAAATAACATTTATCATCACTTTTAAGTGGCACCTTCAGGGGCTCTAAATTAAAGTGCTGATAAATTGTTCCTTTATCAGTGCTTTTAAAAGCACCGATAAAGATCCCATTTATCACCACTTTTTTAACATCGATAAAGGACCCCTTTATCAGTTCTTTTTCAAAATTGATAAAAGGCTAGGTCTTTTAATCTATCTCATGTATTTATCACTTTTATAGTACTAATAAAGGCCATTTATAGCACTGTTAAAGGCCTATTTTTTTAGTAGTGATACATTAAAGTACCAAACTCAAAAGAGAAGAATCCATGGATCTCTGTTGTCCACCACCACTTGGAGTTTAGAACTTTATTCCTTGATTATCATAAATTTGTCTCTTGTTCTCCATAATATATTCTATATCATATCCCCTTACTTGAATCCAACCATCCTTAAATTGAATGTGAAGTTGATAATATAAAGGAAAAGGCTGTGGAAATCTTATGTCTAGAATCTATATCCCAAAAGTCCACTCCATTTTAGACCACCTATAGAATGAATCATACTAAGGTGTATTCAAAAATATTGTTTGTAAACAAGTGATATTTCTTATTAAAAAAACATAGTTCCTTTTTAAAATGTTTAGAAAAAGTTATATATGATTTACTTAGATAATATTTTCTAGATGAAGTGACTCCTCAACTATTTCCACTTTCACACAACCAAACTCTATCTTAATGACCTAATTTAATCCTGATATTTATCATGAAGATTATAATTCATGTAATATATCTTATCCAAGTATAACCACCACATTTAGACAATTTTGGACCTCATTATGCCTCATTTATAGAAGGGATATCAATTCTTTTTGAAAACAGAATTTCTAAATTGATTGGTTTTTTGGGCCTCTGGATGGTCAATCCAACACTTGGTACATTTTTAAAAAATGAATCTAATAATAAAAGGGTTACAAAAAAATTAATTTTTTCCATTTTATTATTATATAAAAATTTATTACCAAAACAACAAACTAATAAAAAACTGTTAAAATTCTAGAATTTAGGAATTTTTACAATTTTGCTCAAAACACCTCAAAATTCCATAAATGAAGAAATTTTTCATAAAATGACAATTTTTTGGGGCTATATTCATTGAAATAAAAATAAAAAATATTTAAAATATCATCTCTATCAATTCCCCCACACTTATCACTTAAAATCCCAGATATGTGAGAACTCAAAATAAATTTCCAATGTAAATTGAAAATACATGCCAATGAAATTCAAAAACCCATAATCAAGAAATCAAAATTATCATTCCTATTCAACAACATAAATTAATAATTCTTCATTATATTCATTTATTCTATTCCAATTTAATTCACTAATCCATGAAAAATTACGCCTACCACACCTTTTATTTTCTCTCAACACATGATTCTGATTTTGAACAATGCTTTTCCCATCGAAATAAATGAAAATGTCACCATAGGCTTGAAAAATTTGTAAATATACACCCAATTTATTCATAGTATTGTACCCATCATGAGGACTTAGAAAGCGTTTTTATGAGTTTTATGGTTGGTGGGTTTTAAATGTGAAAAATTTTGAAGTTGAATAAGAAGGGTTTAACCCTTTTTAAGTAGAAAATGCATGATTCTAATTTTCAGTCACTTATCGTATCCTCCTTAATCTCCATGGAAAAAGATAATCTCTAAAAAACTTTTAAAACATATTTTCTATTACATTATATAAATATTTCAACATACAAAAATGAAAATTTTCTTCCATCTTTTTGGAAATCTCAATTTAAGCGCAACTTTCTTATTTTAGAGCTCCAAATGAGCACAACACTTTTCATTTAAGTGCTCTAGATGGGAACAACTATTTCTGAAAATTATTTTATATCTTACAAGAAATATCATCAAAATTTGAATCTTTACCCATTGAAACCCCAAAATGAGGCATCACACCACAAGTCATCTTCCCCCCACACTTAAGTTCAACTAGATCATGCATTTATACTTCCAGAGTAGGTTGGAAAGGGAAAATGGCTTGTAATGTGGCGAACCTAACAAGTTGTACATGGCTACTAAGGAATAAAAAATGGTAAAATGTACAGGGAAGTCCAAAATTAAAATAAATGAAAAAATGGTTCAAAATCCTCATAGGAAAGTGATTTTTATTATTGGATATCATTTATGTCATGAAATTTAGTATTCAACGGTCTTTTCATGAATTTAGACAATTTGAATCCATAATAAAAAATATTTCAACAATCATTTAAGTTCAGTTCCATGAATAAATTTGGTTCTTTTCATCAGAAAAAACTTTCAATTCATAAAGAATGTTACTTTAAATATCATAAGTTTTTTAAGAAAATTTCTAAATAAAATACCCAAAATTTGAAATAAAAAAACACAAAATCCTAATCTACCCACCATGTATGCCCCAAAATTGTTTTATATAATGTCCTTATTGTACATAGAAGTTCAAATTGTGAAGTGAAAATCAAGAAGATTATACCAGACAAAAAAGGTGGAAAGGAAAGACACAACCTGGTTGTTATTGATCAACAATATCCTTCAGATATCTTCCTAGAAGCTGCAACTTATAAAATCAAATAAAAAACAAAAAAACCATGAAGATTTAATTTAAATAAAGGAGTGAAAAAATAAAAACAATGAGAGGGGAAAAGAGTCTTGGTATGAACCCCAAGTGGGTGCTAGAGGTTCACTACCCATTTTTAGGCAGTTCTAGTTGATCATCTCCAATCTGATGGTGGGTGAAGTTACATCCTCATGAACCACAAAAAAGAAACCTCTCAAATATTCATCACCTCAAAAAATGTGTATAAGATCCCAAAAATATATTTCATCAGGTTTCCCTCCAAGTATTTGATGTTTAAATGATGTAGTGGAAGAGGTAACAAAATATAAGTGCTGATTCCCAAGAATTTATCCTCAAATACAACCTCAAGTGGTTGATGAAATTTAATTCCAAAATGTGGTTAATATTTAATTTAATCATTAAAAATTATTCATTATTTGAAATTCATATTGGCACCACCATCCTCATGTGTAACATTATACTCAAATTGAGACACCATTATTTATTCAATTCCAACCTTAACATATTATTCATCTGAAAAATGATCCCAGTCAAAAGAAATGGAAACTAAATATGCACAAGGAGTAGAATTTAATAACTTATTATCAAAATAATTAGGTAAAAATGGATAAAAATTTAAGACATCTCCCTGTGGTTTCTCAGGTTCCATCTCTTTTTAGGAGTCAAAAAAAGTTGTATTGAAAGTGTGCAGCAACTCAGGTTCCTTCATATGATCTTCAAAATTTAATGGATCAAGTTTCTCTTCTTATTTATCCAAATATTCATAAAAAGGTTCAAAATTTTCAATTTGAAAATATGCGTCTTCATATGAAATTTCATTTTTCAAGAAATTCTTCCCATTTATTTTTTAAAGAGTTTTGATTTAAAAAAGACACATTAGTTTATGAATCAGTGATAGTTTATTCCTTTAATTTTGAAAAAGGTGATTACAAATTAGTTTTCAACTCATCCACCAATGGTTTCTAAATTTCAAAAGTTTTTTGGATAATTTTTTCCATTTCTTGAGCATCATTATGAGCTTTGAGTGTTTTCAATTCTTTTAAATCATTAGAAATAATATCCATTTTTTTCTTACTTATTGAATCATGGAAGATTGCTGTTAAAGCACCATATCATTTTTTGGATTTTTAATTTTAAAAATTCATCATGAATATTCTCCTCATATTGTTGATAATTAGGCCAAGCATAGGGGTAGTCACTATAAAAATCCATTTTTTTGGTTTTTTAAGACTCTAAATTAGTGGTTAAAGTCATGGAAATTAAAAAAAAATCAGAAAAAACTTAGGAAAACTCCCAAAAAATAGTTCAAAATTGGTTCTATAGTTTTTAGTCGAATTACCATAGTCAATAATTTTCCCCTAAAAAATGTAGTACAACGGTGATCATGAGGTTTTCTCTCAAGGAGGTTGAAGGCTAAGCTGTCAAAGTATCATTTTTTTTAATTTGTATTTGTTAATGTTAAAATTAAAATTTGGGATTTTAAATGATTTAAACTAAGTTAAATTAATGAAAAATATATTAAAAAAATAAATATATGTTATTGATTGAAAATTAGAAGAAATCCATAGTAAATAAAGAAAAACTAAATAAGGCAGTGATGGACACACTTCGATCTTCAGACACTCCTTTTATCGTTGTTTAATTGAATTATCAAATTATATTTATAAATTATCACACAAATACCTCCAATTAAACACCAATATTTATTATACACCCTTTTGATACCTCAAATATGGGTGTCTATCTTCTTATGAAAGTGAATTGATTTCCCAAAGACATTTGAGTAACCGAAACTAATTGAACTTGTTGTGATCAATAGGGAGACCTTGTCCAAAGAAATTTAAACAACAAGGAAATTATTTTACATTCATAATTTGATAAAAACTATAGAATTAAATATAATAAATTAACTTTAATAAATAAAAGATACCACCTTTGATCATGAAAATAGTTTCCAAAAAAATATAATAAAAATACATTGAAGTACCAAACTCAAATTGGAAGAATCCCCAGATATCTACTGTCCACTACCACTTAGATTTTATACCTTAATTCATTAATTATAATTAATGGATATCTTATTCTATATCATATATTCTCTAGAAAAAACCCTCCCTCAATCCAAACATCCTGAAAATTAATGTGAAGTTGAGAATATAAAGGAAAGGGTATGGAAATCTTCTATCCAGAATCTGTATCTAGAAATTCTACTCCATTTTTTGACCTCATCCTTGTCAAATCATTCTGATGCATTTTTACCAATGTTATTTTAACGCTAGTTCTATTACATGTTAAAAAAATTGGATCTCCTTTTGACACATGGTAAAAAAGTTATAGTCAATTTACTTAGAAAATATTTTCTATCTGAAGCAGCTCTTCAACTTTATCAACATTCTTATAACCAACCCCCATATTAATGACCTAATTTAAGATTGGTATTTATCATGGAGAATAAAATTCAATTAATATCTCCTTTTTAGGTAGAATCACCAAATTTGGACACCTTTGGTCCAGGTTATGCCTCATTTATTGATGGGGAATCAATTCTATCCTAAAACTTAATCTTCTAATTGATTGTTTAGTCCTATAGATGGCCAATTCAGCACTTGGTATAGTTGAAAAAATGAATCCCATGAGAAAAGGGTTACTAAAAAATTAAATTTCCACAATTTTATTATTATATAAAACTTTATTCCCAAAACAAAAAACTGATGAAAAATGATAAAATTTCAGAATTAAAGCATTTTCAAAATTTTGCTAAAAAATGTTATTTTTTTAAAATGATGCGATTTATCTTAAAATGAAAATTTTGTGGGGTTATAATTTTTTTTTTATTTTTTAATGTATATTTTAAGGCTTACCAAGGTTTGCCCAATCGTGTATCACTATTTGGGTACTTAAAATATGCAAAGTATCACTAAAATAATTAATTATAATCAAATTAAGATTAATCCAAACCATGTATAGTTGAACTCCACACCAATTGAATTGGAATAATTCCTGATAACTCATTGGGTTATCACACTGTAATAAAACCAAGTCCAATAACACCTCAAGGGTCTATCTCATATCCCTAGACTTATGCTGAAAAAAAGCCTCAATACAAAATTCCAAATAAAAAAGGAAAATTAATTTAATTTAGGAAAAAAACCTAATAAAATTCATAATAGAAATATACCTTTTCAAAAAACTGAGTAATCAGGTACATATAACATATTGGAACACTCTCATTGAACATGTAAGGGAATCTCGATATCATTTATCCAATTACACCATGGTATAGTGGAATCATAGCCAAATCGTCAAACAAGACGAGTCCAAAAGTAGAAAACAGGAGGGAGGAGAAATAGGGAGGAAACTAGAGGTAAATAAGTACCTTAAATCATCGAATAATAGAGTCAGAACCACCCATAATAAATGGGTGTATACAAGGAAAGGAGACGGTATGTTGATCGGGGGTCCACATAGGATAGGAGAAGGGAAGAAGGGGATAAACTTAAAATTAAAGTATGGAAAATGGTATTGTACCCAATTTTAAAATGGTGAACAATTTTTCTATATGGTTGGAAAAACCATGTGTATACTATGTGGAACCTTATATTTTAAAAACTCCACCTCACATAATTATGAACACTATTTTACAACCCATGTGAAAACCATGTGAAACGGATCTACAGTTTATTATATGTGTTCACATGGTTCCATGACTAACCTTTTATAGTTTTATAAACTAAGATTCTCCTCTGATCAAACCATACAGTTGGGGTGAATGGTTAGAAGTAATCATGTGCTAACAATTCAACCTATTTTATTTCCCCAAATACCAATAATCCACACTCAAAACCTCCAAACACCCTCTATAATTATCTGAGAAACTGGGGCATCTCTTAGATTCAAACCACTTCGAAAAACAACATCTTGGGATGCTCAAATTCATAGAATTTCATTATGAAGCCTAGTTCAAAATTTGGACACCCACTAATTCAGATATTCAAATTTCTTCTGAAATTTTCAACCCGCACAGGGATAGGATGTTACACCTTTGTTAATGGAATTTAATGTGATTCATCATTAGCATCAACATATTTAGATGGAGGTTGAGAACTAATGGTTAAATTTCCGAAGTCTTTCTCAACATCATCAATGTTTGGTTGAGGTTTAAGAAAATTATCATCATATTTGACATAAATTAATTATTCTATGATTTTGGTTTTCTTATTAAATATTTTATAGGATTTAATATTTTCATTCAAATTATTTTATTCTTATATGGTTTTTGTCTTAATATAATAATATTTGACAAGATTTAATTTTTTTTCATTCAACTTATTTCTCAATAACCACCTGGTTCCTCTCTCTATCTCTAATATAATTTTTGTTATTTTTTTAAATCTACATAAGTGAGTGGACCCATACAGAAATGAGGTTGGGTTATAGGAATACTAGGCTATAGAGATCCTAAACCTCCAAAGCTCAGATCCCCATTCAAATACTAAAACCGTACAATGGGATAAATTCATCCAATATAACTTCCAAAAAAAACCAACAAAACCCATAAGATTCTTGATAGATCATCATCAACCAAGCATCTATTAACTCACCCCTCATGTGAAGAATCAACTTAGACTCTATGAGAAGGACATATCAAAAAGGTTTTAAATCTTCACACTATCCAGAGTCTCTATGTAGTCGATCAAGAATACCACCGCCAACCACTACTAGCCAAAACTAGTGCACCACTGACCAAGATCATTTTTGAGAAGCACCACCTAAAAATTCACCAATAATCACCTAATGAAAATTAAAAATTCCACCAATACAAAAAATAAAACATTCATCATGAACATCATTTTCACCACCAAATGTAACAAAACTTTTGTGAAAATACCCATCAAAGAAATTAAAAGAGGCAAAACCATCACCTTAAGCTAATCATGTGATGAGAATTGTTGGACCATGCCTTAGGCCACAAGTACATGCCACTGAATAACACACTAATTCCAACATGAATTTATAACAATTTAAAAACTTGTATCTTATATAAAACTTCAATGAGAAGACTATAATATCAAACACCACTAAACCACCACCAAATCTATATACTTTTACTCCTAAATCCAAATTTCAGACAAAGAAGAAACTATAATGCACTCCAATCCAGCACCACCTTCATGCATCATCATATACTTTGGAAACTATAAATGTGTTGAAGATACCACACCCACATTAGAGAAAAAATCCACAATAAACTGTGCCTAATAGAAACCATAAAAGTAGATTATTTTGGAAGAACTAAAAGGACCACACAAGAAGAGAGACACGAGGAAGGGTAAATTATAGTCACAAAATCCACCATCTAAGGACCATATAAAAATAGGATAATTCTAGGGAGATTAAAGTGTAACTAAAAAATATAAAAGAACAACAATACACTAAATAATAAATTGACTTTTGTGAATGTCTCACCCACTAGATCCACTATTGAATTCTTCCACCACCATAGTCCACAACCACCACAAAAATCAACATGTTTAATCAAATATGGGGTATAACACAATAGGTTAGGCATAAATAGTATAGGTTGAGGGAGAACAAGGCCTTAAATAGTGAGGAACAACCACATAATAATTAGCCACCTCCAATGGAGGAAACCCAACACAAAGATAAGAGGAAAACTGTAACACCCCGAGTTTTTTGTGTTTTTTTTCAAATTAATTTATCTTTTTGATATTTTTCATTTCACATGATACTAAAAATAGGTCTCTCTCTCTCTCTATATATATATATATATTAAAACACTAAGTCAAAAATTCATTTTACATGCAATACCTACTTGGCTTGAGCAACAAAAAATACCCACTTGGCTTGCGCTACCCACAACACTAACTTGGCATATGTTACACGCAACATCAGTTTGGCGTATGACTTGGTGTATTTTACTTGAAACACCAACTTGGCGTACGATGCATGAAACACTGAGTTTATATGATATATATATATAATTATTTAAATGAGATAATTATAACCTAACCATTAAACTCATATATAGTAACAATAATAACTACTTTTCAAATATTGTTTAATAATTGTTTGATATAAATAAAACATATTTATAATGAAAGATATGATTTTTGGTAAAGTCCTTTTATGTTAAAAATATTGTTTTATTAAATGAACCAATTTTAATAATAAAATTAATTTTAGACACATTTATAAATTGAATTTATAAAATAAATTTTATTTTTTAATTAATAATGTAAAAATTATACTAGGGTGATTTTTTGGGATTTTTCTGAGAAACTTCATTTTTTGATGAATAGTGAAAATGCAGTTTTTAGTTAAAAATGTCATTTTTGTTTAATTAATTATTAATGTTAAATGATATTATAATTTTTTTTAAGGTTACATGAGATAAATATTACTTCTATTAATACAATTTAATTCATTATAATCAATTTCACTTTGAAATTGAATACAAAATCTTAACAAACTTTTGAACATTTTTCTACTTTAAAAATCCATTATTTCATCCCATCTGCAAGATTAACATTAATCTTAATTTTTCTGCTTCTGTAAATTTAATTTAGAAAATACAATATACAAAATTGTATTCATTATAATATTTATATTATAATAAGACCAATTTAATTTGTACCAAACTGATTAGTAAAAGTGATTAAAATTAATCACAACGATTAAGGTCAAATTAATCTTAATTAGATACTAAACCTTGAAATTAAGGGCCCAAATGACTTGGAAACTTTTCAAACACCCATTTTATGTTCATATTTAAAAAATAAACCTTAAATTATTGATTTTTTTTGGTTTTATATGACTTTTATTAGGTAGGAACATGTTTTCACCTAACTTGTTTCTAAAAATTCAAAGTGAGTACTTTTCCTTCCCTATAAAAGGCCACCACCACTCCCACTTTCCTACAAATATAAAACAACTTAAGTTCGTCCAATAACTTTCCAATCAACTAAACAGAAATTCTAACTTTCTTATAGAAGCCTTTCCTTGGGCATAAGTAAATCCAAGTAAGCTTTTTGGCACAAACCAAAATGAGTTACCCGATTAAGAGGTAACGTCTTCTCTGAAGTCCTTTATTTTATTTTCTTTATCCACCCCCTAAAAATATATTTATTCTATGACTATATAAAAAACCATTATAATAAATACACTAGAATTTTTTTATGTAAATGGTTCTACCTACACTTAAACACACCTCCATCTAATGGGTAACAAACATACAATTTCTGTGTACGGTGAACTACTGCCTCACAAAACAATGAATGTTCATTTTTTCCATTACCACCTATCATAGTGGAAATTATGATGGAAATTATATTTTTATGTTATATATATTATATTTATAATGTATATATTCTTCTGTAATTTTTATTTGTAATATAACTTTATGCTTTCCATCTTAGGTAAATATGATAATTTCATTTGAGGATGTGTGGACTACTACTCCCTCAAAGTGATATGATTCGTTCATACACTACATGGATTGTATTAAGGATAGTTTTAGTAAATATATATATGATATATATGATATAATAAAGATACATTAATAATGATATATATAGACACACACACACACACACACACACACATATATATATATATATAAATATATGTCTTTTACTTTCTTTCTCTCAGCACGACAATTAAACAGAAATAATGTTCATGCGTACGTACAACCTACCGTCTCCATGAACAATGTATTACATTTCATAATTATATATTATATAGATTATTATATTACAAATATACTATATATACATGATATTTATATCATGTTTTAAATTCCGTAATCATGATATAAGTATAAGGACTAACAATATAACAAATTAAGACACACATGAAAAAAAAAACGGATATTAGTTGAAGTGAAACCTTAACAAAGGATGGTTAAAAAGAAGGTAATATAAGGTCATAATTATAAAATATATGTTATTATATATAAGAATATTTTTATTTAAAATATGGATAATAAATTTATATTTATTATATTGGTGGTTTGAATGAGTACGACGAGAGTCAAGACCCAAGGTAAGGGGATTTCATCTCACTTTTTATTCTCGTGAGATACATGCTATGTTTGACACTCTTTCCTTTTTTGTGGTGTATGTAATGAACAAGATTTTATTATATGTATATTATAATTAAATTTATGGGTATTAACATATAAATTTTATGAACTTTATTTTGTGGGGTTTAATTTTGAAAATTTACCAAATCGGTAAAAATGTTTTGTCTCAATTTGCCTTCTTTGAGACTCATGTTTTTTTACACCTAAACTCTTTTTTTGAGGTGTATATACTTCCATTTAACATGTTATATCATTAATATAATTATTTTTATTATATTTTAAGCTTCATGTAATTTCTTTTTCTTATATGGAGAGTATGATCCCAAGTTACCAAGTTATAAAAGTTTATTAGGACAATCTCATTGCTTTTCGACATTATTTATATTTATGCTTCCTTTGATGAATTATTATGTTCCATATCTTATAAAATTCAGGAATTTTATTATACTATGGTTACTAATGATATATTAATTTAATGGTACCATTTTCTACTCTTCTGTACATAAGATTGTTAAGAAAGTATTTTTAAGAAAGCCTGACTTTACCCTATCTTTGGTTGGAAATCTATGTTTCCTCAAAACCATGATTTATAAAGAAGGTTTCCAAAAATATTATACTAATATAATATGATAATTAAAATATATTTTTACCCTTTTTTCTTTTACTAATGTTTTCAAATGAATCTTCTTGTATATTTTGGAATGAGGCAATTTTCTATCCTTTTTACCGTACAAAAGCAATGTTCTTTTTACCTCATACAACATGTACAAATTTATTCTTCATCAATCCTTTGAAGCTTTATTTTCCTTTTTAAAGGTTATATTTTTTAATAAAATAATTTAAAAATATATTTTCAAGGAAAATTATTTTCAAACTGTTTTCAATATTATTTTATAAGTTTTCAAGGAAAATCATTTTGAAAACATTTTCAAGCTTCTTTTATAAGCTTTCAAGAAAAATTGTTCCAAAATATTTTCAAGATTATTTTATAATTTACACAAAAAATTGTTTCTAAAACTTTTTCAATATTATTTTATAAGTTTTAAAGAAAAATGGTTTCCAAAATGTTTTCAATCTTCTTGTATAAGTTTTCACGAAAAAATATTCTCAAAATGTTTCAAGAATTGTTTATAAGTTTTCAAAGTGTTTTCGAAGAAAAAGGTTTTTAAAATTTTTTGAATCTTATTTTATAATATTTCAAGGAAAAAGGTTTTAAAATGATTTCAAGTATTATTTATAAGTTTTAGAGTTATTTTCTATAAAAATTATTATCAATTTGTTTTATGTATTAAAAATCCTTTTTCAAAGAAGAAATGATGTTTTCCTTAAGAAATGTTTTTGAATGATATTTCAAAATTATTTTCCATATAATATGACATACATTGAAGTTACTCATAAACTTATGGGAAATGATATAATGGTTACATTCACATCCTTTCTATTAATGGGTTATGCTTAAATTCATGGTCCTTATGAAATCCATTTCTCTTTCACAGGTTTTATGTTTATGAAATCTGTTTCACTTTCACAGGTTGTATGTTTATTAAATTCATTTATATTTCATGGGTTATATATTTATGAAATATATTTCTTTTTAACGAGTTATAATTTTGATGAAATAATTATGAAACATGTATCTTTTCCATAGGTTATGATATGTTTACATGTTTATGATACCCATTTAATTGCATGGGTTAAGATGTAATTGTTTATTATTTTGTGGCACATGTATGTATAATTTCACTATGAGATGGGTGGGACCTGTATCTCCCTCCAATTCATTGAATAAAAATTTATATCTCATGAGATAGACTAAGTTGGTCTTGTTAGTGAACCTTGACTATTAAGATGGCCATGGGAGTGAACCATGACTACCAAGATGATATGAGGAGTGAACTCATGCTACTAAGATGGCCATGGGAGTGAATCATGACTACCAAGATGGTTTAATGAGTGAACTCATGCTACTAAGATGGGAATGAGAGTGAAACATGGATACCAAGATGGTATGAAGAGTGAAATCATGCTACTAAGATGGAAATGGAATGAACCATGACTACCAATATGGTACGAGGACTGAACTCATGTTACTAAGATGGCCATGGGAGTGAACCATGACTACCAAGATGGCATGAGGAGTGAACTCATGCTACTGAGATGGACATGGTAGTGAACCATGACTGCCAACATGGTATGAGGAGAGAACTCATGCTACTAATATGGCTATGGGAGTGAACCATGACTACCAAGATGGTATGAGGAGTGAACACATACTACCAAGATGGACTTGGCAGCAATGGATTGACTAATATGAGTGAACCTGATTACATGATCAAATTGTTATGCATGGACCTAGTTTTATGTCCATAAGTTTATGTGTGGGCCTGATATCATGTCCTTAACCTAATTAGTGAACCTATTTCTACTTATACATGTTCACAATATTATATTCTTATGTGTCTTCCAAAATTCCATGTTTTATTCCCATGTTATGATTTCATAGATTATTTTCAATATTTACTTATGATTTATGTATTATGAACTTCCAATATTTATTATGATACATAATATGTAGGGTATGATATTCCAATGTTATGCTCAAGTTCCACACCCTTTTGATCAGGTTATTCTTACACATTTTCTTTATTTACCCTTATTGAGAATTTGAGCTCACACCTTTCCTATGTTTCCTTTATCCAGGTTTTGAAGAATGTTTTTAGGTAGAATTAATAAAGGTGTAGATATTTATGGGAGCTGTTGAAGATATTTGACTAGAATAGAAGATTTTGTTTCTAAGTTTACAAGGACACTAAACTATTATGGTCCTCAGGAATGTATTTTTTTAATGTACTGAATATTGATATAAAATTATGTAACATCCATGTATGTTAATCCTGGGTATCTAAAAAAACAAACTAAAATTAGTTGAGACATCTGAAGGGAGGACATCCTTGAAAAATGGAAATAGAGAAAATAAGAGAGAATGAGGAGAAATAGTACATAGAGAGGGATTAACATTACCTAAATAAGTAAATAAGATAATACTATGGGGTATTCTTTTTAAAGGGACCAACTAGGAAACAGTTAAGAATATAACAAATGATATTGACTACCTTAGAATATTTTTTTTATGTAGTTTGAATTCATTCATAATAGATATTTCAATCACTTATTTTGTTCATTTACATCTTTAAACAACCCCATTTTGTTTAAAAGTTATAATATTAGAAAAATATTGGTTACAACCTTATGAAACATAAAGTTCATTAAAATATTTGTTTTTGAACTCTCCATCTTGATCACTTTGAATAAATGTGATATTATAAATTCTTTAATTCTCATATTTCATGGTGAAATCAATAAAATATTACAAATTTTATTTATATTCTAAGAAATTAACCCAAGTACATATTTTATAATCAATTATAATTATAAAAGTGTAAGATTTACCTCCTATACAAGAAACTTGTGTGAGACCATAAATTTCAAGGAGAATTACTTAAAATGTCTTAGAGGTGGATATTTACCTTTTGAATTTTATGGAGGATTACTGTTTCTTATAAAATTTTCATGGCTTACACACAATGTTATTTTAAAAATGTAATTTAGGATAGTCATCTATAAGTTTCTTTTATTTGTTGTTGACAAGTGTGTGCTTTCTAAAATGACCAATGATTCTATTCTATATCCCGAACTCAATATCTTACACACTCAAACATTTTAAATGTTGGCTAAAATGGATTTTTGATTAAAAACATATACATTTTATAAAGTATATATAGAAAATAAAAGTTTAACCTTAGAATAAAACACTATATAAATATCACTCTTAAAAGAAACTCTAAAAACACTATCAACTAATTGAATAATAATTAGAAAATTATGTTTAAGGATATTAATGATCTTTATCTTTAAGTTATCACCAAAATTGACATGTACACCATCAAAATTTTATAAGTAGTTAATCTTAGAGTAATCTCCATATATATTACTTTAAAATCCACTATCCATGAACCATGTACCCACTTTTAATTTTATCTAAATAATTTTTCCTATAAAAGAATCAAGATACTAATGCTTTTGATACAAAAATGAATTTGGGGCTACGAATTTTAGCTAAAAGATATTCTAAAACTCATATTTTCTTTATATGAGGGTATTTACTAGATAATTCAAAAGAGAATTAAACCCATTTTAGTCCACTATAATGATAATTTTTATAATTTCATTCACAAATGAGATTCTTGGTTTTATAAAAATTATTAAAGATTTTATATTAGGGTGTAACTCTTATAAATTTAGCTGTTTTGGGGAACTATTTTGATTATTACAACCAATTAAAAAACATTTCTTACCATGACATTATGAAACTATAATTTTATTAATATTTTATTCAAATTGGGTAAATTTTGAAAAATATTAATAGTGTAACACAATTGATCTATATTAGGTTGATATTTTCGTATTAAGTTCAAATACTACTTTTGTTTAAATATTTGATCATTATCATTAAAACTTTTAATATATAGATTTCTAATTTCTCTGAATTTTTTGGTTAGTTCACAAATCCAACATTAATTTGATATCTATAATATTGAATATCTTTATAATATAAATAATTTTAAGAAAATAAATAAGTAATATAATTTTCCTTTTCAATTACCTCAATTTTTCCATGTTAAATTTGGTGTTATCATCACTTGATTTGGATGAAATGAGGGTGTCATCACTTACACTATAAGTAGAGACTTTAAAGGATTATTTACTTTTCTTCTTCTAATTAATATTTTTCTTCAAAATTAGGAATTATAGTATAATGTTTCCCTTATTATTTTATTCATATAAAGTGACTTCATATTCTATATGTTAGTTCTTATTTTCAGCCTGTTGAAATGATTTATTTTTTCTCAAAATTTTTTTATCTTCCTTTACCTGTGAGAAATTTTGGAGTCACTCTTGGAAGAAGTTTCAATAATATATTTTAAAGTAATGTTATTTTCCTACATGATCACTTTGGATTCTTTTTTGTCTTTATATTTATTATGATCTCATATGCTATGAGAGATTCAATGAGTTCACACACAGGCATGTTTTTTATGTTCTTCTCTTCTTGAATCACTATTACCCAAGATGAAAATGAACTTGGAAATACCCAAATGATTTTATTTATAATATTTTCTGTATAAATATCATCACCAATATATTTTCTACCATTAAAAATTCTTGTAAATTAAGTAAACAATTTCATGATAAATTTTTTATAATTTATGCTAAAACTTTCAAAATAGTGTCTATATATGTCATGTCTAGTGTCCCTGAATTTTTTTGTTCCTTTATGTTTGAATTCAAGAAGATTTCATATTTCATGATCAATTTTACATGTAAAACCATGATTAAATTAATTCATACCTAAACCAAAATGATTATAATTCAAGGATTTCCCATCACGCTCAAAAACCATTATATCATTGGGAGTCTATTTTTCTCTCCTTCTTTAATAGGTTTATAACCATGAATATAAATATTCTAAATAGTATATATTATTATTTTATGAAAAAACAAGCATTAAATTTTTTCAATAAATATATCTTGTTCCATCAAAGAAATAATCATGACCTATTGAGCATCCCTTGGGATCACCTTGGGTGTTAGATGTAGAGTCCTTCCTTTACAATCATCCCTTGAAATAGATTAAGGTATATAAGTCAAGGGAGTATATATAATAATTATTGGTCTAATAGTAAATAAATAGGGGTATGGAATAAATTTTTATTAAAAAATTTAAATCTTAAAAAACTAAATTAATATAGAATTAAAATAGAAAATATAGTATACAACAAAAATAAAATTGCAACAAAAATTTATTATATAAGTTTATCCAAAACTTGATTTACATGAGTGTGTACATCTCTTATTCTAAATAGATAGAATTTTAATTTAATCAATTGGATTTAATCATATCCGAGTAGCCAAAAAATAACAATTACACTCATTTTTCAGTGGTTTTATCAATAAATCCAATCTTTCATTTTAGTGTTAATGAGAACTCAAAAGGATACAAAGGAAGGAGTTTGGATTATTTTAATATAACACCTTCAAATAAAACTCTCTAATTTCACAAGAATTTGATATTTATACCAGGATAAAAGAGAGAGTGAAGTATAGGAATGAGAAAATGAATAATGAAGAACAAAACCACTCAAAATATCATATTATTAGTAACCAATATCAATCAAAAAAATATAACACTTGTAATAGATTAATTATGATGTGTTTAAAACTTATCATACCTCTTTTAGTTTATTTTATCTATCATAGAAAAAATATATCCATCAAATAATTTAATTTTAGGTAGTTGAATTTTCCCAAAACACTATCAGATTATAGTTAAGAGGCACCTAAGTATAGCTATCATCACTTGGGAAAAGGGGTTATGTATTGAATCAATCAGAGTTTTACTATAGATCAGCAGAGTATTAACTGAGGAGGTAGTTTCCACCAGATTTTCCATTGGCCTTTTTAAGGTTTTCTAATAGCCTTCTGGTGGGAAGGAAGAAAAATAACTATCTTTAACTATCTTTTTGGTGGATTCCTTGATGAATGTTTGGCCAATTAATACCATTTGGAGATTTAATATATATTAACTATAGTGAAAAACTTAATAATATATGTTAGTAACATAGAGAATCATTTGAGTTCATTAAAAAAATCGAGGGTATGACACCCATGCACAACAACAATACTGCCATAAAACATTATACAGAGAAGATGTTCATGCAGATAAAGTGTTATAAAATAAAATCATTGCACAAAATAAAAACATATGATATTTCATAATTGAAACCATGTGGTCAATAATATATGAATTAAAATGTTATTTGTAGTTAAAATAATTGTTAATTAACACATATTTATAATCAAAATATAAATCTAAAATAAATGGATAAGAGACAGAGATAAAGTATATAGCCGGAAGTTTTTTTTTAATTAGCATACTATATGATAATATAATCAATGGTCCTTATATTTTATATAAAATAAAATGGTTAGAATATGAAAATTATGAATATAAAAGGCTATATTTGGGAAGTCATATACATAAATTCATGGATTTCTGTATGATCTTGAGGCACTATATTACACATTTTATATAGAATATTGCATGATATTAATGGTAAGTTATAGAAGCACCATGAACTCTAAAAAATAAAATGTACTTTATGAGACAATATTGATTTAACTAAATTTATTAATATTATTAATCCTGATGAAAAAAATAATAAATGATTTATTTTTAAAATTTATATTACGGGACGAAAAAATAATAAATAAAAATATCCTTTAATATAATATTATTATACATTATTTTCATATTTTCATTTAAGGATAAAAAATCTCATATTCATCATAACTTATTTTTAAAAAAAACATGTATATTTATATTAACCTTAGTTAATGAAATGAAATTTTATAATAAAATATTGACATTCACTTAAGGGAAAGGAAATAAAATCATTTGATTGGGTTTTATTGTATCTTCAAGACCATTAACATGAATATACAATTTAGCAATTACATATACTTGAAGGGATGATCTTATCCATATATTAAATTATTTTTTATCAAAAATATTGAAGTAAACTATTATATTTATATGGAATTTCATGAATTATTCATTTATTTTATATATTTTACATATTATTACCATAATTATTTGGGTGGGGGTGGTGGGGGGGGGGGGTTGAAAATACCAAAAAATAGGCCCATGGACCCATAAGAACTAATTGGGTCGGGCTATCCATATCTTAAATGGATAAACTACACCCTTTAAAACTATTCTATAAGCCCATAATACAAATCTCAATAGTTAAAAATTCTAAAAACCACTTCTATTGGACCACTATAGTACATTTCTATAGATCTATTGCTACAATTCCACTACGGTGTCCTTCCAAAGAGAGAGTTGCAATAAACATTCTATAGTGATCACCAAAATGTATGATATAATACCTATATAAGAAATCAACAAGTTTTCAATATCTATAATTGAACCACATACCTATGGGATATAGGATATAATTTGTAACCACTAGGATATGGGATTTCTTGCATATATTGTACAAATAATATTCATAAAATTATGATGAGTTATGAAATATAATAGTTATTCAAAAATATTTATTTATGAAATTATGAGAGAAAAGTATTTAAGAATAGAGTCATATTCCTTGGTTCTAATAATAGAAAAAAACATTGTTTTTATAAAGACAATTCATGGGTTGTTTCCAAAAATAGGGAAATGATGAAGACCTCAATAGTGATAGCCACTCCTGGGAAATTCACAAACTAGATAGTAGGTCAGGCCTCTAAAAATAAGGATTCATATTAAAATAAATGTTTAGAGAATGTGGAATATAACTATTTGGTGATGGAGATAAATTCAATTAAAAAACACAACTCTACAGAGAAGATGATTGTGTTGATAACATGTTATAAAATGGAATTATGGAGTTGATTGAAACTATGAGATATTTTGAATTTAGAACTATGCATTCAATCATAAATGAATCAGAATATAAATTTTATTTGAAATTATAGAGAATTAACACATAAATAAAATCAAAATAAAAATCTAAAATAAATGGAAAAGAAACATAGAGAAAGTATATAGGCATGAAGTCTTGCATCATCAACTTACTACATGATAATATAATAAATATATCTTATATTATATATAAAATACAATTGTTAAAATTGTATTCTAATATATATAAGATAATTAAAGGTAAGAATATGAAAAATAAGAATATGAAAGGTTTTATTTGGGAAGTTTCATTTATAAGAATAAAAAAAACTTGAAAATTGGGACATCCATAATTATTATTTCATTATAAAAATTACATTGAATTTATTTATAATTTAATGAGTATTTAATTAAAATAAACTTATAGTTTTTATCATTGTTTATCATTTTTTATATAATAGGTCCATTCATGTGATGTTAAGTACGCCACATTTTCTAATTTCAAAAGACCTATTATATAGGATATTATTTATGTTAAAGGTTTCAAACATAATTTTCTTACTATTTTTTAATTTTGTGATAATTCTATAATGTAAAATATGATAATGTTTTTTGTTTTTAAAAAAATAATATTTTAACTCTTTATACATTTGAATCCAAAAATATTTTTACATTTTATATTTAATATATTTATGTAATAATTATGTTAAACCATTGAATTTACTAAAAAATGTGTGTTAGTTGTGGAATTGATGCCTGATTAATTAAAATTTTGATTCTTTAAATTAAAAAAAACAATAAGTTTATAATAATTTTAAAATTAATTTTTTAAAATCAATTATATGAGGCATTCCAAATGGAAGTTTTCCATGTAAATTTATTTAAATATCAAACTAGAGTTTTCACTAATAATTCATTATAACATGTATATTTATAGTCTTTGTGTGTTTCATGGACTATTATTCTTAGTAAAAAATATTGTATACTAGTAATTATTGAGGAATTTTAAGATATGATTGAATTTAAATTTTTTTACACAACAATTAGGTTTTAGTTTTATTTTAAAAAATTTTAAAGTCAGTTGAAAATTGAAAAATTTATAAAAATAATATCCGTAAAGAATAAAAATGGAGAATATTTTGAAAATTAAAAATTTGATGAGTTACACTATCTTTATGGATATAAACCCAACTTTTCAACTAGTGAAATCTCAAAAACAATAGTGCAATAAGAATCCCACAACTCTAAATCCAACTAGATCTATTTTCATTGAAATTATTAAAGACCATTTAAAGTTAATTTTATGGGTTGATGAATATTCAATATGATTTGGAGAAGGTTTATATTTTCATGAAGAAAATGTAAAAATATTTGTGCATGAAAGAACATCAATTATTTTTATCAATTATAGAACTTATGAAAAACTTGGAGTCTTTTTGTATGAGTTGGTGGTGATTAGTGTGGTAAGAAAAGAGTTAAAAATAATAATTTCATCGATATAATATATGAATGACCATAGAGCTATAAAAATGGAATAAATGTTTTTTATGTATGATACAGTTCAAAATAAATGGATAACTATTTAAAAATACCTTGGGGTAATTTCATGAAGACTAGAACTTTCATATGAAGAAGGTTTCTCTCCTTAGTGAGCATAAGTCCATCTGTATTGATAAAAAACTTCTATATTTTAATGAAAGAAACTTGTATTGAAAGGAAAACTTTAAAATTTTAAAAAAAGGTCATTTTTATAAGGCAGTGATAAGAAAGGTCATTCATATGAGATACATTCATTTTTTTTATTTTATAAAACTTTTATTCATGGGTAGAGAAGCCATGTCAACCTTATCTGTCAACATGAAGGTATTCCATATATAATAATGATGCATGAATTACATGTATATCAATTCAATGGTTTTTATGAGTTTGAGGTTCTATAAAACACATTTTAAAGAGTATATTAAATGATATTTTCAATAAGTCACATGAATTGACATTGAAGAGATATATTGATATAACCTATTATAGAAAGGAGTTCTATACAGAAATATGAGAGTACATATAATACATGAGTGTAAATACCAACTCTTTTACGATAATTTGAGATTATAAATCCAATAAATTGTTTATCATACAATTGAGGTACTGTGTTAAACAATTTTTATAATACCTACCCCCCAAGGATTTTATAAGAAGAAAATAAAGAGAAAAAATTCACAATGAAAAATAAAGGCTCCATTACTCCTTGGTAGGTCAAGAATAGTTAAACAAGAATTGTAAAGCATCTTATTGAGGGTTTACTAAGATTTAATTATTTTATTCTTATATTAAGTTATAACCAAAAGTTAGGTTAAAGGATTTTTTGTTCATATAATCCTGATAATAAAGGACATCCCATGAGTTATCCTTTATAAAAAGAGTTTATATATTTATCCCATAATAATAAAAGTATTAAAATCACTAAATACATCGATAAAAAGTGAAAATAATTTTCTTATCACACCTTGAACATAGTTCTCATAATAAGGGTAGACCATATAAAGAATTAGTGATATTGTACTCTTTGCTTGAATGTTCCTTCAAATCACATAAAAAAAGAGAAACAAATGGATAGAGTTCATTAATTTATCACATAGGTTGAAATAAGTTTATTTAATTTTTTAGAAGGATTAAAATTTTTTTGATGCATTAATTTATCAATTATAAATTTATCATTATAAAATTATATATATGGAAGAACAGAAAGTTGTATCATTACCAAATGTTTCTATCATATTTTATTTAGATCGAGACATGATTTTCTCTATAAGTTGTTTTATTTTTAGTTTTTATTTACTATATTTTTAATTAGTAGAATGTTATTAGTGTTAATAGAAAAGGTATTTGTTTATATTTCTTTTCATTGGGATGTTTTTTATATATAGAGACAAAAGCAATATGGGATCCGTGTTTTCAATTTCAAAGGAGGGAAACATTTCACCATTAGTGTGATGATGATGGAACCTTTGATTGAATTAGAGGATGTGGGGTAGATAATTTTCATTAAGAAGGTTATTTACTAGTCTATAACTCCCTCATAGATTTAATCCATGCTCATGAACCCCTTTCTGATTCTATCCTTATGTATGTCAGTTATTTACATTTCTTATGCATTAGTAGGGTGAATACCTTACAATCAAAGGGTTTGATATGTTGGGTATAATTGGATGATTATTTATGGTATTTATACTAGGAAACTAATTCATGTAATGTTTTTCATATAAATGAAAATTCAGGTTTTGGGGTTTAAATCTAGGAAGGTGATGACACTATTTGTTTTGAATCCAAACAGGAAGGAACTCATGATTTAGAGGCCAATGGGGACACTCGAGGATTAAATTCTAGTGGGTAAACTCATTGTTTAGAGTCCAGTGAGGATGTTTATGGTTTAAATTCTAGTGTGGATAATCATGTTTTAGATTATAGTGGGGACACTCATGGTTTAGAGTCCAATTAGGATGATCAGAATTTAAATATTAGGGGGGATGCTCATGGTTTAGAGTCTAGTGGGAAAGAAAATGCTTTAAAGTGTTGTGGGGATGCATACAATTTTGAGTTCAGTGGTTATGATCATGAATTAAAGTCTAGTGGGGATACTTTGGGAGGTTTTACTCTATAAAGTAAGGAGATCAATTTTACGGGTTATCTCCTGTCAAGGGAATATTGGGAAGGTAGTTAATAGATTAATCCTAAAAGTGGTGTCTTGCATATCCTATAGGAAAGAATAAAAAACCACATAGTTTGACTTCCATATTTTAAGGTTTTGTGATAGGACTGGTCCATATAGTTTAATATCATGTATTAGTGACTCTTATTTAATGAAAGGAATGATAATTGATTGAGTGGGGTTTACATATTGGGCTACCCGGATCTGGAATGGAAGCAACAAAATATGTATGAGTATTATGAAAATGCTTCCAAACCATTTTCTAATGAAAACTTATTAGAGATGAAGCGTCATAATTCTAGTCATATGTATGGATTTTTCATAAGTGATTATAGATTAGGTGAATTAATTCCCCATATTCCATTACTCTCTCAGAAGTTTATCTCTATAAAGAAAAAAGAAAATGGGTTATTATAAGATAGTTTCTTGAAAGATAATGGTTGTGTGAGGATTTATCCCTTAGAAAAACAATTTTCTTCCTTGAATAGGATTAAAATATAATGTTTAATGTTTTTATGAATGAATTTTAGGTCCTTACATGAGATGATTTTCATAAGGATCACCTATAGGAGTTAAAGAAAACTCCCTGGTCATTATTTTACGAGACATAAAAGTCATGGTTTCATGATCTCAGGCACTTTGGATTCCTGATATTCCCAACAAATATCTTAGGGTACCCATAAATGGTGTTTTGAGGGGGTATTTATAGGCATAAATTCTTGTGAAATTAAACTCTCATGAAATTTAGAGTTGCACACTCACACAACAAAATCTTCTGCAATGACTTTAGCTATGAAATCACACAAGTCATCAGTTTACAAAAGTCTCTAGAATTTAACTTAAAAATTTCTTCCTTAAGAAATTCTTACCAATTTATCCATTTTATAAATACTTTGATCATTAAAAAACTATCCCCTTGAAATTGGTTCCAAAGGGGGGAAGGAGGATTAAATTATATGGAGGGCATAGTATTTTTTTCTTCTTCTTCATTCTCAAGAAACCTGGGAGGTGAAACGTCACCTCTATCCTCTATAAATAGGGGTAGGGAACTTAGAGGGGACCACATGATTTCCCAAAACTAGTTTTAATCCCCTTTAATCATGGAACCATAATATTTGTGTGAATGTACAACAAGAAATTATTCTTGAATTTTTCAAGACACCAAATTACCCAAATAGGATTTCTATCACTATCAGTTATGTGAATAATACTTTAAAAAATACCATCAAATACATTTCTATAAGAAAAATAACTTTCATGAACATGTATTACATGAATCAGACTTAGTTATATTTCAAATTATTCATAAAATTTTATTCATGACTACTCAGATTGATTATGACATCATTTCATAGAGGAGAGGAATGGTAGAGTACCCTAGAGCCAAACCAAGTGAGAGAAATCATAACTAACATCATATATTGGTTAAACTACCCAAGTAATATCATAGGGAGTATCAATTTTATTAAAGGTTTATGTTGTATGGTTTGGGCTATTGGACGATGGCTTGATCTTAGTGGTTATCTTTAACACCCCAGACTATTGGTTGAGAATCTCACCAGAGTACATTCAGAAAAAATATCTATAACACTACCCCATGTTATAATGGATCACAACCTAGTTTTTTAATAAACCCTATAAAACAACCAATTAACAATTAACAATGAGTAACTGGTCACCAAGACATTGAATCTATAGTAATCCACTGTTTTCTAGGCTAATATTATGGATAGAAGGTAGGGCTAGACCAAGGAGTGTGATCCATTCTCGAGAGGTGAATTCAGGGATGAATGGGAATAGAACTAATAGGTAAAATTTACCTTATTAGAATTTATAAATCACCTCCATATGGTCGGGCTATAAGATTCAGTTTAAACATCACAGTTCTACATATTCTGTCACCCAGATCTCATCTCATAGCTACTGAGAAGATGGTCACTGGACACTAACACTTTTCATTAGCATCATGGATAATTTGAGATTATTCTATGGTGTATTAATAATATCATATGGATACTCATCCTAGGTGATTTGTATGATGAATTATTTTCATAAACAAACATATTAGGGGATTTATAATAGACCCCTTTGCTGGATAAGGTATTTCTATTGGAATTGATAGAAAAATAATGAAGGGATCTATGCATTCATCCCAATATATCATTCAAGATGTGGTTTAATATGTTCCACTACATCACTGAATGGAGAATAGTGGGGTGGATAAAATAGTTCCCCATAATCAATGCATAAAGGCACCCTGATTCATTCTAGTTTATCTTGGAGAAGGTATAATATAGAGATTTTGGATTCTGTGTGAGATAACTGATGACTCTAAACTTAAGGATGGATGGGTTACAAGAGTAATTCCTCAATGGGTGGATAATTTTAGTTATGTGTTCTCACATAGGGGTGTGGTTGGGAATATTAATGATAATTTCATAGTGAACAGATAGGTATCACATTAACCTCCCAATCCCAATACTAGTGAAACTGTATGATCTATTGGGAAATTTGAGATAGAAGGGAATGGTAATACACATATGTATACCCTTAAAATTCCAATATGTGTGGGTCACAAAGTATCTCAGTGGGTAAGAGTTCCTAAACCCCATCATCCTTCCAAAAGATTATTTATGACCCCTCCCATTGAATATTATCAAAGTGAATCCCTTGGGGATTGAAAATACTAAGCTAACTAACTTGATGAGGTCCCATTAAATATTATAATTTATCCCATTAAAAATCTAAATATAATGATCAAAGGAAAAATAAATAGAACCATTGATTATAGATCATATATAGTGGAATTTAAAGGTGGATTATTAGTTTCATGAATTGAAAAAATTATAATATGTGATTCCTACACTCTATGCCACTTTTCATGTCATTTCAACTGCCTCTAGTGGCTTACTCTATGATTCTGTACCATATTACATTGTGATTTCCACCCAATTATCATTTAGAAGTTCTAGTATATGCTAACCTATGAGGACACCAATGTAGTTATCACAGTATCAATGGTTGATTCCCCATTAAAATAGCTTTAATACTATTCCAAACATTGGATAATAGCATATACTAGTGTAATGGTGAGGTATTCAATATTATGGATAGATGAATTGGGGAAATCTCAGAGGGTATGAGGTGAAAATAGTTCACCTATAAGGGAACTCGATAATAAAATAGGATGGATTTTTCTGAGGTAGTGGAGGCTAAGGAACATTGAATATATCTTAGAAAATATCAAGGTGAATCCTCAAGAGGGAGAATAACAATAGATGAAGGTATTCCTAAGAATAAAGTCCTATAGTATGGAAAATAATATGGGCACGCCAAGGCAATTCCTAGGGCAGATCTAGGGAAGTGTGTTTAATCGACTAGGGTGATACTGGAAGATGCATACTTTCATGGATATTGGGAAACATTTTATGAGTTATGGATATTCTTCATGTGATAAAGGATATGATAGAACCTCCAATCATTTAGGGTGTACCATTCTAGAATCAAGGTTATCACGGATGTACTCATAGTCTCCTAGATTGAATCCCTAAACAACATCAATGATCTAGAGGCACTAGTGAACTCTCATGGAGTAAAGGAAATAATTACTAATTATTTTTTGATAATTTTCAATGGGAATGTCAATAAAGCCTGATAAGATGTTGGGTCACCTGAGGATATAGAGAAGATGGATATTGAAGGAAAATAAACCTAGGGAAGTGATGCAATATGAGTTAAATCTCCCACTGATGGTGAGAAGATCTCATCCATAGAAGAGTTTAAAGAGATCTCAACAGACTAGTTTACTCCAAGATCCCATAACAGTTATGGTGTTGTTGTTGAAATTCATGTGGTCTATAATTCTATTCTTTGACTTAAAAAAGAGTCATCATGCATGTAAAATATTGAATATACAATGTATAATGCAAGTAGAAGGGGGAGATTTGTAGCTTGTGAGAGGAAAATAAGTAGGAGGATTATCTATTGACACATGAAATCTACTAATGATGGTGTGGAGATTACATCTGCAGAGGAGAGTAAATAGAAATCAATGGACTAGGTAAATCTAGGATCACATAACTGTTATAGTGTCATTGTTGAAATTCAAGTGTCTATGACTTATATTATTTGACTTATGCAAGATTCATCAATCAAGTGAAATCAGGAATAACCCATTTATGATGCATATAGAAGGGGATATGTGTAGATCTTGAGTGGATAAGAAGTATGATGAGTATATCTTGAAATTCTAGTTTTCCCTATGGTTTTGGGGGTACTAACTTCCAACACTCTAGGGGAACCATCACCCACTGATGTTACAAAATTCTAATGGATGTGGGAGTGATCATGTCCCTCCTACCACATGTCTTAGAAGTTAATTTCAAACCCTCTTTACTTTTGAATGTTCTTGGATACTCTATATTGAATCACTTGCCTTTGTTATTACAGAGACAATATGAAAGGTATAGGAATATATGACAGTGTCCTCAGGGGATTTCACTAATGTGGAGGGGTCTCTAGTAGTGAAGTCATTCTCCAAAACCTAAGGAATCAATTTATCATCTAGTGTGGTAACTAAATTAACCACATGTCTAGGGACCCTATCTTTCTAGTAGATAATTAATACAAGATCTCCACTAATTTTGAAGTTGGTAAAACTTTATTACAAATCTTTTACTTATTCTTATTGATATTACCTAAAATAATTCCCACCTTTTGTGGAATTTTGACTCCAAATTGGAGAAGGAGTCTAGGGAACCAATGGGGTAATAAGATCCTACCAGCAACCCGATGGGTGATGAGGTGGGGTAGGAACTTGAAACACCCACTGCTCGTAATAGTGAACCTTCCATCATGTCAATGGTAGAATGAGAAAATGGGGAACCACCCACCCACAAAGAACCTACCATTATTCTAGAGGTTGATCCACTGCTTGAATTATTGGTACCTAGTGAGCTAATCCTCCAATTTTCTATAAAACCATTCCAGATAGGTCATACAATTGAAAAATCATCACCATTGTTGGATAAATTCTCTAAGTATGGGCCGAAATTAGAAAATGAATTCGTCTCATGTTCATACATGGCTAATTAAAACTGAGGGATCCAACAAAGCGTGTGGTGAAATATCCTGAGGATTATCACCCTTGCCCTCCTAGATTAGAAGGGTAAAAAAATGGGAAGTTTGCACCAAAAATTGGTGAACTTGGGGATTATCAAGGTTAACTGACACACCCTCCATGCCATGAATCAGGACTTTATGGTAGAATAAGAGCAAAAGGAGGCATAAAAATCTATTCTATAAGGTATAATTCTCATCTTGTACTATGGATTATCTATGGTAGATCAACTGGAGAAGGTTTATTTCTAGATATAGGTCCTTTATTTAGTTTGAGAAGAATTTTTCACTCACCTGATGACACAGCTGATAGCTACTAAGGCTAAAATGGATCACGTAATGACTCAAGTGGATGATTTTATGGATCAATTAGGTAAAATCCAAATATAGGTGGCCCAAGTGCACCAACAAGTAAAGGTCACAATGAAGGATCTTGTGAGGATATGATAGGATACTAAATCATCCTGGTATATGATGTTTAAGCTTGATTATATAATGAATCAGATAGTATTAAAATTTAATTTTATATTGAAGAAGAGGCTCCAACCTGTGGATGATCCCCTTTATGTTTTTTCCAGGTAAAAAAATCATACTTGTTCGAACTATTTACTTTTAAATTAAATACATCTCAATTATTCTAATGATATAACTATAAAAAACCAATAACTACACATTATTAATACTTAGTGTGGGAAACCATAGGTAACATAAGAATATTCATATTATATGAGAGCACACAACATGGGTGGATGGTTCAGGGATAGAATGTCGCATTGACTATCTCAAGAGATCACATGAAGATGGAAAACTAGGATGAGTGTGATTCAAAAAGACTAAGCATCCCTACCAACATGTAAATATACATGGGGATAGAACAACAAGGGTGTTAAAAACTTCACTTGAGAAAAGATAAGTGAGAGAAATGGAAATTATGGTCCAACTAGTTTTTATTGAGGAGTGAAGTGATAGATAGGATGATGATGACTACTGGGAACCAGTTTGAAAGGTAGGTTCTAGTGTCGTATTGTAAAAAATAGGGAGTGATTTTAGGATGGCTACTGACCATGTTTGAAACATGCGTTCCATCATGTTGGTAGTAAGGATGTTTCTCCTAGGATGTGTGTCCAAGATGGGTATTGGTGGATAGAGATGAGGGAAACTCTTCCATCACCATGAATTGAGGGGATTCAGTATGAAAATAAAAGTTTAAGGGGGTGATTCAAATTTAGATGACATAAATCATGTTGGTGGAAGAAATGGAGATACTCAAGGAAAGTTCTTACACTATGGGGATATTCCAATATTCATTTGTCATATTTAAAGGTTATACCAATACATATGGAGAGTACATGATCCATTGTGATTTATAGATGAATAAAAATTCCAACACTCTAAGAGACATAAGAATAAGGTTTCATGGGATTCTTAGGGGATCGATGATATCCTTAGGGATATATATTTTAATTTTATATAGTTTAAACCAAATGGTATTGGAGTTTAAGGTTACAAAACTTTGACTAGATGATACCAGAGTTCAATATCATACAACTTTGACTAAATGTGGCTAGAGTTTGAGGTCACCAAACATGGAATCTCTCCTTGGATAATGATTAAAGTTTGATGTTAGGTAGGTAATGGTACTGAAAATAGGGACACTAAATTCCAAGACAATATGAGGGAAATTGTATATTTTGTACTGGACTTAGTATATGAGATATAGGTTTCACTAAATATCATACGTAATAGGAACTGAGACATATGAAGTTCCTAGAGGAAAGGTGTCATATAAACATTGTCCAAATGTGAGAATACGTGACATGAATTTAATGATGCCACACACTAGTATTAGATTATAACTTTTTTTGGTTTGGCCAAGAATATGATATCTAAGTGTCACTACATATTATGTGCAATAAGAACCAAGACTCATATAGTTCTTAGTGGGAATGTTTCATCCCAACATATTCTAAATATGATAAAACCCAACTTGAATTGGTGATGTCACACACTGGGAGAGGGTTATGAATTTTTTGGATAGGACTGAGAGAGGAGATTCAAGTGTCACTACATATATTTTGAATTAGGAATCATATCACACGTAGTTCTTGGAAGGATCCTCTAAGAACATATGACTCATATACAAGAAAAAGTTGAATAGAGGCATTGTATTAGTGCTATAAAGTTTAGGAAGATCTATCATGGGTTGGAGGGTTTTCCCAAGAACTAAGAGATAATGGGATTATATATTGAGACTGGGGTTGAGATAGAAGATATAAAAGTCACTACATATTCTATGACATTGGAATCGAGTCACACAAAGTTATTGGGTAAGGAAGGTGTGGTAGGTGACTAATTCAAGAACTAAGTGGCCGTACGATAGGATACCAACACCAACTTAATAGTGCCATCATCGCACATGGGGGATCGTATATAGTTCTATAGTTTAAATGGTGTAACAAAATACATCAACAATAAAATTTAATTTAATATAGCGGGGACTAAAGCATCATGTAGTTTAAATTCATGTGATAGGGATGGTTCCATATATTTTAACACTATGTGTTGATGATGAATTCCATGTAGTTTAACATTATAAGGAAAGGATGTATACCATGTAGTTTAATGTAATGTTACAAGGATAAATACTCTACAATTTAACATCATGTAGTAAGGATGATTTATGTGTAATATGTGATAAGTAAAATTTACAAGTATTTTAACATTGTCTAGAAAATATGAATACCATTCAATTTAATTAAATGCATCAAGTATGTATAGGTTATAGTTCAACCTATGCATAATACTTTTTGAGAAACCTTTCATTGGTGGGAGTCATGATGTGTTCTCTATCCAAAATAAAATATGAGCATGTAGCATTGGAGAAAAAAATTTAAATGGTGAAGGGAAATTACCATTTGGGATTCAGATTTTATAGTTTTCGTATTTTTATTATTATAATTCTTAATGATGGAACCAAGTCACCCTAGAGAAATGATCGAAGTCTAACCTTCTTTTAAAATTCTTGAACCACATGATTCTAATGAACCTTGAGATTATGAAATGCCATAATCCTATTTTCATTAATGCATTCTAACTTGTTTTACAATACTTAAGACCTTTAATCATATCTCAACTATCCATATATATATTTCTTAAGTCATGATAGCTAAATATCAATGGAAAACACTACTTTTTTTATCATACACCATGTAGCAAGGAAACACCCAGGTGGAAGTTAGAGTTATGTTATGATATTCCCAAAATGAATTGGAGAGATTATAGAGCTAGAACTTTTGGGTTTGATCCCCCATATTTAAAAAAAAATTAAAAATAAAATTATTTAATTCCACAATTAATATAGTCTATAATTCATGATAGCAAGATGTGTTATTATATCTGATATTATACTTATCATAGACCCTCTTCATCTCAGAGGCTCTAAAATTGGCACCTTTGTCTATGAGAATGGTGTGAGTGATCCAAAATCGATGAATGAATTGATACTTCACAAAATTTTTAAAAAACTAGTATTTACCACCTTTAGAAGAATTAATTTATCCCATTTTGAAAAGAAATCTATGGTAGTAAGAATGGGCATGAACTAACATACTATTACTGATGGGTAGGGACCCATAACATCAATTACCCACATTGAAATGGGTCAAGAGTAATTGTTAGTGTGAAGAATATTTAGAGGATAATGTAAGAATTTATCATGGGGCTAGCATGTATGACACTCTATTAGTGAACTCCACATATTCATATGAGACAGTAATCCAAAATTAGCACGACCACAAGATTTTGTGGGACATCTTCAATACTATTTGAATAGCTATACATGCCCCATAATGAACCTCATAAAAACGTCACGATTTTCCTTTACCCTAATAAAATTAGAATTATTTAATTAAATATTCCTTTTTAGAAGACTTCCATTAAGTTGGGACTGTCATAGAGAAATAAATCCATCACCTACATGCAGATCTGTTTCTACTTGTACTGATTCAAAGGTAGCATCCCATTTTAGAGGCATTCAACCAAAGGGATCATATAATCAAATTATTTTTCCATCATAGGGTCATTTTAGGTACTTTTATGTGAATATTAAATAATGATTTAATTTAGATATTGGTCTTCCACATTGAGGATGATATGGGCTATCACTCTTTGGTGTTCTATATAGATGACCATGTTTTCCTAGTCTGAGTTGGAAAGGGATGTGAAGAAGTTTTAAAAATTTCCCACTCTATTATATTTAGACCAAAATACATGAAATACATTTGGTTCAAATTGTAACCTTCCCATAAACTCATGGGTACACTCGAGAAAATGGATAGAATATACTTTTCTAATTACTTAGCCACTGTTGAATTTCTTAATGAGTTGATCAAATTCACCCTTCACATGAATCCAAAAACTTAGATATTGAGGGATGATTTGAGGTTAAGGGTGAGGTCTTGGCATTTACCATGATTATTGGAAATCCCCCCTAAAATGATAAACAAATAAATCACAAGGAACTTTGATGGAGTGATAAGAACAACTATAAGGCCAACCCTGTTGAGGTTAGGGTTTCCCATCCTCTTCATAATTGAATTCCAGAGGAACCATCAATGTGAGTTTCCTAAAATGGATATAGATCATTGATGGAGAGAATGGATTCATAAAAAACTCAACATCCAGGTGAAACTTCAATTAAAATTTTCCATTTATTTCCCCTTGAAAAACGTCTAAGGAATGAATCAGATGTTGAATTGTTGAAGAATAAATATATATCAAACTAATAATCTAGTAAAAATTGGAATAATAAGTATATAATTCAATGGTTTGATTTAGGATATAAAATTTACCTCATTTTTTGTAGATAATGACACAACTTCTGCATGTAAAAGACAAAGGCAAGTCAATTCTTCTTAACATGAGAATATCTAACCATGATATCTATCATCTGATTATTGAGGTAGTATAAACTATTGTATTAGTCCAATAATTAATTTATTAATGATATCGAACCATTTTTTTAAAAATTATAATATATTATATGTTTTATGATAGAATTATAATTTTTGGTAAATATATGTTAAGTATTGGATTGACCGTGCATTGCACTGGATTAGACATATGACTACCCAATCGAACACATGACCAACTGAAGTGACTATGTGAATGAATGACATGATCATGAAGAAATTTTTCTTATTATCATATCAAACACACATCATATTCAAGTTAATATAAAAAATATTTCTAATAACCATTAATAGAATTAATAGAATGAATGATTTCAAGTGACCATGATAGACTGAGCAAACATTTCTCCAACTATTGGATTGACTGCATGAAGACCTTCAATAGTCCATGCCTATCCAATTGACTGAAAAACTATTTTTATTTACCATGTTTAAATTTGTGAAGGTCACATTGAATAACTTTCACCTATATAAATATAATGTTTAAATTTTGTCGGTTACATAAGGGTAAAGCTGCTGCATACTGATTTTCATAAGAGTAACGAAATTCTGCATAATGGTAAAGCTATCACATGTGAATCAGAATGACTACACTTGCTAGAAAAGATATAATTTAGAAGATCTATATAAGAGTCATTATAGAGTGAGTCTAGATACTTAATGGTCATCCAAAGTTCTAAAAATCATATAAGTGTTCCTCCATAGATTTCACAGATTCTGTGAGGGTCACCTCATGAACTTTGAAGCTTACAAAAGGGTCATATCTTGAACTTTGAAACTATGTAAGGGTAAGATGAACCCTATGTAAAGGTAACTCAAAGTATGTTATACCTATATAATGGTAAAATAAGATTCAGATCAACTGCACACTACTAATGGATTGATCAAGCATATTTAAAATTATTTTTAATTATTTATTTTCAACATCTCAATTTTGGATCGAAAGTCAAAGAATTTAATGAATCTAAGATTTCATGTTGAGTATAATGATTTTTTAGGATTATCTTCCAATAGATAATTATATAAACTTTCGCTATAAGTAAAAGGAAAAATCACACATGTGAAGTGTTTCTAGCGACACATGTTGAACACTTCTGTAGAGAAAAACTTCACAAATCCCTATTTTCATGCACTTTATTGAAAACGATAAGAGGTTGCTAAACTGACTACTTATAATTCTCCCAAACTCATTGAATAATAATAAAAGGATAATATGAATTAATTGGTTAACTAAACATTATTAGATATTAAGATTCATAAAATTTATATTCACCCCTCACTCTCTCTACTTCTTTTACATTTTGAGTTATGCTTTAATATTCTTATAAATCTATAAGCACAATCTCTTGATTTGTAAAGAAGTGTACTAAAATATTCTTTCTCTATTATTAATTATATCTATTATATGAAAAATAACTATAGAAGAGGAATGTTCTATCTTTAAATTCCATATTTTCAGTTTTCTATGTAAAAATCAACCTTGTTTTTGGATATATTTATTATATTTAGTAAATGTTCTTGGTAGTTGATTACTATCATGTGGATGGGATTGTGATCCTATTCAGAACTAAACACGTTTTTTAATTACTCTATGGGATTTATTTTTATCTTTCACATCTTATGTTTTATTTAACCAAATATAAATTTCTTAATTTAAATTTTTACTAAGTGATTTAGAAAATTATGTTTGAAAAATATAATTTGATAGTTAGAATTTATATGTGATATATATAAACTGTTTTAAGTGAGTAGAATATTTTAAAAGATAAATTGATTTTATTTATTTTAACTTGTTATTGATCATTCCATTAAAAATTATTTTCAAATATAAAATTATATATACCTATAACATTTGACATCTATCCCCATCTTGATCATTCTAATCAAACCAACATAAAATTTTATCTTTACCCTCACCATTTTTTTTGATATGAAAGGGTGTTGAGGGATAAATATTGAGCTATCACCTAGAGGGTCAAAGGTTTATTATGGACATGAAATGTAAACATTAGTGGTATTAGTAAATAATTATTTATGTCATAAAATTCACATTGGAACTCTTTATCCCACTGGTAGTTGAAGATTTTTTTATCTACGTCAAGAATGACTTAGACTTACTTGTCAGGTTAGTGAAAATATGCAGTATGTAAGCCAGATACCCTTAAAATCCTCTCAACACTCAATTATTTTACAGAGAGAAATTTAAATGATGGAATTGACTTTCTATAGGTTGATTTTGATGAATTTGTGTCATAAAATGAATCCATATAATTTTCATAAGGTGACCCTAAAAGAACACTTAAATTTTTCATATTTAGATTATGGGTATGAATCATGATAACCAGTTTCTTAAGAACATTGAGATAGTAATAGAATCAGTGGGATTTTCCACCAAATCATCCACATAACACTCCACCATCTTTCCCAAAATAGTGTTAAAGATGTGATGTACAATTCATCAGTAGGTTTCTTTGAAATTGATAAAGATGAAGGTAATCACCTAGTATCAGTATATTCCCTGGGGTAACCTAAATATAGTGGCCTCTTTAACTTTAGGGTCCATCAAATTTTTTTTATATCTGTAGTATATATCTATTAAAGAGAGGTACTAGAATATGACAATTGAATTTAATAATAATTCCATGATCGATACAGTGAAATCATTCTTGAAGTAGTGGTTGTTGAGATCCTAGAAGTCAAATAAAATCTGATATTCACTTTCTTCTTCACTAGGAAAATGGTGTCTACCCACAAGGGGTATTGGAGTTCCCTAAAAAAGTTGTATTTGATTAGATATTCAACTTCATCCTTGAATATGGCACTATGGGAGGGGAGCATCCATCTAGGTACTTGACTGAATATGTAGTGGCTGATGATATGACCAAAATGGTGAACAATGACATGATGATCAATGTCACACCCCGAACCATGTATTTATTTTATTTTATGATTTCTTTGGTTTTATATTATTTTTCTCTAGTTCACGTTCAGTCTCGAATGAGAGATTTTTGGAGTTTTGATAAAAAGCACGCATTTTGGGTTCGACGTCGTTGGACGCGCAGGCGGAGCGCGACACCGCGCGGCTTCGCACATGAAACTGCGCTGCCTTTTCAGCTCTGAGGAATTAAAATAAATTATTAAATGTCAATTTAGATTGTATTTTAATATTTTTATGGCTATTAGGGATTTTACTATTTATATCCTGGATGAAAACTAAAATTCTTAATTTTATTATTATAAAAATAAATGAGTTTTTTATTAGTTTTATTTCTATCATTTTACATTAGTATTATTATGTATTATTATTATTATTATTATTATTATTATTGTCATTAATTATTATCATTATTTGGTCTTTATTTTTTTTCTTTACTCCTTTTATTCTAACCCTAATGTCCCCCTCCCCGTTTCTTTTTGGGGTCCCCTTCTTGTAACCCTATGCACCGCCACCCCCCTACTCCTCTTCTCCTTTGCAGCGTGGAGCTGCTCCCTCCTCCCTTGCAGCAGCCTGCACAACAGCCCTGCGCCCAGCCCTCCTTGCTCCTTGCTCAAGCCCGCATCACTCCTCAGCCTCCCGTTTCCCCTACCCAGGTTGTCCGCCGCACAGCCGACCCCCGCACAGCCGACCCCCGTAGCCCTTACAGCTTCCCCGATGTGGCTCCTGCTCCCAACGGCAGAGCTATCTCCAGTGGCGCACCCCCCTTGCCAGCCGCTCCAGATCTACCTTGCGCGGAAGCCCGCTGTCAGCGCCCCTGCTTGCGGTGCGTCCTCCCTCCCTCAGCGCACACACCTGCTGCCCGGCCACCGGCTCCCTTTTCCCCTTGCATCACGTCCCAACTCGGTCTGACTCCTCTCCTTCTCCCGCACCCAGCAGCGGGCACCCCCTCCTTCAGCACACCAATCTGGCGCACCCCATCCTGCTCAGCGGCACATACCAACTCCCTCCCCTCCTATTGCTCCCCTTCTGCAGCAGCCAGCCGCACGGCCTCCCTCCTCTTCGACTACACCGTGTCGTCAGCCTCAGCTCTCCCTCTGCCTCAGCAAGCACTGACCTCCTTTGCTCCTCGTCCGCCGCCGCACAGCCAGCCTTTCGGCTCCCCTATTTTCAGCCAACACCTTCAAGCCATGAGCCCCCCCTTAAACATTTCTTTTATTTTTTTATTTTTTCTTTTCTTATTTTTATTCTTCTTATTATGGTTATTATTTTTATTATTATTATTGTTGTTATTATTATTATTATTATTATCATTATTATTATAATTCATATTCATATTATTATTATTATTATTGTTATTGTTATTATTATTATTATTATCATTATTATCATTATTATTATTATTATTATTATTCTTACTATTATTATTATTATTATTGTTATTATTATTGTTATTGTTATTATTATTATTATCATTATTATTATTATTCATATTCATATTATTATTATTATTATTGTTGTTGTTGTTATTATTATTATTATTATTATCATTATTATTATTATTATTATTATTATTGTTCTTATTATTATTATTATTATTATTATTATTCTTACTATTATTATTATTAATATTGTTATTGATATTGTTATTTTTTTATTATTAATCTTATTATTGTTATTATTATTATTATTATTATTATTCTTTCTTTGGCCTTTTCTTTGTTAGGGGGTTATCAACTTATGCTTGTTTGGTAGGATTATTGTTTTAGAACCCACGTGGAGCGATTCCAAGTTTGCGTCGTCATCGCGCTTCAGTTTTGAGGTGAGCGTTTCTCCCCAATGCTTAGTTTCGCATGCTCTAGTGATTTATTTATGTGTTTTGAGTCCTTAATATTGATTATGTAGGGCATTGGACTTTACCACGATTTTTCAAACGTGCGTCGTTACATCACATCGTGTATATGAGGTAGGTTCCCTTTGCACTGCTTTTAAAATTTAAGTTACATTATTTCCTGCTATTTGCGCACACTAATTGCTCAAAATAAATATTTTATTAATTCTAAATAATGTGAGATAATATATGATCATTAATTTTTAATATAAGATAGTTAATCTTTAAATGATTATTTAGTGTAAAAAGAGCCGTTTATTTTATACAGGACGCTTGAAATATTTTTTTGATGAGAGGACACCCAATAATGAAATAATGCCCATTTGGATTTTAAAAATAATTCACGGAATGCAAAATAGAGTTCTGGTTTAATGAGAAATGATTTCTTTTGAAGCGTGAACAAGTACTTTGGTTCTTTTGAGAAGTTTTCTGGTTGGATCTTAAAGTTTATTTGGAAAAATAAAATGTTTTGGTTTGGTTTGGTTTATAAAAATATTGTCAGCCTGTGAGGTAGTGTTTTGGGGGTTCTTTAAATGGTTTTAAACTGGGTTTGGTCTTATAAAGTAGTTGTACTTTTTTTTAGAGTAGTGATTGTGAAATGTATTTAATGCCCGTTTGGCACTTTATGGAAAGTGATGAAAATGTTTTGATAAAAACCCTCTTAGGACGAATCTCATGCCTTGGTTGTAATTGATTGTTTGGGAGGCCGTGCTTAGAGGCTCCCAGGTATTTGAGTAGTTAAAGGTAAGAGGTTGTCCCATGGAGTGTCTCAGGGTGATGCCTGTTTTGCTTTATATATAGATATATATGATTAGATGCTCGGTTGGCATCGGTTGGCTCACCTCCTTTTTAAACACTTGAGACATGGGAATCTGGCATATTGAGAGAATATTCTAAGAATGATTGCTTCACTGGTAGGTTATGGTTCTGACCAGTGGCCCATAGTAGGTGGATATATTGGGTTTATTACTATGGGATTTTCCCTCGACCTTCCTGAGAGAGGATGGTTGAGCATATTGTGAGTTTTGATTTCATCGTGACATGTCGATAAGGATGATTTCTCATGTATTGGTGTCTTCTGGTTTATTCTCGATCTCCTAGGTTCACCCATGTCTATTCATCTTTTTTTTCTTGTAGTAGTGATTATGATGCTCACATGTATACCTATATTGTCCTTGCTGTGTGTTTTACTTTGTGTATTCTGGTGTATTGTTTTCCTCTGAAAGTGGTAAATTACTTTTGATTAGGTTTCTAAAAATGGTTTTCAAATGAAAGTGTTTAATCCTCTTTGTACAAATTTGAAAATATAAACATCACTTTCCCTTTTCCTAAAATGTCATTGACACTAATGAATTGAACCCAAATTTGGAAATGGTTAAGGGAAATGGTTCGTACTTTGTTTTTAAGTAGAATATTTAGAAAAACATACTTTTATAAATTGTAGTTCAAACTTGAAATGATGTTTCTTTTATTTTAAAGGTAGTGCATTAGGAATAGATATCGGGCTAGCCTACTGAGTTTTAATACTCACGCCTATAGTTCTTTTCAATTTTTAGTGTTTGTAAATGTTATAGCTTGAGTTCACTCGCCTAGGGCGATGCTTGATCATTGAGTCAGAGAGAGACCTGCGGGGTCGCACGGAGTTTGTTCGGACATCGTGTTTGGTCAGTTTTATTTTTCTCCTATTCCTGTTTAGTGACTTTGTTTGGTTTATCTTTTCTGCACTGCTCTGTATTATCTTTGCAGTTTTATTTATTTATATTGGGAGAAATCGTTCCCACAGCCTCTGTTGATGCCCTGGCGCTTGTCGCTAGCCCGGGAGGATCGGGAACGCCTCTCGGGTCATGTCGCGGACCGACTCGGGTGACCAGTTCAGGGTTGACCCGGGTTGGTTCATGAAAAAATGGTATCAGAGGGGGTCATCTCTTAGCAGAACTCACTTTTTAGAGCACCCTTTGTTATTTGGGATGTTGAGGTAGATGGAGTAGGATTGTTGGGACTTGAGGGGTAGGTGCGAGAAGAGCGTCGTGAAATCTCGCCCGTACTAATCCTCAGGTTTCCATGGGAAATCCAGTTTAATTTGTTTATTTGGGTTTTTATGAAAATGTTTTGTGATTGGGATACAACAAAGGGAGTTTGGGCCACTAGTCCTCCTAACCCGCACGGCCTGGCAAGCCATGCAGAGCTAGGGGCATGGTCCAAGAAGGCTCTCTGTGTTAGTGACGTGTTTGGCATATGGCTGGCAACCATATGGTCAATTCACCCACTGACACTAGTCCCCTGTTTGAGTTGTTTTGGGTTTCCCTTGACTTCTAAAAGTGGTTTGAATCAGAAAATTTGGTTTGGAAAAAAATGGTTGTTTGAAATGGCATGTTTAATTTGTATATTGTTTTAAAAGAAGTGGTATGAATGATTTTTTTTGGAAAATGAAGTTGCTTTGTTTTGAACTTGGTGTTCCGATGAGTGCTCACATGCATTGTGGTATGTTGGAAATGTGGATGGATTTACGGTACGGTGGATGGATGCCCGGGGGCACAAATACATTCATGTGAGTGAGACTCAAAGGGATACCAATGGCGAGGGTTTAACCCACTAAGATTGTTTTAAATTAAAGATGTTTTCAAAGAGAAAAGTTTTGATGTTATGATAACTTGCTTCCTTGTGTTTTGAACTTATCACCTATGCAGTGTTTTATTTTGAAGTTTTTATTCACTAATTGAGTTGGCCTTGATTGGGTTTTTGACTTTTCCTTGTCCAGCGGTTATCCTTTTGAAGCTTCGATGGGTGATCGTAGTGCGGTTGATCAACCTAAGGATTTTATGCTTGAGTTTCGGAAGTTGGATCCACCTCTCTTTTATCGTCAAGCAGAAACTTCTGTGGCAGAGGAGTGGATGCGGAAGATTGAAAGGGACTTTAACCTCATTGAGTTTCCCAAGTCGTTGAAGTTCAAGTTTTTGACCTTCATGCTTGAAGGTTCACCGTGGATGTGGTGGAAGTCAGTGTCTCAGAACGAGCCCCATCGAGAGATTACTTGGGAGTTCTTCAAGGCTTTGTTCAGTCGCCAGTATTTCTCTGAGGAAGAAAGGGTGAGAAAGGGGATGAAGATGTGTTGTCTGCAGCAGGGCGACGGATCCATGTTAGAATATTTCCATCGCTTTGTGGGGCTAGTCCCTTATGATTCAGAGTATTCCACGAATGACCTCATGAAGGCTCGACGCTTCGAGGTGGGTATCCGCCCTGATCTACAGTTGAAGGTGTCAGAGTCCAACCTAACTTCTTTTGTCGATGTGGAAAGACAAGCTTTTCATGTCGAAGCCGCGATGGAAGGAGTGCTCGAAGTAGTTCTCCCTCCTTCGATCCCTATGAGCAGTGGTGAAGATTCTAGAAAGGAAATGAGTAAGCAAATGGAAGTGGATGGATCAGGTCGTGGAATCAAGAGGCCTCAAGATCTTTCATCAACCTCTTTGGAGCGAGAGATTATTCTGTGTTATCAGTGTGGAAAGTGGGGTCACAAGAAGTCGTCGTGCCCAAGCGCTCCGAAGCCCTACCAGGCATGTGGACGCCCTCATCACTTGAGATGATTTTGTCAGGGCGTTGCAAGAAAGCGTCGCAGAGGAAGTTCTTGGAAGTAATGTGTTGTTGGGTCTTTGTTCAAAGTTTCTGGTGTAAGTTTCATTTTAGTTTAAGGGATCTTTTATTGTTGTAGTTGTACTGATGATGTTTTGGGTTTGAAATGTATGGGAATGTCATGGGTCCTTTGACGAACTCCAGCTTTCAATGCTGGTATGTTTTTAAATTTTAAAATCTTGTCCTTTCTTTTGTCAAATCAAAAGATGTATGTTTCTCATTGGGATTATCAGAACCTGACTGCGAGGCAGAAGATGCTTCATCCATCAGAGCTCTAGCCAAAAGATCTCAGAGTGAAGCCAGCGTGTAGTCAGGAACCCCCGGGGAATTTTAAAGAGTCTGGTTAAGGTTACGTCTCTACTGTGTGGTGAGACAGTTTTGGTGTTGCTGCTCGGGATTCTTTGTTGTTGTAATTCTCCTCTTGTTGCAAAAGCGGTGTGATAGACTTATCCCTCACGCAATTTTAGTAATGGTGCATTTTTGGGATTTCAGTCACCGATTAGTGGCCTTGTATGGACCACCGATGTAAATCGATTACAGCTTGGTTTGTTTCCATCCCGAAGTGGTGAGCCATGAATAATTATCTATCGTAGTTTCATTGATCCAATCCTTGGGCCCTCCCTCCCCGCCCGTGGGGTTAGGGTTTATAGTTCAAATGGAGTTTCGATTCATTTCTTATCCCATTCGAACGGGAGGGAGTGTTTTAAATGCTCTTATTGTGCTCTTTATAGCTTGGGTAAGGCCTGGTGCACGTCTAAATTGGTTTTCTAGTTGGGTGCTAGTAGGTTAGTTCCTTATGGTGGGGAGACCCACCATGAGTCTCTTTGGGTTTTCTCTTAAGTCGTTATCGGGTGCCAGTGGAGTCCTTATGGTGGGGAGTCCATTCGGGCCTCCCCTCTACTGTTGGTCTGTTTCGGGAAATGAGGTTGAGTCTCATAGATGGTCGATTGAATGTCCTTTGGTTAAGAGGTTGGATCGTGTTGTGTTGAATTCTTTGGTGTTGATCGATCGACTGGATAATGTTGTGGCTTTCCGGGGGCGGAAATCGTTATGGTGGGGAGAATTGTCACACCTCGAAACAAGCATTTATTTTATTTTATGATTTCTTTGGCTTTCTATTATTTTGATCTGGTTCGCGTTTAGTCTCAAATGAGATATTTTTGGAGTTTTGATAAAAATCACGCATTTTGGGTTCGACGTCGTTAGACGCGCGGGCGGAGCGTGACACCGCACCGCTTCACCCATGAAACTGCATGGCCTTTTCGGCTTTGAGGAATTAAAATAAATTAGTATATGTCAATTTAGATTGTCTTTTAATATTTTTATGGCTATTAGGGATTTTATTATTTATATCCTAGATGAAAAATAAAATTGTTAATTTTATTATTATAAAAATAAATGAGTTCTTTTATTAGTTTTATTTCTATAATTTTACTTTAGTATTATTATGTATTATTATTATTATTATTATTATTGTCATTAATTATTATCATTATTTGGTCTTTTTTTCTTTCCTCCTTTTCTTCTAACCCTAATGTCCCCCACCCCAATTCTTTTTGGGGTCCCCTTCTCGTAACCCTGTGCGCCGCCACCCCCCTACTCCTCTTCTCCTTTGAAGCGTGGAGCTGCTCCTTCCTCCCTTGTAGCAGCCCGCACAACAGTCATGCGCCCAGCCCTCCTTGCTCCTTTCTCAAGCCTGCAGCACCCCTCGACCTCCCGTTTCCCCTGCCCGGGTTGCTCCGCCACACAGTCGACCCCTGCACAGTCGACCCCCGCAGCCCCTATAGCTTCCCCGACGCGGCTCCTGCTCCCAACGGTAGAGCCATCTCTAGCGGCGCACACCCCCTTGCCATCCCCTCCAGATCTGCCTCACGCGGAAGCCCATCGTCGGCACCCCTACTTGCGGTGCGTCCTCCCTCCCTCAGCGCACACACCCGTTGCCCGGCCGCCGGCTCCCTTTTCCCCTTGTAGAACATCCCAACTCGGTCCGACGCCTCTCCTTCTCCCGAACCCAGCAGCGACCACCCCCTCCTTCAGCACACCAATCTGGCGCACCCCATCCTGCTCAGTGGCACATACCGACTCCCTCCTCTCCTCTTGCTCCCCTTCTGCAGTAGCTAGCCGCACGGCCTCCCTCCTCTTCCACTATACCGTGTCGTTGGCCTCAGCTCTCCCTCTGCCACAGCAAGTGCCAGCCTCCTTTGCTCCCTGTCCGCCACCACACAGCCAGCCTCCCGGCTCCCCTGTTTTCGGCCAACACCCTCAAGCTATGAGCCCCCCCTTAAACATTTCTTTTATTTTTTTTATTTTTTCTTTTCTTATTGTTATTCTTCTTATTATGGTTATTATTATTATTATTATTATTATTTTTATTATTATTATCATTATTATTATTATTGATATTGATATTATTATTATTATTATTGTTATTATTATTATTATTATTATCATTATTATTATTATTATTATTTTTATTATTGTTATTATTATTATTATTATTATTCTTACTATTATTATTAATATTGTTATTATTATTGTAATTATTATTATTATTATTATCATTATTATTATTATTCATATTTATATTATTATTATTATTATTATTATTACTGTTATTATTATTATTATCATTATTATTATTATTGTTGTTGTTGTTGTTGTTGTTGTTGTTATTATTATTATTATTATTCTTACTATTATTATTATTAATATTTTTATTATTGTTTTTATTATTTTTATTAATCTTATTATTGTTATTATTATTATTATTATTATTATTCTTTCTCTGGCCTTTGCGTTGTTAGGGGGTTATCAACTTATGCTTGGTTTGGTAGGATTATTGTTTTAAAACCCGCGCAGAGCGATTCCGAGTTTGCGTCATCGTCACGCTTCAGTTTCGAGGTGAGCGTTTCTCCCCGACGCTTGGTTTTGCATGCTCTGGTGAGTTTTTGTATGTGTTTTGAGTCCTTGATATTGATTATGTTGGGCGTTGGACTTTACCTCGATCTTTCAAACGTGTGTCGTTACATCGCATTGTGTATATGAGGTAGGTTCCCTTTGCACTACTTTTAAAATTTAAGTTACATTATTTCCTACTATTTACGCACACTAATTGTTCAAAATAAATATTTCATTAATTCTAAATAATGTGAGATAATATACGATAATTAATCTTTAAATGATTATTTAGTGTAAAAAGATCCGTTTATTTTATACAGGACGCTTGAAATATTTTTTTGATGAGCGAACACCCAATAATGAAAGAATGCCCATTTGGATTTTAAACATAATTCACGGAATGTAAAATAGAGTTATGGTTTAATGAGGAATGATTTCTTTTGAAGCGTGAACAAGTACTTTGGTTCTTTTGAGAAGTTTCCTGGTTGGCTCTTAAAATTTATTTGGAAAAATAAAATGTTTTGGTTTGGTTTGGTTTATAAAAATATTGTCATCCTGTGAGGTAGTGTTTTTGGGGTTCTTTAAATGGTTTTAAACTGGGTTTGGTCTTATAAAGAAGTTGTACTTTTTTTAGAGTAGTGATTGTGAAATGTATTTAATGCCCGTTTGGAACTTTATGGAAAGCGATGAAAATGTTTTGATAAAAAACCTCTTAGTACGACTCTCATGCCTTGGTTTCAATTGATTGTTTGGGAGGCCACACTTAGAGGCTCCTAGGTACTTGAGTAGTTAAAGGCAAGTGGTTGTCCCATGGAGTGGCTCAGGGTGATGCCTGTTGTGATTTATATATAGATATATCTGATTGGATGCTCGGTTGGCATCGGTTGGCTCACCCCCTTTTTAAACACTTGAGACATGGGAATCTGGCATATTGAGAGAATATTCTAAGAATGATTGCTGCACTGGTAGGTCATGGTTCTGACCAGTGGCCCATAGTAGGTGGTATATTGGGTTTATTACTATGGGATTTTCCCTCGACCTGCCTAAGATAGGATGGTTGAGCGTATTGTGCGTTTTGATTTCATCGTGACATGTCGATAAGGATGATTTCTCATGTATTGGTGTCTTCTGGTTTATTCTCGATCTCCTAGGTTCACCCATGTCTATTAAGCTTTTGTTGCTTGCAGTAGTGATTATGATGCTCACTTGTATACCTACATTTCCCTTTCTTTGTGTTTTACTTTGTGCATTCTGGTGTATTGTTTTCCTCGAAAAGCGGTAAATTGGTTTTGATTAGGTTTCTAAAAATGGGTTTCAAATGAAAGTGTTTAATCCTCTTTGTACAAATTTGAAAATATAAACATCACTTTCCCTTTTCCTAAAATGTCATTGACACTAATGAATTGAACCCAAATTTGGAAATGGTTAAGGGCAATGGTTCGTAATTTGTTTTTAAGTAGAATATTTAAAAAAACATACTTTTATAAATTGTAGTTCAAACTTGAAATGATGTTTCTTTTATTTTAAAGGTAGTGCATTGGGAATAGATATTGGGCAAGCCTACTGAGTTTTAATACTCACGCCTATAGTTATTTTATGTTTTTAGTGTTTGTACAGGCTATAGCTTGAGTGCACTCGCCTAGGGCGATGCTTGATCGTTGAGTCGGAGAGAAACCCGCAGGGTCGCACGGAGTTTGTTCGGACGTTGTGTTTGGTCAGTTTTATTTTTCTCCTATTACTGTTTAGTCACTTTGTTTGGTTTATCTTTTCTGCGACGATCTGTATTATCTTTGCAGTCTTATTTATTTATATTGGGAGAAATCATTCCCACAGCCTCTGTTGATGCCCTGACGCTTGTCGCCAGCCCGGGAGGATCGGGATCGCCTCTCGGGTCGTGTCTCGGACCGACTCGGGTGACCGGTTCAGGGTCGACCCGGGTTAGTTTGTGACAATCAATCCCTAACATTTGGTTATAATTTTAGGAAAATAAATACAAGTATTGTTTAAAAAATGTGATGTATTTCTTTTACTCATAAAGAGACATGATGACATTGATCAACATTGGACACAAGTCTCCCTCGACATTGAGGTTCACATGTTTCATCTCACTGATGGTTATGGAAACTCCATCTTCAAAGGCAGGAGGTGATTTATCAAACTCTTCCTCAATATATGTTTGATAATTGGAGGGGGAATTCAAATCCTTGAGAATAAGTATATTTGAGGTGGAATCATCTTCCTATGTATGGAAAGTATCCTCAAAAACAAAAAAGTTTCCTTTTGGGTCTACAAAAACCTTGTTAGTAGATAAAGATACCCCTAGCCCTTATTATCTCCACCTACATGGTCCGATAAAAAAACCAAACCACCATGGATCAATTGACTATTGGTTGGTTAATCTTGTTCTTTGATATACACAATCGAGACTCTAATTATTGGATTTAGGTTGAACTCCCCAAAGAATACTAGAAGGGTGTCCCTCTAACTTCAAACTTACCTACCCCTAATATGATAAATGGGGGATCTGGGAGTACTCCTTTTTCAGTAAAACAATAAAGTGATTCCCATGTTTGGAGTTTTTTCTTTTAGATAGTGAATTTACAGTAAGAAGCTTCACTTCAATAAATCGTAGGGATTTATTAAGTTGGATGTTAACTCATTAGGCTCATTTAAATCTTTGTTTCCTTTGACCCATGGATACTTTCTACTCTATTTTTATACCTGAAATCAATTTAATAGGTTTCACATAAGTAAAAGGGGGTAGAATCTCTATGGATCACCCTTACTCAACCGTTGATGGAGTATTTTAGGAAGTGGTGATAAGATGAAAGGATGAATGCATAAAAGTGTATCCACAACCTCCCCAATAAGGTATTGAATGTAGTGTTTTATAAAACTAACAAGATCATGGTATGAGATACCAAATCTCTGAAATATGCACTCAACTAGATCTTATTGAGTATATTTTTCTTAGTCTTTTAATATCCTTGAATTTTCAAGTTAGATGGGTACTTATATGCCTCTATATACCCTACCTTGTAGAGTTATTTGGATAGGATAATATTGATCCTAGATCCATTATAATAATGTAATTGGTTCAAATTTACACCTTTGATCTTTAATAAAACATATAGGGGACATATTTTCCCTCTATGACCATGCTTTCTTCCTCCCTTGAAAATGATATGACAGTTTGACATCTTTCATGATCACCTTATTCTATATTATATTCTTCATTGACAACCACTTCTATATGAAACTATCACTAGTGCAGAAAATGTTATTTACATCACTATTTTTTATGTCGGTTATATTTAACTAATGTGATAATATGTGAAACGTGGTTATTTATGTCGGTTATTTTATAACCGACGCAAAAAATGAGAGGAGTAAATATTTAACGTCGGTTATTTTAATAACCTACGTTAAAAATCGAGCGCCTTCGTTTTTTACGTCGGTTATAAATTAACAGACGTAAAAAACCAAAGCACGCTATTTTTTAAGTCGATTATTTGACAAACGACGTAAAAAACGAGTTATCTACAAATTTTTTTACATCGGTTATAAAATAACCGACGTAAAAAAGCGTCTTTTTAGGCCTTTTTGACTTCGGTTTTTTGATAACCGACGTAACAAAACAATCCGCAGAATTTTTATATGTTGGTTATAAAATAACTGACGTAAAAAACTATGATTTCTAATGTATTTTTTATGTCGGTTATTCTATAACCGACGTAAAAACCCAACATGCAAATTTTTTTATGTCGGTTATAAAATAACCGACGTAAAAAAAGCCATATATGATACATTTATAACATCGGTTATTATAATAACCGACTTTATAAATGTAATAAAAATAGTTTATAATGTCGGTTATTAAATAACCGACATTATAAAACAATTAAAAAATTAACACACCCTGTGGATTTTCATTTACGATTTTTCGATCGAAAGTCCGGCGACTCGTCTCTCTCGTGCGGTAAACCCTAATTGACTTGTCGATCTCATTGCGTTAAACTCATTTTTCCATCATCTTTTATCATATTTACTCTCCTCGGATCTATCATCTCACCTCACAACACTCAGGTAAGCCTCCCATGACTTTATTTCGTTCGTTTTTTTTTCGGATAGTCTATATTTACGTTTTGCGATTTTTTTGTTTAAACTAGGTAAGATTCTTCGATTTCAAACCCTCTTACCTCGTTTTTCCATCATCATTTTATTTATTATCCCCAGATCTATTAGATCAACTCACAATATTCACATAAGCCTCACCTACTTCTATTTCGTTTGTTTTTGTTTCGCGAATGCCCGACATTGATGGTATTTTTTGTTGTCATTGAAAACTAATGATCTCATTCACCTATATTACTGCAATTTATATGTAAACCATTGTGATACACCCCTTATGTGTACCAGTGTGATTTATTTTATAAGTATATATATGGTTTTTCATGGTGGAATGTTTGTTTTGGATCCTTGTTTGTTTCTATTTTGGGTATCACTTTTTGTTGTTCCATAATCTATTTACGTCTCTTTTTTTTCGTGGACTATTATAAGTCTTCATATGCTATTAAAAACCAATTCATTGCACAATAGAGCATTTTAGACTAGTAGAAGATACAATTCATGGTTCTCATTTTGAAAAATGGCACGATACCAAAACTAGTAGCTTGAGGTTAAAATATATAGATATTCCAAAACTAGTATCTTGAGGTTAAAATCCCATGGTTTTGGGGGGCTGTCAAGAGGGTTGGTGGCTGTCCAGGGGGTTGGGGGATATCCAGGGTGTCCATGGAGGTGGGTGGGGGGGGGGTAGTCCAAGGGTGTGTGTGTGGGGGGGGGGAGTCCAAGGGGGTGGGTGGGGGTGTCCAAGGGGGTGGGGGCCTGTCCAGAGGGTTTGGGGGTTGTCCGAGGGGGCGGGGGGCTGTCCAGAGGGTTGGGGGGGTGTCCAAGGGGGTAGGGGGTGGGGGTGGTGTTCAGGAGGGGTGGGGTGTGCTGTCTAGAGGGGTGGGGGTTGTCTAGGGGTTGGGGGCTGTCCAGAGGGTTGGAGGGTGTCCATGGGGGGTGTCTGAGGGGGTAGGGGGTGGGGGGTGGTGTCTAGGAGGGGTTGGGGGTGCTGTCTAGAGGGGTGGGGGCTGTCCAGGGGGGGTGTCCAAGGGGGTAGGGGGTGGGGGTGGTGTCTAAGAGGGGTGGGGTGGGGTGCTTTCTAGAGGGGTGGGGCTATCCAGAGGGTTGGGGGTGTCCAGGGTGGTGTCCAAGGGGGTGGGTGGGGGGGTGTCCAATGGGGTGGGGGCCTATCCAGAGGGTTTAGGGGGTTTTCTGGGGGGTTTTATAGAGGGTTGGGGGGTTTCCAGGGGGTTTCCAATGGGATGGGTGGGTGTGGGGGTTGTCCAAGGGGGTGGGGGCTTGTCCAGAGGGTTTTGGGGGTTGTCCGGGGGGTGGGGGTGTCCAAGGGGGTAGGGGGTGGGGGTGGTGTCCAGGAGGGGTGGGGGTTCTGTCTAGAGGGGTGGGGGTTGTCCAAGGGGTGGGGGGGGATTTCCAGAGGGTTGGGGGTGTCCAATGGGGTAGGGGGTGGGGGGTGGTGTCCAGGAGGGGTGGGGGGTGCTGTCTAGAGGGGTGGGGGCTGTCCAGGGGGGGCTGTCCAGAGGGTTGGGGGTGTCCGGGGGGGGGGGGGTATCCAGGGGGGTGGTTTCCAAGAGGGGTGGGGGTGCTGTCTAGAGGGGTGGGGGCTATCCAGGGGGTGGGGGTGTCCATGAGGGGTGGGGGGGGGGCTGCCCAAGGGTGTGGTGGTGTCCATGGGGTGTCCATGGGGGTGGGGGTGGTGTCCAGAGGGGGGGGGGCTGTACAAGGGGGTGGTGGTGTCTAGGGGGTGTCCAAGGGGGTGGGGGATAAGTGTCAGTTGGGATTGACTACTGCATCTTGGTTTCTGAGATTATGACATGATGATTGTGCCGTGATGATTGGATTTACATTGTGATTTTCTCCATCTGAATTTTTATTTTAAATTTGATTTGATTCTCAGGTTTACTCCATTTTCTCCAATTTTCTATCAACCATTGTAGGCCCCATGGTTTCCTTTGATTCAATGGAATTTAAAACTATTATATCTAACTATTTTTTGTTTTTAAAATAATATTCAAGCATATTTTTTTTAAAAACACATAGATTTGTTTAATATTAAAAATTGTTTTACATTCAAATTATGATTTTTTTTTCATATAAACATATATTTGTCTTATATTAAATATATATATATTTTTGATATTTTTTATAGTTAATAATGAGTCGAAGTTGGATTACGGCACATCAAATGAGCAATGAATATGAGGAAGGTGTTGATGCCTTTTTGGAATTTGCTAAACAAAATGTTCCAAGTAGTGACATTTTTTTCTATCCATGCCTGAAATGTTTGAATATGATGAAGTTGAAAAGTAGATAGATAAAAGATCATTTGATTTGTCATGGTTTTAGTCCGAGTTACAGCCCTTGGATTTGGCATGGTGAAACTGGATGGAATGTCACTGATGATGATGATTCACAAGATGGTAACTCCGATGGAATTGAATAAATGATTCGCGATATTGTAGTAGAACAAATTGAGATAGAACCGACAGTTGCAAGTCTATATGGTGATGCTGAAAAACCATTATATTTTGGTTGTACAGATTTTATGGTTTTTTCGGTGGTTTTAAGATTGATTAACCTAAAGGCGAAACATCGATGGAGTGATAGAAGTTTTATAGAGTTTCTACAATTGATGAAAGGAATTCTTTCAAAAGATAATGATCTTCCAGATTCACATTATAAGGCCAAGAAAATATTATGCCCGATGGGATTGGGATACAATAAAATACATGCTTGTCTGAATGACTGCATTATATATAGGAATGAATATGAATTTATGTCAGAGTGTCCTAAATGTGGGACATCATGGAATATGGTGAAAGAAAAATCACAGGCTGATGTAGAGATTACAAAGATCTCGTCAAAGGTATTTTTCTATCTTCCTATAATTCATCATTTCAAACATTTATTTGCTAATTCACATGATGCAAAAAGGTTAAGATGGCATGTTGATGAGCGAGTATGTGATGGAAAAATACGTCATCCAGCTGATTGTCCACAATGGAAGAAAATTGATGCGCATTATTCTACATTTGGAAATGAAATTAGAAATCTCGGACTAGGGTTGTGCATAGATGGAATGAATCTATACCGAACCCTCAGTAGCACACATAGTTCATGGCCTGTTTTATTGGTAATTTACAACCTCTCTCCTGAAGTTTGTATTAAGTGAAAATATGTCATGTTGAGTATAATGATCTCTGGTCCAAAGCAACCCAGAAATGACATTGATGTTTACTTGTCACAGTTGATTGCTGATTTGAAACTTTTATGGGTGGATGATATTAGGGTGTATGATTCTTATAAAATGGAATATTTTCAACTGCATGTAGTGCTTCTGTTCACTATAAATGACTTCCCACTGTATGTAAATTTTCTGGATACAGTTTGTTGACGCTCCTTTCGTCACAGAATCTAAAGATTGGAAAAGGGAATATCTGAGCTCAAAGTGATTTCAAACTTTGAAGAAAACATCAAAAATCGACAAAGGCATGAACACAGGATCAAAAGCAAACGCACCGCGCAAGTTTTATCACTATCGCGCAAGTACACTTGCGCGACACCCTTGGTCGCGCAGGTGACTTTCACGACCTAAGTGGTAACCGCCCGGTAACCGCCCGGGGTCTTCTTTTGCCTATAAATAGACCCTGTGGGCCCCCCATTCGGGAGGATTTTTTTCCAGAAACTCAGATTGAAGCTCCCGACGCCCAAGTCTCTTTTCAAAGCTTCCGGAACACTTCTAAGGTAATTTTTTACCTAGAACAGAAGATCTAAAGAGAAGAAGGAAGGCCTAAAGTGTTGAAACTTATCAAACACTTGCGCGCCGACTTATTTCCTTCAATGTAACTTTCGCGTCCCTTTTCTGGAAGAACCTCAAGAGGATTCTAAAGTGATTAAAAAGAAGTCGCTCAAGTATTTCAATTCCGATTGAGAATCGCGCAAGTACCCCTCATGTCGCGCAAGTATACTTGCGCGACCAATACTTGCGCGCCCACGGAAGACTTGCGCGCCTTTCAGGACTTGCGCGCCCCTATCATTTTGGGTGCCCATCTTGCCCATTTTACCCCTCTTAAGCCATTTCACCTTTCCTTTTCAAGATTCAGTCTTCAAGACACTCTTCAAAGCCATTTATGGCATGATTTCTTGATTTGACTTCCTTATCTGAAAGGAATTCTGTGGAATATCTCTCAAAACCTAGTGATTTAAATATCCTTATGTCACTAATTATGGAGAGTTCATTCATTTAACCTCATCCTTTAAGATGAGAGAATCCTAACCTGGGTCTCCTTTTAAGGAATAATCCCCAGTTATAAGTCCTTTAATCTGGGCATCTTCCTCAGGAGTAAGCCCCAAATTTTTAAAGTTTCCCACGGTGGGCATCCTCCTCAGGAGTAAGCCCCAAACCTTAATCCCTAACCTGAGTCTCCTTTTCAGGAATAAGACTCAGTCATAATCTTGGGATTCCTTTTCAGGAGTAAGCCCCAAGTCCCCTAACCTGGGCCTCCTTTTTTAGGAGTAAGTCCCAGTCATAATCTTGGGCAACTTCCTCAGGAGTAAGCCCCAAATTCTTAAAGTTCCCAATCTTGGGCATCCTCCTCAGGAGTAATCCCCAATCAAGTCCTTTAATCTTGGGCATCTTTCTTAAGAATAAGCCCCAACCTCAAATATGGGCATCCTCCTCAGGAGTAAGCCCCAAACCTTAATCCCTAACCTGGGTCTCCTTTTTCAGGAATAAGACTCAGTCATAACCTTGGGATTCCTTTTAAAGAATAAGCCCCAAGTCCCCTTAAATTTCTCTTAACCAGTCATAATTTACCTTTGATTTGGGTTTCCTTTTCAGGAGTAAAACCCAATCATAAGTCCCTTCCTAACTTGGGCATCCTCCTTAAGAGTAAGCCCCAAGATTAGAGTATTCAAATATCCATAAAACACATATACCTTTATGGACCCTGTTCCTGGATTTTCTCCCTAAAAGTAAATCCTAAACCTTCATCTATCTGGGCAGTCATACATACCTAAGCCCCAAACAATTTCTTATGATTGCATCTTTCATGGCACAATTGTCTAATTTTTACCGATACCTCTTGTTTCTCACACCGAGCATGACTCACGTGAGCTTAGAGTGTAAAAGTAATTATGACATTCTTCTTTGAGCCATCAATCATAAAACATCATACTCCATTACTCGAACTACGTGGGTTCTGATTCCTTTTCCAAAACAAAGGATACGTAGGTAGCCCATTTATGGGTTCGATCCCAACTTTGAAATAACCTTTGTCCTTCTGAATGACGATAAACTTCAAGTGCCCCACTGAGTGGCTTTAAAACCAGCCTGGTCATCATAATGACCAAGAGACTTTTATATAAATGTTTTGAAGGATACCATTGACCAAGAATCTCTAAACAGATATAGATGATTCTCTATTGATGAAGAACCTCGAATACATATAAAAGATTCTCTAAATTTCTTGCATATTTAATCATTGATTGTTAAAACTAAAGGAAAGCTCATTTTATACTTGGTAATGTAATAAGGATTCATGAACATAACTTAAATCTATAAAGAGAGTCCCGGAGTAGACAATAATTCCCCTCAAAAAGGTGTGATGAGTCCTACCTCCCATCCTCTCAACCAATGCAAATTCCTAAGCCTCATTAGTCCACAAGCTAATGAGCACCTACCTTTGGAAAGTAGGTCCAAACAGATGTGGAATCATTGGATGTTTCCGGTTCTACGAACAAACCCGTTAGAAACCGATCGGAACGTTTGAATCTCCCGTCCAGGAGGTCATCCCCAGAATCCGTGCGAAACAAAAATGGTGAACCCGACGTGAATCCTTAACCAAGTTAAAATGATGTTTTTCTTATTTGTTAGGCCCCTTGGGCCAACAAATCAATCATTGACATGTGCTCATCCAAAAGATGCAGTGGCCGGATTCATCTTGATTATGTCTGTTATATGGAATAGGCACTCTTTTCTCAAGATCTTCTGCAAAATGTCTTTCCTTAAATTCACCCCTGTGAATACTGCTGCTGTGAACACCTCTACTATGAGGTCTGCTGCTGTGAAAACCAATGCTGCTACTCCTGCTGAAACGTCGTCCGCTCTAAGGATGACATCACCAACTCAGCGTCTTCAACGTTGGTTTTCTAATGCACTGGTTAAGGAGTACCGTTGCAACGGTACTATCCCAACTCTAGAGGCCGCTCGTCAATCCCTCCAAGTTAATAACTCTACCTGGTCGTCCGGACAACGGTGACCAGCGATCAAGAAGCAGGCGGTGCTGACTACCGTCTCCAACCGTTTCGGGTCGTTATCCCCGGAACGCAATTTCCATTCACTCCCTTACTCTGAGGAAGTGAATGAGCAGGTCCCGCAGGGCCTTAATTCAAAAAGACAGGAGTTCTTCTCGAGGGTTCCCATCAACAATCTCCGCCAGACTCGTGCGGTAGTGCGCCCTCAACATGATGAGGGTACCGACTCCAGGCATTCAGCTCAGGTTCCTCGAACCCGAGCAGGCAAGATGAACCGCCAGAGACGGAATCCGGTAAACAATGGGCAGGTTGTCATCCCTTCCATCTCCGAAGAAGTCCACCAACCTAACTTGGTGGCAAACAACGAGCAGGCACACACACCTGCCCGTTTTAATTCCGCTGTCCAGCAGACTCGTCTGGCAGCATCAAGCCGATCCCGCCAGGCAATTCCGGTGGAGTACCATAGGCAGGAACATACACCTGCTTATACATCACCAGTTAGTCAGCAGGCTCGTCTGACTACATATGATGGATCTCGTCAACCGCGTTTGGCGAAGTGTAAACAGCAGGCACATACACCTGCTAATACTAATCAAGCCTACCAACAGTCTCGTTTGGTAGCGCACGGAGAAGTCAGTCGGAAATTCCCGACGACAAACAGGAGGCAGACTAAACTCTCTACCTCCACACTTGAGTACTTTCAGGATTCACTGACAGGAAAAGGAGGACAGGAGCAGGCACATACACCTACTCCAAGCCCGGAATGGACATATATCCCCGTTCCGGCGGCTGAAGTCACCAAACATATTTTTTCAATGGTGAAGGAGCAGAAGCAAATTCCTTCTCATATTCTGGATGCTTGCCAGGATATCATAACAGCTTCAGCATCATCACAGGGACAGACACATAAATCTATCCCTAGCAGTGGAGTGACACATCAACGATTCACTCCAGAATAGACACACACATCTGTTCCAGTTCAAGAGGGTTATGGGGCATACTCCCCCATATCATACGGACAACCAAGTCAGGCACATACACCTGATTTGAGTGGAGATCGTCAGCCTAACCTGACCATATTTCCTGATCAGGCACATACACCTGCTCAGAGCAATCACTTTCGTCATCAAGTGGTTTCTAAAGCGAGTAAGAAGGCATCTAAGAAAAAGATCCACCCAGCACAGTCAGGAGATCAAAGGCCAATCTATAACCAAGCCTTGCTCGATGCTGGAGTTTTTAAAGCCCTCAAACATTTATCTGTCAGAATTCAAGATTCTACTCCCTCAGTTCCCAATAACGGGAACATTAATTCTGAAGGTCTTCAACAGACACTTCCTCATGAAAACTTGATTCATGAAAATTCAGTCAATCTTGAAGTTTCTTCTTCAGATGAGAGCCACAAGAACCCTCTGTGTGGTCAGAAGACCAAGGAGCAAGAGATTTCATCTTTTGTTGTAACCCATCATGACGGTCCTCCTCATGGTGATGAACTTCGCTGCGAAAGTCCTCTCTGCAGTAGTGATTCACGTTGTCTCGAAAATTTTTCAGAAGGCAATGTAGTGACGAGAAAGCCCTCCTATCTCGAGGCACTTGCAAACGTAAAACCAGTCATGTCTGAAGCTTTACTATCGGTAGGTGAAACTATTTCTCCATCAGAAGATAGCTTGGGGTTCAGGTTATTCTCCGAACCATCCCTGGGTCATTCATCTTCCGGCATGAATAGTGATATCTCTACCAATCTTGTTGAATCCGATGAAGCAACAAGGAAACACCAACTCTGGTCCAAACATGTAGAAGAATCTTCATTCAATGATAAAGAGGAAATGCTGAACATGAGGAAAAAACTGGCAAAAGGTGAAGTACCAGTCAGGTTTTGGACTTTGGCTGACTCCCAGTACGACATTCCAAAGATGTTGACGGATGATGGAATCCATGATATTCGTCTCAACATATGGAAAACTCTTTGTCAATTAAAGAAGAAGGTATTATCTTATGATGAATATGAAAATCATCTTAAGATAATAGAAGGGCTACAACGTCAGATTGATTTGGCATCTCTATCAGTCTCTCAGTATCCGAAGGCTGAAAAGCAACAGAGAACCCTTCAACGTTCATGCCTTGGCGCACTAAGAAAATTGCATCAGTTAATTGCCAATGCTCCATCTGATGTTCATATCAGAGGATGGGGTGTTCACGGAGCACTACATTTCACAGTGCTTTCCGGTCAGCAAAGCCCTCCGAAAATGGTCTCATGCAATGTTATTGCCCATGGACGGCTACAATCAATGGGCTTTGTTTTTAATCAAAAGCTTGCTCAAGAACAGGCTTCAACTAGTTCCTCTCAAAAACAAGTATATAGAGAACAAGTTGTTGAATTGCTCCTACATCAAGCAGGCGAGAATATTGCACAAGCCTCTCGTCTGGAGCAAACACGTCATCAAATGACAGAAGTTTCGGAAATCATCCAACGATCTGTTGAACCAGGTGATAAAAGTGGATACAGGTTAATGCATCCAGCTAATTTCCGAACTAAGATTCGCAAGATCAAGAGAGATTTTAAGAAGATCTCAGACATAGCATGTCAAGAGACACCCCAGCTTGCCAGACTGGGGACTTCTCTAACCCAACCCTCAGAGTCAACAAATGGGATTCGAGGAGTTGAGCGGAAGCAGCAGGAACACCCCCAGTCCACCGGACTGGGGACTTTTTCAAATCCTCAATCCTTCCCTCAGAGAAAGTCAGTATTCTCTCGATTAGGAAATAAGCCTCAAGAGGAATGAAGAGCCAAGATATCAGGAGATTCTCTCCAAGTGACGGTTTTCCAAGAAGTTCCTGAGGGATCAAGTCAACGGAATTCCATGTCTTATCATGGGCATGGAAGAAGACAATATCACAGAAATGATGATAGAAAGGATTCCATGCAATATGCATCCATTAATGTCATCAATGCCGTTGCTGCTGATTCACCAGATGAGGTTCAATCGGAGGGATCAGACGAAGAGGTTCCTGCTCAAGAAAATGCGCACACAGACCTAAATGAAGAAGGTGTGCGTACACGTAATCAAAGGCTTACCCAAAATCTGGGTATTCCTTCAAGTAACCCACTTCCCCCTCTCCGGAAAGGATCCAATAAGGGGAAAGGAAAGAATCAGGTTACTTCTCACCCTTCCTCTGAAGGAGGTCAATCGCTCTCATTAGAGCAAAGGTTTTCACAACAGGAGGAAGAAATGAAAGAATTAAGAAGGTTGAATGCAGAACTACTTCAGAGTAGTCTTCTTCTTAAGAATGCTGAAGTCCGACAGCCAAAGGAATTTGTTGTAACTACTGAGATGGATCAGGAATATTCTCCTTTATCAGTACACCCTCAGAGGTCTAATCCTACGGGTCAAACGTAACAACGGTTGGCAGCACTACCATCAGTTGCAATACCAACCACCACGTCTGTCCAAGCTCCATTCATTGCACCTACCCAAAACCAAGTTCAACCTGATGTTTCTCAAAAGTTAATAACTACTATTGAGTCATTAACAGCTCGGTTAGAAACTATGGAAGGGAAACGGGCGCAAGTTCAACCTGAAAAGAAAGTTTACCCTGAATGGGTAGATTCAATTTCTCCTCCATCCAGTTTTGGAAACCCTATTTTCCCTACTTTCAACGGATCAGGCGACCCTGAACAACATTTGACGCATTACGTGTCTTGTTGTGATCCTATGATGGGAACTACAGAGCAGCAAGAAGCAGTGAAACTCAGATGCTTCGTGTGAACCTTGCAAGGACCAGCTTTTGTCTGGTATACAAGCTTGCAATCCCGATCAGTCATCGGATGGGAGGATCTTCGTCAAAAATTCCTTCTTCAGTTTAGCTCAACTTTGCCAAAAATGACAGTTTTCGATCTTACAAACTGCAAGCAAAGGGAGAATGAAAGAGTCTCTGATTTCATTGCTCGTTGGAAGGGATTAACGTATTCCTTGAGTTTAGCACTCCCTCAGGAGGAATTGTTGCCAATCTGTGTGGAAAATTTGCATGACGAATTACACACGCCATTGATCCCTGTGAAATACACAGGAGGGTTTCGAGACCTTACTTCAATCGCTCAACAAATTGAAGATTCCCTTATACAGGCTAAGGTTAAATCTCGTGTAATTCCATTATCTCCAGGAAGAAGAATGGGTAAAGCAGAAACTGCTACAGTTATGCTTAAACAAGCACCTGTACCTATATCTACTTCAAAACCTTCATCTTCTCGAAGGACTCCACCTCCTGAACGCCAACAACAAAGGCTGTTTCGTCCAAATGATGAAAAAGATCAACGATGAAAACAATTTGAGGATATGAAGAGTAAAACATACTCTTTCCGAAGTGAGCAAGTTCCTGGTTACTTCATTTCAGCTCTGGAAAATAATTTGGTTCAATTACCAATGCCCAAGAGGCCAAACAAGGAAGGATATGAAGATCGTCCCAATTATTTTCCCTTTCATCAAATGTTGGGGCATCCCATCCAGGAGTGTTTTGTCTTTAAAGACCTCCTGCAAAAGATGGTCGACTTGGGACAAGTGAAATTGAAGGGTTCTTCAGCTCATGTAGCGTGTATTACCGCTACAGATCCAGAGGAAGGAGGCGAGTGGCAGGAAGTCAAAAGCAAAACTGCGAAAAAATATGATGATTGGATGGTTAGAAAGACAATCAATCGGACCCATTCCATTTTGCGAACACAATTGAAGAAGCCAATTGTGTCTCCTACAAAAGCTGCAGTAAAGCCTCCATCAAAAGACAAATCCTCAAAAGGGCAGCGCAATTCAAAGAAGAAAGAGGAATCAGAAGAAGATGAGTATGTATCAAAGCCTAAATTGTCTTTGACTCTAGCATATTTCATGCCATCTACTTCAAAGCCACGGGCACCTCCCCATCAAATGGCACAGCCTAAACAGGCTAACCAGGCAGAGTCTTTATCAGACGAAGAGTTAATCTTTGGTTCTGTTAATATGATTCAATTAACAGATCCATATTCCAGTCTTGATGAGCCTGAATTCCCTGTATCAAATAAGGGAATCCGAAGAGGTTCTAGAGGTTCAGGATATAGGGGAAGACGTGGATATTTCCGAAGCCACTACTCTAATTCTACCCCTGCTAGCACTGTATACGCAGCAGAAACCCGTGGTAGAGCCCTTCAGCGAGCTCAAAAAGAACAAGCAAGTTCTTCTGCCAATGGCCAACTCAGTTTTGGCACAGTTATTTTGGAAGACCGATTAAAGGTTCCATCCTATTTATCTCAGAAAGTAAATGGATCTAATCAGTCTAATCTTCCAAAACCAAGGATGTTTCCAACTTCAATGCAAGATGCACGAGCTTCCAAAGCATCTGCTTCCAAGGTACCTGCTAAACCGAATATTCCTATTGGGAAATGCAGACCTCTAGATCAAAAGTATGATATATTGAAACACTTGGCCCAAGTACCAGCCAAGTTATCAATTTTGGATGCTTTGAATCTATCAAAAGATCTTCGGGAAGCACTTATCAAAGCTTTGTCAAGTCCTCAGGAGTTTGAAGCTGAAATTGCTGAAGCTGAAATCTATCACATAGAGAATAATCCTGCAGAATTCCATGCAGTGATATCTTTTACTGATAAAGATGAATATGATGTTGTGCATGGGCACATAAAACCTTTATACTTATCTGGAAAAGTCAATGGTGTAGATGTTCGAAGAGCTTTCATTGACAATGGTTCAGGAGTCAACCTCATGCCCATTCGTACACTTCGTCGATTGGGCCTCACAGATTCTGATTTATCTCCTTCTACCATGATGTTACAAGGATATGATAAAAATGAACAAGAACCACTGGGAGAAGTTACACTCAGAACTCAATTTGGAGATATTGTTTCCAATTCGGATTTCATGATTGTTGATCAAGACTCAGCTTTCAATATCTTGCTTGGAAGACCCTGGCTACATCAGCATGCAGTTATTCCGTCATCATACCATCAATGTCTCAAATACTATTTTGATGGTCAAGTTGGAACATTGTATGGTGATAAGGCCCCATTCAAGACATGTGAGTCTCAATACATTGAGGCAGAATTTTATCACATGAAGGGAAGAGAAAAATCTACAATGAAGGAAATTACCAAAGTTAATGCTCCATATGGTTTGTAAAAAATTCCAATAAATCCATTTTCACATGTGAGTACAGATTATGTGTTACCTATCATTCAAATTGAAAAAATAGGCCCAAATCAAAATACTCTTATGGAAAGATCCATAATGTCAATTACGGCAATCGAGCCAGACAACATGGGAGAAATTGGTAACTTACCAAGCAACGATGAAAGCATAAGTGGTGACGTTTTCATTTCGTCCGCTGAAATCCAACAAGTCTATACTTCGCTAATCAGACCAGAAGAAGTTATAGCAACACCAGAGGTGAATAATGATGTCGATTCTCGATCCATCATCTCCTCTTTGATTCCCAAAGAAGACCCTTTATCATCAATAGGGTCGGAAATGGAATCTTCTTCTTCAAAATGTGAAAATTTTGACATTTCTTATGATCATGAGAATTTCGTTTTTTCATCTACTTCGTGTAACACCCCAAGATTTCATAGTGTGTTATTTCTTCAAAATAATTCAATAACTTTCACTACATGCAACACCAAGTTCAAGCACACCATGACTTACCAAACAAGCCGTTCAAAAGAGGTTATGAATAGTATTAGATAAATTTTAATGTTTATATAATCCTTATAATTTTAGAATCCATATTATGAGTTTCTTAGATATAATGCAAGAACAAATTCATTTTCAGTATTGCACTTTTATCAACTTTAATAGTGAACCCTTTTTAAATACTATATTTTAAACTTTTTGACTAAATAGGGACATCAAAAATTTAAAATTAAACATCCCAAGATTCTACGGTACGTTTCTCCTCAAATAATGCGATAGCGTGTGTTGTACGCAACCTCGAGTTCTAACACACACCACAACTAATTAAACTAGCCGTTGTGAATAGTAATACCTACTTTTTGAAATCATATATATTTTATATTTCAAAATGGACTTCATTTTTGGATTCGGAATATCGAAATTAACCTAGGGTGAAATTTTGGTACTTTTCGGATAACTTTTATATTTTGATGAATAGTGAAAATTACTAAATTTTAATTAAAAACAACTTTTTTTAATCAAAATAATTAATATTGATAAATTATGAATTTTAGTAGTTTTAAAGTATATTTAGAATATATTTTTACCATTTAATATAATGTTGGTCATTGGACATAATTTTACAATTAAATTGAACATAAACAAGTGTCAATCTTTTGATAGTTATTATCTCTTAAAAACACGCTTTTTGTTTTGACAGCGGGAATTAATTTTAAATTAATTTCTGCCACTTCTGTGTTTTGAATTTAGAAAAATGGATTCCATATTTGGAATCAGGATGTTAAAATTGTGTAAATAGGTAACTTTTATTTTTAGACATTTTTGAATAATTACTGCGGTAAATATTTTATTTACCATGGTTAAAGGGTAAATCCGGTAAATAAGGGTTAAAAAAATAATATTATAATAATACAAAATCACCCTAAAACGTGTCCTAACCTTATTGGTGGACACATACCCGACCATGGGCATCCTTGGGTCAATTTGGGGACCCCTTGGAGCCACTTGTATGTGGTAGGGACACATTATATTAATAAAGTTAAAATAAAAATAAAAATGGCATAAGCTTACATCTTTTAGAAGAACAATTTTTACATAGGGTTATACATGTTGGATTTTCGATTATAAATATTCATTAGAAATCTAAAACGATTTCCTAAATAATGATATTTTATTTATAATTTTTAGACATTAAATAATATATTTTATTTATGACACAATGATGATGCAGTAATTACTAAAATAGTGAAAAATTAAAATAATTGATCTTATAAATACCCAAATAATTATAATATGAAACTTTTAATGAATTAAACTAATTTTCTATGATAATATGATATATTAGTATTGATTTAATTGACTGTGTTCGAAGTAATCAATCTGTTAGGAGTTTCACAAAAATCAACCATTGAATAGTGTCAAAATTGACATAAAAGAGTTCTTAAAACAAATATTATATTATTAATTGATATTAAATTCCTAAAAATCTAAGGTTCGGCCAAGAGACTTATATTATGATAGGTTCCTCATTAATGGACCACTTGGGGGTCGCTTGGATGTATATAGTAAGTTTATTAACCATATTATATAAAAATACAAAGAGACATTGTAAAAGTGAAACTAATTAACTTAGAGTTAATACTTAAAGATAAGGTTAATATAAGTACCCAAACCTGTCTAAATTATATTGGTTGAGTGGTTTTCGACCTATCCCCACCTTAACCTTTGAATAGTCAACTTTGGAGCCATTAGAAACCGAATATGAATTTATTATAAATTAATATTTCTAGCTTTTCCAAAGGTTCCCCTCACCCCTCTTATAAAAGGGCACTCCTCCTTCTCATTTCTTCACACCTCTCAAGCCACTTGGCTCGTCCAAACTCTGCCCAACTAAGCTCCCCACATCCCTCTCTTACTCCTTGAAGCTTCCCCTTAGGCAGAAAGCATTTCAAGAAGTCCTTTGGTTCCAACCAAAGTGAGTTACCTAAATTAAAGGTAACGATTTCTCTTAAATTATTTTCATTTATTTTGCTTCTCCAACCCCCAAAATCTTTTTATTTCCTTTCTTTTGTAACAACACCAGTATCCTAAATATAATAGGATGTTGTTATAAGATGTATTCAAACTACACATACACACAACTCCATCTAATGGATGATGAACATAATGTTTCTGTGGATGGCAAACTAACGCCTCACGAAACGATGATTGTTCAAATACATCTTACCACCTCTCATGGTGGCCATTATGATGGCACTATAATTAAATATGATATTAATGATATATATTTTATATACAAGCTTCTGTAATTCCATTTTATTTCATACCATTATTCGTTTCATGTTGTTTATACATACGATAATTTCATTTGAGGAAGTGCGGACTACCGCCCCCTTAAAATGATATGACTCGTTCATACCACACATGGAACGTATAAAGGATGGTGTTAATGAACTTAAGTAACATATATAAAATATTATATTATACTGGAATAGTAATATACCTATGTATCATTTGGATTCGATTTTTTTAAATAAAAATTAAATGGAAGTAGCGTTCGTGCGTACGTACGGACTACCGTCTCCACGAACGCGATGAGATTCATTCTCCATCGTATCCATTCAAGTATAATTATCATTTGATGATTTAAAAATGATGTTTAAGGACTAGATATCATTCTGGATATGAATAAGATACAACAACCATGGCTTATGTAACAAAACATATAAAAGAAAATGAGTAAGTTAACTCCCGAAACGACGATAATTCTAAGATATTATTAACAAATCAATGTTAAAAGATCATATATGATATCATATTATTATATATGATTCTTGTATAATTTAATAACAACTATTTCACCATTATACAGGAGGTTAACCTACCCCAACCAAGGAAAAGTACAAGGTAAGGGTTTACTTTACAACCTCTTCATTATCCAAGGTTGTTTATACGTAATAATCTACTGGGATCTCTTTATCATCCACATCCATGTTTCTTAAAAATGCATTTCAAAACATTTTTACTATTTACTAGAATATGAGTTAAAGTCATTTATACCCTTTTTGACTTTTATAAGTGGTTTATAAAGGAATCTTTCAGTCGTTTTCAAAACAAGGTCCTTTTTAACCTTTTCGACAGAATTAAGGTAAGAATGTTTTTTAACTTATACGGCGGGTGCGGCTATTTTCCGCCGTTATAAAATCTTCAAAGCTTCCCTTACAAGCTTATAAGAATATTTTCAAAGAAAATGTTTTATTTTATATGGATCTTAAATTATTTCAATATAAAAGGAGATATTTCTTTAAAAAGAATTTTGATTTCATCTATGTCAACATCCTTTGATGGATTTTAAGATTATTTGAAGTTGATTTATTATGATACAAAACTTCTATATTGTATTGAAGGTTTTGTGATATGTTTGACTGTGGATGTGCTATTTTTTATACCATCCATAGTTTATGGTGAAATTATTGACATTTCGTATGCTAGTTTTAATACGAATGTTTATGTTATGTTTAAACCTTTTCATATGGGAATGCATTGGACTTAGTAAGTGACAGGTGGAGCCCGCTATAGCTCCTCGATGCATCGGTAGGTCTCATGAGACAAACTAGTGTCTTGGAACAAGGCCTTGACAAAATCTTATTTGTAGTCTTGGCACGAGGCCTTGACTATGTGGTTATGATAGTCTGGCATTATGCATTCCAACATTATGAAAGTGGTTATTGATTTTGCATGTGATTATTCGATTAGTAGAATATCCATGTGAACAAGTAAATGGAATTATTTCATTTTACTTTTGCCATACTATGTTGAAGTTCAAGTTTAAAAGGCTTTTGTTTTAGTAATTCATTGCCTTAAATGTTTATGCTTATTTTTGAATGTTCCGCTATATTGATATCCTTACTGGGCATTTGAGCTCACCCCTTTTCTATGTTTTATTTTTCCCAGGATGTGAAGATGTAAGTTATGAATGACCTGCAGGGATATTAAGAGGGGATTATAGTGTGGACTGTGGAAACATTATGTTGTTGTAGTAGTTTTTCATTTTATGATGTAATGTAAAACTTATGAATATATCTAGTGTTTCCAAGGCTACTAAACCAATCGGTCTTTCGAGATTTGATCTTTCTTGTGATCATGCCAATGTTACGAAGTAATGCACCGACTCTGGGTAGCTGGGGTCGGGGCGTTACAGTTGGTATCAGAGGAAGTTTAGTACAAACCTTGGAATCTAGATTTAGATAAACTCTGATTAGAGCACGTAGACCTAAGATGAACTTTGAGGATTAGTATAGAAGAACTTCCTAGAATTTTGGTATTGTAGAGATTTTGTGAGTTTTCCGAGCAATACATCCCTGTCTGGATACGAGCAGGTAGAGGCGGCTCTGGCACAGATGTACCTAGGGGTAAAACCCGAAAACACCGCTTTGAGCTAGACTCGAACGGGAACTGGTGCACGACAACGGGCCTTGCTGCACTCTTGGTTACGACACTCCCGGGGGATATGCTTAGGATAATTCTCATTTTCTTTACAAACCATTACGAAGGGTTTATGAGTATATACATCCTCAAATGAGACATTTTTATGATTATGGATTATATCCATAAATAGTTCAATTTATGTTAAGTGTTTTATAAGTATGGGATTATGTATTTTGATTCATAAACTGATCTAGTGTATGCCATTGTTTAGAAATGGCGCCCAGTAGAAGGAATGAGAACTCCAGAAATGCACATGATCCAAAGAGAAGGAAGGATCATATCTTTCATGGTCTTAAGCTATAATTTATAAGAGAAATAGTCTCCCATGTATTATCATCATATGAACAAATAATATCATGTGTTGATAAGATAAGTAAAGAGTTTACTGAGTCCTATGGCTTTGAAGGGAAGCAAGAGAAGAAAAGGATGGAAGAGAGGAAGATGGATAAAGGGAAGAGGGAAAAGAAGAACTTTCCCATATGTGGTAACTGTGGAAAGAAACACCCTGGAACTTGCCTGAAAGGAATGGGAGTTTGTTATAAGTGTGGAGGAAAAGGGCACAAAGTACGTGACTACAAGGGTAAGAAAATGGTTTTAAATGTACAATGCTTCATTTGCAAGGAGTTTGGACACTACGCGAACCTATGTCCCAGTCATCAGACTATTCCACAAATGATGTTATTGGATAATAATCAAGTTATGATACTACCACAGATGAAGAGGAATGATTAGAGTTCTTATGTTGATTATGTCAATTGAGTGTTGTATCAACAATGTACTTGTTATAATAATTATGGAGTATATAAGGATTGTACTGCAGTACTATTTCATTAAGGACTTGAGATGGTGTGGAACAAAGAAAAGTGACTCAGTAGCAGGTTAAATGTTTGGAAAATATATGGTTGAGAGAAAGATAAACCATAATATAGTTCAGATACCGAGGTGGTGATTTTAGAATAATACATGATTGATTTGGATAAATTATATTGGATATTATTGACTACCTTGAAGCTGATTAATGATTTGTATATTCCATCATTGTTGAGGTTTAAAACATTTTTGGATTAATGATGTATATCCAGCATTCTATATGGAATAAGGGAACATGAATGTAATCAATAAGGAATATGGTAATACATGATGAAGGTATTCATATGCTATTACGGGGTAAAAAGGATCTATATTATGTTTACCTTACTTATAAATGTTGGACTGTGAGTTTGGATAGAAGTATTTTGGATAGTTCTAGTTTGGATTATTTTGGATTTCCATAAAAGGACAACCCGGAGGTCGGGCGGCAACCCGTCGCGTCCGGCAAGGCTGCGAGACTTGAACCCGCAACCGAAGGGCGACAAGGGTGTATCACCTACCACTGGCCCACGAGATGTCCTGGATTAAATAATGTATTTTTTATTAAAAGATATTTTAGATGAATTATAAATTCTTTTATTTTGGAACCCTATACGAATAGTGTAAATAGAATTTTTTACATTCTATTATCTTTTAGAGTGAAAGATGAGTTTGTGGTTGAAATATATTAATGGATAAAACTCTAATTATAAATTAAGTATATCTCCTTATGATCTTATCCAATCTCATAAATAAATTCCTCAACATTAAGAAAAGCAACTTAGAACAAAAATGTTTTCCTCGATGGTACCTTAAATCATCACTAATTTATGGCTTTGGGATTGTTGGCCTTTTCATAGCCATGTTCTCTACCACTCTCCATCAGGTAATTGATGGTTAGATTTTTCTTCCATATCCATATTTTACTACATGGAACCCTAGTATGTGTTATTTTCGGTAATCTTCACACTTTCGACTCTTTATTTTAAATAGAGGCCTCATTAATTCATTTTTCGATGTGGGATTTCAACTAAGATATTTTGAAACGTCAAAAATGTGTTATCCTAATACCCTATGTTTTGTTGAACCGATGGTATTTGAAATCATCATAGATTGATGAATTTAAGGACCTCAATTTTATACTTGTTTGTGATTGATGACCTCTATCACTACTTATAAATATTTACGTTTTTCCTCCAATTATATGTCTCAAATTTCCACCAATGTTCTACTAATCGAGATCATAATTTGGTGGTGACCCTTTCATTTCTCTTTTCCTCATATTAAGACTAAATTTTAGTAACCCAATTTCCTATGTGGGTTTTCCCACAAATATATTATCTATTTTCAACCTTTTATTTTCGAAGAACAATTTCAAATTGCGAGGACGCAATTTATTGAAGGAGGGGAGAATGTAACACCCCAAGATTTCATAGTGTGTTATTTCTTCAAAATAATTCAATAACTTTCACTACATGCAACACCAAGTTCAAGCACACCATGACTTACCAAACAAGCCGTTCAAAAGAGGTTATGAATAGTATTAGATAAATTTTAATTATTATATAATCCTTATAATTTTAGAATCCATATTATGAGTTTCTTAGATATAATGCAAGAACAAATTCATTTTCAGTATTGCACTTTTATCAACTTTAATAGTGAACCCTTTTTAAATACTATATTTTAAACTTTTTGACTAAATAGGGACATCAAAAATTTAAAATGAAACATCCCAAGCTTCTACGGTACGTTTCTCCTCGAATAATGCGATAGCGTGTGTTGTACGCAACCTCGAGTTCTAACACACACCACAACTAATTAAACTAGCCGTTGTGAATAGTAATACCTACTTTTTGAAATCATATATATTTTATATTTCAAAATGGACTTCATTTTTGGATTCGGAATATCGAAATTAACCTAGGGTGAAATTTTGGTACTTTTCGGATAACTTTTATATTTTGATGAATAGTGAAAATTACTAAATTTTAATTAAAAACAACTTTTTTTAATCAAAATAATTAATATTGATAAATTATGAATTTTAGTAGTTTTAAAGTATATTTAGAATATATTTTTACCATTTAATATAATGTTGGTAATTGGACATAATTTTACAATTAAATTGAACATAAACAAGTGTCAATCTTTTGATAGTTATTATCTCTTAAAAACACGCTTTTTGTTTTGACAGCGGGAATTAATTTTAAATTAATTTCTGCCACTTCTGTGTTTTGAATTTAGAAAAATGGATTCCATATTTGGAATCAGGATGTTAAAATTGTGTAAATAGGTAACTTTTATTTTTAGACATTTTTGAATAATTACTGCGGTAAATATTTTATTTACCATGGTTAAAGGGTAAATCCGGTAAATAAGGGTTAAAAAAATAATATTATAATAATACAAAATTACCCTAAAACGTGTCCTAACCTTATTGGTGGACACATACCCGACCATGGTCATCCTTGGGTCAATTTGGGGACCCCTTGGAGCCACTTGTATGTGGTAGGGACACATTATATTAATAAAGTTAAAATAAAAATAAAAATGGCATAAGCTTACATGTTTTAGAAGAACAATTTTTACATAGGGTTATACATGTTGGATTTTCGATTATAAATATTCATTAGAAATCTAAAAAGATTTCCTACATAATGATATTTTATTTATAATTTTTAGACATTAAATAATTTATTTTATTTATGACACAATGATGATGCAGTAATTACTAAAATAGTGAAAAATTAAAATAATTGATCTTATAAATACCCAAATAATTATAATATGAAACTTTTAATGAATTAAACTAATTTTATATGATAATATGATATATTAGGATTGATTTAATGGATTTTTTTCGAAGTAATCAATCTGTTAGGAGTTTCACAAAAATCAACCATTGAATAGTGTCAAAATTGACATAAAAGAGTTCTTAAAACAAATATTATATTATTAATTGATATTAAATTCTTAAAAATCTAAGGTTCGGCCAAGAGACTTATATTATGATAGGTTCCTCATTAATGGACCACTTGGGGGTCGCTTGGATGTATATAGTAAGTTTATTAACCATATTATATAAAAATACAAAGAGACATTGTAAAAGTGAAACTAATTAACTTAGAGTTAATACTTAAAGAGAAGGTTAATATAAGTACCCAAACCTATCTAAATTCTATTGGTTGAGTGGTTTTCGACCTATCCCCACCTTAACCTTTGAATAGTCAACTTTGGAGCCATTAGAAACCGAATATGAATTTATTATAAATTAATATTTCTAGCTTTTCCAAAGGTGCCCCTCACCCCTCTTATAAAAGGGCACTCCTCCTTCTCATTTCTTCACACCTCTCAAGCCACTTGGCTCGTCCAAACTCTGCCCAAATAAGCTCCCCACATCCCTCTCCTCCTCCTTTAAGCTTCCCCTTAGGCAGAAATCATTTCAAGAAGTCCTTTGGTTCCAACCAAAGTGAGTTACCTAAATTAAAGGTAACGATTTCTCTTAAATTATTTTCATTTATTTTGCTTCTCCAACCCCCAAACTATTTTTATTTCCTTTATTTTGTAACAACACCAGTATCCTCAATATACTAGGATGTTTTTATAATAAGTATTCAAACTACACATACACACAACTCCATCTAATGGATGATGAACATAATGTTTCTGTGGATGGCAAACTAACGCCTCACGAAACGATGATTGTTCAAATACATCTTACCACCTCTCATCGTGGCCATTATGATGGCACTGTAATTAAATCTGATATTAATGATATATATTTTATATATAAGCTTCTGTAATTCCATTTTATTTCATACCATTATTCGTTTCATGTTGTATATACATACGATAATTTCATTTGAGGAAGTGCGGACTACCGCCCCCGTAAAATGATATGACTCGTTCATACCACACATGGAACGTATAAAGGATGGTGTTAATGAACTTAAGTAACATATATAAAATATTATATTATACTGTAATAGTAATATACCTATGTATCATTTGGATTCGATTCTTTTAAAATAAAAATTAAATGGAAGTAGCGTTCGTGCGTACGTACGGACTACCGTCTCCACGAACGCGATGAGATTCATTCTCCATCGTATCCATTCAAGTATAATTATCATTTGATGATTTAAAAATGATGTTTAAGGACTAGATATCATTCTGGATATGAATAAGATACAACAACCATGGCTTATGTAACAAAACATATAAAAGAAAATGAGTAAGTTAACTCCCGAAACGACGATAATTCTAAGATATTATTAACAAATAAATGTTAAAAGATCATATATGATATCATATTATTATATATGATTCTTGTATAATTTAATAACAACTATTTCACTATTATACAGGAGGTTAACCTACCCCAACCAAGGAAAAGTACAAGGTAAGGGTTTACTTTACAACCTCTTCATTATCCAAGGTTGTTTATACGTAATAATCTACTGGGATCTCTTTATCATCCACATCCATGTTTCTTAAAAATGCATTTCAAAACATTTTTACTATTTACTAGAATATGAGTTAAAGTCATTTTTACCCTTTTTGACTTTTATAAGTGGTTTATAAAGGAATCTTTCGGTCGTTTTCAAAACAAGGTCCTTTTTAACCTTTTCGACAGAATTAAGGTAAGAATGTTTTTTAACTTATACGGCGGGTGCGGCTATTTTCCGCCGTTATAAAATCTTCAAAGCTTCCCTTACAAGCTTATAAGAATATTTTCAAAGAAAATGTTTTATTTTATATAGATCTTAAATTATTTCAAAATAAAAGGAGATATTTCTTTAAAAAGAATTTTGATTTCATCTATGTCAACATCCTTTGATGGATTTTAAGATTATTTGAAGTTGATTTATTATGATACAAAACTTCTATATTGTATTGAAGGTTTTGTGATATGTTTGACTGTGGATGTGCTATTTTTTATACCATCCATAGTTTATGGTGAAATTATTGACATTTCGTATGCTAGTTTTAATACGAATGTTTATGTTATGTTTAAACCTTTTCATATGGGAATGCATTGGACTTAGTAAGTGACGGGTGGAGCCCGCTATAGCTCCTCGATGCATCGGTAGGTCTCATGAGACAAACTAGTGTCTTGGCACAAGGCCTTGACAAAATCTTATTTGTAGTCTTGGCACGAGGCCTTGACTATGTGGTTATGATAGTCTGGCATTATGCATTCCAACATTATGAAAGTGGTTATTGATTTTGCATGTGATTATTTGATTAGTAGAATATCCATGTGAACAAGTAAATGGCATTATTTCATTTTACTTTTGCCATACTATGTTGAAGTTCAAGTTTAAAAGGCTTTTGTTTTAGTAATTCATTGCCTTAAATGTTTATGCTTATATTTGAATGTTCCGCTATATTGATATCCTTACTGGGCATTTGAGCTCACCCCTTTTATATGTTTTATTTTTCCCAGGATGTGAAGATGTAAGTTATGAATGACCTGCAGGGATATTAAGAGGGGATTATAGTGTGGACTGTGGAAACATTATGTTGTTGTAGTAGTTTTTCATTTTATGATGTAATGTAAAACTTATGAATATATCTAGTGTTTCCAAGGCAACTAAACCAATCGGTCTTTCGAGATTTGATCTTTCTTGTGATCATGCCAATGTTACGATGTAATGCACCGACTCTGGGTAGCTGGGGTCGGGGCGTTACAGTTGGTATCAGAGGAAGTTTAGTACAAACCTTGGAATCTAGATTTAGATAAACTCTGATTAGAGCACGTAGACCTAAGATGAACTTTGAGGATTACTATAGAAGAACTTCCTAGAATTTTGGTATTGTAGAGATTTTGTGAGTTTTCCGAGCAATACATCCCTATCTGGATACGAGCAGGTAGAGGTGGCTCTGGCACAGATGTACCTAGGGGTAAAACCCGAAAACACCGCTTTGAGCTAGACTCGAACGGGAACTGGTGCACGACAACGGGCCTTGCTGCACTCTTGGTTACGACACTCCCGGGGGATATGCTTAGGATAATTCTCATTTTCTTTACAAACCATTATGAAGGGTTTATGAGTATATACATCCTCAATTGAGACATTTTTATGATTATGGATTATATCCATAAATAGTTCAATTTATGTTAAGTGTTTTATAAGTATGGGATTATGTATTTTGATTCATAAACTGATCTAGTGTATGCCATTGTTTAGAAATTGTGCCCAGTAGAAGGAATGAGAACTCCAGAAATGCACATGATCCAAAGAGAAGGAAGGATCATATCTTTCATGGTCTTAAGCTATAATTTATAAGAGAAATAGTCTCCCATGTATTATCATCATATGAAGAAATAATATCATGTGTTGATAAGATAAGTAAAGAGTTTACTGAGTCCTATGGCTTTGAAGGGAAGCAAGAGAAGAAAAGGATAGAAGAGAGAAAGATGGATAAAGGGAAGAGGGAAAAGAAGAATTTTCCCATATGTGGTAACTGTGGAAAGAAACACCCTGGAACTTGCCTGAAAGGAATGGGAGTTTGTTATAAGTGTGGAGGAAAAGGGCACAAAGTACGTGACTGCAAGGGTAAGAAAATGGTTTTAAATGTACAATGCTTCATTTGCAAGGAGTTTGGACACTACGCGAACCTATGTCCCAGTCATCAGACTATTCCACAAATGATGTTATTGGATAATAATCAAGTTATGATACTACCACAGATGAAGAGGAATGATTAGAGTTCTTATGTTGATTATGTCAATTGAGTGTTGTATCAACAATGTACTTGTTATAATAATTATGGAGTATATAAGGATTGTACTGCAGTACTATTTCATTAAGGACTTGAGATGGTGTGGAACAAAGAAAAGTGACTCAGTAGCAGGTTAAATGTTTGGAAAATATATGGTTGAGAGAAAGATAAACCATAATATAGTTCAGATACCGAGGTGGTGATTTTAGAATAATACATGATTGATTTGGATAAATTATATTGGATATTATTGACTACCTTGAAGCTGATTAATGATTTGTATATTCCATCATTGTTGGGGTTTAAAACATTTTTGGATTAATGAAGTATATCCAGCATTCTATATGGAATAAGGGAACATGAATGTAATCAATAAAGAATATGGTAATACATGATGAAGGTATTCATATGCTATTACGGGGTAAAAAGGATCTATATTATGTTTACCTTCCTTATAAATGTTGGACTGTGAGTTTGGATAGAAGTATTTTGGATAGTTCTAGTTTGGATTATTTTGAATTTCCATAAAAGGACAACCCGGAGGTCGGGCGGCAACCCGTCGCGTCCGGCAAGGCTGCGAGACTTGAACCCGCAACCGAAGGGCGACAAGGGTGTATCATCTACCACTGGCCCACGATATGTCCTGGATTAAATAATGTAGTTTTTATTAAAAGATCTTTTAGATGAATTATAAATTCGTTTATTTTGGAACCCTATACGAATAGTGTAAATAGAATTTTTTTTCATTCTATTATCTTTTAGAGTGAAAGATGAGTTTGTGGTTGAAATTTATTAATGGATAAAACTCTAATTATAAATTAAGTATATCTCCTTATGATCTTAGCCAATCTCATAAATAAATTCCTCAACATTAAGAAAAGCAACTTAGAACAAAAATGTTTTCCTAGATGGTACCTTAAATCATCACTAATTTATGGCTTTGGGATTGTTGGCCTTTTCATAGCCATGTTCTCTACCACTCTCCATCAGGTAATTGATGGTTATATTTTTCTTACATATTCATATTTTACTACATGGAACCCTAGTATGTGTTATTTTCGGTAATCTTCACACTTTCGACTCTTTATTTTAAATAGAGGCCTCATTAATTCATTTTTCGATGTGGGATTTCAACTAAGATATTTTGAAATGTCAAAAATGTGTTATCCTAATACCCTATGTTTTGTTGAACCGATGGTATTTCAAATCATCATAGATTGATGAATTTAAGGACCTCAATTTTATACTTGTTTGTGATTGATGACCTCAATCACTACTTATAAATATTTACGTTTTCCCTCCAATTATATGTCTCAAATTGCCACCAATGTTCTACTAATCGAGATCATAATTTGGTGGTGACCCTTTCATTTCTCTTTTCCTCATATTAAGACTAAATTTTAGTAACCCAATTTCCGATGTGGGTTTTCCCACAAATATATTATCTATTTTCAACCTTTTATTTTCGAAGAACAATTTCAAATTGCGAGGATGCAATTTATTGAAGGAGGGGAGAATGTAACACCCCAAGATTTCATAGTGTGTTATTTCTTCAAAATAATTCAATAACTTTCACTACATGCAACACCAAGTTCAAGCACACCATGACTTACCAAACAAGACGTTCAAAAGAGGTTATGAATAGTATTAGATAAAATTTAATGTTTATATAATCCTTATAATTTTAGAATCCATATTATGAGTTTCTTAGATATAATGCAAGAACAAATTCATTTTCAGTATTGCACTTTTATCAACTTTAATAGTGAACCCTTTTTAAATACTATATTTTCAACTTTTTGACTAAATAGGGACATAAAAAATTTAAAATGAAACATCCCAAGCTTCTACAGTACGTTTCTCCTCGAATAATGCGATAGCGTGTGTTGTACGCAACCTCGAGTTCTAACACACACCACAACTAATTAAACTAGCCGTTGTGAATAGTAATACCTACTTTTTGAAATCATATATATTTTATATTTCAAAATGGACTTCATTTTTGGATTCGGAATATCGAAATTAACCTAGGGTGAAATTTTGGTACTTTTCGGATAACTTTTATATTTTGATGAATAGTGAAAATTACTAAATTTTAATTAAAAACAACTTTTTTTAATCAAAATAATTAATATTGATAAATTATGAATTTTAGTAGTTTTAAAGTATATTTGGAATATATTTTTACCATTTAATATAATGTTGGTCATTGGACATAATTTTACAATTAAATTGAACATAAACAAGTGTCAATCTTTTGATAGTTATTATCTCTTAAAAACACGCTTTTTGTTTTGACAGCGGGAATTAATTTTAAATTAATTTCTGCCACTTATGTGTTTTGAATTTAGAAAAATGGATTCCATATTTGGAATCAGGATGTTAAAATTGTGTAAATAGGTAACTTTTATTTTTAGACATTTTTGAATAATTACTGCGGTAAATATTTTATTTACCATGGTTAAAGGGTAAATCCGGTAAATAAGGGTTAAAAGAATAATATTATAATAATACAAAATTACCCTAAAACGTGTCCTAACCTTATTGGTGGACACATACCCGACCATGGGAATCCTTGGGTCAATTTGGTGACCCCTTGGAGCCACTTGTATTTGGTAGGGACACATTATATTAATAAAGTTAAAATAAAAATAAAAATGGCATAAGCTTACATCTTTTAGAAGAACAATTTTTACATAGGGTTATACATGTTGGATTTTCGATTATAAATATTAATTATAAAGCTAAAAAGATTTCCTACATAATGATATTTTATTTATAATTTTTAGACATTAAATAATTTATTTTATTTATGACACAATGATGATGCAGTAATTACTAAAATAGTGAAAAAATAAAATAATTGATCTTATAAATACCCAAATAATTATAATATGAAACTTTTAATGAATTAAACTAATTTTATATGATAATATTATATATTAGGATTGATTTAATTGATTTTGTTCGAAGTAATAAATCTGTTAGGAGTTTCACAAAAATCAACCATCGAATAGTGTCAAAATTGACATAAAAGAGTTCTTAAAACAAATATTATATTATTAATTGATATTAAATTCCTAAAAATCTAAGGTTCGGCCAAGAGACTTATATTATGATAGGTTCCTCATTAATGGACCACTTGGGGGTCGCTTGGATGTATATAGTAAGTTTATGAACCATATTATATAAAAATACAAAGAGACATTGTAAAAGTGAAACTAATTAACTTAGAGTTAATACTTAAAGATAAGGTTAATATAAGTACCCAAACCTGTCTAAATTCTATTGGTTGAGTGGTTTTCGACCTATCCCCACCTTAACCTTTGAATAGTCAACTTTGGAGCCATTAGAAACCGAATATGAATTTATTATAAATTAATATTTCTAGCTTTTCCAAAGGTGCCCCTCACCCCTCTTATAAAAGGGCACTCCTCCTTCTCATTTCTTCACACCTCTCAAGCAACTTGGCTCGTCCAAACTCTGCCCAAATAAGCTCCCCACATCCCTCTACTCCTCCTTGAAGCTTCCCCTTAGGCAGAAAGCATTTCAAGAAGTCCTTTGGTTCCAACCAAAGTGAGTTACCTAAATTAAAGGTAACGATTTCTCTTAAATTATTTTCATTTATTTTGTTTCTCCAACCCCCAAACTCTTTTTATTTCCTTTATTTTGTAACAACACCAGTATCCTCAATATACTAGGATGTTGTCATAAGAAGTATTCAAACTACACATACACACAACTCCATCTAATGGATGATGAACATAATGTTTCTGTGGATGGCAAACTAACGCCTCACGAAACGATGATTGTTCAAATACATCTTACCACCTCTCATGGTGGCCATTATGATGGCACTGTAATTAAATCTGATATTAATGATATATATTTTATATATAAGCTTCTGTAATTCCATTTTATTTCATACCATTATTCGTTTCATGTTGTATATACATACGATAATTTCATTTGAGGAAGTGCAGACTACCGCCCCCTTAAAATGATATGACTCGTTCATACCACACATGGAACGTATAAAGGATGGTGTTAATGAACTTAAGTAACATATATAAAATATTATATTATACTGGAATAGTAATATACCTATTTATCATTTGGATTCGATTCTTTTAAAATAAAAATTAAATGGAAGTAGCGTTCGTGCGTACGTACGGACTACCGTCTCCACGAACGCGATGAGATTCATTCTCCATCGTATCCATTCAAGTATAATTATCATTTGATGATTTAAAAATGATGTTTAAGGACTAGATATCATTCTGGATATGAATAAGATACAACAACCATGGCTTATGTAACAAAACATATAAAAGAAAATGAGTAAGTTAACTCCCGAAACGACGATAATTCTAAGATATTATTAACAAATCAATGTTAAAAGATCATATATGATATCATATTATTATATATGATTCTTGTATAATTTAATAACAACTATTTCACCATTATACAGGATGTTAACCTACCCCAACTAAGGAAAAGTACAAGGTAAGGGTTTACTTTACAACCTCTTCATTATCCAAGGTTGTTTATACGTAATAATCTACTGGGATCTCTTTATCATCCACATCCATGTTTCTTAAAAATGCATTTCAAAACATTTTTACTATTTAATAGAATATGAGTTAAAGTCATTTATACCCTTTTTGACTTTTATAAGTGGTTTATAAAGGAATCTTTCAGTCGTTTTCAAAACAAGGTCCTTTTTAACCTTTTCGACAGAATTAAGGTAAGAATGTTTTTTAACTTATACGGCGGGTGCGGCTATTTTCCGCCGTTATAAAATCTTCAAAGCTTCCCTTAAAAGCTTATAAGAATATTTTCAAAGAAAATGTTTTATTTTATATGGATCTTAAATTATTTCAAAATAAAAGGAGATATTTCTTTTAAAATAATTTTGATTTCATCTATGTCAACATCCTTTGATGGATTTTAAGATTATTTGAAGTTGATTTATTATGATACAAAACTTCTATATTGTATTTAAGGTTTTGTGATATGTTTGACTGTGGATGTGCTATTTTTTATACCATCCATAGTTTATGGTGAAATTATTGACATTTCGTATGCTAGTTTTAATACGAATGTTTATGTTATGTTTAAACCTTTTCATATGGGAATGCATTGGACTTAGTAAGTGACGGGTGGAGCCCGCTATAGCTCCTCGATGCATCGGTAGGTCTCATGAGACAAACTAGTGTCTTGGCACAAGTCCTTGACAAAATCTTATTTGTAGTCTTGGCACGAGGCCTTGACTATGTGGTTATGATAGTCTGGCATTATGCATTCCAACATTATGAAAGTGGTTATTGATTTTGCATGTGATTATTCGATTATTAGAATATCCATGTGAACAAGTAAATGGCATTATTTCATTTTACTTTTGCCATACTATGTTGAAGTTCAAGTTTAAAAGGCTTTTGTTTTAGTAATTCATTGCCTTAAATGTTTATGCTTATTTTTGAATGTTCCGCTATATTGATATCCTTACTGGGCATTTGAGCTCACCCCTTTTCTATGTTTTATTTTTCCCAGGATGTGAAGATGTAAGTTATGAATGACCTGCAGGGATATTAAGAGGGGATTATAGTGTGGACTGTGGAAACATTATGTTGTTGTAGTAGTTTTTCATTTTATGATGTAATGTAAAACTTATGAATATATCTAGTGTTTCCAAGGCTACTAAACCAATCGGTCTTTCGAGATTTGATCTTTCTTGTGATCATGCCAATGTTACGAAGTAATGCACCGACTCTGGGTAGCTGGGGTCGGGGCGTTACACTTCGCAAGTAGAAACGGAAGAAATAACACATGATGAAGAGGAATAGGAAGATCTTAGAGATGCTCCTCCAGCATTTGATGAGGGTATCTCTACCACTGTGGATGAACTCAGAGAAGTAAATCTGGGTACAGAGAAAGATCCACGCCCCACTTTAATTAGTGCGGCCATGACCATTGAAGAGCAAGATATGTATATTTCTTTTCTAAAGCAAAATAAAGATATTTTTGCTTGGAATTATACAGAAATTCCTAGGCTTGATCCTGATGTTGCTACTCATCATTTGGGTTTACCAAAAGAACATCGAGGATTCAAGCAAGCCGCGAGAAGAACACACCCAACCTATGATTCCAAAATTGAGGCTGAAGTGGATAAGCTTATCAAAGCTAACTTCGTCAGAGAAGTTCAATATCCCAAGTGGTTGGCTAATATTGTCCCTGTAAAGAAGAAGAACAGACAAATTAGGGTGTGCATCGATTTCAGAGATCTTAATTGGTATTGTCCTAAAGATGATTTCCCAGTTCCAATTACAGAACTCTTAATTGATGCGACAGCTGGCTATGAAGTACTTTCTTTCATGGATGGATATTATGGATATAATCAGATCTGAATGGCCCCAGAAGATGAGGAATATACAGCCTTCAGAGCTCCTCAAGGTGTGTTTTGTTACCGGGTGATGCCCTTTGGTTTAAAGAATGCAGGTGCAACATATCAACGTGCCATGCATCGTATCTTCAAATCTCTTTTAGGGAAGTTTGTTGAATGCTATGTAGATGATTTGGTTGTTAAATCCAAACAAAGTTCTTATCACTTGGCTGATTTGGAAGTCATATTCCACAAACTTCGACAACATAATTTGAAGATGAACCCCTTAAAATGTGCTTTTGGGGTAACCTCAGGAAAATTCCTCGGCTTTGTTGTACGCCATCGTGGTATTGAAGTCGATCCTGAGAAGACCAAATCAATCCTTGGTATGTCACCTCCTCAGAATTTGAAAGAATTAAGAGGACTTCAAGGACACTTAGCCTATATTCGGCGTTTCATCGCCAATTTGGCAGGAAAAAGTTTACCCTTTACCAAATTATTGAAGAAAGGAGTCACTTACCAGTGGAATGAAGAATGTCAAGAAGCATTTGATGTCCTCAAGAAATACCTCTTGAGTCCACCAGTACTCATGCCACCTGTTGAGGGTAGACCTCTTATCCTCTATGTGACAGCTTTAGAGAGATCATCGGCTGCCTTTCTCGCTCAAAAGAATGATGCTGGGAATGAAAATAGTCTCTACTATCTCAGTAGAACTATGATTGAAGCAGAAACCCGGTATTCAAGTATTGAAAAATGCTGCCTAGCATTAATCTTTGCAGTTCAGAAACTGAGACACTACCTGCAACATCATGAGGTCCAATTGGTATCTCGAAATAATCCGCTCAAATTCATCCTTAGTCGTCCAATGCTTACAGGACGTCTGGCAAGGTGGGCGGTTATTCTACAATAGTTCGACATTCAGTATGTGTCTCAAAAGGCAATTAAGGGCCAAGATCTGGCTGATTTCCTGGATGAACATCCTTCAGTAGAAGACACGTATTCAGATATCGAACTCCCTGAGGAGGAAGTTTTCTCTATTCAAGAGAGTCCTCAAACATGGGAAATTTATTTTGATGGTGCTTCTAGAAGTCCAACAGGAAAGAAAATGGAAAATCCTAAATTCAACAAAGTTGGTTTAGGAATTGTGCTCATTTCTCCAGATAAGGCAGTGTTACCTTATTCCTTTTTGTTGTGGGAAGGTGGTACCAATAATGAAGCTGAATACCAAGCTCTCATTACAGGCTTGGAGTTAGCGCTTCAAGCACAAGTGAATCGCTTAAAAGTGAAAGGTGATTCAGACCTGGTAATCAAACAAGTCAATGGGGATTATGCCATCAGAAAAGAAGAATTAATCCCTTTGTATGATTTTGTCAGAGAGTTAATGTCGGAATTCCCTTCAGAACCGACATTTTCTTATGTCCCAAGATCACAAAATGCTCAAGCTGATGCACTGGCTAATATAGCTACAGCTTTAGCAGATCCAAATCGGGACGAGACAACCATCAATATTGCCCACCGTCGTGCAATTTCACCTTATGTTCAAGTCATAACAGAGGAAATTAATGAAATTAGTCCCATTCCTGAATCGTATGGTCATACTACAGGATGGATGTCACCTATCAGAGAATACCTTCAAAATGGAACACTTCCACCTGATAGAGCCGAGAAAGAACAAATTCGGTGACGTGTGGTCAATTTTACTCTTTATGATAGCCCAAACCACCTTGAGAAAATTCTCTACAAACGTGGTTTTGATGGAGTTCTCTTCAGATGCATTGATGGTGAAGAGACAATGGATGTCATAAAAGAAGTGCATGCAGGAGTCTGTGGTGCCCACCAGTCTGGACATAGACTGTCTGATCAAATTCGAAGGCTTGGATACTTTTGGCCTTCAATGATACAAGATTGTGTTAATTTCACAAAGAAGTGTCATTCATGCCAAGTATATGCCAACTTCATTCATCAACCTCCAGAGTTTCTTCATACAGCTAAATACTCGTGGCCATTTTCCACATGGGGAATGGATGTGGTGGGACCTTACCCTTCAGCTACGGCCAAGTAGTTTAAGTACATTCTTCTGCTACTGATTTCTTTTCCAAATGGGCAGAGGCAGTACCTCTCAAAGAAGTCAGTTCTAAATGCATTGTTAGCTTCATCAAGTCTAACATCATTACTAGATTTGGTGTCCCTCATACCATATTGACGGACAACGGCACCAACTTCTGTTCTTCTGAGGTAAAGAAATTGTATCAAGAATACAACATTAAGTCCAACCATTCATCTCGATATCATGCAGCGGCTAATGGACAGATAGAAGCCTTCAACAAGACTCTTTCAAATATACTGCAAAAGATGGTGGATAAAGATAAGAAGTCATGGCCAGATAAACTCTTTCATGATTTATGGGCTTATCGAACTACCACTCGCAATGCGACGCGGTCAACTCCATATTCATTGGTATATGGAACAGAAGAAGTCTTACCAATTGAAGTTTAATTGCCCTCACTCAGAATAGCCATTTGTGATCAGTTATCTACAGATGAGCAATCCCAAAAGCGGTTGAATGAATTGGAACGGTTAGATGAGAAAAGATTGTGCACTTTGCACCACTTGGAAATCTATCAGAATCGAATAGCACGATCTTTTAACAAAAAAGTTTGTCTTCGTTCATTCATTCAGGGAGAATTGGTATTGGTTCTCAGAGCAACAATGATACCAGGAAAGAAGCCTCCCAAGCTTGAACCAAAATGGGAAGGACCTTATTCAATACATAAGGCCTACTCCAATGGAGCGTATTCTCTAATATCAATGGATGGAGAACACATCACGACTCCAACCAATGCCAGATTTCTGAAGAAATATTTTGTATAAACACAAAATATGGTCCCCAGAACCAAGACTTACAATTGGTTCATACAGCAATGGTCCGGTATGACCTTAAACTGCAACTATGTCCCACACGACATTAAACTTTATTATGTCCTATCTACATGACATTAAACTGTATAGAAGTTCCTTATATTGTCCGAGATGACACTAACCTATATTTTTGTCCTAGCAACATGACATTAAACTGTGTGGCACTTTCATCGTCCAGCATGACGTTAAACTGTGTCAGTTCCCTTATCGTCCAACATGACGTTAAACTGTCACATTGGTTACTAATATGTCCTACATGACACTAAACTGTATATGTCCGAGATGAAACTAAACTATATTTTGTCCGAGACGACATTAAACTATATTGTGTCCTAGCAACATGACATTAAACTGTGTGGCACTTCCAACGTCCAGCATGACGATAAACTGTAAAAAAGTCCCCAGAACTGATATCCTCATATTGGTTCACCTTAGTCCTAGCTACATGACTTTAAACTGTACAACACCAGTTCGTCCTTGCTATATGACGTTAAACTATATAGCAATGGTCCATTATGACTTTAAACTGCAACTTCGTCCCACATGACATTAAACTGTGAAAAAGTTCCCTAAACTGTCCAGCATGACCTTAAACTGCATCATCCCTGGTCCATGTATATGACCATAAACTATTTGCAAATCCCTTATGTCCAGCAAGATGTTAAACTGTGACGTCCTAAACTACATGACGCTAAACTGTATAAAAGTCCCTCACGTCCGGAAAGACGTTAAACTATATAATCATCAAAGGTCCAGCATGACATTAAACTGCACCATCCACGGTCCATGCATATGACCTTAAACTATTCACACTTTCGTCCAACATGACATAAATGGTGTGTTATTTTGTCCTTACGGCATGACATTAAACTGCACAGTCCCCCTTTCGTCCGATATGACGTTAAACTATTTTATCTCCATCGTCCTAACTACATGATGCTAAACTGTACAGAAAATCCTTGATAGGTCCTACATGACATTAAACTGTATTTTGTCCCTGCTACATGACACTAAACTATGCAGCACCAATAGTCCTAACTGCAAGACTTTAAACTGCATAGTCCCTTTTTTATTATGTCCTACATGACATTAAACTGTGCATCGTTAAGGTTGTTATTACCTCTTGTTTCTCACACCGAGTATGACTCACGTGAGCTTAGAGCGAACATCAACCATAACACTCCCTTTGGGCCACTAACCATGTGTAAGTCCCAACAACATTTTAATTAGATCGTTGTCCCCAAGAACAACTTGATCATTAATTCATTCTTTAATTGAACTACATAGACTTTGATCCTTGCCCTCCAGGCTGGGTATGTAGGCAACCTCCCAGGGTTCAAGCCCAAAAACAATCTCTTCACATCGGTTCACCACCATCTCATATGATGTTGATTCGTGAAACCGCCCCTGGAATCAATATCTTTACATTGATTCACTTTCGTCCTTGTTATATGACGTTAAACTATACAACACTTTTGTCCAGTACGACAATAAACTACAATATTCTTGGATCTCCTCACTCGAGAGAGAACTATTATTGACATTGATTTTTCAATCATGTTTCATTTCAAAAAAAAAGACTACGTACATACATGGTAATGCCTAAGTTTTTTATCTCAGGTTAAACTATCATTGCACTAAAGTCCCCTTTCACCCTTCACATGTACGAACCAAATTTGTACAAAGGGTAGTTCTAGAACTACGTGGACTTGATTCCCATCCTTTTGGGATACGTAGGAACATTCGAGTGTCCCTCGAATCCAGTCCCAAATCTTTTGGGCCTAACCCCAAATTTCACTTTCAGTACCTTGGCTGAAAAGTCCTCATGAAAACACACACTGTGTATTCATTATTATGGTCCGAATTCTATGACCCTAAACTAAGATCACTCATACTTTCGTCCTGCACGACGTTAAACTGCATTTCAAGAACTACGTATGGCTTGATTCTCATTCTTATGAGATATGTAGTGAAGTCCAAATTTCAATTCAGGACCCAGCCACAACATGATTATGGTTTTCATTGACCTATGTATCTCTATATACATTGGACAATACCCATCTTTAGGTGTTATAATCCTAACCTTAAATATTTTCAGATCTTCATAACCCTTTTCATGACTTCTAGTCACAAAAATGTCAAACTTCTGAGAATTCTTTTGCCTGACTATGCAGCACGTGCCCATAGGTGGCCTTGCATAAACAGTCCACATAACAGACTTGTCAGCCAAAAGATGCTATTCATTTGACCATGCAGCCAATGCCCATAGGTGGCCCTGCATATTTCAACCCCCTAACAGGTTTTGTTAAATAATAGTAACTTAATTCTTGGGAAGAATGCATCTTTTGTCCTTATTTGTCTTAAACGACAGTATGTAGGGATCCGCAAAAAATAGCCATCCTTAACATATTTGTCCCATATCCTTTTTCATGATCTGAAAGTATTCAAGTCTATGGTTTATTCTTCTTCCCTACGTTTGGGTCAGACCTTCGTAGGAGTGATGTTCATCCAGTTCTTCGATATTCTTGTTCGGAAATATCTTCTCCATATTCAAGTACCTCTTTCCATACAACAAACTCTATACTTTAGAAAATTTGAATCTTCATAAACATTCACTGGCTTTTAGCACTAGGAAAGTAAATTTCTAAGAGTTCTTTCGCCTGACTATGCAGCACGTGCCCATAGGTGGCCTTGCATAAACAGTCCACATAACAGACTTGTCAGCCGAAAGATGCTATTTATTTAACCATGCAGCCAATGCCCTTAGGTGGCCCTGCATATTTCAACCCCCTAACGGGTTTTGTTAAATAATAGTAACTTCATTCTTGGAAACTAATTCTTGTAATGCCTTTTAGCTCTTTTTCATATCATTCCTCAGATTCAAATATTCTTAAGCCATAGTTTACATTTTTTCTCTCATACTTGAGTATGTTAATATGTTTTCAGATAAATTGTCAAAGAATTGAATCAATTTTAATCCATTTTGGTCAAAGCTATTTCGACCTTAAACATTAGCCCCTTTATGTCCGGCATGCATGACTTTAAACTGCCCACAAAAGATAAAGGAACTCTGAATAAAAGTCAAGTTCCAGCTCACTAAATATACATTTTTTGTATGATTTAGGTAATATTCCCTTTTTCCTTTGGATGTATTTGATTTCCTCAGAGTCAAATCCTCTATTTCTCTCCGGATCCAACTCTGAGGGGGGACTTTTGTTGACGCTCCTTTCGTCACAGAATCTAAAGATTGGAAAAGGGAATATCTGAGCTCAAAGTGATTTCAACCTTTGAAGAAAACATCAAAAATCGACAAAGGCATGAACACAGGATCAAAAGCAAATGCACCGCACAAGTTTTATCACTGTCGCGCAAGTACACTTGCGCGACACCCTTGGTCGCGCAGGTGACTTGCGCGACCTAAGTGGTAACCGCCCGGTAACCGCCCGGGGTCTTCTTTTGCCTATAAATAGACCCTGTGAGCCCCCCATTCGGGAGGATTTTTTTTCCAGAAACTTGGATTGAAGCTCCCGACGCCCAAGTCTCTTTTCAAAGCTTCCAGAACACGTATAAGGTAATTTTTTACCTAGAACGGAAGATCTAAAGAGAAGAAAGAAGGCCTAAAGTGTTGAAACTTATCAAACACTTGCGCGCCGACTTATTTCCTTCAATGTAACTTGCGCGTCCCTTTTCTAGAAGAACCTCAAGAGGATTCTAAAGTGATTAAAAAGAAGTCTCTCAAGTATTTCAATTCCTATTGAGAATCGCGCAAGTACCCCTCATGTCGCGCAAGTATACTTGCGCGACCAATACTTGCGCGCCCACGGAAGACTTGCGCGCCTTTCAGGACTTGCGCGCCCCTATCATTTTGGGTGCCCATCTTTCCCATTTTACCCCTCTTAAGCCATTTCACCTTTCCTTTTCAAGATTCAGTCTTCAAGACACTCTTCAAAGCCATTTATGGCATGATTTCTTGATTTGACTTCCTTATCTGAAAGGAATTCTGTGGAATATCTCTCAAAACCTAGTGATTTAAATATCCTTATGTCACTAATTATGGAGAGTTCATTCATTTAACCTCATCCTTTAAGATGAGAGAATCCTAACCTGGGTCTCCTTTTCAGGAATAATCCCCAGTTATAAGTCCTTTAATATGGGCATCTTCCTCAGGAGTAAGCCCCAAATTCTTAAAGTTTCCCACGGTGGGCATCCTCCTCAGGAGTAAGCCCCAAACCTTAATCCCTAACCTGAGTCTCCTTTTCAAGAATAAGACTCAGTCATAATCTTGGGCTTCCTTTTCAGGAGTAAGCCCCAAGTCCCCTAACCTGGGCCTCCTTTTTTAGGAGTAAGTCCCAGTCATAATCTTGGGCATCTTCCTCAGGAGTAAGCCCCAAATTCTTAAAGTTCCCAATCTTGGGAATCCTCCCCAGGAGTAAGCCCCAATCAAGTCCTTTAATCTTGGGCATCTTTCTTAAGAATAATCCCCAACCTCAAATATGGGCATCCTCCTCAGGAGTAAGCCCCAAACCTTAATCCCTAACCTGGGTCTCCTTTTTCAGGAATAAGACTCAGTCATAACCTTGGGCTTCCTTTTAAATAATAAGCCCCAAGTCCCCTTAAATTTCTCTTAACCAGTCATAATTTACCTTTGATTTGGGTTTCCTTTTCAGGAGTAAAACCCAATCATAAGTTCCTTCCTAACTTGGGCATCCTCCTTAAGAGTAAGCCCCAAGATTAGAGTATTCAAATCTCAATAAAACACATATACCTTTATGGACCCTGTTCCTGGATTTTCTCCCTAAAAGTGAATCCTAAACCTTCATCTATCTAGGCAGTCATACATACCTAAGCCCCAAACAATTTCTTATGATTGCATCTTTCATGGCACAATTGTCTAATTTTTACCGATACCTCTTGTTTCTCACACCGAGCATGACTCACGTGAGCTTAGAGTGTAAAAGTAATTATGACATTATTCTTTGAGCCATCAATCATAAAACATCATACTCCATTACTCGAACTATGTGGGTTCTGATTCCTTTTTCAAAACAAAGGATACGTAGGTAGCCCATTTATGGGTTCGATCCCAACTTTGAAATAACCTTTGTCCTTCTGAATGACGATAAACTTCAAGTGCCCCACTGAGTGGCTTTAAAACCAGCCTGGTCATCATAATGACCAAGAGACTTTTATATAAATGTTTTGAAGGATACCATTGACCAAGAATCTCTAAACAGATATAGATGATTCTCTATTGATGAAGAACCTCGAATACATATAAAAGATTCTCTAAATTTCTTGCATATTTAATCATTGATTGTTAAAACTAAAGGAAAGCTCATTTTATACTTGGTAATGTAATAAGGATTCACGACCATAACTTAAATCTATAAAGAGAGTCCCGGAGTAGACAATAATTCTCCTCAAAAAGGTGTGATGAGTCCGACCTCCCATCCTCTCGACCAATGAAAATTCCTAAGCCTCATTATTGCACAAGCTAATGAGCACCTACCTTTGGAAAGTAGGTCTAAACGGATGTGGAATCATTGGATGTTTCCGGTTCTACGAACAAACCCGTTAGAAACCGATCGGAACGTTTGAATCTCCCGTCCAGGAGGTCATCCCCGGAATCCGTGCGAAACACAGTGTTAAAGAGCATAAAGCATGTCCAATTTGCGAACAACAGATGTCATATTGTCAATTGCAGCATGGGAGGAAAACAGTGTACATGGGTCATCGAAAGTTTTTGCCTATGGATCACCCTTATAGAAGACTAAAAAAGGAATTCAATGGCTCACAAGAATTTGATACTCCTCTAAAACCTTTATCCCCTGATCTTTATTTTGAGAGGGTAAAAAACCTTGATGTGACATTGGGAAAGACACATAAATCTGGTAATGATAGACATATTTGAAAGAAAAGGTCAATATTTTTTGAGCTACCATATTGGAGGTATCATGAAGTTAAACATAATATTGATGTCATGCACATAGAGAAGAATATCTATGATTGTTTGATTGGAACATTGTTAGATATTAAAGGAAAGACAAAATATGGGTTGAATGAAAGATTAGACTTATTATCAATGCAAATACGTTTGGAGTTAGCTCCCACTCCTAAAGAAAGATGAAAATTTCTTCCCACGGCTTGTCATACATTATCAAAGAGGGATAAAATTAGCTTTTTTCAGTGTCTTCATGATATCAATGTTCCTTAATGTTATTCTTAAAATGTAAAAAATTTTGTCTCATTGAATGACTTGAAGTTGATAGGTATAAAATCACATGATTGTCACGTCATGATGAAACAAATTCTACCAGTTGCATTGCCTGGAATATTTCCCATCCGTGTTAGAAAGACTATAATGAAGTTGTGTTATTTTTTCAATTCTATTTTTAACAAGGAGATTGATGTAAATGCTTTAAATTTTTTGGAAAAGGATGCAATTTTTATACTTTTTCAATTGGAAATGTATTTTCCTCTAACTTTTTTTGATATAATGGTGCATTTAATGATTCATATGGTTCGAGAAAAAAGCTTTGTGGACCTGTATATCTTCGTTGGATGTATCCTTTTGAAAGGTATGTGAAAATATTAAAGGGGTATGTTTAAAATCCATATCTACCTAAAGCCTCCATTATTGAAAAGTATATTTCTGAGGAGGTAGAAGAGTTTTGTATGAGCTACTTGGTTGTGGCGCAACACATAGGTTTGCCTCCATCTCTCCATGAATGAGTTAATAATGAGGGAAAGTGGATTCGTGGATTGAAAGTCAAATCATTGTCAGCTGAATAGATGAAGAAGTTAGAATCATACATCTTAAATAACAAAGCTGATGCTCAACTGTATATCACATTTCATATTAATGAGTTGAAACAATGGAATCCAAAGAAGAAAGAAATGTGGATTTTGAATGAGCACAACATAACTTTTTTGTCATGGTTTAAAAAGACCTTTCTTGGTAGATCAGATGTATCAGAGACATTAAAATGGATAGTGGGTGGTCCATGTTTAAATGTGATAACATGGTCCGGTAATGACATTAATGGCTATACATTTCATACGAAAGATCAGGACAACAGAAGTGCAGTTCAGAATAGTGGTGTATTGGTGTTTGCAGAGGTAATGCATTTTTCAAGTGCTAAGGACAAAAATCAAATTTTTGCATCAAGTACATATTATGGAGTGATTGAAGACACATGGGAGGTTTATTACTTTAAAATTAAAGTTCCTATTTTTAACTGTAAATGGTTTATCGGTAACAACAGATTCATACACAATGAATTGGAATGACACTTGTTAATATGAATAGATTGGAATACATGGATGATTCTTTTATAATGGCAACACATGAAAAATAAATTTTCTATGTAGTAGATCAATCAGATATGCAGTGGGCTATTTTTTTACAAGGGAAAAACAATATTTTGGTGAGGATGAACATGATGAAGATGCTGATTTATGTGAGATCTCTACTTCCATGGAAAGATTAACAGAACATAATGATGAGCATGTTGAAGGCATGGTTTGTACCATAAGGAACGATCACGATGAAGGAATTTTGGAAAACAATCCATTTGTACATTCCTAAAATTACAAGTAACATATGTTTATTTCTTGTTTACATTTATTTTTTTCATAAAATGTTAGATATTGTAAGTTTTTTCTTTAATAAAACATGAATGAAAACAAAATAAATATAAGTTTTTGTTTGTTTTAAGTTTGTTTAGTTTACTTTATCATGTTTACCATTACATGAATTATATATCTATTATTTTTGTTCAGTGAAAATTAATTTACCATGTTTACCAGGTTTACCATTTTTACCATGTTTACCATGTTTACCATCTTTGTAACACCCCGACCCCAGTTTCCTAGAGTCAGTGCATTATTACATAACATTGGCATGATCACAAGAAGGATCAAATCTCGAAAGACCGATTGGTTTAGTAGCCTTGGAAACACTAGATATATTCATAAGTCTTACATTACATCATAAAAATGAAAACTACAACAACATATTTTCTTCATATTCCACACTCATATCCCCACATACTATCCCTGCAGGTCATTCATAATTTACTTCTTCATACCCTGGGAAAAATAAAACAGAGAAAAGGGGTGAGCTCAAATGCCCAGTAAGGATAACAATATAGCGGAAACTTTCATAAATAAGAATAAACATTTAAGGCAATGTATAACTAAAACAAAAGCCTTTTAAACTTGAACTTCAACATAGTATGGAAAAAATAAAATGAAATAATTCCATTTACTTATTCACATGGATATTCTACTAATCGAATAATCACATGCAATATCAATAACCACTTTCATAATGATGGAATGCATAATTCCAGACTATCATAACCACATAGCCAAGGCCTCGTGCCAAGACTACAAATAAGATTTTTTCAAGGCCTTGTTCCAAGACACTAGTTTGTCTCATGAGACCTACCAATGCATCGAGGAGCTATAGCGGGCTCCACCCGTCACATATTAAGTCCAATGCATTCCCATATGAAAATGTTTAAACATAACATAAACATTCATATTAAAACTAGCATACGAAATGTCAATACTTTCACCATAAACTATGAATGGTATAAAAATAGAACATCCACAGTCAAAAATATCACAAAACCTTCAATACAATATAGACGTTTTGTATCAAAAAAATCAACTTCAAATAAGCATAAAATTCATCAAAGGATGTTGACATAGATGAAATCAAAACTCTTTTTAAAGAAATATCTCTTTATATTTTTGAAATAATTTAAGAGTCGTATATTTATAAAATAAAACATTTTCTTTAAAAATATTCTTATAAGCTTGTAAGGTAAGCTTCGACGATTTTATAACGGTGGAAAATAACCGCACCCGCCGTATAAGTTAAAAAAACATTCTTACCTTAATTCTGTCGAAAAGGTTAAAAAGAACCTTGTTTGGAAAACGACGAAAGATTCATTTATAAAACTATTATAAAATGTCCAACAAGGGTATAAATGACTTTAACGCATATTCTTTTAAATAGTAAAAATGTTTTTAAATACATTTTTAAGAAACATGGATGTGGATGATAAAGAGATCCCAGTAGATTATTACGTATAAACAACCTCGGATAATGAAGAGATTGTGAAATAACCCTTACCTTGAACTTTTCCTTGGTTGGGGTAGGTTAAACTCCTATATAATAGTGAAATAATTGTTATTAAATTATTCAAGAATCATATACATTCATATGATATCATATATGATCTTTTAACATTGCTTTGTTAATAATATCTTAGTATTATCGTCGTTTCGAGTGTTAACTTACTCGTTTTTTTATATGTTTTGTTACATAAGCCATGTTTGTCATGGATAGGTTGTATATTATTCATATACATAATGATATCAAGTCTTTAAAAATTATTTTTAAATCATCAAATGATAATAATACTTGAATGGATACGATGGAGAATGAATCTCATCGCGTTCGTGGAGACGGTAGTCCGTACGTACGCACGAGCGACAATATCATTCTTTTGATATTAAAATAATATATAAATGGATGTTATATAATATATAAAGAATAATTAACATGTTATATTTATTATTTACATGAGTTACACATCATTATTATACCCATCCAAATAATAATATATTGAATAACAATTACACCACGACATGGAGACGGTAAGCCGTACGTACGTACGTATGGTGACATGTTATTCAAAGGGTGGATAGAATACTGAATATGGTTGTACCATATTTATAATAAGATCATATTATATATATTATACTGGATTTATTATTTTAGAATGGTAATAACAAAGGAAGAAGAAGTGGAAGAAGAAAGGAACTTGGAAAAGGGTGGTGAAATTATTACCTCTTCTTCGGGTTCTTCCTTTTGATTTGATCAAAAAGGCTCCTTAGGTTGGCTTTATGATCAAACTAAGGCCTATAGGTTGTATTGAGGGAAGTTGGGAGAGTATTTGGGCAGATTTTGGCCGAACCAAAAGGCTTTTAAGGTGTGAATAAATGAGAAGTAGGAGTGCCCTTTTATAAGAGGGGTGAGGGGAACCTTTGGAAAATCTAGAAATATTAATTTATAATAAATTTATATTCGGTTTCTAATGGCTAAAAAGTTGATTATTTAAATTTTAAGGTGGGGATAGGTCAAAAACCATTAAAAAATAGAATTTAGACAGGTTTGGGTTACTATATTAACCTTATCTTTAAGTATTAACTCTTAGTTAATTAGTTTGACATTTACCCTGTCACTTTGTATTTTTATATTATATAGTTAATAAACATACTATATACATCCAAGCGACCCCCAAGTGGTCAATTAATGATACAAATATCATGATATAAGTCTTTTGTCCGAACCTTAGATTTTTAGGAATTTAATATCAATTAATAATATAATATTTGTTTTAAAAACTCTTTTATGTCAATTTTGACACTATTCAATAGTTGATTTTTGTGAAACTCATAACAGAATTATTAATTAGAAAAAAGTTAATTAAATAAATACTAATATGTCATATTATCCTAGAAAATTATTTTAATTCATTAAAAGTCTCAAATTATATTTATTTGGGTATTTATAATATCAATTATTTTAAATTTTCACTATTATGGTAATTACTGCATCATCATTGTGTCATAAATAAATTAAATTATGTAATATCTAAAAATTATAAATAAAATATAATTATGTAGGAAATCGTTTTATATTTATAATGAGTATTTATAGTCGAAAATCCAACATATATAACCTTATGTAAAAATTGTTTTTCTAAAAGATATATGCTTATGTCATTTTTGTACTTATTTTAACTTAATTAAAATTAAGTGTCCCTATCACCTACAAGTGGCTCCATGGGGTCCCAAAATCAACCTAAAGATTCCTATGGTCGAACATGTACCAACCAATATGGCTAGGACACGTTTTAGGGTAATTTAGTATTATTATAATATTATTTTTTAACCCTTATTTACCGGATTTACCCTTAACCATGATAAATAAAATATTTACCGAAGTAATTATTCAAAATGTCTAAAAATAAAAGTTACCTATTTACAAAATTTGAACATCCTGATTCCAAATATGGAATCCATTTTTCCAAATTCAAAACACAGAAGTGGAAGAAATTAATTTAAAATTAATTCCCGTTGTTAAAACAAAAAACGTGTTTTTAAGAGATAATAACTATCAAAAGATTGACACTTGTTTATGTCCGGTTTAATTGTAAAATTATGTCCAATGACCAAAATTTTATTAAATGATAAAAATATATTATAAATATACTTTAAAACCACTCAAATTCATAATTTATCACTATTAATTATTTTTTATTAAAAAAGTTGTTTATAATTAAAATTTAGTAATTTTCACTATTCATCAAAATATTAAAGTTATCCGAAAAGTACCAAAATTTCACCTTAGGCTAAATTCGATATTCCGAATCGAATAATGAAGTCCATTTTTCAATATAAAATATATATAATTTCAAAAATTTGGTATTACTATTCATAACGGCTAGTTTGATTGGTTATGGTGTGTTAGAACTCGAAGTTGCGTACAACACACGCTAGCATACCGTGGAAGTTTGGGATGTTTCATTTTAAATTTTTGATGTCCCCATTTAGTCAAAAAGTTTAAAATATTGTATTTAAAAAGGGTTCACTATTAAAAGTTGGTAAAAGTGCAATACTGAAAATGAATTTGTTCTTACATTATGTCTAAGAAACTCATAATATGGATTCTAAAATTATAAGGATTATATAAAGATTAAAATTTAGTTAATACTATTCATAACCTCTTTTGAACAGCTTGTTTGGTAAGTCTTGGTGTGCTTGAACTCAGTGTTGCATGTAGTGCAAGTTATTGAATTATTTTGAAGAAATAACACACTATGAAATGTTGGGGGTGTTACATTCTCCCCTCCTTCAATAAATTGCATCCTCACAATTTGAAATTGTTCTTCAAAAATAAAAGGTTGAAAATAGAAAATATATTTGTGGGAAAACCCACATTGGAAATTGGGTTACTAAAATTTAGTCTTAATATAAGGAAAAGAGAAATGAAAGGGTCACCACCAAATTATGATCTCGATTAGGAGAACATTGGTGGAAATTAGAGACATATAATTGGAAGAAAAACGTAAATATTTATAGGTAGTGATTGAGGTCATTAATCACAAACAAGTGTAAAATTGAGGTCCTTAAATTCATTAATATATGATGATTTGAAATACCATCGGTTCAACAAAACATAGGGTATTAGGATAACACATTTTTTGTTTTAAGATTCCTTAAATAAAGTATAAGAATTAATTTCTTCATTGAATAAGAGAAGAAGAAAAATATATTCTTGAAAAGTAGAGTTCTATCCTTTAACTAATTTCTACCACAAACTCATCTTTCACTCTAAAAGATAATAGAACTTAAAAAAATATATTTTATTTATCCTATTCGTATAGGGATAAAAAAACGAATTTATAATTCATCTACTAGATATTTTTTAAAAAACTACATTATTTAATCCCGGACATCACGTGGGTCAGTGGTAGGTGATACACCCTTGTCGTCCTTCGGTTGTGGGTTCAAGTCTCGCGGTCTTGACGGACGCGATGGGTTGCCGCCCGACCTTCGGGTTGTCATTTTATGGCAATCCAAAATAATCCAAACTAGAACTATCCAAAATACTTCAGTCCAAAATTTATAAGGAAGGTAAACACAATGAAGATCCTTTTTTTCGCGTAATAACATGTGAACAACTTCATCATGTTTACTTTTAAAACACTGCAACATCCTGAATTACCATAAAACCTTATTGATTACATTCATGATCCCTTATTCCTTAAAGAATAATAGATATACTCCTTCAATCCAAAAATGTTTTAAACCTCAACAATGATGTAATATACAAATCATTAATCAGTTTCAAGGTAGTCAAGAATATCCAATATAATTTATCCAAAACAATAATGTATTATTCTAAAATCACTACCTCGGTATCAGAACCATATTATGGTTTATATTTCTCTCAACCATATATTTTCCAAAAATTTAACCTGCTATTGATCCACTTTTCTTTGTTCCACACAATCTCAAGTTCATAATGAAATAGTTCTACAGTACAATCCTTATATACTCCATAATTATTATAACAAGTACATTGTTGATACAACACTCAAATGACATAATCAACATAAGAACCCTAATCATTCCTCTTTATCTGGGGTAGTATCATAACTTGATTATTATCTAATAACATCATTTGTGGCATAGTCTGATGACTGAGACATAGGTTCGTGTAGTGTCCAAACTCCTTGAAAATGAAGCATTGTACATTTGAAACCATTTTCTTACCCATGCAGTCACGTACTTTGTGCCCTTTCCCTCCACACTTATAACAAACTCCCATTCCTTTAAGGCAAGTTCCAGGGTGTTTCTTTCCACAGTTATCACATATGGGAAAATTCTTCTTTTCCCTCTTCTATTTATCCATCTTTATCTCTTCCATCCTTTTCTTCTCTTGCTACCCTTCAAAGCCATAAGACTCAGTAAACTCTTTACTTATCATATCAACACATGATATTATTTCTTCATATGATGATAATACATGCGAGACTATTTCTCTTATAAATTATAGCTTAAGACCATGAAATATATGATCCTTCTTTCTCTTTGTATCATGTGCATTGCTAGAGTTCTCATTCCTTCTACTGGGCACCATTTCTAAACAATGACATACACTAGATTAGTTTATGAATAACAATACCTAATCCCAAACTTGTAAAACACATAACATAAATTAAATAGTTTATGGATATAATCCATAATCATAAAAATGTCTCCTTTGAGGAAGTATATACTCATAAACCCTTCATAATGGTTTTTAAATAAAATGAGAATTATCCTAAGAATATCTCCCAGAAGTGCCGTAACTAAGAGTGCAACAAGGCCCATTGTCGTGCACCAGTTCCTGTTCGAGTCTAGCTCAAAGCGGTGTTTTCGGGTTTTACCCCTAGGTACATCTGTGCCAGAGCCTCCTCTACCTACTCATATCCAGACATGGATGTATTGCTTGGAAAACTCACAAAATCTCTACAATACCAAAATTCTAGGAAGTTATTCTATACTAATCCTCAAAGTTCATCTTAGGTCTACGTGTTCTAATAAGAGTTTATCTAAATCTAGCTTCCAAGGTTTGTACTAAACTTCCTCTGATACCAACTATAATGCCCCGACCCCAGTTACCTAGAGTCGGTGCATTATTACATAACATTGGCATGATCACAAGAAGGATAAAATCTCGAAAGACCGTTTGGTTTAGTAGCCTTGGAAACACTAGATATATTCATAAGTCTTACATTACATCATAAAAATGAAAACTAAAACAACATATTTTCTTCATATTCCACACTCATATCCCCACATACTATCCCTGCAGTTCATTCATAATTTACTTCTTCATAACCTGGGAAAAATAAAACATAGAAAAGGGGTGAACTCAAATGCCCAGTAAGGATAACAATATAGCGGAAACTTTCATAAATAAGAATAAACATTTAAGTCAATGTATAACTCAAACAAAAGCCTTTTAAACTTGAACTTCAACATATTATGGCAAAAATAAAATGAAATAATTCAATTTACTTATTCACATGGATATTCTACTAATCGAATAATCACATGCAATATCAATAACCACTTTCATAATGATGGAATGCATAATGCCAGACTATCATAACCACATAGCCAAGGCCTCATGCCAAGACTATAAATAAGATTTTGTCAAGGCCTTGTGCCAAGACACTAGTTTGTCTCATGAGATCTACCGATTCATCGAGGAGCTATAGCGGGCTCCACTCGTCACATATTAAGTCCAATGCATTCCCATATGAAAAGGTTTAAACATAACATAAACATTCGTATTAAAACTAGCATACGAAATGTCAATACCTTAAACATAAACTATGAATGGTATAAAAACAGCACATCCACAGTCAAACATATCACAAAAAATTCAATAAAATATAGAAGTTTTGTATCATAATAAATCAACTTCAAATAAGCGTAAAATCTATCAAAGGATGTTGACATAGATGAAATCAAAACTCTTTTTAGAGAAATATCTATTTCTATTTTTGAAATCATTTAAGAGTCATATATTTATAAAATAAATCATTTTCTTTGAAAATATTCTTATAAGCTTGTAAGGGGTGCTTTGACAATTTTATAACGGCGGAAAATAACCGCACCCACCGTATAAGTTAAAAAAACATTCTTACCTTAATTCTGTCGAAAAGGTTAAAAAGCACATTGTTTGGAAAACGACGGAAAGATTTCTTTATAAAACTCTTATAAAAAGTAAAACAAGGGTACAAATGACTTTAACCCATATTATTTTAAATATTAAAATGTTTTGAAATACATTTTAAAGAAACATGGATGTGGATGATAAAGAGATCCCAGTAGATTATTACGTATAAACAACCTCAGATAATGAAGAGATTGTGAAATAACCCTTACCTTGTACTTTTCCTTGGTTGGGGTAGGTTAAACTACTATATAATAGTGAAATAATTGTTATTAAATTATACAAGAATCATATACATTCATATGATATCATATATGATCTTTTAACGTTGCTTTGTTAATAATATCTTAGTATTATTGTCGTTTCGGGTGTTAACTTACTCATTTTATTTTATATGTTTTGTTACATAAGCCATGTTTGTCATGGATAGGTTGTATATTATTCATATACAGAATGATATCAAGTCCTTAAACATTATTTTTAAATCATCAAATGATAATTATACTTGAATGGATACGATGAATAATGAATCTCATCGCGTTCGTGGAGACGGTAGTCCGTACGTATGCACGAGCGAAAATATCATTATTTTGATATTAAAATAATATATAAATGGCTGGTATATCATATATACAGAATCATTAACATGTTATATTTATTATTTACATGAGTTACACATCATTATTATACCCATCCAAATAATAATATAATGAATAACAATTACACCACGACGTGGAGACGGTAAGTCGTACGTACGCACGTATGGTGACATGTTATTCAAAGGGTGGATAGAATACTGAATATGGTTGTACCATATTTATAATAACATCAAAGTATATATATGATACTGGAGTTATTATTTTAGAATGGTAATAACAAAGGAAGAAGAAGTGGAAGAAGAAAGGAACTTGGAAAAGGGTGGTGAAATTATTACCTCTTCTTCGGGTTCTTCCTTTTGATTTGATCAAAAGGACTATTTAGGTTGGCGTTATGATCAAACTAAGGCCTTTAGGTTGTATTGAGGGATGTTGAGAGAGTATTTGGGCAGATTTTGGCCGAACCAAAAGGCTTTTAAGGTGTGAATAAATGAGAAGGAGGAGTGCCCTTTTATAAGAGGGGTGAGGGGCACCTTTGAAAAAGCTAGAAATATTAATTTATAATAAATTAATATTCGGTTTCTAATGGCTCCAAAGTTGATTATTTAAATTCTAAGGTGGGGATAGGTCAAGAAAAATTCAACCAATAGAATTTAGACAGGTTTGGGTTACTATATTAACCTTATCTTTAAGTATTAACTCTTATTTAATTAGTTTGACATTTACCATATCACTTTGTATTTTTATATTATATAGTTAATAAACTTAATATATACATCCAAGAGACCACCAAGTGGTCCATTAATGATACAAATATCATGATATAAGTCTCTTGGCCGAACCTTAGATTTTTAGGAATTTAATATCAATTAATAATATAATATTTTTTTTAAAACTCTTTTATGTCAATTTTGACACTATTCAATAGTTGATTTTCGTGAAACTCATAACAGAATTATTACTTATAAAAAAGTTAATTAAATCAATAATAATATGTCATATTATCCTATAAAATTATTTTAATTAATTAAAAGTCTGAAATTATATTTATTTGGGTATTTATAATATCAATTATTTTAAATTTTCACTATTATGGTAATTACTGCATCATCATTGTGTCATAAATAAATTAAATTATGTAATCTCTAAAAATTATAAATAAAATATAATTATGTTGTAAATTGTTTTATATTTATAATGAATATTTATAGTCGAAAATCCAACATATATAACCCTAGGTAAAAATTGTTTTTCTAAAAGATATATGCTTATGTCATTTTTGTACTTATATTAACTTAATTAAAATTAAGTGTCCCTATCACCTACAAGTGGCTCCATGGGGTCCCAAAATAAACCTAAAGATGCTTATAGTCGAACATGTACCAACCAATATGGCTAGGACACGTTTTAGGGTAATTTAGTATTATTATAATATTATTTTTTAACCCTTATTTACCAGATTTACCCTTAACCATGATAAATAAAATATTTACCGATGTAATTATTCAAAATGTATAAAAATAAAAGTTACCTATTTAAAAAATTTGAACATCCTGATTCCAAATATGAAATCCATTTTTCCAAATTCAAAACACAGAAGTGGCAGAAATTAATTTAAAATTAATTCCGGTTGTTAAAACAAAAAGCGTGTTTTTAAGAGATAATAACTATCAAAAGATTGACACTTGTTTATGTCCGGTTTAATTGTAAAATTATGTACAATGACCAACATTTTATTAAATCATAAAAATATATTCTAAATATACTTTAAAACCACTCAAATTCATAATTTATCACTATTAATTATTTTTATTAAAAAAGTTATTTTTAATTAAAATTTAGTAATTTTCACTATTCATCAAAATATTAAAGTTATCCAAAAAGTACCAAAATTTCACCTTAGGATAAATTCGATATTCCGAATCCAAAAATGAAGTTCATTTTGAAACATAAAATATATATAATTTCAAAAAGTAAGTATTACTATTCATAACGGATAGCTTGATTGGTTATGGTGTGTTAGAACTCGAAGTTGTGTACAAAACACGCTAGCATACCGTGGAATCTTGGGATGTTTCATTTTAAATTTTTGATGTCCCCATTTAGTCAAAAAGTTTAAAATATTGTATTTTAAAAGGGTTCACTATTAAAATTTGGTAAAAGTGCAATACTGAAAATGAATTTGTTCTTACATTATGTCTACGAAACTCATAATATGGATTCTAAAATTATAAGGATTATATAAAGTTTAAAATTTAGTTAATACTATTCATAACCTCTTTTGAACAGCTTGTTTGGTAAGTCTTGGTGCGCTTAAACTCGGTGTTGCATGTAGTGCAAGTTATCGAATTATTTTTAAGAAATAACACACTATGAAATGTTGGGATGTTACAATCTTGACCATCTTGACCATATTTACCATTGTTTAACATGCTTACCATATTACCAATGTTTACTATTATATAACTTAGTACAATTTTCTATTTTCTGATTACAGTTGTATTAAAATATTTGAATTTTTATATTTGTGAACTAATGTTTGTTTTTTTGATTTGAAGGATAATGAAAGATCATTCAGTTGATCAACCACATGATTCTGGAGATGAGCATATTGGTCATACCTCTGGGGAGGAACATTCACATGCTCCTCTTGATGTTCCCCAATCTTCCTCATGTGCTCCTATTACAACAAAGAGTTCAAAGGTTGGTAAACGTGGGCGCACATGTTTACCAAAATTAGCACTTTCCTGTACGCAGGATCAGAGGATAGTCGTTGAGTTTGATGATGATGATATACCTAGAGGTCCAAATGAAAAAGATTATAAGAGTTTCGTATCATCTCAGGCTAAGAGAAAAGTAAGCATTCTGTATGATGACTGGAGAAGTGTGGATAAAGCGATAATATCTCAGTTGTGGGAGACAATTTTGGTAAGATCTTTTGATATTTTTGACTATTCTTTAAATGTTTCTAGTATATATAATATGTTTAACCTCTTCTTTATCAGATGACATTTGATATTCCTGACACTGGTGGAGTCAGGAAGAAATGCTTATCATTGGCTTCCAGGAGATAGAGGGATTTCAAATCAACCCTCTCATATAATTTAATTTATGGTCATAGGAGTCATGAAAATCCATGTCGTGTATATCCTTTTATAGATGGAGACACATGGAGGCAGTTTTATGAAAGTAGAAGAAAAGAGTCATTTTTGTTAAGGGTAATGTAAACTTTTATAAGCTTTCTTATATAAATGATCTTATTAATTTTTTGTTAATGATTTCTTATTCTTAATTTACAGAAACCAAGGAAAGATCATTAGGAGATCCAATCTAAAAATGTATACCCTCATAGTTTATCTCGGGGAGGGTATGCATTTTTGGAAGAACAAATGATTGCGGAAAAATTTCAACAACTAAGAGCTGAGTCTTCAAGCTCTGGAGAGGTGGCCCCTCCATCCCCTCCATCTAGACATGAAAAATGGAAGAGAGCGCAGAAGGGAAAAAAGGGCAATATCTTTCAGAAGAATCGAGAATCGTAGCTGATAGGATTGTAAGATATCTATTTTATTTATTTAAGTTAACTATTTTCTTCATATAATTTCAATCATTACATAAATATTCAATTAATTAATACAGGACTCTCTTGAGGAGCAGAGTTCACAGGGGGAATTTACAGCTACTAGGAGGTAAGATATTTTATCTATAGCATTGGGAAAGCCCGAACATCCTGGTAGTGTAAGAGGATATCCGGTAGGTGTATCAGTATGAAAAGTTTTGCCACGTTCTTCAACTTCTAATGTTGAGGGGGTTTATAAAAAATAGAATACTTGGAGGCTGAAGTTCATAATATTAATGCGACGATGGTGGAAAATATTAGAGCGTCGGTACAGTCTATGTTTGCAGACATGAAAAGACAATTTCATACTGCAGCTCCCACTCCTCCTCCTCCCCCTGCAGACCCCATTATTTATCCTCCACCTCTGTCAGTAGCTCCCACTTCTCCACCTCAGCCTGCGGACCCCATTTTTTATCCTACTCCTCTGCCTAAGATTCCTACTTATTGCGAGTTGTATGTTGATGATCCTCAACATCATATAGTTTCATACAGGTTGGTATATTGTATAGAAGATACAATTCATCATCAACAATTAGAGGTAGAGAATCATAGGGTTACTGTACAAGATATTATAGATAATTCAGCTCGAGTACCGTTACCTACAGATGAGGTGACGACAGTTGGACATAGTATCGGCCATTTTTTAATTTGGCCATCCAGACTTCTTTGACTCATTACCATAGAGGTATGAATGTTATATCTTTTATTTTATTTTTTTATTAAAGTTGTTTTATCATTTGAAAACTAATATATTTTTCTATTTATTTTTACAGGAATACTTCAAAGGTAACGAAATAATGTATAGACAACAACAAAGAAAAATGGCTATGAAATCATATATAGATTCTAATAGTCTTGACAGATTGTCAAGATATTCAAATTTTTTGGTGGGTCATTATGAGTTTCCAATGGAAGCTCATGTTTGTGGACGTGCAATAAGTGTGGGGATTATGAAAATTGATATCATGGAGCTTGTTACTGGAGATAAGCTTGGCATCAACGTGGTGCAAATTTTTTCCATGTAAGTATTAACACCTTTTCCCTGCGTTATATTTATTAAAAATGTATACTTATGTCTGTTTTGTATTACGTATCTTTATAAAATTTGTGAGAGGAATGAGCTAACAGATGTATATGGATTCATGGACCTGCAATTGATTTCCCCTGAAGCATGTGCATTGAATGAGGAACAAAGAATGCTTCATATTTCTGAAAGACTTGAAAAGAATATAGTCACACAATGTTGCATGATGCCTTTTTGTGATAGGTATGAAACACATCTCTCTCAAAGAGTTCATTATCTTTAAATATAAAAAACCATTAACCTTAAATTTCCTTTTATTAGTGAACATTGGATGTTAGGGGTTTTTTTCCCAAGGGATAAAGCACTATATTGGATATGCTATGTCCATGATGATGTGTGGGAAAGTTATAAGAATATCTTGGAAAAGTAAGTTTCAATTTCTCAATAGTTTTATATATTATAATGAATTTTAAATTTACCCCATTCGTATTATTTTCTAACAGGACATGGCCCTACTTTAGAAAAAACACAAAGAAAAGGAGTGAAAATATAAAATATGTAAATGAGAAGGTAAATATCCATTTATAATTTGTACTTTTTGATTTATTACATAAAAATAATATATTGAATTTACAATCATTCAAACAGAATTGTCATGAACAAAAAGTCTTCATCTAATGCAGATATTATATGTGAAGATATATGTATGAAATAATAACAACTGGGACAATTGTGAATTTTGACATGGTAAGATTTCCTCTTAAAAATTTCCATAATATTTCAATTAGATTTATTCATTATACACATTAACTACTATCCTTTTAATTTGTAGATTTTTTATGACCCTCAACCCTATACTGCTGAAGACATCAAACACTTACAAGTGGAGTGGTCAAATTATTTTACAGGTTTGATTGAATTTGAGTTGTTTGTAATGAAAAATGTAATTTTGAATATTGTTGTTGTAATTGTGTATTTGTTAGTCGTTTAGGTTGGATTTAGTTTTATTTTGAAGTTTACAGTGTAAGTTTTGAATGTTATATATGTGAATGTTTAATTTTTCTCTACTTCTTGTTTTGGCCTACTTATGATGGTTTTTTTGGTATGGATTCTGGTCTGGGGGGAGGGGTTCCAAGGGTGTGGGGGGTGTTCAATGGGGCGGGGGGTGTCCAAGGGTCTGGGAGGGATGTCCGGTGGGGTGGGGGGTCTTGGGTGTCCATGAGAGTGGGGGGGGGGGGCAGTCCAGGGGGTGGGAGCATTTTCTAGGAGGGTGGATGGGTTGTCCAAGGGAGTGGGAGGCTGTCCAGGGGGTGTCCAAGGGTGTAGGGGTGTCTTGTGGGGTGAGGGGGGTTTCCAGGGTGGGGGGGGGGGGGATCTCCCGTGGTGGGGGGGGGGGGGGTTCCAGGGTGTCCATGGGGATGGGAGGGGGGAAGTCCAGGGGTGTGGTGGGGGTTATCTAGTGGGTTGAGGGGGTTCTGGTCTATTTTTGGAAACTTTTTGGTATGTTTTAAGGGTCTGGGAGGGCTGTCCAGAGATGTGGGAGTGATGTCCAGGGGGTGGGGGTTCTACAAGAGGGTGGGGGGATTTCCAGGGGGTGGTGGTGATGTCCAGGGGTGTGTGTGTGTGGGGGGGGGGGGGTGTCCAGGGGTGTGGTGGGGGCAGTCTAGTGGGGTGAGGGGGTTCTGGTTTGTTTTCAGGTACTTTTTGGTCTATTTCAAATGGTGTGGGAGGGCTGTCCAGGGGTGTGGAAGTGCTGTCCAGGGGGTGGGGGGTTGTCCAGGGGTGTTTGGGGTTGTCCAGGGGGTCGGGGGGCAGTCCAGGGGTGCTGTGGGGGCTCCAATGGGGTGGGAGAGGGATGTCCAGGGTGTGGGGGGTATGCATGAGGGTGGGGGGGGGGGGGGGGGGGGGTTGTCCCGGGGTGTTTGGGGCTGTCCAGGGATCGGAGGGGCAGTCCAGGGGTGTGGTGGGGGCCATCAAGTGGGGTGAGGGGGTGCTGTTCTAGAGGGTGGTGGGGTTGTCTCGGTGTGTTTTGGGCTGTCCAGGGGGTCGGGGAGCAGTCCAGAGGTGTGGTGGGGGCTATCAAGTGGGGTGAGGGGGTGAGGGGGTGTTGTTTAGGAGGGTGGGGGGTTGTCTCAAGGTGTTTGGGGATGTCCAGGGGGTCGGGGGGTAGTCCAGGGGTGTGGTGGGGGCTGTCAAGTGGGGTGAGGGGGTGCTGTTCAAGGGGTGGTGGGAGTCCAGTGGGGGGGGGGGTTGTCTCAGGGTGTTTGTGGCTGTCTCAGGGTGTTTGGGGCTATCCAGGGGGTTAGGGGGCAGTCCAGGGGTGTGGTGGGGGCTGTCAAGTGGGGTAAGTTTTATATGTTATCAATGTAAATGCTTAATTTTTCTTTAGTTCTTGTTTTGATCTAATTCTGTTTTTGTGGTACGAATTCTTGATTTGGTTTCTGGTTGTTTCTTGGGGAGAGCAAAGTAATGCATTTGATTTTAAAAAAAAATTTTCTTCCACGTCGTTTATTTTATAACCGACGTGCTAAAGAAATCGGGAAGGGTTTATCACGTCGGTTTTTTTAATAACCGACGTGATAAGCACTTGTGGAATGGTTTATCACGTCGTTTATTTAATAACCGACATGATAAACCCTCTCCCCTAGACTAGTTTAGCACGTTGGTTATTATATAACCGACGTGATAAACCATTTCCCAGGGGTTTATCACGTTAGTTATTTAATAACTGATGTGATAAACATCCTCCACACAGGTTTATAACATCGGTCATTATATAACCGACATGATAAACCCCACACCCCCAGTTTATCATGGTGGTTATATAATAACTGATGTTATAAACCCCCCCCCAAGTTTTTCACGTCGATTATTAATTAACTGACCTGATAAACACCACGATGTTATGTTTTTTACGCCAGTTTTTAAATAACCGACGTAAAAAACGTTATTTATAACGTCTTCCATATTAACATCGACTAAAAACCAACGTAAAAAATAAAAAATAACTAACGTAAATAACTTTTTCTGCACTAGTTTATAAAGGGAAATTTAGGGCCTTATTAAGGGACCTGTGAAGTTCCTTTGATAAAAAAATTGCATTAAGGATTTAGATCCAAGCTAGGATATTAACAGGGTGGTTAAGCACATCATTATTCCATTCCAGGGTCATGATTTTACTCCCAAGGGGTTTCTCCACAACTAAAAGAGTGGAGGGACCATCTAGCTGAGTAAGAGGTGCTTGGATGAAACACACCAAATTACACTAGTGGTTGTATGGTTTTGACTTAGCTAGGTGGTTATCTAATAAAATGGAATGTGGTGATGCATTGGAGGACATTATGAAATTTGTTTATTCTTGTTGAGCTCAAAGTTGTGATTTCCATTTTTTCAGTATCATAAATGATGTTTTCAGAGATAACACCCCAAGAATTATTTGTTCCTAAGGAAAATCTTCTTTTATTTGAGAGAATAAGTGAGAGTATTGAGGTCGATCCTATAATCTTTCTTCATTATTGGGTTCAACATAACATTCAATTAATATGATGACATTGAGAAAGCAAAAATGATGTTCCTAATTAAATAATTCCTATGGAACTCAACGAGCATTGTATTTCCTTATAATATGGAGGGTAATAATTCCAAGAGTGTGAGGGATATATTTGGTAGTATCAGGGAATCCTCATTACCCTTGAAATTCCAACATTTTCCCTTTCTAGATCTAGAGGGATATAAAGATAATTATGTCATTAGAGAGAATGAACTAGATAGAGAGGATGATGAATGATTCATTCATTGACAAATTATCTCATGGGCTTGAGCAATTGATTTTTATGTTTTCAAATCATCAAAATTTTGTTCTTCTTATCTAAAAACCCACTGCCAATCCCCAAAACCTGTCATCATCTAGGGAGTTTTAAATTTGTGTGACATGTGACTTAGGATCGTCTAATTCCACTATGATATGATCAACCATATTATAGATCCAATCCTTGAAGAAAAATCATTTCATGATTGTTTGTCCATGAAACCTATGGTAGGTGAAATAGTTTGGATGGATCTTCATCTCAACTTCTTATGGCTTCTTGATGTTTAGAAGCTTGAGGAAATTATTTTTTATGGATTATATAAAGAAGATAAGAACTTACTCATACCTGAAGAAGTAGACCCTATTATTTTAATATATAATGGGTCTAGCTATCTATATATGTCATTATCCTAGAGAAACAATCTCAATATGAGACCATTCTTAATGAGGTTTATTTTGTGGGTCCACCTAGAACTAGATCAGTTGCGAGGCAAGATCTTAAATCACAATAGTTGTCTCTGCCCTTCCAAACATCATGGTAGTGACAGAGGTAGAGGATGTGGTATTTCATTAGGTGAATACATGGACTCCTTTATATGTTTTTTTCCTCTTTTATAACTCTTATAATATACCTGAATACTTCAAGGAATCCATATTTTAAACTAGTTTATCCGAGATATTCTCCACACGCATTTGTAATTGCTACTCTTATAAGGGTTGAATGTCAAGGGAGTAAAATAGGGCCCAACACTAGGAAATGAAATCATTGAAACACTCTTTATTACTATATTTGAACTTCTAGATGTCAATGATACTTTTCTTATATAAGGTATAGTTTAAATGGTAGAGGAGATATCGATGAAGATCCTCCAAGATAACAATGGACCCTAATGCTAGATTGTTGTACTAGACCTATGCATTCCCTTCTAATGTATAAACTTATCAATGAATTTGGACACCTACCACTACTCCCAAGTCTATATAATATATTAATTCTAATATAATAAGTATGTGAGGTAATGTTCTAGGCCACTCGTTCCATTAATATATACAAAACCTAGATTGTTGAAATTGGATGGTGGGTGGACATGGTCCACCCACTCTAGGGATAGTTTACCATTATTTTGTATTTCATATTGTTTAATTTATATGGATTCCATGTGATATTAAAGGGATAATATCAGCTCATTTAGAGTTATTTAATCACATATTTTCTCCCTTACTAGTTGGATTACCTGAAAAGTGTAACGGTAGTGGTCTAGAGGTGGGAAGTCTTGCTGATCCATTAGAGGAGGATCCAATAGGACTGCCAGACTCTATCTCAAGTTGGAATAGAACCCTCACTTTGTTTTTTGATAAACCAAGGGACATTGGTTAATTAATATACAATTTAGGGGTGTTTATTTTTCCTTTAAAATCATCTCGATCAAGAAATTACTCCCTAAGGGGCTCAACATTGAGTTGTTGATAGCCCTAAAGATCCTAGAGTAATGAAAAAAATCCTGGTATCCACATATATATTCTATGAGGCTTTAGAAATATCATAAATACCTATCACACCTTTACCATTATTGATATTTTGATAGGTATTAATGAGTGGTATGATAGGTGAGCTTCAAAGAAACACGACCATTCTATACAATCATGTGTGAATACCTATGAGGGGATTCACCAGTCTCCATAGGTCCTATGAGAGAAAATTTTATTTTCAAAATTCATCACCAGAGATGTAATATAGGTTTCTATGAGGACATATTATGATGAAATTAACTATTTAAGTGGTCAGGAGAAATGAAGGTATTGAAATCATCAAAAAAGGGCTCTGATAGGCTCTATGAGATTTCACTTTCTTTTCCCACTGGTCACTTCTAAGTATAAGGCTTGGTATAGTGTGGAGGTTGACTATGAGTGAATAAATAATAAAAATATCCTAATAAAATGGAATATTCTGGACTATAAAATAAAGAGTTCATCCTCCAAATTACATTATAAAAAATTGGATCGGTGCTTGGACAATAATAATAGGAGCGATTGGTGGTCATGGTGTTGGAAAGGGAGGATTGATCATCATTAAAAATTCCCCCAACCTAGTATACTAAGTTTGGGGGATCATAACCTATTGATATTGATAGGTAACACTATCAATGGGTGGATATAGAAACTACACATCCTTCACTAGTTGAAAAGAACTTTGTAATCACCTAACAATGACAATAAAATTCAGAATGTATCTCCTTCATGAGTGAGATATGAAGTGTGTAATAAGCTATATATATTTCTAGGACATTATTTCTTATAGGAATTATGAAATTTCATATGGTGAGGGGTTTTTGGAGAAATGGGACTCAGATTAAGAATTTAGGCATCTAAAAGTCCTTAAATGGTGCCTTTATATGAGATTTAATGTTCAGTGGATTCCTAAGGTGCTTGGGAAATCATCCAAAAAAGGTTTGGGGTTTAGTTTACTATAGAATTTCTACAATAGTCCATTAACAACATGGAACTATAGTTTATTCCATGAAATTTTGGGAGAAGGGTAGATGATCATTACCTTGTATGGTTCATACTGTGAAAGGGGTGCCAATAATTTTTTTTCTAAAACATAAAACAGGACCCCCTTTCTTTGGATGACTAAGATCATGCAAAGCAAGGGATGTATGGATATCTCATCCTCTATTCTTATTCCCTTTTGGTACCTCATGGGGGGAGTGGAGTTTAGTTTTGATTTTAGGTATGTTCCTCCCTTATATTCCATTTTTTATTCTTGGTGGAAATACCTACTTTCCTCTCACTTTTGGCTAGTGTTTAGTGTTTATTCCACCATATTATGGCGGAATTAGGGAAAATCGATAGGAATTTTTTGTGTGATGTCCAGAGAAGGACCCAAGGTGATGTATATATGTCATTGGATGCAGTTTTGATTGAGGTATGCAACTTCCCTATTTTATTTAGGGGTTTTTGGTAAAATTAGATGAAATTAACATTTGGTTGGGTGTTAGTTGTTAGGTATTTTTTTTTTCTAGAATGGTTCCTAGGGAGTTCTATAGACTTTTCATAAGAGGTTGATCAAGGTTTTAGTGTGATGATGGTGATAATTTATTTTTTCATCTATTATACATATTTGGTTTAAATAAAATAACTAATTATAAATTTTAATAATTTGGTATTTATGTCATATGACATGTGATAAGATCTTGGGTGGTAGTATAAGCACAAAAGAGCCATGGACATGCTTTGATGATGCTCGACTGAGCTTGTATTTGGTGATAACTCCTTGATATAGGTAGGTTATCTATTTAATACAATCCCATATGCATATTTATACATGGTTTACTACTACATGCATGTTTCATGGGTTTAGGTAGAATGGTTAAGGTCTTATAGGGCCTTGAGAAGGAGATATAGGGTGGATATTAGCCTCAAATACTCGAATATGTGATCTCTAGAACTTATAGTATATGTGTTCTCTTGAAGACTATGTATCTAAGGGGAAACGTTTTTGGTTGAGATAATAAGAAAATTTGGGTGGTATTTGGATATGAGATTATACATAGGTATCTTGGATGGTTTTCAATGGTCTAATTTGATAGGAAAGTGAGTCTTAGGCCTAGTGATGGAGTGTGAGATGATAATCCATCTCATGCTTGATGATTGACACCCTTATAATGGTGTTTTTAGAACTTGTTCATCATTGTGAGAAGGGAAAAAACTTCCAGACTAGATGGGTGTCATAGAGAGGGGGTTCCTCTAAGAGATAAGATGATGGATCTACCTAAGGAGATGAGATATGGGAACCAATTGCGAGCCATGGGTTTTTTTGGGACATGGCATCGGGGTGCTGATCAAGTTGGATTTAGGTGTCTTGAGAAGGTCCCTAGGTAGTGGGACCAATATGTTGTTGGATTTTGTTGAGGTTGGATCAGGACTAGAGGTCTAGGTCAGGGTGAGCCTTTGAGAAATGTTGTCACTGAGGGGTGATGAGTGCAATATGTTATTTGAGAGGAAACATTATGATGGACCTATAAGACATAGTTGATTACCTAAAGGGTGAGGCAAGACTTATTCGATATTAGGGGATAGGTCTGGAGTGACTAATTCCCTTGGATCAGTTGGTGATCCATGTGATTGGATATGACCAGATGTACTATGGACATGTGTGTTTGTGGGACTTCTCATGAAAGGGTTGGGGCATGATATGATTAAAAACATAGATAATGGACCTTTTATTGATGAGGGTTACGTTACAGACTATAAAGAACCATGATTTTAGTACATAGACATTACTGCACATTTTAAGAATACTTAATACATTACACAAATACACACCCAAATACCATATTAGTTTAGTGCATTTGGAAACTTGGAACACATTAATCTAATTTGGTGAAATATATTCAATATTTACCATAAAAATCTCCTCTTTAGTACCCCAAACCAAAAAATTTCTTTATAACCTGGGGAAAAGAAAACATAATAAAATGGGAGAGCTCAGATGCTCAGTAAGTCTAAAAAAGGGAGAAATGTAAACATAATCATGAGTATAAGGGTATGAGAACATGATCATTGACATAAAAGATCATACCTTTCATATCAAAGACCATAAACATGAATCATGGCATAAATATTGGCAATTCATAAAACATGAATCATAAGGAAATAAATAACATGAGACATGGAAGCATAACATAGGAATAAAACATGGAATTATGGAAAACACATATGCACATAATAATTATTTTCATAGTAGTAAAGGCATCACTACCAAGGCCATCTTGTTAGCATGGGTTCACTTCCCATTCCATATTAGTAGTCATGGTTCCCTTCCATAACCATCCAAGTAGTCATTGTTTACTCTCATAACCATCTTTGGTAGTCAAGGTTCACTCCCAATACCATCTTACCAGACATGGTCTTTCATGTATATATCTTGAGATATCAATCTTTAACCAATGAATTGGAGGGAGATATAAGTCCCACCAATCTCAAAATGAAGTCATACATACATGTTCCACAAGATCTTAAACAATCATATCATAAAGAATGTAATAGAAAGGGGGGCATAAACCTGTAATCATATCATAAATTGTCGAAAATATAGAAGGTTCATAATAATTTCATCAAAATCATAACATATTAAAATAATCAGGTTTCTTAAACCTCACACCATCAAAATATAATCCATTTGGAGAAAGAATATTAATGGTATTCTTGAACTATAACAAAGTATGTCATCATTGGTGGTGAAAGATTTTGAAAGATCACATAGAAGATGAATTTTTCTTTAAAATAACCTTTTAAAAAATAAAACATTTTAAAAAACATTTTATTTGAAACCAATTTGAAAAAATATAAATTAATCATGAAAAATCATTTAAAAATAGTTCTTGAGGGAAATATACTTTATTCATTTAAATCATTTTCTTTTCTTAAAATTCCATGAAATTTAAAAAGAAATAATTTCATTTGAAAATAAACATTTAAGATTTAAAGGGAAGCTTCAAGGATTTAATGCATCATGAATGTGTAAAAAACTATTCATGCCATATAAGTTATAAAACATTCTTCTCGTACCTTTTCCAGAAATGTCAAAAAAATACATCGTTAGGAAAATAAAAAAATATTCCTTTCAAACTATTTAATAAAAAGTAATACATGGCTAAAAATGACTTTAAAAATTTTAGAATAATAGTGAAAAATATATTGGAATAAATTTTTAATAAATATGGAAATGGAAGATAAATATTCCCCATTAGATACTTATGTATAAACAATCTCGAAAAAGATATTACAAAATTAACAATTAAAACATTTTAAACAGTACAATCATATTCCCCATGAAATAAAGAAAATTATATGGATATGAAAATACCATACTATTATGGATAAAACTCATAAAATATATTCATGGTTAGTATATACACTACGTAGAAGAAACTAGTAGTGTATGAGGAATGTGTCTCATAGAAGTAAAGGAGAGAAAAAAATAACTTACCTTAGGTCCGATTCCCTCCATATGTGTCATAAACTCTTATATAGAAGTTTTAAAAAAATTATTAACTTATAACAGAATCATAATAATATTCATGATATCATATATGTTTCATTTATGAATTTATATTACCTGTTTATTAACAATTCCAAGTTAAAGCAACGTTTCAGGTAATGATCACCTTGTTAATCGTATGTGATTTGACTTGGTATTATTGATTCTCATACTTATATCATGATTTAATTATTTAGAAAATATAAAACAAGATATAAATATCTTATATATTTAGTATATAATTATTTATAATAATCTTTAATGATAAAAGAAATACACCATTCATGGAGACAATAGGTCATATATATACATGAAAGTTGTTTTCATTTTCCTGTCCAGTTAAAAGATAAGAAATTATATGATGTATTATTATTAAAAAATCAATTCAATTTCATATATATTCATTAAATTCATCCTTATTACCATCCATGTGAAATATAGGTTAATATTGAGTCACATCACATCATGGAGATGGTAAGTCATACGTATGCACGAGCAACACTATCATTTTCACAAAATATCAGATGGTAAAAAGGAAGACATGATATTATTATTAAATAGGTATAATTATATTATAAATATAATATATAGTCATCAAAATCCTCACAATTCTCAGTCATAAAAGATGGAGATGAAAAACAGATTATCCCATGGTGTGGAGACGGTAAGTCGTACACACACATGCCCGATGATATTGTTTTTCATAGGATGTATAAAAGGAGGGATACGGTTGTACCATAATCATAATAATATCTTAGTATATATATGATAATATTTTATTGCTTTATTTTGTAAAAAACATAATAGGATTAAGTAAAAAAAGAAAATAAATTGAATTGGATTGGTTAAATAATTACCTCTTATTCGATGGGGTTGCTTTGAATCTCCTCTTAGGGACACTAGGGATGGTATTTTTGGAATCCCAGGACCTCTAGAATTTAACTATGAATGTTTAGAGGAGAAATAGATAGGATTTTTTATATCATTAAGGATCAAGATTGTGTGAGTAAGTGAGGGAGGAGGTTCCCTTTTATAAGAGAGGGGAGGGACACTCTATGAAACTCAAAAAATATTAAATTAATAAAAATTGATTTTTGATTTCAAATAGCTCTAATGTGAGTTATTTAGAATATAATATAATTATGGGTCTAAATATTTTCAATAAATTATTTTTAGATAGGTTTAGGTAATATTATTAACCTTATATTTTGGTTTTAACCCTTAGTTAAACCCTTTAACTCTTACGACGTCAACTTATCTTTTTATTCTTTAGGTTTAATATTATAACGATAAAATGAAAAAAGAAATAAAAGTGTATTATTAATGAAATAATTAACATTATTATATTTATTTGGAAAAATTATATAATTTTATGAATTTTATATCATTTAATAAAATATAATTTATTTTAAAGTGTCATTTATATCAATTCTGATACTCTTTATAAATTTTCATTTAAAAAATATCTTAACAACATGAAAAATTAGAAATAACACATCTAATATATCTATAAAATGTCTAATATATCTATAAAATAATTGGTTTCCATTAATTATTTCAAATTATATTTATTTTAATATTTTTAATATCATTTACTTGATATTTCCATTAATTAAACAATTACTGCATCATTACTATACAATCCTTTAATTAAATTAATTATTCTCAAAAAATTAAAAATAAAATATCATAGTGAAGATAAATTTATTATATTTTAGAGGACCATTTATAGTAGAATTTATCTTATGTATAACCCTATATGAAAAATGATTTACTTATTAAAATTATGAGTTTGACATTTTTTAACTTATCTTTAAATAAAATATAATAAATGTCATATTCAAACCAAGGTGGGTTAAAAAGGATATAATTTTTTCATAAGGATTATTTTAGTCTAATAAAACTTATACAATTAAATTAGGAAAAGTTTTATGGCAATTATATAATATTATAATATTATTTATACCTTTAATTACCCGGTTTACCCTTAACCGTGGTAAATAAAAATATTAAAGTCACTATTCAATAAAAAAATAATTTGATCCTATTTGAAAAAAAAATTCATACTTATTACAAACATTTATGTATGTTTTTTAAAATTCAATTCACATAAGTTTAATACTAATCCCGTAGATTTGGCGAGAAGGTTGGTAAAAGAGATTTTCAGACGTTTAATAAGTTTTTATATCTAATTTCATTATAAAAATGATTCCAAAGAACTAAATTGGATTAATATATTAATTATTGATATATTTTGACTTTAAAAACTAATTTAAATTTTAGTAATTATTTAAAAAAAAGGATATTTCTAACTAAAATGCAGTATTTTTTACTATTCATCAAAGAATGAAACTTCTTAGAAAAAAACTAAAAATTAACCCTAAGTTAATTTTGATATTCCAAATTCAAAAATTATTTTTATTTTATGAAATTAAAATTTTAATAGTTTCTAAAATTAATTTTATTATTTTTTGTAGAAGGACATGAAAAACAGTTCATTTGAGAAAATAATATTTTTTAACAAATAAAGACTTTACAAAAAATTATAATTTTCATTATCAAAACCATTATAAAAAATATTTAAAAATTAGTTATTACTATTCATATTAAAAGTTTAATAGCTAGGTTATAACTATATCATTTATATAATTTTAATAGTAAAGAGTTGTTTCGCAAAAATTCAGTGTTATGTGTTACGCTAACCAAGTCATTGTTGAGTGTAGTGAAAGATTACCTTGGTGTTGTGTATAACATAATACAAACTTAGTGCTTTTATATAATAACCAAAATATATATTCAGTCTTACATTAAATGAAAATATCAAAAATATTAAATTAATTAAAAGAAAATTTATAAAATCTTAGGCTGTTACATTCTACCCCCCTTAAAATGAATTTTTCCCTAGAAATTCATTTGAGTTATCAAAGGATTAATATTTGAAGGTTAAATTCATATAATCCCACATCATAAAAAATACTAAAACTTCATTTTAAAAAGGAAATTTAGAGACATAAGTTCTACCCAAAGTAACTCATTACTAGTTTTCCACATAGGAGAGCATAGGTGATGATTTGGGCATAGAGGAAAAGCGTAAATAATCATAGAGACTGATAAATATCACTGATAACAAGAAAGTGGGCAATATGGAGAAATTTAATAATAAAAAAACCATAAACTAAAGAAACATGGAAGAGTTCATTGATATTATCAATAATGATGATATCATGAAAACCTTTTACATTATGATTATTTTCCTAATGTTGAAGAATTTTCAAGATAATATATACTTACTTGATTTTAGCATAACTTCACCATTTTGTGTTCCTAGATAAATTTCCACTTCATATCACATTCTAATAAATAAATTTAAAATTTTCATTTCTAAAGAGTTAACAGACCATGATAAGAATGGTAGTTTATTCTATATATCTTCAATATAAAGGTAAGCATAAGTTATAAAATATGTATAAATACACCTATGATGAGATAATACTTTAATCTCAAAAAATTATCCAAATTTTAACATAAAAATTCCATAAATGGATAATCCTACAGTCTTTTTGAAAGCTAAACATCAAAATCTTTAGAAAGAGGTGCACTAAATCAGCCTAACATTTGTCTCCCATATATCATAAGGAAATTCTTTGTTTTCACATTCCAAACATGTTAATACCTCAATCATGTATTCTATTGAAAAATGTTAATAACCTAATTTACAAAACATTCTTATTGAAAACATGCATGTTTCCTTATTCCAAATTTTATTGGATATATTCTTTAAGTCTAAAAGGTGGTAAACTTCATCCATGATAGCATAAACCACATTTCAAAAAATCCTTAATAATTTCAAAGGAAATCATTACTATCCAATTTACATATTCATATCCAACACAACTTTATCCAAATATCATTATCTCATCATCATTAAAATATTAAGGGTTATCCTTCCCTTAATTATGTTTTCCCAAAAATTTCACCTTATTACCTCAATCGATTTTCAGGGTTACAAGTATCATCATCATTATTTTTATTATTTTTGAATAAAATCCCCAAGAGGGGAAAACATCAAAGTCGGAAAAAGCACTGGGAAAACTGGGGAAGCCCCAAATGAAACTACAAAGGACTAAAGTAGTAAAGACCCAGGGCTTCGTCTCTGATCAGGTTCTTTCCTCCAAAAGAAAAGGAGAGAACATCCTTGGGGAGAATAAACTGAATTCCTTGCAAATCCATGGAGACATGATGATCAGAAACCTAATTTCCATCCCTCCAAGTGTGTGAGAGGATAGTGATATTGTAGATAAGCCTCTTGGAACTTCTCAGGGCATAGTGGATGGACCAGGGAACAGTCCGCTTTCCATGCATGGAGTCATGAGGATGAGGGAATCAGTCTCAACCGTTGTAAGGGAAATATTAAGACATTTACAAAGTTAGAGGCTTGTTAATATTTCCACATCCTCGACCAAAAGAGAGTGGCCTATACCAAGGTGAACAGAGAAAGCAAAGATCACACGCCCCAGTGGATCCCGAATAACACCACCACCCTTCATCTCATTCATCAAGCATGAGCCATAAAAGTTGAACTTTAAACCAGTCCGATGGGGTAACCACCAAACCCAGTGGATAACAGGAGTGGGATGGGACACAGAAGAGGCCACTTGCAGGTATATAAAGGAGAGGGCCTCACACAAATTTTTGAAAGCACGAACCATGTACAGAAGCATGAATTTTTCCTATCAACCAAGGACCTTCCAGAGGTCAGATATCCATCATACCTAGATTTTTTCTAAGACATCCAAATGCACCAGCAACACGAAGCAAGAATGAATCCACATGCTTTCCTCTCAGGACCAACATCCCCGGCACCATGGAACCATTAGTCAAGAAAGGGAAGGTCCCTCAGTGATACAACCGAAGCACCTGTGAATTCACCAAATTCCTTCCACATAATGTGTACCCACTCACTGTCAAAGAAGAGGTGGTTCGAGCTCTCCTCCCTCAGGACGCTATAGCACAGGCAGTGAGAAGACTTACAGATACCAGAGTGCCTCACATTCTCATCCTCTGATAAATATCTCTTCCTAGTACACAATAAAATAAAGTTGATTTTGGGAGGAACATTCTTAACCCATAAGGACGACCCCCACAGGTCCTGATGTCCAGCACCAGAAGACACCCTCCTGTATTACTTGGTTCAGAAATCACCTGAAGGCAATGTAGAAATGATATATTGTTTTGGTTCCTCAAATATATCGATTATGTCGAAGGCCAAGCATTGATCACTATCCAGGATATTATTGATAAATTTCAGGAATCCACTGGCTTGGTTGAAGGTTCTGTGCATAACCGGACATCATGGAAACTCAAGGACGGAGCCTACACAATTTTGATGCCAAAAGGAGATGTTCCATGCCCCCAAAATCCACCTAGAGACCGATATAAAAAACATTATTATATATTGGTTATTTTAAAACTGATGTGAAAAGTCTTCATGAAGAATTTTTTTTACATTGGTTATTTTATAACCGACCTAAAATACACTATACCACATCAGTTCTATAAAAATCGACATAAAAAATCAACAAATCATATCTTTAACATTGATTATTTTATAACCAAAATAAAAAAATTGTTTTTTTAAAATATTTCATTATACCATTCCTCTCCACTGCCGACCAAATCATAAAAACATAGAAGCAAGAAAAAAAAGTAGAAACAAAAACAAGAAGAAAAATTACACATTCACAATTACAACATTCACAATTACAAAATTTAAAAATTTAAATATTAAATAAAAAAACATAAATCCAACAAAAACAACTACCAACTACTCATTTACAATTAAAACATTCAGAATTACAATATTCACTAAAAACAAACTAAAATCCAACCAAACTTATAAAATGATTTTCCCATTCCACTTGTAATTGTGTGAGATCTTGTGCACTATAAGGGAGAGAGTCATAAAAAATCTACAAATTAAAAGGAAAGTAGTTAACAAGTATAATGAATAAAATAAATTAAATATTAAGTAATAGTTTATAAGGAAATATAACCTGGTTGAACTTCATAACTATTCTAGTTATAATTATTTCATACATAAATCTTAATACATAGAATGAACATTATTTGATGCCTTTTTGTTTATGAAAATTATGTTTAAAGGATTTTTCAGTTAAAAATTTAATCAGTATGTAATATATCCAAAATATACTAATTATAAATGGAAATTAACATTTAATTTTAAATATTTGATCTTGGTGTTCTTTTTATTTGTGGTTTTTTGAAATAAATACCACCCCTACCAGAAAATAATATGAATGAAATAAATTTAAAATTCACTATAATATAAAAACTATTAAAAAATTAAAACTTACTTTTCCAACAAGTTCTTAGAATTTCCTTAAACATTGTCATGGATTGAGATTATCCAGTGAAGTGTCTTCTCCCTTAGACAAAAAAACACCTAACATTCAATAGTAACTGATATAGAATAATATTTAATGTTAGTGCTTATAATGTTAGAAGTTAAATAACATTTTGTGAGATATATTTTTCATACCTCTCAACTAAAGGAGACATCCAGAAATAAGAAATTACATTCTATTCAAATCTTTCAACAATATAAATTGTACTTTCTTATTCAGTAAATGTTCATGCTTTAGGTGAAGTTAACTGTGGTTCCATCAATCCATATACATTTGTATTTTCATTATCCTCACATATTTTATAAAGATACCTAATACAAAATAGACCTCATTATAAATTTTCAATAAATTTTACATTAGGAAAGATTTATGTCAAAACTTACATGGAAAAAACTTGCATCATGTTGATTCCCAACTTATCTCCAGTTACAAGCCCCATGATATCATTTTTCAAAATCCCCACATTTATTTCAATCCCACATAAAAGATATTCCATTGGAAATGTATGAACACCCACCAACAAATTTAAATATCATTACAATCATTCAAGACTACTAGAATCTGTATCTGAAGTCATAGTCCTTTGTCTTTTTTGTTGGCTATACAATATTTATTTAGCTTTAAAGTATTCCAATAAATAAATATATTAAATTTCAGATGTTAAAAAAATTTAATACAAAAACAAAATAAAAGATAAAATATACACATACCTCTATGGAAATATTTCATAGAAGTCTAGATGGATAAACTAAAATTTGGTTGATACTTTTTTCCACTGTCCTCACCTCATATGTGGGTAACAATACTCTAGCTAATATATCTATAATATTCTATACAGTGACCCTATGTTGATCTATCTCTAATTATTGATGATAAATGGTATCACTTATATAATATATCATCCCATATTCAACTAAATGATAGTGAGTATCATCAACATATAACTCATAGTAACTAGAATACTATGGAGGATGGGGTGTAGGAGTAGGATAAATAATAGGGCCTATAGGCATAGGTGGAGGAGTGGGTGTATGAGTAGGATAAAAAATGGGGTATCAGGTAGAGGTGGAGGACAAATAATGGTGTTTTTTGGAAGAGGTAGGGGAGTGTAAGCTATTATAGGAGGTGGAGGAGTGGGAGATGTAGTCTAAAATTTACTTTTCATGTCTGCAAACATGGACTATACCAAAACCCTGATCTTTTCCTCCATCATCACATTAATATTTTAAACTTCAGCTTCCAAATATTTTATTTTTTTGATAAAAACCATACATTGAAGAAGATGATGAATGTGGTAAAACTTTTCTCACTGATACACACACCAGGTATCCTCATACACAATCCATGTGTTCAGGATTTCCCAATGCTGCAGATATAATATCTTGCCTCCCCTCAGCTAAAAATACACCATGTGTTCTTTTCTCCCCAAGAGAATCCTATAATAATTATTTCAAAAATTCTGTAATTATTAAAAAAAATATAATTGAATTAAATTAAATAAATAAATAAAATACACATCTTAAAATCCTATCAACTATGACCTTCAATTCTTCATTAAGATATTGCCCCTTTTTTCTCATCTGACCCCTCTTCCATTTTTCATGTCTAGCTGGGGGATGGAGGGGAAACCTCTGTAGAGCTTCAAGACTTAGCTCTCATTTTTTGTAAATTTGCAGCCATAATTTGTTATTCTAATAAACTATACCCTCATTGAGATAAATTATGAGGGTATACGTTTCTAGATTGGATCTCCTGATGAGATCTCCTCGATTGCTGTAAATTAAGAATAAGAAATCAATAAGAAATCATTACTAAGATAATTAATACAAGAAAAATTCTAAAAGTTTACATTGCACTTACCAAGAATGATTATTGTCTTCTACTTTCAAAAAATTATTTTTCATGTGTCTTCATCTATAAAAGGATATATATGACATGTATTGTCATGTTTCTTATGCCCAAAAATGAAATCAGATGTGAGGGCTGATTTGAAATCCCTCCATCTCCTAGTAGCCATTGATAAACATTTCCTCCGGGCTCTTCTAGTGTCAAGTATATCAAATGTCATTTGATAATATGGGGGAAAAACATATTATTCTATAAAAAGATCAATATTAGTAAAAAAAATAATGAATGAGCTTACCAAAATGGTCTCCCAAAACTGAGATATTGTTGCTTTGTCAACACTTATCCAATCATTAAACCAAATATTGACTTTACTTTTTCCCTTGAAAAAATACAAAAATTTTGATTTTGTTTTTCATTAGGAAATCTTGGAATATCATTATCATCAAAGTATACCACTATCCTCTGGTTCTAGCTACAAGTAAATGATAATTTTCGTAAACGTGTTCTACCGCATTTACCAACCCTCGAACTTTCATTTGGATTTGTGGGAGTATATGAAGGTTGGGGATCATCAAGAGGATCATGTGAACGTTCCTCCATATATGTATGATCATGATTCTCAACTCCAGAAGTATGTGTTTGATCAGCTGATTGATCTATCATTATTCTTCAAATAAAATAAACAAACAATTAGTACACAAATATAAAAATTCAACTATTACAATACTAATGTAAATGAAAAATGAAAAATTATTAAACACAAACATAAAATAAAACTTGAAACATTATTATTCATATTTATTATATTTAACTAAAATTATAACAACAATAATGATATATGAAATTCCATGTAAATGAATGAAAACAAATCAAAAAATGGTGTAGGAATCTTAAAAATGGTCCAACCTAATAAATCAATTTTTACAAAAAAAATAATTTTTTTCAATATAATCTTATAAAATATTTTTTTTTATTTAACATATTAGATTTAAAATAATTTTATTTCAACAAAATCAATAAATATATAAGTTATATAATGGTAAACATGGTAAACTAAACGAAAGTAAACTAATATAATAAAACAAATTACTTATAAGTTTTAATATGTGTTTTAATAAAGAAAAAAGAAAAATATCTAACATTTTATATAATTAATAAAAGTAAACAAGAAATAAACATATGTTAACTGTAATATTAGGAATGTACTAATGGATTGTTTTCCAAAATTCCTTCATCATGATCATTCCTTATGGCACAAACCATGTCTACAATGTGTTCATCTTTATTAACTATTAATCTTTCCATGGAAGTAGGGATCTCACATAAATTAGAATCTTCATCAAGTTGATCATAACCAACATATTTTTTCTTTTAAAATAATAGACCACTATATATCGAATTGATCAAGAACTATGAAAATTTATTTTTCATTTGTTACCAATATAAAATAATCAGTTGTATCTTCTAATATATTCAGATTAACAAGTTTCATACCAAATTCATCATGTCTGACATTGTTGTTACTGATAAACCATTTGCAGTTAAACACCAAAACATTAAATTTAATGTAATCAAACTATGATATTTCTTTAATGACTCAATAATATGCACTTGATCTATAATTTGTGCTTTTGTCTTTAGAACTTAAAAAATGAATTGTTTCTATGAACACCAATACACCACTATTCTAAACTGCAATTCTATTGTCCTTATCTTTTGTATGAATTGTATAGCCATTGATGTCATACGCAAACCAGGTTATCATATTAAAACATAGACCACCCACTAACCATCTTAACATCTCATATGCATCTGATCTACTAAGCACAATCTTTTTAAACCATGGAAAAAAGTTTTTTTATGCTCATTCAAAATCCACATGTATTTATTATTTGGATAAAATTTTTTCAACTCATTAATATACAATGTTATATATGGTTGAGCATAATCTACGTTATTCAAGATGTGTAAATATACCTTTTTTATCTATTCACCTGAGAAAGATATGAATTTCAATCCACGAATCCCCTTTCCCCCATAATTTACTCATTTATGGAGAGATGGAGGTAAACCAATGTGCTCAACCGCAGACAAGTAACTCATACAAAACTCAAAAACCTCCTTAGAAATATAATTTTCAACAATAGAGGCTTCAGGTCGATATGAATTCTTAACACACCCTTTCAATATATTCGTATAAATTTCAAAAGGATACATCCAACATAGATATACAGGTCCAAAAATTTTTATTTATCAAACCAAATGAACCATTAAATTCACCATTATATCAAAAAAATATGGCTGAAAATACATTTCTAATTGAAAAAGTATAGAAATTTATTCATTTTCTAAAATGTTCAAATCATCCAAATCAATCACCCTATTAGAAATTGAATTAAAAAAATAATACACCTTCATGATTTCCATTATGATTAGAATGAGAAATATTCCACATAAGGAAATAGGTATAAGTTGTTTCATCATAATGTGACAATCATGAGATTTCATACTTGTCAACTTCAAATCCTTCAAAGAAACAAAAATTTTTACATTTGAAGAATAACCCTATGGAACTTTGATATCATGAAGACACAGAAAAAATATAACTTTATCCCTCTTGGATAATGTATGAAAAGTTGGGGGAAGAAATGTTCACCTTCTATCAAGAGTTGGAGCTTACTCCAAATGCATTCCCATTGGATGTAATGATAATCTTGCATTCAAACCATCTTTATTATTTCCTCTCATATCTATCAATATTCCAATCAAGTTGTCACATATATTCCTATATACATGCATGAAATCAATGTTATGTTTTACTTCATGATATCTATAATGTGGTATCTTAAAAAATATGGACTATTTATTCCAAATATGTCTTTCATTACAAGATTTATGTGTCTTTCCAAATGTAACATCAAAGTTTTTCACCCTATAAAAGTACTCATAAGTGGATAAAGGTTTTAGAGAAATATCAAAATCTTGTGATCCATTTAATTCTATTTTTATTCTTCTACAAGATTGATCCATAGGCAAAAAAGTTTGATGACCGATTTTGTTTCCGATACTTTCTCCGGGGCGCGTACATCCGTCACGGGGAGGACGCGCGACTATTGCCCTGCATTCCCAATTTCCAAAGGTAGGTGGAATCCGCTCCTTATTCAGGGATGTATGCTACTTGATCAAAATAGGATGATGGGATGTTAGTTCTTCATTCTGTGGATTCCTCCTTGGAGATCATCACCTAGTATGGGTCTCCCTAATAGATTTAAGACATTGTTCATGAAACTCTTCTCGGAACCATATCCTCATGGACACCAGTTAATTACACTGCTTCTTTTAGGACATTCTAAGGGATTTAGTCAGGGCAGAAACCTTCGGTTAGGGGAGTAGTCACGTTGGTCACCACTGGCGTGTCTGGATGCTGGGGGATTGGCATTTCTGTCTTCTTTCCCTTATTACAGGGCTTCTCAAGGGTGCGGAAGCCTGAGAAATCCCACATCGAACACAGGGAATTGTATGCCATGGGAATGTGTCGAAGGTTTTCTTCAGCTTCCCATGTTTAACACAGGGTAAGACGCAAGTTTAACATCCAGTAGAGACAGATTGGACTGATCGAAACACTGATTAGAGTGGATCAGATGGAGGAACCCCCTGGAGGGAACACCGATATTGGGGCCAACACGTGGGTGGCTTCCCGAATGTTGTCTGATGGAATGGAGAGTGGGGTGGCATGATTCCACCTTGATGTGGTGGCCTGGGTAAGAATCTGGATGGATGATGGAAGGTTTTGTGAGGGGGGTGGTGAGTGGTATGGAAACATCATGGGGTGATGCTGGTTTTGGTCTTGAACCTCGTAGTGGATTCCTACATATCCCCGTGCTAGGGAATAAAAGTTCACATAGTTCAGTGAGATGATGGGACACCTGAGGAGGCGACCCATGAGAATGGACACATGGATGGGACCCAGAAGAAGTGGAACCTCCGGGTCGAGGCATCAGCTTCCCAAGACACATGGGCTCGAGGGAGAGATCAGTATGAGTCATGAGTGATGGGCTTGAACCTCATGGAGGCTTCCTATGTACAATGCCTTGACATGGATCAAAAACCACGCAGTTCAGATGGTGAATACAGTTTAACTTCATGCGGGACAGGGGCGAACCTACGTGAAGGTGGTAAGAACGACCAGGTGTTGGGGATTGAACCTTGTGGAGGCTTTCTACATACCATGACATGAGATGGATCAAAGTTCTTATAGTTTTAGATGGTATGGGGCTTACACTCTGAGGTAGCCCAAGGTGTTGGGGATTGAACCTCGCGGAGGCTTCCTACGTACCATGCCTTGAAATGGATCAAAGTCCCCATAGTTCGGGATGGTATGGGGCTTACACTCTGAGGCGTCCAAAGGTGTTGGGGCTTGAACCCCGTGGAGGCTTCCTATGTACCATTCCTTGACATGGATCAAAGTCCATGTAGTTCGGGATGGTATGGGGCTTACACTCGGAGGTGGACTAAGGTGTTGGGGTGTGAACCTCATGGAGGCTTCCTACGTACCATGCCTTGACATTGATCAATGTCCCCGTAGTTCAGGATGGTATGGGGCTTACACTCTGAGGCGGACCAAGGTGTTGGTCATGGTCGGTGCTTGATCTAAGATCATGTGAGTCATGCTCAGTGTAGGAAACAAGAGATAGCACAGGCCTGACAATCACGTTGTGAAAGGTGCGTCCGTGGAAAATGGAGTGGGGCTTATGCGCAGGGTGGCCCAAAGAGGAAACAGTGGGTTATGCGTGGTTAGCAACCATGGGAGTTGGGGCTTACTCCAGGAGGGAGGCCCGATGGCGACAAAGCGCAGCAGGAGAAGGACTTGGGATCGAAGAAAGGAGGAGCCTTGTTTCCCACCACTCCCTTCGCTTCCCCTAGGAACCGAAGATGAAAGGAGGAGTAGGGATGCTACCTTCAACAAGAAAAGCTAGGGGCTTACACCAAGGTGGTTGCCCTTTCCCGCGGACAAACACCACTCCAATAAAGAGGATATCATCCCATGTAAGGGGTGATCCCATCCCCATGGAGATGAGTGGGCGTGGATAATTTCCAAGATGGGGGATCCTGCGTGTGAAGCACTGGGCGAGGTCATAGTTTAACGTCATGTGCTGAGGACGATGATGCTTGGCAGTTTAACATCCTGCAGCTTAGACGAGGTGGGTGTGCTTCGCACCCCTAGGGCTTACATAACGGGTACCCTATGCTACTTGTGGAAGGGAAGGCATCGGCAACACCGTACAGGGGGGGGGGTGTTATGGAGCGAACTGTTGATAGGTCCACGTTAGCATGAAAATGAGAAGAAGCAATAGCCGTTAGCATGCCTATGCAAAGAAGCATGATGCAAAGCAACGCAACGGGCGCTATCGTCCAAGGGACTTTGAAGTTACTTCGTACGAGCCAAGAATGTCGTATGGAAAAACAGTGCATGATGTGGATGCCCGGGGCATGAGAGGCAACCGCAAATGGCATCCATAAGAAGAGCATCGGGCACTCGTGCAAGGGGATGCTCGGGGAGCGCTGAGGTGAGGGGTCCTGAGGAATTGCGTGCAACCGTTGAGGCTTATGTGCGAAATCAGTATCCCTATGTGAAAAACACCAGGTTGGTGTGAAATCAATGATGATTATGTATAAATGGAGCCAAGGTTTTGCGTGAAAATAGAAAGTATTGCGCGCAAGGAGTAAGAATTGCGTGAAATTGAAGGGGATTGCACGCAATGAATGGGGTGCACACAATTGAAGGGGATTTCACACAATTGGCCGGCCCGTGCGCAAGTGGAAGGGATTTCATAAAAGGGGCGGACCCTGAAGGGATTTGAATCCAGTCTTAAACCAAAGGGATATCGTGTGAAGGCGGACCCCATGGCGACTTGGAATGAAAAGAATTGTACCATAAGTCCATATTTTCACGCATGAAAGGCGAATTTCCCACATGAGAGATGGTTAAAATTCTTTAGCCCCGAAGTGGAAGGGGGTCACCTTCTATATATAGGCGTTTTGGGGCACAGAAACCAGGTCGACGCGAAAAAATTGTGCGACATAGGCGGTGATGCGAAATGTTGACTGCGCGGGGAGGGGTGCAAAATATTGCATGCCCACGCCGAATCCCTTTCGCAAATCCCAGAACATTCTGTGCGGGGTATAATTTTTTCGCGCTCCTATGAATTTTTTTCGCACGACCCCTCTAGGCCCCCCAGACGGGGTCCCCAGGTCCAAATATGACTTTGTTTTTTCATTTGGAAACCTTCTTCCACCCTGGAGTGCTATTCAACATCTACAAATGCCCCCCCTCAGAATTGGATTGGCGAGGGGTTACAATTGTTGGATTCCGAGGGATACGCCGAAATAAAGGGCTCTGTAGGGTCCATGTGCACAAAAACCTGACGTGGCATGCAAAACTTCAGTAGGCACAGAATCAGCTTTTCGCGCGGGTGGGGAAACCAGGCTTAGCCTATAAAAACCATCATGGGTCCCATGATTTGTATGAATCTTCTCGCGTGACAAGCTCCGAGAACTCATGCATGAAAATTTCTTCGATACTGTATGCAAAACCGCTCCGGCCACGCATAATTCCACTGAGATCAGGCGTCATTTTACATGAAAACCCAGGGTTTTTCGTGCTTCAGTCAATTTTTTTGCGAAACCTACTGATATTTCATGCCAACCTCCCAGATTCTGCGCCAGCTAGTGAAACACTTTTTCGGAAGAAGATGGCCGCAAACCAGGCTGATGAGGGAGAATCCACTGCTCGCAGGGTTGAAATGGTCACCAACCCGGAGGTTTATGAAACCAAAAGGATTGTCTCCAATAACTATACCCACTTTAATATGCTAAATCCCGCCCAAAATGAGTATGCCTTATCCAACAATCTGCCACTGTGGGACTTTGGTATTTTGGAGGAGGTTTCTTTGTCGGGTTTTGAGGTGGATACACCGCGGTCATGGGTGACCTATGAGGATGATATCCCTCGATAAAACATCACCAACAACGGTCATCCTGCCAGAGAAACTAGGCACATGGATGTTTACGTCCTCAATCCTAGGACTAGGACCATTGCTGCGGGTGATCCTGTTGTGGAGAGCTCCCAGACCCTCTATGCAAGCACCTTTCGTCAGAGCGTCACTGACGAGGCTAAAGGCTAGATGCTGGACTGGGACCTGTGGTCCGGAGGAAACTTCACCAGCGAATGGGCTTGGGCATACTGGGTTTTCCATACATGTGACCAATTTGGGGCCGAGCTGCAGCATATTGGCTTATTCGAGGCAATGTGGACATCACAATTTCACGTCTACCGCCAGCCCGAGCTCTGGCCAGAGCTCTTCACCCGGTGGTACCCTGATACCAATAACTTCCATCTCCGTTATGGGGAAGTCAGTATTAGTCTTTGAGACATTCACTACATTGGGGGTATCCCTTTGGAGGGCCACAAATACGATGAATTTCTTCCACCGATGAGCACCTGGGGAGATAGATCACGAATTCCCATACTGACATTTAATTTATTGGAGCCGGCTAAGGAGAAGCTAGGGGTCAAGGACTTCCTGATGGACATCGCCTACAAGGACTAGTTTAGCCTGTTCCTGGAGAGGGATCTAGCAGTCAAGATGCCAGTGCGAGGGAGATGGTTCCCAACCGTGGCACAATAGAGCAAGAGCGGATCATACTGGAGGATCCTGGAGGTGCGGAACTATTAGTCATGGGGCTAAAACATCAATGAGAGTCGGGACCCAAATTTTCGGTACGCCGGATTCCTCGCCACATTCCTGAGCGGGTGGCTCTTGCCGGTGATGAATGCAAGGATGGGTGTCCATCCAATGACCCTAGTGATGGCTGGCATCATGGATTCCAATAGAAGATTCAATATAGGGGTCTCTGTGCTGGCTCGGTTGTACACCATTTTGGGACGCATCTTGAGAGGGGGATCACCTAGGAGAGTCTGTGGCCCCTTCCATATTTTCAATGGCTGGGTTGCAGCACATTGTGGCGGGTATACCTTTCTAAATGCCATCCGTTCTCATGGAAATGCCCTGCGAACCTCCCTATTGAACATTGCTGGGATCATGCCGCTGATGCTCAATGAGGAGAGAGTAAGGATCGGAATTGGTAACCATGCCAACATTGCCTTCAGCCCATTCCCCACCCCAACTGGCCAGATGATAGACAATGGGTAAGGCTCACTGGGGAAGATGGAGTACTTCTAGAGCATCAGAGGCGATGTGCTTGTGGCCCGAATTGATTGGAAGATTTTTTGTGAGCCTTATGTGCCATCCAGGTTCACCAGTCAGTTTGGGTGCCTCTAGAGGATGCCAAAAAAAGTATACAAAGATGTCCGGGAAGAAAGGAATCCATGTGTTCTTCATAAACCGTGGCTGATGTTCATGACCTATGGCTCTGGTGATGTCATCACATTTCCTCCCACAAGATTTGACGCTAGTCTCTCAACCAAGTATGCCGAACATTGGGCCATATCATACCCTATGAGTCTTTTGCGGAAGTGAGTTCAGAAACTCAAGGTCGCCAGTGTGGAATCTGGGTGGTGAGAGAGTAGGCAGAGTGTTGCTAGAGGGGGAAGATTAGAAGCACATCGGGCAACAGGGCCCACACAGGCCGGGACCTCAGCAGCTGGGACGTCACATGGTGTGGCCATGCCCTCGTCACCTCGAGGAGGAGGGTCCCACAGAGTGACCAGAGAACTTCTCAGGAAGAAAATAAGATATCTCCTTCAACCTTATCACGACACAATATTCCCTACGCTATGGTTGTCTTGAAAAACCCTATGGCAGTCGGTGAGTACTGAAGCCCTATGACAGAAGATATTGCGAGATGGGATCCATCTGATAGAAGTCAGGATTGTTTGGGTCATCAACAGAGTGAAATTACATCGACGACATGCGTATCTGACGGCCATGGACATGTAAACATGCCAATGGGGTCGGCGTGTGGAGCCACCTTTCTTGGTGAAAGTGATGCTCAACCAGGAGCATGATCTGGAAACGATGCCGCCGAGGGATGATGACAACAATGATGAGTTGGAGGGTGGCAAGACAGATGAGGAGGAGGCATAAGGAGAAGGTGAAGGAGAAGGTGAAGGAGAATAGGAGCCCGAAGGTTAGGGGTCTTAGGGGGCATCCAACCAAGGGATTCTCTGGGAGATTTGCGAGATCATCGGCTCTGATATGGATGTGACTGAGCTACTCGAGGTATGATTCAAACCTTATCTATCATCATTTTCTCCGCTTTCCTTTTCAATCTTTAATCCACCCTGTTTATCTTAATCAGGAGAATATTGGTGCTGATCAAGCGTTTCTATTCAAAGGAGGGGGAGAAGCACCAGTGGAACAAGGTGGGGCATCGATGCCCATTATCTAATTGACGAGTGCCGAGGGATCCCCCGCTATGATAGCTCTTGTAGCAACCAGAATGCTGGAGGCTGGTGCCTTGGGTTCCTGTAGGTTCCTTGCTTCGATACCGGTACTCATCGTCGGAGGACTCAAATGATTAGGGTGCTCCTTGTCTATATAGTGATCACGACATTGGAGACTTGTCAGGCTGCTGAGCCCGAACCATCCATGATTGAATCAATGGAAAACATGCCGCCCTATCTAGGAAATGCTTCCCAAACTGAGTCGGCCCTGAAAATTGGTGAGCAGGGAGCGACGGACACCAGTGGTGCTACCGTCGGGGTAGGGCCGGAGGTTGACGAAGGTGCCACCAGGGTCAAGGTGAGAGAGTAAGGTCGCTCAGATGCTGAAGAGCCTCTATAGCATCCCGTCTTTTTATAACATAACTTTCATTTCATTACACGGAATTGAGGATCTTTAAGGTGTAGTGTCTTGGAAACCAGGAACTTAAAACATGAAAACATAAAACATTCTTCTTAAACACTTGAAAGGCTTCTCCTCATGTTAATCCTAGGATCATTACTGCATCTCATAACCTGGGGACATACATCAAAAGAAAGGGTGAGCAGAAGGCCCAGTAAGGGAAACAAGAGAAACATTTTACATGTGAACTTGAGATACTTCAATAAGGTCATGAAAAGAACATTAAGGCATGAGAATGAAATCATGAGATACATCATAATAAAAATAACATTTTTCATAACTTGAAGATGTGGCTGCAACATTTAATATTGACAATTGTTTTGTTTCACCAAGGTCCATCCCCAAGGTGTCGTTAAAAATTACCAAGGTTATTCACCAAGGCGTCGTTAAAAATGGTCATCTCTAGAGATTAAGTCTTTACCCAATGCATTGGAGCGCTATCTGGGTGCACCCTTGTCATGTCTTTATTATCATGTGAGCCACATATATCATCATCAATCATTTCATAAACAACCCATATAGCATAAAAGAAATGGTTTTCATTTAATAATCATAACGTTTTAAAAACTGCTTTAAAGACATGATCTTTATGTTACTTTAAACCCACGGGAAGGGAAAGAGGGTTTCATGTATGTAAATCCTAGAATTTAAAATTGAACATTTTTGTATATATGTGAATACCCCTGTAGAAATAAGATCTTTGAGTATTCACTTTATAACATAAAATAATTTTGAGAAAAGAGAGAGAGGCACTTTGAGACGAAAATTCTGCAGCATAACGGCTATGTTTCGGGGTTTTAGAAAACATTGAGAAGAGAGGGGACATGGGTCAAACATTCATAAATGACCCATAAAACAGTAGAGGGACAAAATATAAGGGATTTAAGAACATGGTAATGAAATCTGAAAATATACCATATGAAATGAAGAACATGAAAGGAAGAAAAAATAAGATTTCTCTTGTGAGAATTCGGCAGCCTAACGACATCACTTAAACTTCAAAAAAATTGAATTGACAAGGTCAAATAGGGTCTCTCATCATATGAACATAAGAGTCCAGTATGATAGATATAGAGATCATACCCCAAAATAATATAAAGGAACTTGAAATAATTGACATGAAAGTAGAACTTCAAAACGAGAAGGGTGAAGAACCACTTAAAAATTCGGCAGCCTAACGGCGCCACTTAGAACTTCAAAATACTGAATTGAAGAGATAAAATGGGGTCTCTCATAATATGGTCATAAAATATCTGTATGATAGATATAGAGATCATACCCCAACATAACAAAAAGGAACTTGGAATAATTGACATGAAAGTAGAACTTCAAAACGAGAATGGTGAAGAACCACTTAAAAATTTGGCAGCCTAACAACGCCACTTAAAAATTCAAAATACTGAATTGAAGAGATCAAATGGGGTCTCTCATCATATGATCATAAAAGATCAGTATGATAAATTTAGAGATCATACCCCAACATAATAAAAAGGAACATGAAATACTTTACCTGAAAATAGATCTTGAAAAATGAGAAAGGAGAAAGAATCCATTATAAAAATTTCGGCAGCCTAACGGCGCCACTTAAAACATCATAAAATGAAATAATGAGAGTAAGAGGGGATCTATCATTATATGAACATAAAAAGGGAAGTAAGAGGAGTATAAAATAACATCCTCCAACATAAGAACATTGAGCATAAAAGGAATGACATAAAAGAGATCACTTGAAAAGAAAGAGAGGGGCCGGAACCCTAACCTTAAAATGTACCTCTTAAACCTCAAAGGTTGGGACCTTGAGGGCTTGGGGGAACCTTGGGAGGACTCCTTGGGAGGTAATGAGACCCGAAATTCGTTGGGAAGAGTGGGGAGTCGAATTGATGAGAGGAGGGCTTGGTGTTTATAGGGAAAGTGAGGGGACAAGGCATTAATGGCCAAGGGACACCTCACATGTGCTTTTCTCAAACCCATGTGCTCTCCCTTGGCATTTACCATGGAGTTAGGCCACATGGGGCCCCCAAAACAATAATTCATCACCCTTGTCCAGACAACCCTTAAAATATCTCATGACATCATCATGACACAGTTATGATGTCATTAAACATACTGAAACCCTAAAACTACATTTTTACTATTCGCTGAAAAATTCATCTTTCTCAAAAAAATCCCAAAATTTCACCTTAAATAAATATCGATGCTCTAATTACATTTATGAACTCCATTTTATAAAAATAATTTTCTAAATATTTTTAATTTAATTTTTAAATAAAAACACTATTCATCGAGAATTCAGTTTTTTCAGAAAAATCCCCAAAAATTACAATAACATAATATCGATGCTCTGAGTTCAAAAATAAAGTCCTTTTTATAAAAATAATTTTCTAATTTGTTTTAATTAAAAAGCACTATTCACCCGAAAAAACTAATACTTGACTAATAATTTATGAAACCCTTATTTACCCATTTTATTGAATCACATTACTTAATCTAGGTGTATAAATTATATTAAAACTTTCTTTGAGTGAAATTACTAATCCATTTGGTCGCATTACTAATTCTAAGCATAAAATCACTATTCACAATTTACTATTCATCAAAAATCAAGTTGATCTTATTAGACTCTAAATTTCGTACTAGAAATAATTGTAGAAGACCATTTTTTGAAAATCATTACACATTTTAAATTATTGAAGGTTTACATAAACATTTTTTTTAAAATATCCTTTTGAAAATTCATCAAAAATATGCATACTATTTTTATCCGGTCATTTGAAAATTTATAAACTTCATCATAAGAAGAAATCCCAATTTTTATTTAAAACAAGGATTACATAAGGCAGTTACGGTCTCGTTACATAGCCCCTTATAACACCAGCATAGGACCTAAGTGTAAGGTGTGCTAAGGTGAGAGAATCTGAGGGAGACTCGGCCAACATCGCATGAGTAGTAATTTCTATTAGTTTGAACTTCTCGCAAAGGCGATTCCGTTCTAGTTTCACACGATCATGTTCGGCTTGGGTTTGGTCTAGAGCAAAGCCCAGTGGTGCTACCTCTTTCCCAAGTTCTGTTAGATGGGCTTCGATCGGTCCAAGACTACTGGGTGAGGCCATCGAATCTTTTTTCTATAACAATTAACCAAGATTACTTGTATTTAAAGACAATAATCAAAACATTTTGTTCACAGCGGTCATATTGACCGATGGTCATATAATAGTCAAAACCCAATGGTCTCATTTTAATTATAATCATGTTTATCAAATAAAACATTTTTGTTGAGTATAAAAATAAAATAAAATAACACATGAAATTAGGAAACAAGATTTATTCAAAATTTTGGGTCATTACAATCTTCCCCCCTTAAGAAATTGCATCCTCGCAATTTTTAAAAATGGGTTTTGAAATTTCGTTGAAAGTCCCACATTAGAAAAAGAGTCAGTAATACCATTACTTTAAAAGAAAGAAAAGGAAGTACAAAGGCCACCCGAGTTTACTCATACTAGGATTCCATGTAGGAAACATGGACATGGAGGAGAAAAGAAAGGGTCACGTTCTAAAGGAGAGTGATAGAAAACATGATTAGGAGGAAGTTAACCACCAGAAAATCCCAAAATTATGATGTGTGTAAGCGGTCTTTGATTACCCAGTAGGAAACGTAAACCAAAAACATTTTTGTTTTACGTTCATTTTCATAACATTGAGAAATTCATTTACAACATAGAACAAAAACATAAGGAAATATATCTAGCTTCATGTAGAGTTTCATACTTTAATAAGAATCTACCGAAACTAATCTTTTCTCTAAATGATGAGCATTCAAAACTACTTGGTCTCATCAAAACACAAGAATCATCTTCTAGAGAATCACATAATCCACAAAAGATCAACTATCTATTTCTTCTATCTTTAAACATTATCCCAAAAATATAAAGGGTAAGGTAAAACAACTCTTCAAAAAGAATCCCATAGGAATGGAAACTACTTTTAAATATTCAATGTTCCATGGTACTACCCAAAGTTCATCATAGACCATTCCGTAAATAATGGTCCTTAAGATTCCTCAAAATAAACCAAACTAAGATTGAAACCCAAATACAAGAAAGATTTTATAACATAGTCTTCCAAAATAAACTTCATTGTTCATATCCAAACAACATCAACCACTCCTAACATCTTATAACAAAAGTAGCTAACCTAAACATATTTTACCCAAGATAGGTTAATCATTCCCATAAGTAACCTAAATTACTATAATTCCACCTTAAATTCATTGATTCTTCAAAGTATAAGTCAACCTTACTTCTCAATGAAAATACCATAGTAATCTATTTACCTCGATCATATAGGGTCCCCAAAATAGTGAACGTCTTCCAAAATAATAATCATCCTTTAATACCCTAATCACCTCTGTCATATTAATATGGAAATCGTCACATTTCCTATCACATTGGTTGTTGGGACATGTTCTTCCATTTCTCGCCATTAACTACGAAAACAAGGTACAATTAGGGGCTTTAATACTTAGCCAATAATCATGAAAAGGAACTTAAAGCATATAAGGATAACTTTTAGAAGATAAGTATACCCTAACTTGTGATCCCCTAGATTTAAAACTAGATTATCCATGATCATATATCCTTATGTGAATCTTTATTTTATTTTATCTTTGTTCCTTTAATAATGGTCCATACTAAGCTTATGAATTTACCAAAGCATATCCCCCGGGATTGTCAGAACCAAGAGTGCAGCAAGGCCCATTGTCGTGTACCAGTTCCCGTTCGAGTCTAGCTCAAAGCGGTGTTTTCGGGTTTTACTCCTATGTACATCTGTGCCAGAGCCACCTCTACCTGTTCGTATCCAGACATGGATGTATTTGCTTGGCAACCCCTTACTCAATACTCACCAAAATACTAGGAATATTTCCTATATATAAACTTTTCTATAGGCTTCTTCCTAAAGTTTTCATATCCTAATTTCCACAAATAACTAAACCATCCTTTGATACCAACTATAATATCCCGTCTTTTTAAAAGATAACTTTCATTTCATTACACGGAACTTAGGATCTTTAAGGTTTAGTGTCTTGGAAACCAGGAACTTAAAACATGAAAACATAAAACATTCTTCTTAAACACTTGAAAGGCTTCTCCTCATGTCAATCCTAGGATCTTTACTGCATCTCATAACCTGGGGACATACATCAAAAGAAAGGGTGAGCAGAAGGCCCAGTAAGGGAAACAAGAGAAACATTTTACATGTGAACTTGAGATACTTCATAAGGTCATGAAAAGAACATTAAGACATGAGAAAGAAATCATGAGATACATCATAATAAAAATAACATTTTTCATAACTTGAAGATGAGTCTAAAACATTTAATATTGAAAATCATTCCGTTTCACCAAGGTCCATCCCCAAGGTGTTGTTAAAAATTACCAAGGTTATTCACCAAGGCGTCGTTAAAAATGGTCATCTCTAGAGATTAAGTCTTTACCCAATGCATTGGAGCGCTATCTGGGCGCACCCTTGACATGTATTTATTATCATGTGAGCCACATATATCATCATCAATCATTTCATAAACAACCCATATATCATAAAAGAAATGGGTTTCATTAAATAATCATAACGTTTTAAAAACTACTTTAAAGACATGATCTTTATGTTACTTTAAACCCACGGAAAGGGAAAGAGGGTTTCATGTATGTAAATCCCAGAATTTAAAATAGAACATTTTGGTATATATGTGAATACACATATAGAAATAAGAGCTTTGAGTATTCAATTTATAACATAAAATAATTTTGAGAAAGGTATGTATCCATAAACCACTGTTTTTTATAGGTGTATAATGGATTATACTTAAATGGTTGATAATTTAATTATATTCTTGCTATGATGGGAAAAGGTGGGTTTCCTAGTCTTACCTATGGTATTGAGGTTGATATTATAATAGAAATTAATTATTTAAAATTTTGAATATTTTTATTATAGATTGATATTTATCAATGGAATTTTGGTTTTTTTAAAATTTATGAGAATTATGTGAAATATATAAGGATTTTACTTCATAATTTTTCCTTTAAAGGTTTGGAAAACTATATTAAATGGTATTAATAACATTGAAAATTAATTTTATGAAAATGTTATATTTTGGGGGATAACTATTGAATAATACAGGATTAAAGTATGGATAACTCTTATGTTTAATATACACATGATTAGGAGATAATAAAGGGTGGATTGATTTTAAAAATTATGTTATATAGTAATTAGTAACCTTGGGATTGATAATTGATTCTTGATAGTTTTGGAGAAGTTTGTATCAATTATTTTAGAATTATGATATAACTATTAGTTTGCAACCTTCTGAACTAGTGGTTAATACCATTTTAGGGTTAAAAATAGAATTAATTTTTAGTGGAATATATAATATCATTGTGTTTTCATGTCTTGGAGATTCAAAATGGGTTTTGGGAAACGTGTGTTATTTAAAATATATGATCAGGTTACAAACATACTTGGGTATATGATTTTAGGAATGAATAATATTGTTTGAGGAAGGATAGGTTTGATTTTAAAAGAATATATTTCTAGGATTAATGGGTTTATAATATTTTAATATAATTCCATAATAATGTGGGGTCTCTATTTTAAGTATTAGGTTAACAAGAATGAGATTACCAAACTCAAAGTAAAATAGGTTTAACCAAGAATTATATAGGTTAAACATAGATTGATGTAGGTTGAACTAAAGGAATTACAGACTAATGTGATGATAAGGGTAAAAGTTTTTAATTATAAATCCATTTTATTATATTTATTATAACAATTCCCCTATATTTTTAAATTTTTAGCACTCTTTTCAACCAATTTTGTTTTTTTAATTGCTTGAAATAGAAGGAATCATAGGTGTGAGGGAAAATGTAGAGATTACCTCAACTAAACACCTACCAGAATGAGAGATGGAGTGAGGAACCTTATAATTATGATAAATTAGATATAATGAAAAATGATTAATAATGTGAAGGTATTCAAATTTCCAAAACACACTAAAGTAGATAAAGATGGAGTCTCATGAAATATCAAGTGATGAAGATAATAAAGATCACTAGAATCGCAAGTGTTAGGGAAAGAGAGAATATAAAATAATTCCAATACTATAACTACCAGAGAGTTGTGTATTATGGGAATTAATGTCCCAAACTAAGGGACAATGATGGAAATAGCCACTAACAACCATATAAGCAAATAAAATCTAATGAAGATACTATTAATGAATTTAATAATGAATTTCCACTCAAAAGTTTCCAGAGTCCCATGTCATGTAATATTTTAAAAACAACTAGATATTGAGTGATAAAAAACACCTACTGGTATGATTAGCATATAAATCATTTTCAGGGTCTCTAAAAAGTTATTCCTTAGGGATATAGATCTTAGTAGAATTTTTTGTGAAATTAATAATGGGTTATCATTATTTATAAACTTCTTTTAATATTTTTTTTTCATATAGATAAATCTCATTCCATATCCTAAACAAACCCATGATCATTTATTAGTGTATGGTAAATTATAGTATCCCTATATAAATTACTCATATATTATGAGTCAAATTGATATAATAAAATTAATATGGGGGGGGGGGGTGGATGTAACATCCCAATATATTAATATATAAGATTATCATTAAATAAGTCAACATATTCAATAACTTGTCTTCAATAACACACCAGATGTAAATGAGATGGAACATATTATAAAAACATTATCAATTAACCTAATATGGTAATAAATTTAAAATCATTAACTTTAGATGATAAATAGTTAATATGAGTTTATTTTCAATAAATTTAGTTTCCGTTATATTTTTTATTTTCCATGAAAAGTAAAATCTTCAAATTCTATAATTGGGATTAGATAAAATTAATCTCCTTTTTAAATTCCTCATATCAAAATATACTTAATATGAAATATTGAACATTCTCTAAAATTGATTATTTTTATTCAAAAAATACGGTTTTCACAAAACTTATAATTTTTATTACATTACCCTTATATAATAATAACCTAGAAATTCATAAAAAAATTTAAATAGAAAAATATTTATTTGATTAATAACATCATTATTTTTAAAATGTTATTTTAACATAGAAAAACCTACGGAAATAATTTTCATAACTAATTAAAATTTTACTTTAGTATAGAAACTATTTTTGGCCTTTTCTTTAAATATAGTATTTTTCAGGTATGTTTTCGTTTTTTATTTTCTTATAAGATTCAAATAATTTCTATTTTTATTATAATTCAATTTATTCGCTCAAAAATTATTATCCAAGATAATTTTACAATATATATAATTTTAAAATTAAAAACATTTTTTTAGAAAAACGATTTTTACGTAATTAAGTTTATTTATTTTAAAGTTAACTTTTCACACCTTTGGAAATTTTATTTCATATTTTTTTTAAATTTTAAATTTTATGTATCAAATTAGGTAAAAAGTTTTATCTTAATATTTTTCCTTAAAATTATTTAGTAAGGTAAGAATTTAATTATCAAGGTAAACAAAAAAAGAGTAAATTGAGTTTAACCTAGTGTAAAAGTATTATTTTTTTAAAAAAATTCCTTCAATTGATTGAATAATATTTTAATGAACTATGAAATGTTCAATGTATAATTTTTTTCCATTTTTGATCTATTTACCCTTGATTAGTGTCTTTGAATTATTGAAAATGAAAGGGTTACTCCCAAAAATACCAACCCCTTCACTTATAAATGGGTTCACATCCTCCACTTCAAGACTCACAAAATCTTCAAATTAATCCTTAAAAATCATTCATTTAACTCTCCCTAGAACTATATCCCACTAAAATAATCCCCTAATCACTCATAGTAAGCCTAATCCATTCAAATTTAAAGAGACTTACAAGGAAAACTCAAGCCCTCAATGTGAGTATTATCAATTAATTAGTTTTATTTTTAATTATATTATTTCAATTTTGTTCCAGAAACACTAATTTAAAGATATTATTACCATTTATATACTTTAATGTTACTATATTAAGGTTATTATCAATATTTATTCATATAAAACATCCATTAAGAAAAAACCATTTTTCATGTTTTGTGCGGACTACCCCCTCTACGATGTAACATGATTCATTCTTCTTGACTGCCATACAAGGATTATAACAATCCAGTCCATCCCACGATGATGATATTTTCCACTTTGGGCCTAACCCATACATTTTTCTTTTCCTGGTATCTGGACGTCACACATCCCCTAGGAAAAGGTGTCATGGTGGAAGAGGTATCCACACCACAATATAAAGGGGTGGTTTATGCTCCTCCTCCTTCGATATAGGATAGCCATAATCCACCCCCTATAAGGGCCCATCATCCTCAATGGCACATAAAATGGAAACTATCTCTAATACCATTTATAACATCCCAGATCCAGGTGCCACCCAAGGGTGCCCTGTGCCTGGTTGGTCACATGACCTCAAGGGTATTTCCCCAAACGCCAGAGGCTCTCGACTAGCAGCGAGAACCAAGGTTTGATAATTGGGAAACTATGCCCTCATTGATAGAGTATACACAGAGGAATAAATAAATAAATAAGAGAATAAGAAGCAATAATATAATATAAGAATAACAGTGGAAGACTAAAAGTAAATCCCAAATAACACACAATATATATATATATATATAATGCATGGAATATATATCTAAGAAAACAACCAAACAGGTCACAATGCTAGAAAGCAATTTAGAAACCAATGTAAAAAGAACAAGTAAACTCCAGCAACATTTGAAAGCCTCTGCTTAGTCCCATGCTCTCCATCTCCAACAACAATCAAGTGCCTGGTGAAGAGGGGAACTTTCCCTTATCTATACCTATAATCAGTGCAAGGAGTGCCCTCTTGAGGTTGGTGGGTGTCACTTCTTGTGGGACCTCTATGTCTTAAATATGATAGGCTTCTATGACATTCTCAGAATGGCTGAGTTGGTCTATTTTCAGGCCTTTGTAAACTTCTATTGTCTTAGGGTGAGTTTCATGCCACTATAGGGTGGATCTTTTCTACACAAGGGCAAATGGAATGTCTAGGAGAGCAGAGCTGGACCCGAGCATCATGAATTGGGAGGAATTAAAACCCAGATTTCTAGTTTATATCTAGATGATTGGGGGACTTTACATATAGGCTTTCCTCCAGTGGTGGATCATTTTAGAGATGTCTTTCCAGATGACTTTTCAGGTTTACCTCTGGATAAGGAGGTGTATTTATCTATTGAGCTTGTTCTAGGAGTGGAACTAGTGTCTATTCCTCTATATAGGATGGCTACACCAGAGTTACAAGATCTAAATAAGCAGTTGGAGGAGTTACGGAAAAAGTGTTTCATCTGACCCAGTACTTATCCTTAGGATTTTCCTATCCTTTTGTGAAGAAGGCAGACAATACCCTTAGACTTTGTGTGGATTATCAGTAGCTGAACTAGTTGTAGGTCAAGATCTGATATCCCTTACTAAGGATTAATGATATTGTTTACCAGATTCAAGGAGACCAGGTGTTATAGAAGATTTAATTGAGATTCGGTTATCATCAGCTATGTGTTAGACCATTATATATACCACTTATAGCCTTTTGAAGGAGGTATGGTTTATACGATTATTTGGTTATATCGTTCGATCACATGAATATTCCGACATTTTTCATGTCACTAATGGACCAAGTGTTCCATCCTTAGATTATTTTGTGGTATTCTTTGAGGGTAATATATTGGTGTACTCTCACACTCGACACGACCATTCCATCCATCTTGAGATCATATTGAGTACATTGAGAGAGAATTAGTTATATGAAAAGATCAAATAATGCCACATTTGTATGGATAATATTCACTTATTGGGTCATGTCATCTCAGATACATGAGAATCATTGGACCCAGAGAAGGTGAGAGCTGTAGTTTCCTGGGAGAAGCCGAAGAACGTCTTTGAGCTATGACGTTTTCTGGGGATGGCTGGTTAACACAGATTCTTTATTCAAAACTTTTCATGCTAAGCAGTCCCCCTGAAATGCCTGACTAATAATAGTGCAATGTACTTGTGTAAAGATTCCCATGACTCAACCTTTTAGGATTAGAAAGGGAGATTGACTTCAACACCGATACTGATTTTTCCAGAGCCGGGAAAGAGTTACAATGTTTACTGCGATGCATCAGGTATAAGTCTGGGAGACGTTATTATGCATGGGGATGGATTTGTTGCATATGGGTCTAGGCAGTTGAAGCCACATGAGAGGAATTACATAACTCATGATCTCAAGTTAGTTACAGCTATGCATGCATTACACTATTAGAGATATTATCTTTTGGGGGAGAATTTTGTGGTATACACTGACCGAAAAATACTTAGGTATATCTTTACTCAGCGTGATTTGAATTTGAGACGGTGAATGTGGGTTGAGTGCCTTCAGTATTTTGAATTTGAGTTTTCCTACACACCTAGGAAAGGCAATGCAGTGGCTGATGCGTTGATTAGGAGGACTCAGATACATGTAGTTCAGGAGGCCAGTAGTGAGTGGTAATTTATGGCTATGTTCTTTGAGATGCATTTGGAGGTGCATGACAGACAAGGGCATGCGTTCCTTTATTCCATATCTGTTACCTATACTCTAATGGATCGAGTTGAAATGAGGCACCTATCAGATTTCGAAGTCCTATTCCTATGGGAGAGTGCGTTAGGTGAGGACCCTACTCCTAGGTGGACCATAGGTGAGGATGAGGTTTTGCATTTTCATGGGTTTGTATGGGTGTCAACACATATATGTGAGGATCTATTGTGAGATTTTCATTCCTCAATATGGTAAGTACATCCTGGTGTCACCAAGATGTATTGAGATGTCTATCATTAGTATTAGTGGCCAGGTATGAAGAGGGATGTAGCTGGTTTTGTTACGAGATATTCCACCTATCAGTAGGTGTAGGAAAAGCATCAGCAACTGCAAGGGCTATTATAGAAGTTACCCATTCCAAAGTGGTAGTAGAATGATGTCGTGATAGAATTAGTTATGGGTTTACCAAGGTATCCTCTAGTAAATGATGTTTTATGGGTTGTTGTTTACAGACTCACGAAGGTTACACATTTATTTCTGATTAAGGATACCTTCAGTGTTGATGAACTTGGAAGGTTGTACATCCGAGAGATTATACGTTTACTTGGTGTTCCACACTCTATCATTTTAGATTGGGATGACTAGTTTACTTCTCTTGTCTAGTAGGTACTATAGAAGGATTTGGGTACATAAGTACTTCTGAGTATAGCTTACCATCCCTAGAAAAATGGCCAGTCTGAGTGCACGATTCAGGTTTTTGAGGGAATGCTTTGAGCATCCTTACTAGATTTCAGGTGGTCTTGGGAGAGACACATACCCCTATAGGAGTTTTTCTACAATAATAGTTTTTAGGAAATGATTTAGATGGAACATTATAAAGCTTTATATGATAGGCCATACCAATCACCCCTATGTTGGCTGAAGGTAGGAGAGGCAGCTATGCTGGGACCTTGTCTTGTCACTGAGACCACTGAGTAGGTGGAGTTTATTTAGAAGAGGATGGATACTACACAGTCTCACCAGAGATCTTATGCTGATCAATGGAGATGACCTCTGGAGTTTGATGTCAGAGATCAGGTTTTCTTACATGTCACATCGTTGTTAGGACACAGATGGATTACGAGACAGGGAAAGCTTTCATCGAGATATGTCAGGCCGTCTGAGGTTTTGGATAGAGTCAAGCTAGTTTCATATCGGTTGTAGTTACCTCATATGTACCGGTCTATGCACGACATCTTTCATGTTTTTTAGCTATGGTGTTACTTTTGAAACCCATATCATGTTTTTCAACACGTGGAGGTTGATTTGGAGGTGGATGCATCCTTCGAGGAGCACCCTATTCAGATTTTGAATCACAGGATGAAGGTTCTCCATGTCCGTCCTACTCTTCTAGTATGGGTGTTGTGGTAGCATAGGTGAATGAAGGACAAGACTTTGGAGAGGGAGGCCGATGTGCGAACGTAGTGGTCAGAGTTGTTCATAGACTCTTCTTCACCACCCTTAAAAGGGAAATTCAGGGATGAATTGCTTTAAGTGGGGAAGTTTCTAAGAACCCAGATCTTCATTTTAGGTATGGATCTTGATTTAATATTTTTTTGAGGAAAAAAGAAGAAAATAGAATTTTCTATGTACACATTGTATACTTCTGATTACACGTCTTGTACCTAGCTTGTTGTGTACAACTGAGTTTTGACCGTGTAATGGCCGAATACATGGCCGTGTGGTGACCTGGAAGACCCTCTTAAGTCATAGGATGGTTAGGGATACCACACAACATATAGTTTTATTAAAAACTCCGTGTAATTTTCTTTTTATCTGATATATCGATGCGGGGACGTGTCTCATGTCCGAAAACACCTTCTTCTTCTCGTGTTTTGTATAGGAGCACTCTGGAATGATAGATGAAGTTTGATCTCCCGATTCTCTATCCATGCTCCGATTTAGACATCATTAGGTGTGTTGGAATCCCAACAGTGAGTTATCAAACCCTCTTGAGCCATTCTTCTTGATTTATCCTCTCTTGAGAGTTATTCAAGGTTGGTAGTTTTTCACCATTTAGTAGATCTACGCTGATGTAGGATGATTCAATGGCCGACATTCAAGTGTATCGATCATATAACATCGAGGTAGGTGGTTTTGTTCCATTTTTTGTTTGTCTTGGATTATATATGATAAAATTTCCACATACCCATTATTGGGGTATTGATTGATTTGGAATTAAATCATATTAATTACATTCTATGGCTTTTTTGATTGATAAAGGGTGGTTTCTTATGTATAAGGTTAGACACCTTGTTTATGGAACACCCCATGGGTGAATTTTCCCATGATTGATTGTTTATGGCAGTTTGGTCTTGGTTGCCTATGAGACATACCTTGTTTTACCTGCCTTGTTTGATTAAGATGGGGTTTTATTGATTATATGAAATTCCTGTGATATGCATTGTGAATATTTAGCCATGTAGTAGTTTTGGATTACATGAGTTACTTGATATGACATTGGCATTGTTTTTCCAATGGCTCTGAGCTACTAGGGATGAGGTATCTACATTATGCTCATCACATAAGGGAAAACAAGGGTTTATGGGTTTAAATCCAAGTAGGTGATTAAAATCATTGTTTTCAATCCAAATAGAACAAACCTGGAAATTTAGAGTCTAGTGGGGATGCTCATAGTTTATAGTCTAGGGAGGACACTCCAAGTTTAAAGTTCAATGGAGACACTCAGTGTTTAGAGTCTAATGGGGCAAATCATGGTTTAAATTATTATGGGGATACATATGGTATAGAGTATTGCAAGGATGATCATATTTTAGAGTCCAGTGGGGACTTTCATGGTTTAAATTCCAGTGAAGATGCACATCGTTTAAAGTTAGTGGGGATTCTCATAGATTAAATTTATGTGGGGATAGACACAACTTAAAATCTACTGGGGATAATCATGGTTTAAATTCCAAATAGAATGTTCATTATTTAGAGTCTAGTGGGGATGATATGATAGGTTTGATGATCTACAAGATAATGATTAATTTTGAGGGATACCAAGTCATGAGGAAAGATGGGATTGCTATAATGGTATCAAACCTCAAATATTCATTTTATATATCATATTGGTAGGAATAGAAACCTAGATAGTTTGAGTTTCATAGTTTAAATTCATGTGACATGAATATTCCATGCATTTTAATATTTTGGGGCATGGAAGATTGTGTCCTAAAAAGAATGACACCAAGAGAATGAGTGGGGCTTACACATTGGGCTACTTAGATATTTATTGAAAGCAATAAATATTTGGGTGGGAATTTTTCAAATTCAACTAGACACATTTATGATGTAATGGGATTAGAGATGAAGGTTATCAATTGTGATAATGGGTATAGAGTTTTCTCGAGTGAATATATATTCAGATAATGAAGTACCTACATGTTATAACCCTCAAAAAATATCTTCTCCACAAATGGAGGTAGGAAATGGGTCTTTATAACACAAGTTCATGTAAGACATGAGTTTCAAAATACATTGGATTACATGATGAATTATACCCTTTATTAAACTATGTTATTTATGTAAAGGGTTTTAAATATCAATTCTCAAGCATTTTACAATGAATTTAGGGGCTTTAAATAAGATAATTTGAATAAGGTTCACCTGGAAGATTAAATTGAAATTCATTAACTAGTGATGTGTTAGAAAAAAAGTCATGGTTGAATGAGTTGAGATTTTACCCCTGTCAAAATTCCCCCAAAATATCTGAAGTTCATAAAAAATAATGAGATTAGGGGTATATATAGGCCTAATTTCTAGAAAAAGTACAATTTAATACAAGAAAAAGTTTCATGCTCATGAAATAAAGAATTCCCTGATGGCATAAAATATGAAATTTAAATAGAAAAAAATTTGTTCTAGTATCTAGAAATTAACAAAAAAAAGAATTCCTTTGGTATTTCTTCCTCTTTGATCAATTTTATATGAATTTTGAGAATCAATATTATTCCTTCCTTTGATCGTGAAAACATTTATATATGGAAGAATGATATATTGTAACACTTGATTTCTTGTTCTATAAATTTTCTTAATGAAATGACTAAATTACATCCGCTTAGTATAGAATATACCCAAAAGTGTAAAAGTCCAATTCTATCACAAATAATCCATAAATAACAAGTTTAGTCCATAAGGACATGTTCCGTTTCACAATTAAGTTTAGTTTAATTTTAATTAAATGAGATAAGGGGATTTGACATATGTTTTATCATAACACACTAATATAAGTGGAGAAATTAATGAATTTTTCTTATAATAAACAAATAAACACCCGAAAACAAGCTCTAAACTCTACTAGTGTGACCTTATTGTGAGAGAAAATGAAAAAAAAGATAACAAATATACAATTAACCAATTAATTATGAAACACATATTAACCAAAAACCACTAATTTCCCTGAATGATCTATTGAGTCACCAATGAAAAACCTAATAAGAACACATGTTCCCATAAGTCTTCATAAAATTACTAGGTTTGAGTGGTTAAGTTATTTAATTGGGAAACAACGTGTTTCCATAGATCCTCTTGGTTACTCCGTCTACTTAGGTAGTTTTGTTATAAATGATAGTGTATAGTATAGATTCTAGAATCACATCATCACCACACTCTAAGGTCATCTACTAAATTGAGAATTGAGATTGAATTAACAATAAATAAGAAAAATAAATAGAAAAAATCAATCAATTAATATAGAACAATAAACTACAATTAATAATCCCATATTTGGTTTAGGCATAAGTGGAAACTGACAACACAAATGAATATAAAAATTAAAGAATATAAGAGAAATAATTATCAATGAATCTATGTTTAAGGATCCATCATAATTCCTTTACCCAATCATCATAAAATACTATTTCTATCTTTGATCATCCCATGGAAGATTGAATTTTATCCCCACAATCATCCTTTAATAATATTTTAAATTCTATGTTTCATTTTTATGTGCATATCTAGGTACAAAAATATGATTACAAATTCTTATACTGTTGTAAAAATACTCATAATAATATTGCCAATGCAATATCATAATCTTTGTGTACCTTTTATTCTTTTAGAACCACTTTAGCAGGCTCATATTAATACATGTGTGAAGTGAAGTATTTATTATATTACAAATGGAGAGATTATAGTGTATACCTCATAATCTTATCTTTTTTTATATTTTCCTAATTTCTATATTTCTATACAGTCAATTAAATCATGACAGAAATCCCATAACCATTACTTTTTATTCTATGTGTTAAGCTCATTACATGGGTCTTATGTTCATTTTATTCTATATCAATGACTTATTCCTCTTTAAAAATAACTCAAGGCCAAATGCAAAAATGGAATCTACCAAATAGGTAAGTATTCCTCATTAATAAATTTTATTAAATCTCTATATCTTCATTATAATTGATCATATGGAATTTAAAATATTAAACACCTCTACCTTTAATATGTGGTGATTAATATATTTCACCAATTATCATTAAATGGTCTCATCTTTCTGAATAAATCAATTCACACATTAGTCTATTGTTTTTTCATTATCTTGGATCACTATATCATCACTATTGATGTATCAATTACACGAAATACATATATTTATTGTATAAAATCAACGAGTTGTGATGTATTCTCATTGCATACTTCATTCTTATTATCCTTAACTCTCTATATTATTTATTTCTAAATATTCATTGTATAAAATGAAGTTTCATTTTATTTTATTTATATGTAAAATGAAATCTCTAATAATCTATTATATTTATCATCAAGTGCATGAAACTTATTATACCATGTGATGACTACTATATGAGATCCCACAACTTCCTCTTATCTTCATTGTATGTTGTGAGATTGGGTACCCTAGAAACAACTCAAATTTGTACATTTTGATTACCATGTCAAGTATAATGTGTGATATATGGTTTATTTATACATAACATGATTGTGACATAAATTTTTCATATAATATATACATGTTAATCTCTTTATATTATATGTAGTACCAAATGGTTATTGCAGTTCAAATGTATAATGGGAACCTTGTGATACTGTGATAACAATCTTAAAAATATGTCATGTTGTCTTGATAATAAGTATGATAGTACATATATGATGTATAAATATCTAGTTTAGTGGTATCATAAGCATAAAAACATATTTAAATAAATTCCTCACTTGGTAGTCTCATATATAAAAAATAATGAGTACTGGGCCGCAAATAGAAACACCACATGTTTTGAGTGTCAATGGATGTTTTCATCTATGAACATGTGTGTTGGTGTCTTGACTTGAGATCACTGTTAAGGTATAAAATTTAATCATGAAATTTTATACAAGATTAAAAATATGATAGATTATATTTTTTGTGAGGTAACTTGTTTCCGGTGCATCATTATTGGTATGACTTTGATTAAATATATAATAGAGGATTTTTCACTTTTAGGTATAAGAAAAATGATAACTTTATAAATTTTATTTGGATAATAATGACTTTAATAAATCTATAACCATGGTATTTTAATGCAAGTCCATCCAATACTATTAAGTAATGATAAATAAATCATGGAAAGATGATGATACAAAGTATGTATCCAACATTTTAAAATAACATGAGACAAAGATATTATTTTAAACAATAAGTGTACATAAGAGGTTGTCATAGCTATGAATTAATTTATATTTTTAGGGTCCATGCTTCATTTATAAACTCCATTTTTAGTCTATGAGTATTAATCACCACTATCAATATATGGTCATGGAGGTTTATATAAAAATTGTATCTGTAAGTTCCACCAATTTGAATGAATTAGAGTTTAGAATGAAGTAGACCACATGTTTATGGGTTAGTGAACACCCACGCATGAATTGTCATGATTAAATATTTAATAAATTCAATTATATGTTATTAAATTTTATATTAATGAGAATTTAATATATTTCTCAAGGTATTCACAAGTTATTTAAGTTAAAATAAATGAATACTGAAAAATTGTTTTTCGAATGAGTACTTACTATTCAAGGGTTGTTAAACATATTTGGGAGAAAGAAGATGATTTAATGGTTTTTATTTTATCACAATACTTGTTAGAGTGTTATATGTGATTGATGAGATTTTTGTTACATTTATGATGATTTAAATAATTTATATGTTTCAAGATGGATTGAAAATACTATTTAATTTTCTTTTGTGGCCTAAAAGAAATCATTGAAAACTGAAAACATAATATTTACCCTTATTTTAGAGAAATGAATAGTCTGGAAACAAATTTTATTGAATATTTATCATCCTAAGTAACCTCTCAATGTTTAGATATAGAAATGAGAGAGAAAAATAAGACCAAATTGATCCAACCTTCTCAGACCAAGTTCATTTATTTATATCAATCACAAATTCATTATAATGTTCTTAAATTTTTTGTGATAGCATAAAATAATCTAATATCAAGGAATAATGACTTTTAGTTCACAATTAAATGATATATAGTGTTTATCCTTTGGTTCCTCTAAGCTATAATGATCTCACTATGAACAAATACTGTTGGGATCATGTCGTATCATTGAGGTATTATCTTTATCATTTTTATTTCATTATTTATGGTTAAAATTAATTAAAAATGATAAATTTGTTTAATCAAGTAATTCCATGATGAACATGTTGTTTCCTGATAGATCTTGAATGATTTTTTTAAATTTATTTATTTCATTGTTATGTCATGTAGTTGGTTCCTTCAGTTGGTATTAGATCAAACATTCAAATGTTAAGTTAAAATTTTCATTAAATTTTTTATGATTCAATTAAAGGGAGTAAATCTAGTCCCACCATCATAAATAATTTACAAATCAGAGTTTTGGATGGCCACAACCTTTTGAAAATAAAAATTGGATTGGAGAATAGAGAATGAAGATGACACGTGGTTGGGATGAGTGATGGTGGGGGGATAATCTGGATAGGGGAACGATTTAAAAAAAATTAAAAAAATAAATAAATAGTGGTGTGTTGGTTTCCCATGACCCACTCATCACCCATCTCCATTAACCAAATGATTGACACTGTGTTCCGCTTGAAAATCATGGAGCACAAATCTTTCTTTAAAAATTTAAAACTAATTCACTAAATGTATATGGTGATTAATTATCATGATCTATGGAAGGTGTTGATGGGTGTTTCACCCTTCTTTGCTGAACTAGATAAACCACTAGGTTTACCCAATCCATGTCAGGTCCTACTTGACCTGACCCTCTCGTGTTGACTAAGCGGAGGATATTATGTGAAGATCAGAAGGTGGTGGCACCGAATCAATAATATGGAATTATCTATAAATAAATGAGTGGGTTAACTTGATTTATAATCCTATAATCATTCTTATTTTCTTCTATTATTAATAAAATGAAGTAGTGTTTCTCCTATGAAGTAGGACTAATTTTGAACCATGTAAATCCCATTGTTGTTGTTTATTGACGTGAGTTTTTTTTCTTCCATTTTTTATTCCATTCTGGAAGTTATTCTTGGATAGTTAATGTGATTTGGTGTGAGATTTTGGACCATATCTCTATCATCTGAATGATAAAATCATGTTTGGGAAATTTCGGAACTTCAGTGCCTTGTTATGAAAGTCATGGTTTTGAAAGGTTTTTTTTATAACTTATGGTTCTAAAAAAGAATAAGAAGTGGTATTAGAGATTATAAATATAATTCTAGAGTTTTACTTGTCATAAAATTTTTCATTGTAGTGGAGGATTAATATTTCAGAAGGAATGAAATTTGAGGATGTAAAAGTCTAGATTAATAAGTCTTATGGGTTAGAATTTAGATTATAATGGATACAGATTAAAAATTATCCATTCTTGAAAGAGCATGAGCTTCCATTTAATGGGATTAAAATGGATGTAATAGACAATGTAGAATGTAAAATACTTGGATAGAATGCTCTTGGAGTAGTTCAGATGATGTTTTCCCAAGAAGTGAGGACAACTACAGGTCTAATTTTTGAGTCAAATGACTATTAAATATCCTTTTTTTAAAATCACAATACACTTTATTAATTTTAATTTAACTTTAAGATTGTTTTTTAAGTTTTATTTATGTAGTTTATAACTATCAATTCTATCTATCTGTGAACTTACTAATACATATAATTTCTATAGGATTTTAAAGTCACACTAAATTAATCTCTTAGAAGATAGATCTGTTTTGATTCCTATTGTATTTGAAATTTAATTTTTTAGTTGTTACCGTTGTATATTTTTTAACTAGCATCTATAAATTGGACTGATGAATTATAGGAACATAAGATATTGATTACCGATCAATCATGTTGTGCGTTATCTCACTACCTTGAGTGTTTTTATTCTATTTTGTTTTTGATTATTTTTCTTAGATATTTTATTATAAGAAACTACATTGTAAAAGATCTAGGTTTTCCACTTGTATTTGTATCTTCAGATATTGTATGATCAACAAGTTTCTAAGGCTAAGAAACTTAATCTTCAAAACTAATTTTTTTGAAAAAGTCCAGAGCACTTGGACTTATCATTGATCATTATTGATTGAAAAGAAGCTCAAGGATAGAGTTTCCAATTTTCAACTTCTTTTTAAGAAATTCATAGCATGGAATTAAATATTTCGATCAAAGATATTTCAAGTAAGTTCCTAGTGAAGAACTTAGATATGTTATTTGAATTTATCGAACCACCAACCACTTTGGAGTAAAAGTGAATAATTCCCTCAATAGGAACTACTGGTAATAAATATAGTTTATACGAGTGTTTTTATTATTATCTAATACCCGATGTTTTATTTTTTAGTTGAAATATTTTAATTTATGATTGTATTTCGTTTATCATTTATGTCTTTTAAATTCGGATCATTTATTTTCCACTACATGTATTACATATATTAAATATTTTATTACTCTAAATGTTTAGAAATTACATCTTTTGAAAATTTTACTTTCTGAGTGGGGAAAAAAAATTAGTCAGTTTTTAGGATTTAATTATCCCCTCTTGAATCATATATAATTTTTCCTATTAAGAAAATACTAATGACCACACTCATAAATGTGTATGAAAATACTACCCTATGAACAAAGTGATTTTTATGTGATGAATATTCAACATAAATATTTCAAAAAAAAATTAGTGGTGGATCATGTAAATGACTTTAAAATGATTCAGAGTAAAATGAAATCAGTAGGAGTGAAGCTTGATGGATCATTGTAGGTATTGATAAATCTTTCATCACTTCTAGAATATTGGGATGCGATTATTACTACCATGATTAATTACAACAAAAAATTGGCTTTGTGTTTGAGGAAGTGTGATATCTAGTTATAAATGAAGAGATTTAGAAGAATGAAGTTTACGGAACATCTAGAACAACATTTAGTGTGGAGGGAAAGGTATTTTCATCTCAAAGGGAAGACCAAACTCAGAATAAGGGGAAGAATAAAAGAGATAAGAGTTGACAGACATTGGCAGGACCCGAAATCGTATGTTGAAATAATGGGAAAAGGGTAAATTTAAAGAAATATATTAGATAAAGGAGGGTAAATTATATATTGCTTACTTATTAAATTTCTTCTATAAAAAATACAGACTAGGAGGAAAGAACATTGTTAGTAAGTTTCACCAATCTATTGGATTCACGAATCATTGATTACAGGGATTTATTTAACTCAACATCTCAGTGGAATATTATGATGAATTATGTTTCTGGAAGATTCAAAAAAATGATTTTTATGAATGATAAATTCCTTAATATAATTGGAAATGTTGATGTGTATATTAATGTAAAGACAGAAAAATTATTAGATCTACAAGGGGTGTGACACATATCTAGATTACAAAAGAATCTAATTTTTGAAGTTCATTTAGATGATGCATGTTTCTGTAAAACATTTATAGGGGCCATCTCTATCTTGTTCTTACCAATTATCATTATAATTTCTTAGTATCATTGATGATGTGACATATATGATGTGGGTATTATTTATTAAGAATAAGTTTTGAGTTTTTATAAACTTCATCATATTTAGATCCATGGCAGAATAAGAGACTGATTAAAATTAAAAATGGTCATTGTATAATAATGGTGTGGAATTTGGAAGCAAGTAATTTTAGAGGATTGACTAGAGGAAATGAATTTGTTTTGAGAATATGGTTCAAATAACACTATTAAATAATGGTGTGACATATTGAATGAATCAAATTCTATGTGATATTTCCAGAATCCTGAGGATTACCTTGATGTTTCTTTATGAGTTTTGGGTAGAAGTAATGAATTTTGTGGTATACCTCATGAACCAGTTCCCTTTTTCAACACTAGGGTAGGAGATTATGTAAAAGATGTGCACTGAATGATCAATAAATATCTCCCACCTCATATTATTTGGAATTATTTCTTATGTCTATGTTGATTTTAGGGAGATGGATTAGTTATAATCAAAGTATAGAGCATTTTTGTTTATTGGGTATGGTGGTAAAGAATTTTGATTTTGTGTATGGAAAAATTATCTATGGAAGGTAATGAGAATCCTAAATATTAAATTCCATAAAATGATCCTATTAAAGTATTCATACTTGGATGAATATGTAATTGAGAATAATGATTAAGTGGAGTATGTGAAGGTTGATCTAAATAAAAATATGGAGAGTCCAATTGGTTAAATAATCACTCAAGTTCCAAAATAACCTAACATTGCATAAGGTGTAGTTTTATATGGATGTTAGAATCTATAATATTATACTAGGCTATAAGTACCATAAATATCAAGGATGGTAGAGGCTAGAAGGAGAGTTTTATATGATGTAGTTCGAAAAGGATCAAAACCTTAAGAGTTTTGGTAGTCTATCAAGGATAGAATACTAATGCATATATTCAGATCCGAATTGAACTACTTGATTCTTATTGAAATTGGAGAACCTAAAATCCTAAAAGAGGTAACAAGTCTCAAAAACTCAAAATGATGGGAGTTAGAAATGAAAGATGAGATATAATCCTTTCATACTTCTAGAACATGGGAGATTTTAGAACTTATACTTTGGAAAAAGGCTTTATAGAAGGAAATTTCTACCGTCTAAAGGATTATGTGAATCTTAGTAAGTGGTATAAAGAAAGGTTAATTGTGAAAGGGTTTTAAAAAATCAAAGGTGTAGATTTTTTATAATGTTTTCTCCTATTTTTAAGAACAAAATTATCCGAATAATGCTTGGAATGGTTATGAAAGAAGGTATACATTTTAAAAAATTATGTGTGAAGATAAATTTATTTAATAGGTATTTAGAGGAGAGAATTTACATGAATAAATCTGATGGAATTGAGATAAATGGAATAGAAGGATTGGGGTGAATGATCAAAAATATTTTGTATGGTCTGTAGAAAGTTCCTAGGAAATTGAACCACAAGTTCAGAGACTTTATGGAAGAAAAAATTATTTTTTGGTGAAATACGGATAATTGTTGATATTGGAAGATATTTTATGATGGAAACATCATTGTAATAATATTATATAAGGATTATATTCTCATGGTATATTTTAACTTTAAATGGACTGAATAGATAAATTCTATGTCCAAAAGATTCAAGATGAAGGATCTCAGGGGAAATAAAATGATTTTAGAGTAGGAGATTCCAAGTGACTGGAAGTAGAAAACATTTATGTTGTCATAGCCAGAATATATCAAAATGATCTTTGAATGGTTCAAAATATCTAGATCAAATCCAGCCTCTTCCGTATTTTACCAAAAATTTTAGGTTATCCAAAGAGAAAACACCAAAAATAGAATATTAGTCTAATTAAATAGTGAAGTTTTCACATGCATTAGTTGTTGGAAGCTTGATGTAAGACATTATTTTTACAAGGATGCATATTTATTAAGATATATGAGTCCTTATTAGTTTCATGGTAAATTTAGGAATGGATCACTAGGAATAAATAAAGTCAATAATACACTATCTCATTGGTTTAGAAGTAATAACCTTATGTTTTATAAAACTAACCCATTTCTAGGTTATATTGATATAAAATTTGGAGGATATGAAGACACATAGAGAAGTAAAATTGATTTTTTTACCTATAGTGGAATTTCACTAATTTTTATATTATGATTTTAACTAGTAGTTTCCCTATCTAACATATAAGGAGAGTATGTTGTGAAAACAAAAGTAGGGAAAGAGATGATATGGATAAAGGGATTATTGGAGAAACTCAAAAGGGAGAAGGGTATTATAATTTTATATTATAATATTTAAAATGTGATCCATCTTAAAAATAATAATATGTTTCACACTCAAATAAAATAAATTCTACTAAAGCATAACTTCATCCAAAATCTTATTTATGACAGAATGATGGAGATTATTGGTAGAAGTCATATTTTCATAGATATACTAATAAAGATTTTTATGAAAATATATGGGGTGTTGATGTACCTAATTGGGGGTTTTATAACCAGGAATAAATTAAGGTATGTGATAAGGAATCAAGGAAGGTTGAAATTTTATAAGTGATCTAAAGGAATTTGTGAAATCTAGAAAACAATTATAAAGTGGGATATTTTTAGGTTTGTTATGATAATTATTTTCCATATAATAGCAATATATAATCTATGAGGAGTGGAAATGGAATATATGTTAGCACAACTAGATGGTAAATGTTCAATGGAACCAGGGATGTTTGGAACTGGTGGTAGGCAGCAACAACATTGACGAATTACTCAGGATAATGGATGTGGAGAAGAATTGATTAGATTACGTAAGTGTATCTTTTTCAACATGTTATAATAGATAATAATTATTCATTGGTAATGTAAGATTGTTTAGAGGTATTCTTAGTAGTAAAATGGATTGATTATACTATTCATCATGGATGAAAATTTAAGTCAATGTGTTTGTTGGGTAGTTGGTTGTGGTCTTGACCAAGCAGAGGATCATCCATAAAGATCAGAAGGTGGTGGTACTGGATAAACTGGATATAACTATTTATAAATATATGTGTATGATCACTTGTTTTTTGATATTGTAATAATTATATTATTCTTCTGTTACTAATAAAAATTTGTGTTTTAACCTTGGTGTATGTTTAATTCTGAAACTCATAAATATCTTTGTTGTTTTTTTGTTAAGGTGAGTTTGTGTCCTTCTATTTTGTGATTGTTTCATAAAGTTGTTTTTGGATGTTCACGGTGATTTGGTTTGAAATGTAGGAGTGTAGTTCCTTTTTTCAAACATTGAAATCATGTGCTTTCAGTTTTAGAACTTCCGAACCATATTCTGCAAGCTGAGGTTCTTGAAGGCGTGTCTCGAAACTTGAGGTTCTGGGCCCAATAGAATTCATGATATTCCTTTAATATATTTAAGGAACATAGAATTAAAGTAGGGAATAATCTTTTTAAGAAGATAAAATATTCTTTTGAGTGGTCTTCCAAAGAGTTTCTTAACCTAGAAATCATTGATAAATAAATATAGAGAGGAGTTATTCGTAAACTCACATTACCTCATACATTCTAGAGTAATGATATAAATAAAATGAGGAATTGAAACTTACATTCCATAGTGAGATCAACAAAAATTATTATTTATTTTGAAATTTTATCAATTATCCATTTTGGGACATGATTCACAAATAGTGGTTTTAACACATAACTATATACCAAATAAAAATGTCAAATGTAATTTCATATGAGATATAATGTGAAAGAATTACATTATGTTATAAATTCATATATGAATATGTGAAGTGTTTGATAATGATAATTCAGGAAATAAATTTTCATTACCGAACACATAATGTATCTATCTGAGTTATAGAAAGATTACAAATGATATTACATAAATCCCGGATTATTATATTTTGTGATTCAATGTAAAAAGTGTAAAATTATAAAAAAAAATCATTTGATATAATTAGAATGGTCAGTTACATTAAAAGTATCCATTATACTATGAACATTATAAGGATCCATTTTTGGATCAAGGAAATCATAAAATCATAAACTAATTATTTTTCCATGTTTTTATAAATGGTTAGTGGGAGTTCCATGGATATTGAAAATATTTTGCACTTAGTTTAAAAATATTTCTACAAGAATGATTTGATACAAAAACAAATGTTCTAGGGAACTATATATACTCATATTGAACTATGGGATTCATAAACAAAGTCAAAGAATGTAAATTGATAAGGCTTAAAAAAATTAAAGTTGAAAAATTTCAATAGGAAATTTTTCTTATGTTACATGCTATAAATATTTAAAATATGAAGTGTTTAAGATACTAGAATAGATTAAGAATATGAAAAAACTCAGTATTCTTTAGTCATGAGAACTATCACATATAAAATATTTTATGCAATGTTTTATCATTCCAATACACACAAAATGATGAGAAAATAACAATTAAATCTAGAATAATTGTATAGGGAAAGTGTAAAAAATATCCAATAGTACTTGATAAAGTACAAGGGATATATTCTTAGTACTAGAGAAGAAGAAGAGCTACCTATTCATGGGGATAAAAAACTGTCCTTCAAATAGATTAAATTGATCTAGTGTCATAGTTAAGATAATTATATTAGCAAGAGAAGATCATTACAGATAATGGTAGCCAATTATAAATTTTTTGAGAATGTTGTGGCTTCTAATGAAGCTAAAGAAATAGTTTAAAAACCTTACATTGTTACATATCAAATAGTTTTACCAATAAATTTTCTCATTTTCATAATAATCGACAATACGATGATATTACAGTAGTGGTATTGGAGCCAAGGATCTCGACTCATGGGAGTGAATAAAGTATATAATTTTAAAAAACAAATATATCTTTTAAATATAGGAATTCATAGAAATCCTAGTTTTCATAAAGTTATTTAGGATAGTCTTAGTTATTAGAGTCATTCCTCAGTGGGCTCCAATGAAAGTGTGAGTGTTGTGGGAACAGGTTCCCTAGAACCAACTCAAAGTTTTACTTTTCAATTAGCACGTCATGCATACAACGTGGTATATTCATGATTTATACTTACCATGATAGTAACATAAATTCTATATATAATATATATTGTAATGTCTTTAAAATATATGTCATATAAAAATTTTATAATATTTCCCATCTATAATGAGAACCTCATGATACAATGATAGTAATATAAAATATATGTCATGTATCCTAGATAAAAAATTCCAAAGAGGCACATATAAGTTTTGACTATTATGTGTTAGGGTATTATCAACATTGATAATTTGTCTCATGAAGTTTTCACTTTGTGATCTCAATTATATAAGATCAAGTGGATGAACCTTACAATAATAACACCATATGTTTTGGGTGTCTATATATGTTTTTATATATGAGATTGTGTTCTCTAAAATTGAGATCATTATTAATTTATATCATTCGACAATGTATGTTTATTCATGATAAAAATCATAATAGTTTATGTTTTGGGTAAGGTATCTTATGTCAAGTGAATCATTAATGATGTGGAATTGATTAAATTGTTAATGAAATATTTTTCACTTCTAAGTGCAGGAAAAAAGATATCGTTGACCATTTAACTAGGATGGTAGTGCATTGAATAAATATATTTCCTTAATAGATTAATCCATTTCTATCCAATATAGTCAAAAAAGTTAAATAAATCATGAAATGGGGACGATACAATGTTTTCATCCAACTTTATAAGATATCTCAATACAAAGAGATTATATTTCATAGTAAGTGTTCATAAAAGGTTATTATAGTTAAGATCTATCATTATCTCCTTGGGGTCCATGATTTGTTTTTGGATACCATTTTTCTATTTTGACTCACTACTATTGGAACATGATCCTAGAGGGTCATGCCCAAAATGTATCCATAAGTTATTCTAATTTATAAGAAAAAATATTTATAACAATGTAGGACCCATGTTTATGGGTTGGTGAACATCCAAGTATGAATGATCACAAGAAAAGTGTTAATTAATTAAATTATATATTATTAGAGTTTAAGATAATAATATTTTAATTTATTTCATATAGCATCAACAATTTATTTATGTTAAAATAAGTGAAGTTAAGAAAATTTATTTTTGAATAAATACTAATTACACAATGTTTGTTAAACTTATTTGAGATGAACAATATAAGTTAACAGTTTTTATTTCATCATGATAAATTTTATAGTGTATCATATGAGTGATTAATATTTATAAAATTTAAATAATTTAAATAATTCATATGTGTCATGATGGGTATAAAATAAGATTTACGTTTCTTTGGGGGCCTAAAGATAATTTTTTGAAACCTAAACATAGATATTTAATATCATTTTAGAGACCTGAATAGTAATGAAGCATCTATAAACAAATTTTCATCGTTCTAAGAATTAGATCTTTTTTTAGAGAGAAAAACTAGAAATAAAGAAAATCAGATTGATCTTGCAATCTCAAATCAAGTAACTATTATTTTTATGATCATATATACATAATAATGGTCTTATATCACTCATTCTAGAACATGGGAGTCTAAGAGTTATGAAATATGATCTTTGGTTCTTGTTTGGATGATCTATAGGGTTACTCATTTGGTTTCTTTAATCTAAAATGATCCATAGATGAGTAGATAATTTCATAATTGCGCCGTACCATTGAGATACCATCGTTATTATTTTTCATTCTTAATTATTAAAATTAAATACACATGATACATTTGGTGAATCAGGTACTTCCATGTTGAATTTATTATTTCATAATATATTATATTTATTTAAAAAAATTCTCTATTTCAAACTTTCACTTCTTACCCAATTCCTTTTATTATATGCCACATGTAAATCTTGGATGGATGTAAACCAACAAGAATTCATTACATCACCTTATTTTACTCTAGGTACATAGGTGATTCACTATGATTCCATATATCAATGATTTAATCATTAAGGAATATTAATATTCCCATCACCTTCCTTAAATTATTATTCATTGTTATAATATCTTTTATGTCACTGGAACCTTGAAAACTCTTCTAAAAAACATTAAAGTAAGTTGATTCAAGTTTCACCATACACGTTTATTCTATAATCATCCATTAGATATTTAGTGTCATTGATTTCAACCTGATTGATGTTATATATTGCGACTATCATATAAAATTCATCTTTATTATAACAACATACCCATGAACATTCCATTTCAGCACACTCATGTGAATTAGCATATGAATATTTCTAACCATACTATCCTACAACCAATTTTAGTTTATAAAATTATTTTACTTCAACATGACCACACATTCCTCTTTACCACCCCATGATGTTCCTTATCTACAAATATGTGTCTCACATCTCGAAACTCCCACTTGTGGAATTATTTTCTTAATCAACCAATGACCAGGTATTATTTCATCATTCCTCGTTAACTCACTCATAAAATTCCTTAATGAACCAAGATGATACAATTTTTTTTCTTACTAACAAAGGGATGATACATTATTTGTAGTTCTACAATTAGTTGTTCAAGTGAAATGCCTCCTCCTCCATTATAAGTAAAAATTGACTATGAAAGTCTCTTTTCCATATTGAATACCAGTTATTCCATTCCACTCATGAAATATTTTTCCAATTAGACACTAGTTAGTAATGAAACTATAATGAATCATTCCCATATATACTGATGGGGTCAAAGAAAACTCAGATCGAGCAATATAGAGTCAGGTGGTTTTGAGTTTTGAGATTTGGGTACGATTTTTTGAATCTAACGGATGAGTTTGAAGATGATTTCATAAGAGTTTGGAGGTTTTATGAAAGTTAGGGGGGTCTAGGTGATAGTTTGGTGGAGGTATATTATATAGGAACGTGATGTAGAATCCATTGGGTACCTAGTGTGATCCCCAAAAGGGTAGTAAGCCTAGGTGGTTCCATTGAAATTATTGTGGAAACCCACAGGGCACCTGAAGGAGCTTGGAAGTTTTTTTTAAAATTTAAATTAAATTATATTTTTATTTTAAAATATAACCTTACTCCTCCTCCCTCATTTATTTAGCCAAAAAAAACTAGGGATCCAAGACCTTCCATTTCCCTCTTCCTTCATTATGCTCTAAATTCTATAGATCTTATCCAATCAATGATCTATCTATGAATGTGGACTCTTATCCACAAGGATAACCTCTCCCTCCCCCAATCCCATGTTTTTTTCACATTTATTTTTTCTAATTGTACGTTAATCGATTTTTTTGGGTTTCTATCTACTTATATATTTTAAAAAAAATTAGGGATATTTAACAAGAAATAATGGATAGGTATATCCTAATGGTATATGTAAGGTGGTCTCTTACATTTTCTCTTGATTTATATTAATTTTAATGTATGGTATGATAAAAAAATTGGGTATGTGGGTTTCTGTGACATGGGATTTGGTTGAAACATATAGTAGTATTTGTGTGGGGTTGTGTAAGGTTTCTTAGAATTGATAAGTATATACCATATGTAATGTATTATTCCTTTAGTATTTTCCATCAATTGTGTCAATGTAAGGTGGGGGTTTAAAATTAAAATTTAAACCCATAAAGGGAGACCAACTTTGAGTTGAGTATAAATATCCCCATTGGATATAATAAAGTGATATTTGATATTTTATCAATTGTGGGGAGTTATCCTTGGAAAATGAATTGGGTTCGGTTGAAGATCCTTGGTTTAAAGTGAGTTATTGCTAAGGCAATGAGATGCCTTGAGTGATATTTCTCTCCAGTGTTATTTTGTGACCTTTTTACATATTTGTTCTACTAATAAATGTATACTAGAATGATAACCACATAATAATGGTAATACCTAGGGATTTTGGGTATATAATGGGATGAAGTTAGTTTTTAAGGAATTATCACCATTAATAAAGTACCTTATGATAAGACAATTTACATTTTCAAAAAATAGAGATGGTATTTAGGTGATCATAAGTGATGAACCATAGAGGTAGGGTATGTAATAACCCAATATTTTAGTTTATATTTTCCTTTTGAAAGAACACTATTTTTGATAGCATACACCACATGCAACCACAATCTTAAAAGAATTGCGAAATAATATTAATTAAATATAACTGTTATTACCTAGCCACTGGGTTAGTGGGTATTAATATGTATAAATGAATTATAAAAAATATATATAAATAATTTACTTAATAAAAATAATTAATTCAATCAAGAAATTTTACATTCAACTAATTGTTGTTACTAGGTAATGAATAATAATAAAATCATTTTATGCTTCAAAAATAAGTTTTCTTTAAAAATAGTTTTCATTTATTTTTTTGAGAAAATATTATAATTAATTTATTCCAATTTTATAAATTTTATTTGATTAGAATTATATCATTTATTAACTAAACATTTCAAAAATAACATAGATTTAATTTTAAATATTTTTTTGATGAATCGTGAAAATACCGATTTTTATTAAAAACTTTGTTTTGGTTTCATGAATTTTAAAACAACCATATTGTTTTAAAATTATTTAAAAGTAAAATTATTTCATTTATATTATTAATTTTCCAATTAAAGTAATTATAATCATTTTTATTCTTTATTTTTGTATAAAAACTATTTATACATAAGAAAACATTTTTCTAGAATATCATTTTTCTTTTCATTTTGTTAATTTAATTGAAAATTAAATTATACAACTTCTTTAAATTGAATTTGATAAAATGGATTTAATATTTAGAATTATATTAATTAAAAATTGGTAAATAAGACCCTTTTTATTTTCAATCAATATGTATAGTAACAATTGTAATTAATAATGACCATAGTAAATGGTAAATCAGGTTCATTAAGGTTAAGACTAATGTGAAGATGATTTAAAATATACATAACACTTGAATTTAACCTATTGTATGAGTTTAGTTAGTCTATAATCATACAATTTTCTAATTTATGGATTCTTGAATCTTTTTTCTTTTATAATTTCCAATATAATATTTTAAGTAAAGAAAAATAAAAAATATCACTCTCTACCTTTTAAATTTATCCAATATGTTCAGATAGTGAAAAAATGAGTTTTGAAAAAATATTAAATTTTATCTTGAACAAAATGAAATTATTTTTATTATGGTAATTTATATATAATTTTTTGTGACTATATAATTACCTTAAATGCTAAAATAATGATGACATAATGCTTGTGTAAGCAGTAGAAAAATTAAAGAAAAATGATTTTAAAAACATCAAAAGTAATATTTTTTGGATAATTTTTTTCATTATATGAATTTTTTAGATAAAAATAACATATTATTATTGTTAAAATTTTATATTAATATTAAATTACTATCTTCATGTCTTGTAATTTTAATTGAAATAATAGTTTCAAAAATGACATAAATGATATTTTATGAAAAATAATATTTTATTAAATTATTTAAAAATCGTAAAATATTTAAAGAGAACAATTGGGATTTTAAGTGGTCTAATATATCCTAAATTGATCATTTTTAATCCAATTTGTACTTTATATGTAAATTAATAACCCTTTAACAATGAAAAAGTTGTTACCATGATTATGGCTAAGAATGATTAACAAAAGGGTCAATCCAAAAGGTAATTTTTAAAATGATATTTAACTTGTATATATTTGATTTTATGATTATATTAATACCATGTACTCCTTATATAATCCATGAATTCTTGGAACCATTTTACATTAGTCAAACACATATTATATTATAGTATTTCATATATTTCTAAAAGTACCCATTCCCTCACTTTTAAAAGGACACCACTCTCATCTCTTATTGACACTTAAAGATTCATTTGGTAATGAAAATATCATCCCAAAACTCTTAATAAAATCTATAACTAAATCCTTGAAGTTTTATTTTTGGAATAATTAAAACTACAGAGGGATTGAGGCATAATGAAAAAGAGGTTTCCTGAAGAATTGGTATAACACTTATCCAGATGTTTTAGTTTTATTTATTCTTCTACCACCTTAAAAACTATTCTAAATATTATTATATAATAACAAAACTATATCCCATATATTTAGTTATAATTCTTTTAAATTATTAACCATAATCCATATTATTCGTCCATCAAATAGGAATTGAATCCATCATTTGTGTGCACAGAGGACTACCGCCTCGCGATCCATTACAATTTTTATTTATAAAAAACTATTATGTATGGTTATAATGATGGATTTAATATATAAATATTATATTTATGGAGTAATTATCATTATATAAAGATAATTGTTCCAATATTTTATCACATTTCCTTCCATTTTAAAAATGATAATGTTGTTTGTGCGTATATGTAGATTACCACCACTATGAAGTGATGTGATTCGTTTTCCCTCACCACATCACGTGGATGGTAAATATAAATGAATTTAAAGAGAAAATATTTTATTTATGTGATAATAATAATTATAAAATTATAAAATGATACTAACCTTATATCCTTCATGTTTGTTGAAAAATGTAAAACTTAATTATGTGTACATATGAAAAACTGTATCCATGGTGTAACATAATTCATTTTTCATAACCACCATACATATTTGGTTATAAAAGTTTAATTTTTGTTTAAAAATTATAATCATATCTTTATTTTTACTCTATAAATGAAGGAATAATGAAATATTTATCCACAAATAACATACTCGAGTCATTTTGTGATTATGAACCCAACAACCACAAAACACCACATGTGGACTCAATTAATTATGTAATTAATTATTTAATTGAAAGAAATGAAATAAATGGTTTAATGATATGGGATTAAACATGGAAAATTTTCTAAATAAATTAAATAATTAATTTCAGTTTATGAGACAACAATTAAGAAATGTATTTGACAAGTTAGAATCAGGGTAATGGGGGTTTTTAACTCAATTTATTTTCATTGGGTTATATTACTTCTTCATTGACTATGTAATTCTAATATTATGTATGTAATGACCTCATATTATTTTATATTTTATTTATACCCATTTATGTGAATTTACATTTGTTACACATAATCACTATAATATCCCAGCCCAAGATCCACTAAATTTTTTGCAAGCCGGGCTTATAACAAAAGGATATTACATCATTTCAGATGAATATTAATCATATTAAAAAAATAAAAGCCTGGGGACTATAATAGTTTAGGTTATTTGGAATCTTGGAAAACAAAATCATCGATCCTGGTGAAATATATTCAATATCTCCCATAAAGATATCTACCTTCAGTAATTCTACTAAAAATCTGTCTTCATATCCTGGGGAAAGGATACATAAAAGTGGTGAGATCACATGCTCAGTAACAGTAAACAAAGGAGACATGTAATCATAAACATGAACATAAAGTGTATGAGATCGTGATCCTAACATTAGGAGATCATATTCTACCTATGAAATTTCATAAATATTAGTCATGGGATAAATTTTGGTATTTCATTAGAGATGAATCATAAGGAAATAAAAATCAGAAGCCATGAAATCAAAATTGAGGAATAAGACATAGGATTTGTGAAATACATATAATAGAATAAAAATTTTACTTCAAGGATACCAACTAGGAGTATTATTACATGTTAGGCTTGGGATATTACCCATGTCCCTTCTTTTGGATTGGGATAACAACTTGTGTACCCTCTTACTTTTAGGTTTAGGCTACAACCTATATACCTTATTATTTTCGGGCTTAGGCTACAACCCATGTCCCTATTTCTTTTTGGCTTGGAATACAACCCATGTAACATCTTTTTTTTGCTTGGGTTATAACTTGTGTACCCTATTTCTTTGAGGATTGGGATACAACCCATATACCTTATTGTTTTCAGGAATATGCTACAACCTAAGTACTATATATCTTTTAATATTGGCCCACAACCCATATAACTTATTATTTTCAGGCTTGGCCTACAACTCGTGTACCCTTTGAGATCATATAAATTTTATCATTACCTAATACATTGGAGGGAGATATAGGTCCCACCCATATCATAATTAAATCATATATACTTGTGCCACAATATAATAAAACTTTTATCATTTCCTGACCCATAAAAAGAGATAGGTTTTATAAACATCAAATCATAACCCATGAAATTAAATGGGTATCATTAACAATTCATTACATCATAAACTATGAAAATATATAGGTTTCATAATCACTTCATGAAAGCATAACACATGAAAAGAATCTGGTTTCAAATGCATAAAACTTGTGGAAGTGAAACATGTGTCTTAAGAATCATTCCATCAAAACATAAATCAATTAGTGAAGAATATTAATGGAACCTTTGGATCATTTCCTAGATGGGAATGAGTAACATCAACATATTCTATCATAGATGGAAAATAACTTGGAAGTAAATATTGAAAACATTTTAGGAGGTAAATATCTAATCTTCTTCGAAAAAAATGATCTTTAAAACAACAAATGTTTTTCAAACCATTTTAAATTAAATCATATAAAAGAATCTTTAAAACCATTGGAAAACTATTTCCATTAAAATTTCTTTTAAATTTTTTTTCTTAAAAAATGACCTTTTAAACATGGAAATAAATCTTATGAGAATTGACAATGGGTAAATCCGTATATGTAGTACGATGTAAAAAGAAAATTCCTTTTGCTGGGTATTTTTTTTGAAAAATGACTCATTCAGAAGGAAAAAATAATATTCCTTAACAAATGGGTAAAAATTTATTTTAAATATTTTAGGATAGTAGTAGAATATTATTGGAACCATTTTTAGAAAATATATATATTTTTCCAAAGAGATGATAAAGTAGGGTTGTCTTATAAATACTTTCTTAACTATATTATGCACCAAAAAGTAGAAATGTTGTGCCAATACACGAATATATCATGAATAAACAGAGTATAATAAATTTCATGACTGTTATTGAGAGGCAGATCATAAATTTTCATCAAAGGAAGCATAAACATAAATAATCTTGAACGGGATGTGATAGTCTCAATATACTCTTATAACTTGGTAAATAGGGATCATAATCTCCATGTAATAAAATTAAATTAAAGGAATATTAGGAAGAAGTTTCATGATATAACAAGTAAAATAGAAGTATATACACCTCACAAAAGAATTTAGATACATAACAAAACACGAGTCTCAAAGAAGGGCAATTTGAGACACAACTATTTTACCAATTTGGTAACTTTTGAAACATAAATATCATGAAATAATTATCATAAAATGGATATATGAATACCAATAAATTTAATTATTATATTCATAGAATAAAATCATTTTCAGTACACACAACATAAAAAATTAAAGATCGACGAACATAACATATATCTTATATAAATAAAAAGTGAATTGAAATCCCCTTAACTTGTGTCTTGACTGTCATCGTACTCATTAAAAACACATTTATAATAAATATAAATTTATTATAAAATTTTTAAAGAACCATATTATTATATCTAATACCATATATGGTATTATTATAACCCTATATTACTCGCTTGTTAACCATCCTATCTTAGGGTTTCACTTAGGGTAATATCCGCTTTGTTTTTCACATGTGTCTTAATTTGTTGTATTGTTGGTCCTTATACTTATATAATGATTACAGAATGTCAAAAATGATATAAATATAATTTTTATACAGAATATTTTTATTATAATAACCTATATAATATAGAATTATGAAATGGAATACACTGTTTATGGAGACGGTAAGCCATACGTACGCATAAACACTGTTTTTGTTTTTATTATCGTGTTGAAAAATAGAAAATGAAATATATGTATATATGAATTTAATATAATTAAATTATAATATAATGTGATATATATATATATACATATATATTATAATTTCACTAAACTCATCCTTAATCCATTATATGTAGTGTGTGAATGAATCACATCGCTTTGAGGGGGTGGTAGTTCGCACTTCCACAAACAAAATTATCATATTTACACCAAATGGAAAGTAAAAAGATATGTGTTGTAAACTGAATAAATAAGATTAAAATACATAATAAATATAATAAATAATATATATAAATATATTTTCCATCATAATTTCCACCATGATAGGTGGTACAGAAAATTGAACAGTCATTGTTTAGTTAGGCGGTAGTTCACCATACACATAAAGAGTATGTTCGTTATCCATTATATGGAGGTGTGTGTAAGTGTATCTTGAAACATTAGAATAAATATATCCTTGTATATTTAGGATATTGGTGTTATTATACGAGTGTGTAAAAATAAATAGAAGGGGTTGGATAATGAAAATAAAAGAAAGAAGTTTGCGAGAAGTCCTTATCTCTTAATCAGGTAAGTCCATTTAGAGTGTGCCAAATGGTCTCGTGGATTGATTTATTCCAAATATTATGATACTATAAAAAATGGAGGTATTTTTGGAACTTATATGAGTGGTTTTTTGGTGAGGAAATTGGATTTAGTGGTGTGAGGAAGTGGGAGGAGAGGAGGCCTTTTTATAGTGGAGGAGTGACACTCTTGTAATATTTTGACAAAGGAATTCCATAAATGTGCTTCACATATAATGTGGATAAAAATTATATAAAATGAAGTATATGATCCAAATATGTACATTAAATTGCTCTTGTAAAAGTTTTTAGGTCATTTGGCCCCCTAATATTGGGGTTTAGAAACTAATTAAGCTTAATTTGACCTTAATCGTTGTGTTTAATTTTAATCACTTTCACTAATCATTTTTGTCAAAAATAAAAATGATCTAATTAGTATCAAAATATTATACTTATTAAAATTTTTTATGTTAGTTTTTATAAATTCAATTCACAGAATCAAAAAAATTAAGATTAATTATAATCTTGTAGATGGGGCAAAATTATGGGGTTTTAACGTAGAAAAATGATCAAAAGTTCGTTATGTTTTTATATTCAATTTCAAAGTGAAATTGATTATAATGACCTAATTTTTATTAATATATCTATAATTTATCTATTTTTTCCTTAAAAAAATTTAAATTATAATTTAACATTAATAACTATTTAAATGAAAAGGCAGTTTTTAACATAAAAGCAGTATTTTCCACTATTCATAAAAAAATGGTGTCTCTCAGAAAAATATAAGAAATTCACCCTAATATAATTTCAACATTATAAATTCAAAAATGAATTTTATTTTATCAAATTAAAATTTAAAATTTGTCTAAAAATATTTTGATTATTAAAATTGGTTCATTTGAGAAAAAAATATTTTTAAATATAAAAGAACTTTACCAAAAATCACATTTTCATTATCAATATGTTTTATTCCTATAAAACCATTTTAAAAAATATTTTAACATTAGTTATTAATATTCATATTACTATGCTTAATATCTTGGTAATAATTATATCATTTTAAAAATTATAATAAAACGATTCTTCAAATAAACTCAATGTTGCGTGTAATGTATGTTAAGTCAGTTTTATATGCAGCATAAGCCAAGTCAATATTTCATGTAGCATAATCCTAGTCAGTATTGCATGAAGTGCAAGCTAATTCAGTTCCATGTTAAAGGAATGGTTGACTTAATTTATTAACTTATACATATAAAGAACTATTTCTAGCATCACGTGAAATGAAAAATATCAAAAAGATAAATTAATTCCAAAAAATAATTCACAAAATCATGGGGTGTTACATTATACCCCCCTTAAAATGAATTTCACCGTCAAAATCTATTTGGGATATAAAAGGTTCAATACTTGAAATTTTAATTCATAGAAACCCATATCGTAAAAATGGATACTAAAAATTCCATTTAAAGGGAATGTTGGAACCATACCAGCTTCCCAAAGTAACATATAACTGAGTTTCCACATAGTATAACATTGGTTAGGAGTGAAGATTAGACATGAAATAAAATATTTACAATCATGTTCTGATGGAGATTGATTGAGAACATTGATCAGCATAAGTGGGTTATCACAAAACCATAAATCTGCGATGATCTATGGGGCCATCTGATTTATTAGAAATAAAGGTGCTAGGATAAATCTTTTTCAATATCCTTTCCAAGATTTTATTTATTATTTTAATCTTAATTAACATAAAGAAACATCTATACTTTATTTTGTTCATTTTCATATTTACAATCTCACCCTTTTGTTTTTCCATGATAAATTTCTACTTCATCTCTTATTATAAGGAATGATTGTGAATTTTTCATTCCTGAAGAACCAAAATAACGTGTGTTCCATAAATAGAATTACAATCCATTCCAACATCCATCACTTAATATCTTAGTGAAATGGTTAACACAGGTTATCCCACTGTTATGAATCCTTATATGGTAAGATAATACATTATTCTCATAAACTCCATCCAAAGTATAACTTAATCTTTCAATAAATTTTTATCCTCATAAACCTTCTTAAAGTTGAAAATTAATAGATTTAGAAATAAAGTCATGAAATTATATTAATATTGATCTCCCATATATCACAAAGTACCACTTGGTTGTCACATTCCAAAAATGTTAATAAACTCATCGCATATTCCATTGAAACATAGTAATAACCTTAATTACTATAAATCCTTTTGGAAAACATGCAAGACTACTTATTCCAATGACTAATGGATATATTATTTAAATACAAGAAGTTGTATACTTCATCCTTGATGACATATACCATTTTTTTTAAACAATCAAATTCAAGGTAATCTGTACCATCCATTTTATTTATTCCTATCCAACATATCATTATCCAAATATCATCATCTCAATTTCAGAAATTAAATAAGGGTTACATTACTTTAATTAAAATATCAATTTTCCATAAAATCACTTTTCTATGTCTTCATCACCATTCAACATGTACTTTTAAATCCTTAATGAAAACTTATACTGAAAATACTTATAAATTTCATGATTCATATAACATAATATTTGAATCCCAAAATATAAATACTTTATTATTCCATATTTATTATTAAACCATTAATCAGGATACATAAAATTATTCCATAATACCTCTTTCCTAGAATATAAAATATAAATCTTGTCTTAAGGTTACTCAACCTCAGTATAATCATGATTCTTATGATCAATTTAAACAATAATGGAAGAACATCACATACCTTTTGCATGTCATTTGCGGTCTCTTTATCTTCATAAGTATTACCATTACTCATACCACCATCCTGATTCCCTTTTGAATATTTCATCATGTAACATTGAGTTTCATAATGACCGCTTACCCCACACTCAAAACACACAACCTTTGATGATGTCTTAGGGAGTCCAATATTCTCATTTATTTCGTTAACCAATCTCTTCATTTTCCATTACAGTCGTTTCTTTGTTTCCTTCTTTTCCATAGTCAAAAAATATTATTATTCCTTTAATACATTTACTTATTTGATTATTTCCACATTCTTGAAAAAATGGAAACTGAATCTTCTTTCCTCCATGGTATACATTACCCGAAGTCTCAGTGAACTCCTTTCTCTTCCATGGTGAGTATGAGAGATGGTTAAGGTACACACTGTTAATCATTTTCTATTAAATCAGATTAGGCATGATTATAACATCTCTCACTCTAGTAATCCTCCCACTTTAATTATAATTAGAAAATATACCATCATATTCAACGTCAATCTAGTTTTATCCAGTTTCCTCCATTAACTAAAATCAGAAGAATAGTGTGAGCATTACTTATCATATAATAAAACCACATAGTCATTAAAATATTTACTTATAGGATGTCTAAATCATGAAACCTTACTTTATCTATGACACCCTAGGTTTATCCTAGGTTGTTGATATCAAACTTATATTTAAATCTTTTATGATGTTTTGTGAAGAGTTTTTGAATTCCAAAATCATATTCCCCAAGAGTGTCAAACTAGGTGTGTAGAAAGACCTATTTTTTGTATAGATTACCCTAAGTTCAGAATGGAACATCTTGTTGGAGTTTTTACCCCTAGGTAAATTTATTCTTTATCCACATACACTTGTAGTATCCATATAAGGATGTATTTCTAGGAAACCACTCACTTTATCCTTTACCAAAATTCCAAGACATTTTCCTATATGTCAACTCATCCTTATACTTATCCTTATAGAAATACCTAAAAATATCTATAGAAATATACCTAGGTATATTCCTTATGTTTTATCATCCTAATTTCCAAATGTTGACTAAAACATTCCTTTGATACCAACTATAGCGACCCATGATTAGCATACATGGATATTACATCATTTTAGATGAATATTTAGTAAATTAAAAAAATTAATGTCGAAGGACCATAATAGTTTAGTGTATTTGGAAACATAAAAAACTAAATCTTTTATCCTTGTAAAATATCATCAATATCTCTCATAAAGATCTTCACCTTTAGAAATTCTACCTAAAACCTTTCTTTATAACATGGGGAAAGGAATCGTAAAAAGGGGTTATCTCAAATGATCAATAAGGGTAAAATAGGGAGACATGTAAGTATAAAAATGAACATAGGGGTATGAGAATGCGATAATAACATTAAGAGTTCATACCCTACATATCAAAGATCATAAAAATGAGTTATGGTATGAAGTTGGGTAGTTCATATGACATGAAACATATGGAAATAAAAATCATAATCCATGAAATGGTAATTGAGTAATAAGATATAGGATTTAGGGAATACTTATAAGAATAGAAAATTTTATGTCAATGATACCAACCAATACCATTATAACATGTTAGGCTTGGGTTATGACCCATGTACCTTCTTCAGGCTTGGGCTAACAACCTGTGTACCATCTTAATTTTAGTCTTGGTCTACAACCGATGTACGCTCAAGTTTTTGGGCTATGGGAACAACTCGTATACACTATTTATTTTAGTATTGGGCTACAAACCATGTACCATCTAGTTTCCAGTCTTGGGCTATAACCCATGTACACTCTATCTTTTAGGCTTGGTCTACAACCCATTTATCTTATTGTTTTCTAGATTGGGATACAACTAGTGTACCCTCTTTCTTTTAGGATGGGAATAAAACCCATATAACTTTTTTTTGGGATTGGGCTATAACCCATGTATTATTTTAGCTCATATACAACTTATCATTACCCAATTCATTAGAGGGATATATAAGTCTCACCCATCTTATAATGAAATAATACATACATTTTCCATAATAGAATAAAACGTTCATCATTTCCTGATCCATAAAAATACATATTTTTCATAAACATCAAATAATAACCCATGAAATTAAATGGGTATAATTAAAATTTCATCACATCATAAGCAATGAAAAGATATAGGTTTCATAATCACTTCATGAAAGCATAACTCGTGAAAAGAAGTGGGTTTCAAAAGCATAAAACTTGTGGAAGTGAATCAGGTGTCTTAACCATCATTCCATAAAATCATAAACCACTATAGAAATAATATGAATGAAACCATTGGATAATTTTCAATAAGTGAATGAATAACATCAATAGATGCTATCATAGATGGAAAATAACATGGAAGGATATTTTGAAAACATTTCTTGAGGTAAATATCATTTCTTATTTGGAAAAGGATATTTAAAACATAAATCCTTTTTTAAAACCATTTTCGTTTAAATATTATAAAAGAATCTTGAAATTTTTTTGAAAATAATTTCCTTGAAAATATATTTTAAAAAAAAATCATAAAAATTTAACTTTTAAACATGAAAATAAATGTTCAAATAATTAACGGTGGGTAAATCTATACATGTCGTACATGGTAAAATAACATTCCTTTTGCATGGAAAAACTGCTATAAAAGTGAATCATTTATAAGGTAATAATAATTTTCTTTTAAAGCGGTAAAAATATCTTTAAAATATTTTAGGAGAATAGTAGAATATTCTTTCAACCCTTTTTAGAGAACATGGATTTTTGACTGAAGAGAGGATAAAGTTGGGCTTTCTTAAAAATACATTCTTAAGTATCTTATGTACCAAAGAGTATAAATATGGTACCAAAACAAGAATATAGGTTGAATAACTAGAGGATAATAAATTTAACCATTGTTCTTGAGATATGGATCATAATATTTTATCAAAGTAGTCATAAACATAAATAATCTCGAAAAGTGATGAGATCCTATCAATACACTCTTATAACTTGGTAACTTGGGGTCATACTCTCCATGTAATAAAATGAAATAAAATGAAACATAAAATATCATGAAATTAATAAATTTAATTATATAAAATCTAAAAGGGAATTATATACAACTCAAAAATAATTTAGGTGCATAACAAATCACGAGTCTCAAAGAAGGCAAATTGAGACACAACTATTTTACCGATTTGGAATCTTTTGAATCTTAAACCCCATAAAATAAAGACAATAAAATGGATATTTTAATACCCATAAATTTAATTATAAGATACATATAATACAATAACATTCAGTACATACACCACACAAAAGTAAATAGTGGTGAACATAGCCAATATCTCACAGAAATAAAAAGTGAGATGAAATCCCCTTACCTTGTGTCTTGACTCTCTTCGTACTCATTCAAACCACCTATGAAATAAATATATATTTATTATAAATATCTTAAAAATACCATATTCTTATATCTAATTCCATATATGGATTTATTATTATCATATATTACTTTCTTGTTAACCATCATATCTTAAGGTTTCACTTAGGGTAATATCTACTTTGTTCTTTTCATGTGTCTTAATTTGTTGTATCTATGGTTATTATACTTATATGATGATTAAATAATATAAAAATTATATAAATATAATTTATATACATTATATTTTTATTATAAAAATCTATATAATATATATGTTTGAAATGGAATACACCGTTTATGGAGACGATAAGTCATACGTACGAATGAACACTGTTTCTGTTTTTATTTTCATATTGAAAAAAAAGAAATAAAAAGAAATATATGTATATACGTATTAAATATTATTAAATAATCCTTATACTTTTATATATATCATATAATTTCACTAAACCCATCCTTAATACATTCCATGTAGTTTGTGAATGAATCACATCGCTTTGAGGGGCGATAGTCCACACTTCTTCAAACAAAATTATGATATTTACACCAAATGGAAAGTAAAATATATGTGTTGTAAAAATAATACAGAAGATTAAAATACATAATAATTATAATATTATATATATATATAAATAGATTGTCCATTATAATTTCCACCATGCGAGGCAGTAAGGAAAATCAAACAATCATCATTTAGTGAGGTGGTAGTTCACCGTACACATATGTAATATGTTTGTTATCTATTAGATGAAGGTGTTGATAACTGTTGGTTTAAAAAATAGAATAAAAAAATCCTAATATATTTATGATATTGTTTTTTATACAATCACAGAAAAAGAAATTAGAGGGGGTGTAGAAAGAAAATAAAATAAAGGGTTTGAGAGAAGTCGTTACCTCTTAATCAGTTAACTCCTTTTGGTTTGTGACAAAAGGATTTCTTGGATTGATTTATTCCCAATTAATGGATTATAGGTGTAAGTGAGGGATTGTGGGAGCTTATTTGAGCATATTTTTTGTGATACAAGGGGCTTGAGAGGTGTGAGGAAGTGGGAGGAGAGGAGGTCTTTTATAGTGGAGGAGGAGTGACACTCTTGTAATATTTTGAAAAAGGAGTTCCATACATTTTTTTCACTTGTACAGTGTATAAACATTATATAAAAGGGATTATAGGGTCGAAAAAGTTCTATAAAATGGATCTTGGACAAGTTTCTAGGTCATTTTCCCGCCTAATAATTCGTTTTAGTCCCTAATTATTCTTAATTTGACCTTAATCGCAGTGATTAATTTTAATCACTTTTACAAATAATTTGGTATAAAATAAACATGATATAATTAGACACCAAATATTATAATGACTACAATGGTTTATTTTGGTTTTTTAAATTCAATTCACATAACCAGAAAAATTAAGATTAATGATAATCTCATAGACGAGACAAAATTACGGGGTTTTAATGTAGAAAAATGTTCAAAAGTTTGTAAAGTTTTTATATTCAATTTCAAAGTGAAATTGATTATCATGAAATAAATTATATTAATATATTTATAATTTATATAATTTGACCTTATATTAAATTTAAATTACAATTTACATAAATAATTATTTAAATTAAAATACATTTTTAACCTAAAAGCAGTATTTCTCACTATTCATCAAAAAACAAAGTTTCTCAGAAAAATATAAAAAATTCAACCTAAGATAATTTATACATTCTAAATTAATAAATTAAGTTTATTTTATCATATTAAATTTCTAAATGTTTCTAAAATAAAATTTATCATTAAAAGTGGTCTATTAAAGAAAAACATATTTTTATACATAAAAGGATATTAAAAAAAATCATATATTTCATTATCAATATGTTTTACTTATATAAAAACAGTATAAAAAATATTTTAAGAGTATTTATTACTATTAATATTACTAAGTTTAACGAATAGGTTATGATTATATCATTTAAAAAATTATAATAAAATGATGCTTCATAGAAACTCGATGTTGCATGTAATGTATGCAAAGTTAGTATTGGAGGTAGCGTAAGGCAAGTTGATATTGAATGTAGTGCAAGACAAGTCAGTATTGTGTGTAGTGAAAGCCAAGTTGGTTCCTTGTGAATGGAAGTTTTGACTTAGTGTTTTAATATATATATATATATATATATTGAACTATTTCTAGTGTCACATGAAATAAAACATATCAAAATGATAAAATAATTCAAAAAAAATAATTCAAAAAATCTCATGGTGTTACAAAAATATTGCCCAATCTAGTTCACTACAAGGCCTCAACTTCACCTCTCCATATTCGAGAGGCTTTTGACTAGAAGAGAGGAAATACATTATGGTAATGGGGAGATTATTCTTTCATATTAGAGTAATCAAAAAATATAACTAACTATATATAATCCATAGTAGTAAAAGATAGAGTGCAGAAGTAGTAAATATAAGTAATGTTATAATAATAAATGGAATATATTAAATTCCCTAAAGATGGTATCATACACACAACACCAATTTCCCACTAGACTAATCACATATAAAGAAGTAGATAATAGTAATGTAAAAAAAATCAAGGCTCTACTACATACATTAATCCATACCACATACCTAGATCAATATACATATCTAAGTCATACTACTCCATTAGTCACAGTTCTTAGCCCATCCTATTCCTATAACCAAGTGAATGTTCTCATGGGTACCCCATTGCAATGGAGGCCGGAGTAGGGTGTGACTGCAAAATTTGTAGGAAACCACCAATGTGGTCCTACACATAGCCAATAAATGTAGTGTATGTTTCTATGAGCTGCTCATTAGGTTAACATTAATAATAAAGAAAGTAAACTAAAGATAGAAGTTGAACCAAAGCATGCTTTTCTAAAGAAGTTCTTATAAAATATTCTCAGCCTAGTCCATACACATACAAATATGATAATTGAAATAAAACCATTGGTGATCCTTGGGTATGTGATCTTAATCAACAATAGCTACTTCATTTAGTGCCGAAAATGTCTCTGAGAAAGCTACGTCACCATATAGGGATACATTTTCTAGCCCTAGGATCACCTGTACCCACCTCAAATTTCAATAATTAAGGATTCCAAGTAAAAACTAGACATCTTATACATATGTCACATTTACTTATATAAATTAAACCAGGACTTATGGTTTATAACCAAGGCATATGTTTATAATTAAAATCAAGAATTAAAACAATTTCACTTTCCCTACGAGTCTATCCAAGTCATTCCTACACAGGAACCCAAGTATCACTCAAAGTGTATATAATCTATTTTCCCTATGAGTGTGTCCAATGACCTACTACATGGGAACCCAAGTATCACTTATGGAATAAATAATCCATTTAACCTATGATTATGTCTGATAAATTATTATATGGGAATTCAAGTATCACTAAAGGAATATATAATCCATGTAACCTATGAGTCCATATAAGACATTCTTACATGGGAACCAAAGTACCACACAAGTTGTATATAATACATTTAATGTATGAGTCTATCCAAGGTAATCCTACATGGGAACCCAAGGATCACTCAAGGAATACATAATCCATTTAACATATGATTCGATCTAAGGGAATCCTATATGGGAACCCAAGTATCACTCAAGGAATAAAAATCGAGATCCAAAGAAGTATCTTTGGGAATACTGATATTATATTGCATCATATTGGGATGATCACCTAAAAACTCAGAATTACCTCTAGTAATCATAACTGCATCAATAGTAACCATGTGAATACATTAAGAAAGTAGTGAGAGTACCTAAATACCTAAATCAAACCTTTATTCCACAACCCCTTGGGAATGCATGTTTGGTATGGGTTTTAAGGTGACACTCACTACCTTATATACCCAAACCCATGGTGTACTATCTTAGGGTTAGTAAAACATTGAGTTTCCTATTAGTTCACCTAGGATAGTTCTAAGAAGAGCCATCTTATTCAGGATCCCCAAGGATCTTATGAAAATATAGGCATCCATCTTGGGATCCTCTAAGTAAACACATTAGTAAAAACATCCCTCTAGGGATTCTCACAAGGAGTAAGAAAATGGAGGCATCCTATATGGGATTCTCTTGGTAAGATCATAAGAAGAGGCATCCCAGATGGAATCCTCAGTCTTTGTGGTATTCTCAAGACGAGGTTTGAAACTAGTTCACATGGGTTGTTAGTGACCCACGACATTCATCCATTTAATTCACCAAATTAAACTAATTAAATAGTCTAATGAAATAAATCTAAATGGGGGGGGGGGGTTCCTTAAAGGGTAATCCAAAACATGCACCTACTTTGAAAAACATGTACAAATACCATAGGGAAATTATAAAATATCACATACCTTTAGGAATATTTATATTTATCTTCCAGGGGTCAATAGTAGCTATTGAGGCCCGTACACACTCATCTGATACATACAAAGATCCTACCTCATAAATAACCACCAGATGTTAATTAATTACAAGTATTATAATTAATTAATTAAACTTAATATGTTATAAAAAATAAAACAATTTTATTTATAAAGGCATAACACCCAAAATCTCACTGGTTAAACACATCACAATAGAACCTAGACCTACCACTCACAAATGACCTGAATCACACTATAAAAATATAATCAAGAATAATCCTTAAGAAACAACAAAAAAATCCAAATAATTTTATTTAAATCATTAATGATTTTTAAATTCACTATGGCTACATACCTCAATGAAACAACATACTGTAATGTATGAATGAAATCTCGAGTCACCCTATTCACAGGAAGAGGATAAACCCCATAAAAAATGATCAATTCCACCATGATATGGTGATATATGTGAATAAACTTAAAATATAATCCATTGAAATTAGAAATGATGGGATAAGGAAACATGTAATGAGGGAAGAGGAAGATCATACCCACCGATGTCGTTTGATGGAATAGAAGATAACCAAGAATGACAAAGAACCCAAGGAGAGGAGGTGTTGGCTATGACCTCCCTCGCACCCTCCTATTTTCCTTAAGAAACAAGGGTAAATCCCGTGATATAAAAAATAAAAAGAGTGGCTAGATTTCTCTTAAACTATAAAACTAGGTTTTACACCATAAATTCCTTGGGTATATCCAAAACCATTTTATGGTATAAATTAGGGTTTTATGGTTTAAAATAGGGATTTCCACCTTAATTTTAATGGGACCTCTTTAAACCCTGAATTCGTATGTCCACACCCCATAAAATATATTTACAACATGAATACCATATTCATGACATAAATCACCTACAACCACTATTTTCAAAAGATCAAGACATCGGTTCCTCCTCCAGAGTTTGATCGAAGCCCTGAGACTTTCATATAACCTTAAAATAAGTCAGAAAACACCACTTATAGAAGTTCAAACCCCTAAAACCTCATTTCAATTCTCGATCTGTAAAATGAACTATCCAGCAAACTAAAAAATTCCTTCTGAATTTTCCAACTCAGAAAAACATGGGACCTTACAACCTCCCCACCTTATAACTTATCATACCCAAGAAGACTTGGTGGTTATTAAAATGAAATAAAATACCTACATGGATCTTGAATTTCCCCTGAGATATCCATGTTTCATCTCGTAGTTCCCAATGTACTTCTAAATTCCCTTTTTAAGCATACAACACCTAATCACCCAAAACTGAGCCAATGCTCGTAACCATGAATGAAACCTCAAGATATTTCTTACTTATACTTGTCTAACCAGATACATGATCACATCATCATCCCTTACATTAATCATCTTAAGTCTCTCCCCACTATTGGTTCAGTCTTTATATAGAAAATTCTGAGCTATGATACATCCACCTTTGGAATTTCCCAATGTAACGTGCCTCGAGAATCCAAATGAAAATCATAAAATGTTTCTCAAATCACTACACCTGATCACACCTGAGGAAACTGATATAAATACTTGATTCAATATGAATAGTCGAATTATATTCAATCCAAATTATCCAAGTCATGTTGAATTTTTTGTATTAAGCATCGGTTGACCCTTAAACTAAACCCTCTTCATCTCAACCACATTTCTGATGTGGTTCCTCACTGAATGCATAAAACTATCGAAGAGAACTCAGGTTGATTCACTCTTGATTGAATATCCTCAAGAACGCTCAGCTTCTAATACTTATACATCATAAAAACCCATTTATAATCCCTTTACATCAAGGCACATTGAGATAATTTTTTGTATGCTCACTGAAGATCGTACAAAACTTTTGGTGAAATATCCCAGACAAACCAGCCTCTTACCAATTTCTTTCTGAAATCCAAAACGACTATATAACAACCAATCTAATCCTCATATGATGATTATCACTTGAGGTTTACATACTAGTGATCAAATTCTAACTCACCCTTAGGAGAATCATTTTCTCCACACTAGTAAATCGAGTTCCTGATCACCACAACCCATGTCCCATCTATATCCAAACATATTGACCGACATGTCTTAGAACCCACTCATCCCCGGGTGCTAATGTAAATGTCTTATATAACCCATTATTTACCAATTAAAGTGAAATACACATTTTTTTTTCTGAAGTTCAACTCATAAAGAGGGTCACCATAGTCAAGTGTCCAAGGGTGTACTCTCCACCATATAAATCACCTTATATTGCACCTTGAGTGAATCTCTCAAGGAGTTCATTCATCAAACCATAAAATATATTTAATTTAGCTCAACATATAGGTGATTCTCTCTCGACATACTCAGGGAAATGTTATGGTATTAGACATGATCATATTTAAACTAGAAGTGCGTTATGATTTCATCTATAGGTGTTTATCACTCTCCTTATATTAAGCTCAAAACAAACTCATTATACATTCCTTTAACCAACCCTTAACACCACATATCCCAAAAATTCATGTAATAATCCTCCAATGGGTAAACCGCATCATAACACCAAATCTATTCTTGATGTCTCCCCTACCATGGAGAGACATTTATGATTACATCACAACACTTGGGTAACCCAACCTACAACATTTTCTTTGAACCCACCGGTCCCCATCTTTCACACAGTTGCTAACTGATTTATGATTTAAATGGTACCATATGTAATGAACACATAACATTATCACTCGACTCACTCTCCCATGAGTCATCCATCACAAGGATAATCTGACCATGACACATGGAATGTTAGTATGAACACATCAGGATCTCACTTGGAACTACTCTTTAAAATAATGAATCTCTCTTATTACACTATTTATTTCATGAACACCCATCACACAACATCATTTCTAAAATTAAAATGTCAAATGTGTAACCACTGGTTGATAGGTCTTGGAACCTAACCTATCCCGCACATGGAAGCAAGTCTTGATAACCATGAACCCTAGGATATTTTTCACAAAATAGAAGAATCTACCTACCTATAATGTAAAATCCTAAGCACCTACCACAAATTAGTCTTAACACAAGCATACAACCAAGATCACTGCTTAAAAATAGTTATACATAAGTACCTGGGCCAACCTACATCACATGTCACCCTTGATAAAACCACATCAGCATATAAGGTTTTGGGTTATAACTAAGTACCTACAGGTCTCCCACCTATCCCTACTGATCAACTCTAATATCAGGTTCACTAGGTAAAGCCACTGATCCCAAAATGATCAAACTTCTCTAAGGGTGTTAAATTTAATTTTGACCTATGAAGGTCACAATCGATCAAAATTAGTCCAATTATACAAGTTTTTAATTCTAAGTTATAGAGGAAATAAACATATAAGTTTTAATTGGAAACCTAATTAATTGTAACCCATTGATAACTACTATGTTAAGAAAGATATTCTAATGAAATCACCTACCAAGCAACAACCTACTAGGGAATTTATCCTTCCTAAGAATCCTTATAAATGAATTCACCCTGTAGTATCATAATATAAATTTTTTAAAGATAATGAACTAACACTCATTAGGAATATGCATATGGTAATACCCCCTTGAGGTCTTCATTCACTATAAATATTCATGTGCCTATCAACATCATACTTGGGGATCTGACTATATAACCATAAATAAAGTTTAGTTAAGAAAAATATCATAGAAACATATATGGTAAGCTTCATGTAGGTTGTTATGAATTTTAGTTAACAACATTTCAAAGGATACACCCAAAATGGGTCTATTGAAAAGGCATCAACTACCACCACTGACATATAAGGGTCCATGATACTTATAAAGTTTGAATAAGTATAATTTCAATCCAATCTATGAGGAAAACAATGAATGGGTTTTTATTGACACATTAAATAACCTAACCTAAGAAGAAAATCCCCATAAGGGGTCCAAAACATGGGCATCATGTGCCCTATTGTCCTGTTAAGGTCATTTCACATCCTATGCATGAGAGATTAGTTATCAGCCTCAAACATCTCATCGTAGATCCACATTACCTTCCACTATAAAGATATATATATATATATACACACACATAAGTCAGCCTACTTGAGTATAATTATTCCATGAACCTATATAGGAAAACACAAAAAAATTTGCAAACACTTTAAACCATTGGCCTCTTTTGTTAGTAAAATCACACCCTAGCAGGCCTATAACACATGGAACCTACATACCAAATATGATTCATGAGATGCCTCTTTCCTTTGCTGGTCAAGATTCAAAATCAAACACTAGCCTCTCACTGATGGTCCAAGATCCATAAATCCATAATAAATTACAAAATCCACATTATATATGCATCTCTCAAAGAGAAAATCATATAAAACTACAACATCAAATATCTAGAATAATAATCCCATATCCATGGAAACCCTAAATTGTCACCAATATAGGTGTTCTCGATGCACTAGTCTGATATCCATTATAGGTTTTGAAAAATTCATCATAATCTGGTCTACTATATCCCAAATAGAAATACAACATATAAGGAACAACTATGATATCATATTGTATCATTCAGGCTAGAGAGCCACTAATATGTTGCCCCAAGCTTGTTTTACACAAGCCAAAAAGTGTGCCTCCCCATACACCAGATTCTTCTGACTGGAAGAAAGGTCATAGAGTGTGATATCTAGGAGACTATTCCCTCATATTAGAGTAATAAAACCATATAAATAATCATATATCATCCATTGTATAAAAAGAAAGAGTATAGAATCAATAAATATAAAGAAGGCTATAATAATAAATGGATACAATAAATGCCCTAATGACCATCTCATACATAGAACACTTATTGAACACTAAGTCGATCACAAATACAGAAGTAAATAAAAGGAATATAAATAAAAGTACAAGAATTTACTACATATACTAATCCATACCACATACCTAGATCTATGTACATATCTGATTCATCCTACTCAATTATTCCTGAGCCTGATCCCATCTTATACATATGACCATGTGAATGCCTGCTCGCTTACCCCAGTGAAATGGAGGTCCGAGCAGGGTGTGATTACAAAATCAGTAGGGCACCACCAATGTGATCCTATACATAGTTGTTAAATGTAGTGTATGTGTATGTGAGCTACACATCATGATAACAATAATAATAAATAATAGTATAAAGTAAACTAGATATAGAATTCACTCCCAAGATTGTTATCATATGGGCATGCTCATGTAATATGATCAGCCTAGATGAGACATAATTGGAAATGATAAATCATATAAAACCATAGTTGATCTTGAGTTCCGTGATCTTGATCGATGATACATGATGTATCTAGTTCCAAAAATGTCTCTGAGCAAGCTATTTCACTATGGGGGGATACATTTCCTAGCCCTAGGATCACCCGTACTCACTTGTAATCACTTTAATGAAGTATTCTAGGTAAAAATTAGACAGCATTAAGATATGGAACTTTTAATTATATAAATGAAACTTGTGCCCAAGGTTTATAACCTAGGAAATCATGTATAATAAAAAACATTTAAATATTTTCACTTACCCTATGAGTCCATCCAATGAATTCCTACATGGGAACCCTAGTATCACTCAAGGAATATATAATCCATTTTTCATATGAGTCTATCCAAGGCATTACTACATGGGGACCCATGTATCAGTCAAGGCGTATATAATCTATTTATCTTAGGAGTCATTCTAAGGTATTATTATATGGGATCCCATGTATCACTCAGAGCATATATAATCAATTTAACTTATTAGTTCATTCAAGGAATTCATAAATGGGAACCTAAGTATCACCCAAGGTGTATATAATCCATTTAACCTATTAGTCCATACATGTAATTCCTATATGGGCACATATGTATCACTCAATTTGTATATAATACATTTAACCTATGATTCCATCTAAGGAATTTCTATATGGGAAACCAAGTGTCACTCAAGTTATAAAAATAAAAATCCTAGGAAGTGCCTCTAGGAATCCCTTCCATATACCACATAACGTCGGGCTCATCGGACAAATACTAGGAAGTACCTCTGTTAATCATAGCTACATCAATAGTAACCACGTGAATGCATAAAAAAAGATAAAGGGTGGTCGAACGACAAAATATAATACCTTTTCCATAACCCCTTGGGCATAAAATTTTAGTATGTGTTCTATGGTGACACTCACTACCATTTGTATGAAAACCTGTGGTGTGCTAGCTTAGGGTCAATCAGACAATAGGGCACCCATGGGTTCCCCTAGGTCAGTGCTCAGGTGAGGCATCCTACTCGGGATCCTTTAGGTTCACATGTAAAGGTAGTTATCCCTCTTGGGATTCACTAAGTCAATACATAAGTAAAAAAATCCCTATTGGGATCCATATAAGCAGAAAGTAAATGGAGGCATCCTAAATGGGATCCTCTAGGTAAGATCATAAGCGGAGGCATCCCATAGGGAATCCTCAGTCTCAATAGTAGTCTCATGTCGAAGCATGAAACTAATGTGCATGGGTTATTAGTGACCCATAGAGTTCATCCATTTAATTAACCAAATTAAACTAAATAAATAGTCTAATGGAATAAATCTAAACAGGGAGGGTCACCCTCAATGGAATGACCGAGAATGAATATGCTACCATAAACATGCATAAATACCATAGGGTAGGTATGATAGACCACATATCTTTAGGAAGCTTTACATTTATCTTCTAGGGGATGGATGTAGCCGTCGAGGCCCACCCAAGCTCATATAAGACATATGAAGATAATGTCTCATAACTAAACAACTTTAGGTTAATTAGTTATAACTTATATAATTAATTAATAAATTAAAATTAACAAGTGATAAATAATTAAACAATTTTATTTATAATGTAAAAATGCTAAAAATCTCATCAGTCAAACGCATCGCACCAGGACTGTGACCTAGTGCCTGCGAGAAACCCATGACACACCATCAACTTCAAATAGAGAATAATCACTAATTATTGATTTAAAAAAATTCCAAATGATTTAATTTAAATCATAAAATATTTATAAAATCACAAAAGCTACATACCATGATGAAATGACATGTGAAAAAGTTCAAATGACATCTTGGGTCAACCACTTCCAAGGAAAAGCATAATCCCCATCATAAATGGTTGATTCCACCATGATCTGGTCGAATCGATGAAAATCACTAAAATAGAAACTCCTGAAATTAGAAACGATTGGAGAAGGTAATGAAGAAATAGGGAAGAGGAAGATTTTACCTACCGATGCTGCTTGATCACTCCCAAGATCGCCAAGAATGAGGAATAGTCGAGGGAGAGGAGGTGTCGATCATGACCTACTATGAACCATACTTTTTTCCCAAAGAAACAAGGAATAATCCTTTGTTACAATAATTAAAAATAGATTCCAGACAAGTCTTATGGTGTAAAACTGGGTTTTATGCCTTAAGTTCCTCAGGTATGACTAGACTCATTTAATGGCATAAATTAGGGTTTTACGATGTAAAATAGGGGTTTACACCATAAATTTCATGAGCCATCTTTACAACCTAAATTCCTCCTACCAGAACCCATAAAACATATTTAAATATTGAATACCCTATTTATTACATAAATCACCTATAAAAGTTTTTTTTAGTATCCCGACGCATCAGTTCCTCCTACGGTGTTTTCTCGAACCCTATGGACTTCCACTGAATCTTAAAAAAAGTCCAAAACACTGCTTATAGATGTTAAAAACCACAAAACCTCATTCTGATTCCCAATCCTTAAGACAAACCATCCACAAAAATGAAAATAAATAAAATCCCTATGGAAATTTCCAACTCAAAAAAACATGGGACATTACAATCACTTCATGGAGTAATTCTTAGTCCAATGATATGATCTTTGTAAGAGATTTCGTAACTAAATTTATTTTCATTGGGTTATATAAATTTTTTATTGACTATGTTATTCTAATAATATATATGGAATGACCTCTAATTATTTTATATTTAATTTAAACTTTTTTTATGTATATTTACATTTTTAGTCATAATACTTTCATTGATTAATACTCACTTTAATGTTATAATATTTCAAATGGGTTTCCTAACTCAATTTAAATTCATTGGGTTATTCCACTACTTCATTGATTATTTTATTCCAATATTATGTGTGAAATAAAAATTGATTGATTTTAATTTATTCATACTTGTTTTATGTAGATTTAAATTTTTACATACAATCACTTCATTGAATAATTATCAATTTAATGATATGATATTTGTAAGTGATTTCATCTCAATTTCCACACCATTAGGACACATTTGAAATTATTTACCTATTTTATTTTAAGTGATGTATATAATTCCCCTTTTATTTCACTACCTGGCCCATCAAGGCCCTCTTGGATGATGGAAAACCAAGTGTAACATCCCAAACACGCCTCCAATAGGCCATTGGATGGTGAAAAGTGCCGAGTAGGCATATCATACACATGAGATTACATAGCATAATTTACCTTTACACACACAAAAATATCCAAGAATCAATATAATACAGAAATTAAATATAAAACTAATGCCAAGATGCATGCACACCACAATATCCCACATTAGTGTTTGACATATGTACCGAAAGAAAAATAAGAATTTAAAATTCCACAAATAATTTTAAAAGATTCCAACCTGCTTTAAAGGAGGGTAATGTTGTCAAATAAAACACTTGGAACCAACTATGGTCCCTCTAGCTCAAATATTATCCACCTTCTCCTGGTCTACCTTGTATTTCATCATAAGTCCTATCATTTACATAAAACCAAACATGTGTGGTAAGATCCCATGTAGTGGTGAGTATAACATACCTAATAGGACAACCTGAAGTAACTAAACTTAAAGAAAAAAATAAAGTCATCTCATAATCAAGGAAAACATTCATAACCCAAATATACTCAAGATAGACACCATGTATCAAGGTGTGGTCACAACTATAATATCGGCTTAGTAATCCACATGAGGATTTAATGTAACACTCATCCAAGAGAACTCACTCATCACATCTTGCTAACACTGGCGGTGCTCATCCGATATGTTGTTTCTATCGGGCCTCACAAAAAATAAGTACATGATGGAACTCAGAAGATATCGATACATAGAGAGGGGATATAACCTAGAGAATACTTGGGATACCTAACCATAGTTAGATTAGTCTATTAGGACGGGGATCACATGATCTGGAAGTCGGTGATGAGATACCTGACCCAACTTAAGGAGGAATGATAGAGGATTACACCCCAAGCCATATGGAGGGATACCTAACTCTAAAAAATACTAATCCATAGTGGGTATCACTTGTCCTATGATTAGAATGAGATACGTCATTTTACCATAATAGGAATGGAAAAACAGATTGTACCATTCTAATTATTTTCACGACTAAACAGAATGAGGGAATGTATAGGGACTACACAACATGTCTCGGTTAGTCTTGGTCTATCCCATGTACTTTGGCTTATACCCATGTACTCTAGCTTGTGCAGGTGTACTATGGTTGAGCCCATGTACTCTGGTCATGCTCAGGTGCTCTGGCTACATATGTGCCTATGTACCAGGCTGTGCCCATGTACTTTGGTCATTCCCTTGTACCTGACTATGCTTGTGTTAGTGTACCACTAGGGTATATGATGAGTCAGCAACATTGAGTCAGATGAAATATCGATAGATCGTACGATGTGTTTATAGACCACAAGAAATGTGATTTTTTTTTAAAAACCCTATCCACCACAAAAAAGGGTCCACATGTTGTGTGTTCATTTAAACTACATGTCGTGTAACTCAATATTTTCCCGAATCTCACAGTATTCATGTGTTTATGGTCTTTCCACTTCCTCCTTCGATCTACTGTGAAAACCACCAATAGAGTCAGTTATGAGGTTGCATGAAATCAAACCATCATTGGTGTATATATTTCAGCCATCCAAACTACGAATGGACAATCCCCCATTGAAACACCTCACTAAATTCCTAACCACGTATGAAAACCCTCAATCTGATGTTTGATATATGTTTGATCTCTCATCAAACCACATCACAACTCCATCACACACTCGATCCCAAACCTGAACCCACAAAAATGATTTTTTGTTCCAAATATCAATTTCACAATTATTAGTTCTCGGTATTATCGAACCACAGGTCAAACAGAACACTGATGATGAATGCATGAAGAACCAGGGGAGAAAAAAGGAACCACAAAAGTAATGAATGGATGTTGGACACTGTTTGGGTTGGAATCAGTACATTGAGAGATAAAGAATCAAATTTAAGGGATAATGAAGCATTAATAAATAATATCAATTCCTAATTCTTGGAAGATAAACACCGATCACAAATAAAAAAATAGACTTACAAATTAATCTGATAAAGGGATTAATTCATGTTCGTTGAGGGATGATCAAAATGTAGATTAATAAAAAACAACATCCTTCCTTGAGTTTTTATCAATAACTAATTAAGAGAGGTTCTATGTCATTTTTATTGGAAGGATCCACAAAATAATTTCTTAACGGTGAACTCCTTGTTACAAAAATTGTTAACCCATGATATCAATGTTGTTTTCAAAGGCTCTCCTCTATGTCTCCTGTCAAATATATTGGGTTACGTGGTTAACCCTAGGATTGTTCCACAACATGGTTAAAAAAAGATCAGCATGGTCATCCAATAAAAACAATAATTAAATATATTAATTTATTAATTTATTATTTAATCTCATGATCACCCTTAAAAAGAATTCTTGATATGCCCAAAAGTTATTTCATTCCTATGCTAAAAAACACTTTATAGATATATTGGGGGCTCAGATTTTCCATATGGAATACTATTTTTGTTGTAAAAGTGGGTTCCATAGACCCAACATGAACAATAGGTTTTTATTACCATATCATGTATATAGTGAGATATGCATGATGTATACTTACCATAATAGTGTCGATATTTATTCATCCACTATGGACATGGTATTGTCCATAAATTATGTTTCATATCAAAAGGGTATAGAAGTTCCCGTGTTTTAATGAGAACCTTGAGATACCATGACATTAATCTTAAACACATTTACTATTGTCTAGATACATCATATATACTAGAAAAAGATGATGTCTGACAATCAGGTGTTGGGGGCTCATAAGCACTGAGATGTCTTCTCATGAAGATCACACTTGGTGATCTCCAGTAGATGAGATCATGATGATTTACCCACCAGTAGAAACACCACATGTTTTAGGTTTCATTGGTATTTAATATTTTTTTACATGTGTTATGGTGTCCTAAATTGACATTATTATCAGTGTATATAATTTTATAACACACTTGGATGCAAGTAAAATACTATGGTACTAATATCATTATGAGGTATCTTGTGTTGGGCGGATCATTGGTGGTATGATTTATTGAATAATCTTGATAAAATTTGCCTCTTTTGAAGTTAAGGGATATATTGAGCCTTGTTGATAAGGATGATAGCACCTTCACTAAATCTATAGACATGGTAGATGAAAGTAAGTCCATCTAGGAATTTCAATGAATAAGAAAGAAACAAAGGATGTTGTCATTATGTGTGGGTCCTTCTTTATGAGATATCACTAGGTAAAGAGATTATATTACACAACATGTGTCCGTAGGAAAGGTTTTCATTGCTATGATTTTTATATATCTATTTAGGGGTCTTGAAGGGTTTTTATACTCTACTTTTAGTCTAAGGATACTATTTACTACTATCAATATAAACTCTTAGAGGGCCACACACTTTGAATATTCAAATGTATTCTATATTTATATGAATATGAATATTGGACCTAGTGGGACCCGACATGAGGTCCAGAATATGTCTGAGAATATAAGATCACCATGGAATAAATATATTCATGTTCTTCGAGTTTAGAATAAATTTTTTTGAATTTATTTATTAAATATAATTACAAGTATTAAAGTAAATACATGAAAAATATTATATGAATAAATTTTATTTTAATAATTTTTTTTGTTTAATATTTACTGGAATCACGATTCGAGTTAATGGATCATTTTTATCATGTAATATATTTATTATATTATAGGTAAGTGATAAAAATATAAATGAAATTTATGACATAGTTAGTTGGTCATAAAACATTATTTATTGTTCATTTAGTAGGTAATGAATATCTGCGGGCTAGAGAGTCATTTTTGAGAATCCTGAAACTTTATATATAAATAGGAAGAGACTCTCATGAGATGGACTATTAATCATGTGATTTTGATATCCTATTATTCCTCTCTCCCTCTTTCTAGAGAGTTAATATCTCGATCCAAAAAATTAGACCAAATTATACTTCACATATTAGAGGAACACCGATGTAGTGATCATCCGGATTTTTAGGGATTCATAAAATATCATCTCTAACATTCAGAAGATGTTGGATTCTATTATCGAGGACTTTCAATGCGTGTGTAGAAAATCTAGAGAGATATGGCTTCAGTTCCTTTATAAAACAACCATCAATGATGAGTAGAAGCTGAATGTGGCATTAGATCAAATGATGTATTTTTTTATTTAATTATAATGTTTAAAATCTTTCACATGGAATCCTTATTAGTTGTACCAAGTTATACTTCATTAGTGACGATGTAGTTACATTGAACGCAATTGAGAAATTTTAATTCTCTGGGCTATCATATTTCATTGTGCACCTCATTACTTAAAATTGATATCAGATGAATCATGTGATGGTTTAAGCCAAAGAAAAAAAATGAAATTAGAATTAAATTAATGGAGAGTGAATCATAACTATTTCATTGTTGTAGTCAGAGATTCAATACTACAACTGATATCCAAGTGACGACCATATAAATATTGAAGATTAGAATAATATAATACTTTATTATGGATTTAATTGAAGAACACACACACACAGGTATATATATATGTGTGTGTGTGTGTGTCTCTGTGTGTTAATTATTATTTGGAGGCACTGGTGGAATTAAATTATCATAAAAACAAACTACATTGGCAGTATAGTTGTAAAAATAATGTTTTTCGACTAACCCATAAATCCACACTCATTTGTGCATTTCATAAACAAAGAATCATTTTTCCCAAAATCCTAACATTTGGATTTGGATAAAAAATAGTTAATATGGTGATAGGGGTGGCATAATGAAGAAGAGAAAAAAATTCAAAAAATGAGAGTGGGTGGCGGAGGCTGTCCATAATAGTAAAAATCCATCATAAGGGGACCTTAGAACATATGTAAAAAGGGCGACTTTTGGGGATAGCTACTGCTGCCCCGCCAGCTGCCTCCCCCATGAACAACACCTTCTTAAAAACCATGCAACCCGCAAGTATGACCACCTATCATGTGAAAAACCCTACTGGACAACGCTACATCAAGATCCATTCAGTGGTGACTCTCCATAATCCAACCGCCCATCTTTCACATATGGTGCTACCAACCAGCTCCCTTGCCCAGGCCACCCACCACCACTAGAATCTTGACTCATTTCTATATGTTATTCACTACTCCACTTCTACTAGTGACCCACATCTAGAACCGGGTCATCCAGACCTGAGAAGGGCCGAGTCAGGACCTGCCTGACCTGCCCGATCTATTTTGGGTTAAGATTAGACCTGATACCGCCTTTAGAGTTTTTTCGGGATGTGTGGGAGATCAGGAATATATATACATATATATATATATATATGTATATATATTTCAAAAATAATTTACTATTTTTGGAATATATATTTTTAAAAATAAATAAACATAATATGGGGGCGAATGAAAAATTTACTTGAATTAAAATAATTATTTTAAATTCATTTAATTTCCATGACTTAAACTTATCAAAAAATTAATTTTATTAAAAATTTCATGTTTTTTACTGATTTTGAGAAGTGGATAGAAAACTTATGTTTTGGTTTTTGTTAATTAATTAATTATTGTATGTGGTTGTTTTTTTAATAATTAATTAATTAAATAGATGATCTGCCTATCATCTTTCTTCTTCGTTATATCTATAAAGGTCTGCATGTCCACAAGAGATGAATTACATGTGTATTACACTTTTATGAGAACCCATAAATTTCATATGAGTATTTATATATTATGAAAAAGATAATGTATGTTGTGGACCATGTCGAGATGAGGCGGTATTTCAGATGAGTCAACGATACATTGGACTAGGGTGCATGATGCAATACGAGTTTGACCCGAATCATGTTTTTTAACCCTAGTGTCATGGTTGAATAATTGAGAATAAATGAATCAATCAATATCAAATGATCAAGATCATTCACTTGTTTATTTAATTTATGAATCATTTATTATTTTCTCGAATATTCATGTTTACTCAATCACATTAAATAATAAACTAAAATGTATAGATTAAATCATGTTATGTCTTGATAAATGTTTTCCTATTTACTATATTATTTAATTATGAGTGAAATCACATAGTACATGAATATTAGATAGAAACTATTTTCATTCATCATGAAATAATAAAAATACTCAAAGAAATAATAATTTGTAACACCATCTATCATTTGAATTTGAAAAAAAATCTGGTGTATGGGGTTCTCGTCATCCCTAGTTGAGGGTTCCTCCTACTAATGAGGAGTTATTATGAATGAAATGGGATAAATTCACTAAATATGGTAGAAAAAAGTATCCGTAGATAGATTGTTTAATCTTTTGAGTTAAAACATTGAGTAAATCAAGTTTAGGATTTATAGAATCTGGGACTTACGTGAACATATCAAAGTGATACAAGTTAATCTGGTTAGACCAATAATGTACTACCTTGAAATTCTCTAAATTGTGGCATAAAAATAGATTGGAAAATGGGGAGATGTTTTGGGGATCCTTACCACTAGAATACCTAAGTGACTGGGTTTCTGAATCTAGTAGCAAGGACTACTAGGATTCGATAAAATATTCGAAGTAATTTAATGATTTAATAGGTAATGTGTAATAAGTAATCAAGATAAAAGTAATAATATTCAAGATTTTGTTTTTTATTGAAAATGGAAAATAATACCATATACATAGTGTAATTAATTCCTGAAAAATTAAATGTCCTAACTATTATGAATTTACAAGATTATTACATGGGATTACATAAAGTACTATGATATAGTAAATTCTATAATCTAGAGTATCACAACCTATTGAGCCACCTCAAGAAGCAAGGGTGTAAAGGATGCTTACAAGAGACTCATGTATGATTCATTTTATGTTTACATAATAATGATATCATTAACATATGATGAAATTTGACGATATAAAATTAAGACATAGATGATTTCACATGTTGTCTCATCTTCGACAAGCCTTCAAGAAGAAAATGAAGTTATATTTGAATGAAGTGATGATTATACTAAATATGTGTAAATTGAATGATGGATCAGAATATTTCAATAAATCACTTTCTTATATATTTTTTACCTAACTACTCTAGTTTCATTTAATATTAAAAAATGAAAATTATGGAGAAAACACTTCTTTAACTTTTGGTGAGGTTCTTAAATTTGGTAACAAGTAAAAGAAATATTAATCTTTAGTTCTTATAGTGAACAAGTTGAAAGATAAGATGAATAGACTAATGGAACGTGTGACTCCAAAGTTACCATTACAACATACTTCAAATAAAATAGTTTTATCATTGCATAAAAGGTTATTTTATTCTCATTTATTGAAATTAGTCAATAGAAGTTTAAATGAAGTGAACCGAATTGAAGAATAAAGTGTTCACTTCTTCTTTATAAATATTCATCATTGTATGTAATGTTTCTATTGTAGAACTTGGGTATTAAATACAATGTTATTATCACATATGTGTATTCAAATAATGTAACAATTTAAGAATAGAAATGTTATAATAAGTAAGTTGAATTCTCTAAGAGGTTGAGAAATGGTGATTCCTAAGTCAGTGATAAGGAGTATACAACTTCAAATTTCCAAGATTATTGATTCTAGCTGATCTTTTGTTAAGTATCACCAAAACATTTATCTCATGTTTCCATTGAGAACAAAGCAATATTTTTCTATTTTTGTAATGAATTTGGTTTGTGGTGTCTCATACTCAACTAATTGTGTAGTAATTATTTAATCATTGGTGATGAATGATGAATACAAAATGTAAGACTCAATTATACCCATTTGTGAAAAAATAATTCTTTTTCAAGAAAAACTAAAGAGTTTTCAAGGATATACCCAGTATGGTTTTCAAAATCTTCCAAGTTAAAGACCTTAGGTATCTTAGACAAATTTACTTATTTAGGATTAGATAAATAAATGATTGGATTTAATGGAAATCCAAAATTCTTACATAATTTATTCTGCCAGATAGAATATACTACTCCAAGAATAAGATAAAGGAAAATTTATATATTTTTTAATATTAATTTAATTATTTTAATAAATGAAATGTGAAGTAAGAAATATGAATGGGTAGAATATATGAGTTACTTTGGCCCCATGTCCTAAAGAATATCTTGACCAAGAATTCATATATCATTATAATGAAACATGGAGTAATTCCTAAAGCACATCCCCTTATACACATTAAATGCATGATATTAGTAAAGTGAATCGATGATGAGTCTCACATGCTAAAATTGATCAATAAAATATATAATTATTAATTCCTTAACGTACATTTCCTGATACACATCAGTGTCATGATGAAATTAAAAGGGGAATAAATGTTAACATTCATATGCATTGCAGTTACCTCTATTATTTTCAAGACATGATTCTAAAATATTAGTGATATTCCATAACAATAGGCTAACTATAATAAAATATTGATATCATATAAGTACTATTATGAAATATATAAACTATTTTATAAAAATATGTGTTTAGATTAAAAGTGTTTTTTATGGATATAAAAAAACACGCATCAATAAAAAATAATGTGAATCACTATTAGTATCCTAATGTTCATATAAGATATTATATAAATCCATATGATAGATAAGTTATAGTCAAGTGATAGACTATATTTTGATAAATGGGTATGGATATCTTTTTTGAGATTGTGGGATCAAGATTCAACATGACTTAGTCAATGAAAATGATGCCCAAACCATTAGCATAGATACAGGATCCACAAGAGATTATGGGAAAGGAGTGTTCTAGAGACACAAAATGAATTGGAAGGAAAAAAACATGGTAATTATTTTATATTCACCATGACTGATGACACCTTATTCATTGGGAATAATGAATCCCGTAATAATGTAATAAATGAAAATATTCTATGATTTTCATGTTTATAAAAATTCAATAATTTATTATATGTGTTAAAGTATAGATGGTTACTATTTTGAATGTTATTATGGTGACATTCTCGAGAAACATTACATGGGTGGTAAAAGAGTGGTACCAATAATTCACGATTGATTATACCAAGTCAAAATGCCTTAATAAATTAGAATTTTACTTATCAGAGCTACTTTCTATGATCATTTTATCTGGAATTGGATATAAAGACCACATTTCATAGAGAGTGTCTATATGATACAACCTGAAAGATTTGGTGAAACCATAAAATTACAATAAGTGGTGTAAGTTACTAAAATATATTTTTATATTGAAGTAAGAAAAAAGATCATATAATATTCATTTGGAATGATTTTTTTCCTACGTAAGGTTAGTGGGAGATCCATTTTTTCCCATGTAAAATATGTTAATAACATCTAGAAAAATGTTTTTTGGTATTTCAGTTAGTTATGATAGTACTGAAAGTATCTCTCCAGAGATTGACTTAATGTGGATACCTATGTTCTAGGGAATGAGATCTAAAGAGGTATATATAATGGTTTCTTAGACATATTCTATAGTAGATATACTAAAAAGGTATAGAAAAATACATGTTGGAATAACATGAGAGAGAATTTTTACCAATATCACATGGAGTGAATCTCTCAAAGAGGTCATGTATGAGACATAGGAGTAGATTAATGTGGTGAGTAGAATTCCATGTGCTTCTATGATGGATCAATAAAAAATTCCATGCTACATACTAAAAGTGATATTTCCAAAATATAATTTATAGTAGGTGGATATCAGTAAAATCCAATAGAACTACAAGGGAAGCAATCCAAACTAACCAATTGTACTTGATAAAGTATAAGAGATATGTTCCTGGTACTTAGAAAGTAAGGGAAATTAGTTTAAGGGGGTAAAACTAGTGTTCATTTAGATTAATAGGATCTAATGCTGCAGTTTGGATAAGTTAATGAATATGATAATCTCATTCAAGCTAGTAGTATCCATATCTAGAAATATCGAGTGCATTGCAGATTTAGATGTAGCTAAAGAAGTAGTGTAAAATACATGAATATTTGTTATAGTTCTTGGAATAACACCTAGTAAGTAAAGATTTATTATAATATAAATTATGATAATCCTACTACTGGTAATCTCCAAGATGTCATGTTTTTATTGTGAAAAAAATGAATATACTCAAGGATATAATCTCTTGATGAGTCTTATTCAATGAAGTGAAATAATAGATAACACAGTAGCAACAAATAGTAGACATGGAAAACCTAACAACTAAAGATATAACTCAGCAGAAGAAGGATCTTATAAAGTGAGAGATAATATGGTTAGTTAGCATGATGGATCTAGTGTAAGTGGTAGTGTTGTGAAAGAGTCTTTTAAAGACCTAACTTGAACATGTACTTTTCAATTACCATATCATGTATATAGAGAGATATGCATGATGTATACTTACCATAATAGTGTTTAAATTTTTTCATCCACTATTTAAATGGTAATTTCCACAATTTTTTTATATCATAAGGTTATAACAGTTCCCCAGATATAATGAGAACCTTGAGATACTATACCATTAATCTTAGATATATGTCCTATAGTATAGATACATCATACTATCTAGACAGAGGTGATATTTGGACATCAGGTGATAAGAAATCATAAGCATTGGGACATCTTCTCATGAAGTCATATTTGGTGATCTATGGTATATGAGATCATGAGGACTAACCCAATAATATTAAGAACACATGTTTAATTTCTTATTGTAAGTTCATATCACATACATGTGTAATGGTCTCTCAGATTGAAATTATTATAAGAGTGTACTATTTGATCACATACTTTGATGCAAGGAAAAAATCAGGGCATTGATGTCATAGTAAGGTAGAATATGTTGGGTGCATTATTGGTGGTATTTCAATGATTGAATAATCAAGATATAATTTTCACTTATGAAATGAAGTTATATATCAGGTATAGTTCATCAAGATGGTAGAACCTTTACTGAATCCATGGATATTGTAGAACAAAGTAAGTCCATCTAGAAAGGTCAATGAATATTAATGAAATAAAGGATGATGACATAAAGTGTGAATCCTTCTTTATGAGATATCCCAATAAAAATATATTATATTACAATATGTGATTCCATAGGAAATGTTATCATTACTATGAATTTTTCTTATCTTTTTATCATACTTGATGGTTTGCTAGACTCTGCACATGGCCTATGAATACCATTTACTACTATAGAGATAAGGGCCCAGAGGGTCACACACATAGAGTATTCAAAATACTTCCCTATTCAGATGAATACAATCATAGGACATTATGGTACACACCATGGAGTTTAGGATATGTTCAAGAATATAAAATTACAAGGAATAAATAAATTCATTTTTTTCATGTTTAGAATAAATCCTCTAAATCCATATTTTTTGTATTTTGTGAAAAAACTTTTAAAGGTCAAGTGGGAACCTTAAAAATATTCAAACCAAGTAGAAAAAAATCAACTAAAAATAACACCAAACCAAAAAACCCTCACATCCTTCCAACAAAAATCCACTTTGAAAATTAAAATCACCATACACATATCATCAACCACCACATCAAGTTTAGAATAATTATTATTGAAATTTTTTATTAAATTTATTTTAAAATATTGAAGTAAATATATGAAAAATATTATAATAAATAATAATATTTTACTTTTCTATGTTTTTTTAATATTTATGGGAAATATGAGTTGATTTAATGGGGTTTTTGTCACATAATATATTTATTATATTATAGGTAAGTTATAAAAATATTAATGACATTCATGACTCGGTTAGTTGGTCCTGACACATCATTTATGGTTTATTTAGTAGGCAATGAATATTCAGGGATGGTGATCCATTTTTGGGTATTTTTCACCTCGCTATATAAAGAGAAGGAGTCTCTCATGAGAGATACTATTCATCACATGATTTTGAGACACACTCTATCCTCTCTTCTAATTCTTAGAGAGAGAAGATATTGGTCCAATAAATTGTACTAAACATGTTTTCACACATCTAAGGAATTTCAACTTGGTGATCATCAGGACATCTAAGGTGTCATCGAATATCTATTCCAGCACCCAAAAGTTTTCCATTGACATTAATGTAGACTTTCAAATCATGCGTGGATGATCAAGATGCATATGTATTTGTTAAAAATGAGTGAATGTTGAATGTAGATTTAGATCAAATGATATATTTTTCAATTTAATTTATAGGTTTAAAAAATTTTAAACGGGATCATTAATAATCATACTAGATTGTGCTTTGTTGGTGAAATGTAGTTACATCAACCTCCAATGAAAAATTTTAATTCCCCAGCCAATCTACTTTTTTTTTATGCTCCATAGTACATATAGTTTGGGAGATATTCCATTAAATTTTAAAAACTATTGACACATAATATAATATATTTAATATTTTTATTATATCAACGCTAGGGATCCCTCGGCCCCAAAATCCCATGATGACTCCATGTATGGATCCAAAAATATTCTTTAAAATATTCCATTGTTTTAAAAGTAAAAAAATAGTCATTAAATTCACCCCACCTCTAGGATTTACATCTATAAAAATAAAAATCAGACTAAAACGGTGAGGATACTAATCTTGCATCAAGTTCTCCCACTCCCTGGTACCCTCTTGAATATTCTTGTTCTTCTAGAAAATATACACCAAAGGAATTGATCAACCATGAAGGGTATTTTATTATCGATCCTCGATCTCTATTGGGTATTCTATGAAGTTAGCTCTATCATTGATGTCCATCTCACCCCGATTGATAAAATGTGATAGGTAATTCATGTACCTCCTCGACTATGGGAGATGGAAGAAATCATATACTTGGTCTAACTATAATGCTAATGCTAACTGGTATGCCACCTTTAAAACCCTATGTAGTATATGGAATGGGATAATTAATCTAGGAGATAAATTTATTCCTCAACCAAATATCATTAATCCTCACTGAGTTGAGACCTTTAGGAACACATAATCTCCCTCATCAAACTATAAAGGCCTCCATAATTAGTAAAAAATAATAATTCTAATGGGTCTAAGTATTCATCATATGCTCTTGGATGATCTACACCTTCTTTGTTGTCTGTCGCACCAACTCTACCCCATGAGTACTAAATCCCACAGATCCATCTAATGTAGTTGTTACTTTTAGGTTCATCTACACAAGGGATGAAATAGAGCCATACTGATAGAGGAGTAATTAAAATTGTTATACAAAAACTCTAAAAGGGTAGGTGATCCTCTTGACTACGTCCAAATTCCAACATGAAATCCTAAAGCATGTCCTTTACAATCTGAATGGTCTACTAATTATGGTCATTAGTTTGGGGGTGAAATGTTATAATAAACATAAAATGAGTCCCAAAGTCCTCATGAAATCCTATCTATAATCATGAAGTTCTATGAGAATAAAAAACTAAAATTATTGTTTAGGGAACTACATGAATTTAGACTACCTACTTCATGTGAAGGAATCTGAATCTCTCAACTATACTCTTCTCTAATATGGTTAGAAAGTGGGATGACTTATGGAGTAGGTCTTTGATCACCCAGATAGAATAATGAACTCAAGATGAGTGCATAATTCCCATCACAAAGTCCATGGATATACCATCCCACATCCACTCTTGCACCTCGAGGAGTTGAGATAAACCCATTTAAACCTGGTTTCTAACCTTCACCTCCTGAAAAGTGAGGCATTTAGAGACAAACTCAACAACAAAACTCTTCATTCCTAGAAACCATAACTAATGTTAATGGTTCTGGTATATATTTTCCACCCTTAGATGTACCTATAAGGTGGTTTTATAAAAATCCCATATAACATCTTGATTCTTCATCACTGACAACATCATTCATACTCAGAAAAATATAATGTCTTTCCCACCTTCATAAAATTAACCAAGTTCACATCCAATGGATATCTTGACATGAAAGATATCAACATAAATATCTCTAATATGAGCCTCCAAAACATGATATATTAGTAGTGGGGTAACTGTTGGAACCATGGTCTTATATGCATGAATTGGAGTATGGTTTGTGTTTGTTGTCAATCCTCAGTGGAAGTTTAGAATGTGCACCAGCAAAGTGATCATACAGTTCAAGCTGACAACAGTGTTGAAGGTGGCACCGTTTCCCAGTGTTTTCCAAATTTTTGGACCTCAAAACGTGAACTTTGGAGAAATGTGTTTTTGAAAATGATACTTGCGCACCGAGGCCTTAGAGGCTTGGAAACTTGCGCGCCAGATGTTTTTCAGAATTAGAACATGAAAATATGGAAAAGAAAAGAGGGTCTCACAAGTATTGGTTTGGTCGCGCAAGTGACTTGCGTGCTGTAAATGGACTTGCGCGCCAGTACCTTAGAGGATTTGAAAGTTGAACGCCGTTTGACCAGCGTGTTTTGATCATCAAAATATGGCAAAGTAAATAGGGGCGCCCAAGATTGGAAGTTGGTCTCGCAAGTGTCTAGGAGAATAGAATGGTTGCGCGCCGAGACTTACATGTTGCCGCATTGGGTATCCGAATGCCTATAAATAGAGGACCACCCCTCCTCATTCTACACGAACTTTGGACTTGAATAAATCCAGAGCTCCTGTCGCGCATGTGTTGAAGTTGGGAAAGTTTTGGTGGGTCGCGCAAGGTGGAGAAGCACAACAGTTGTTTTCTACCCGTCCAATAGTCGCGCAAGTGATTTGGTGATACTTGCGCGCCAGAATTGAAGTTGCGCGACAGGTTTCCATTAGGTTTCAAAATCGATATGGGTTGAAAAGATGTTGAGTCGTGCAAGTTTTATTTCAAAGAAGGTTGAGTCACACAAGTGTTGTAGGAGGACTTGCGCGCCAGTTATAACTTGCACGCCATCCTTAAAAGCTATGCGCCGTCTTGGTGTTGCGCACGAGGTGTTTGTTGAGGCTTGCTGACTGTCTTGGAGCTGCATGAAAGTTGAAGACCAGTTAACGAGTGATAGTTGGACTTCAAAAGAGCATCTACATATAACAGAGGATTCTTTCATTGAGCAATGAAAAAGAGACCTTCACGTCTATAAACTGAGTGGGACTTCACCAATGGAAGTGAGTCAGGGGGAGTCAACAGAAGTGACCCAAGGGACGCAGTGAGCTATCCCTGAACAATTGTAAAGGCAATGAGCATGGGACAGATTGACTGTGCTTGAACCATTGTAATCCACATCTAGTGAATATTAGAGGAATTAGGTACGACTGACAACTTGTCGGCTTATGATCCTTGGACGCAACCCTTAGTGGTGAACCAAGTAAAAATTTCCATGTCATCTCTTTTTCATGCAAATGTTTGATTGCTGATCATATCTATCATACAGGTTCAACTAGTTCCTACCAACGTGGGAACAAGATACATTAATTTAAAAGAAAAAGTTGACACCCTGATTGACCCCTCCCCTCTCAGGGTGTCCCGGGGTCCTATAAGTGGTATCAGAGGGAGGTTGTTGGCGTTGAATATATCCATTGTCACCATGGAGAATGTAGTCAATGTTAGGGGAGTCCCTCTCTTTGATGGAAGTAATTTTCAGATCTGGAAGAACAGGATGAGATCTCATCTAATATATCTTGGAATGGAAGTTCTATTTTCCACTGTGCAAGGAATACAAGTCACTGATCCAACATGCCTGGATATGACTGACACAGATAGGAAAATTCTTGATGCAGTTGCTAAAGCACAAAATGCACTCACCACAGCTCTTTCTGATCAGATCTATCTAAACGTGATGTGTTTAACCTCAGCAAAATCCATGTTGGATAAACTCGAAAATATTTATGATGGAGATAGCAAAGTGAAGGTGGAAAAATTACAAGTCCTTCACAATCGATTTGATGATCTGAAGATACACCCAGATGAGAGTGCAGACTCATTCTTCAATCGAATTACTAAAGTGGTTGGAGAAATTCGGGGTCTAGGTGAAGAAATCAAAGACATTGATATTGTAAATAAAGTATTAAGAATACTTCCACCCCTGTACAATGAAAAGGTTTCATCCCTTGAGGAAAGAGATCTTTCCAAACTTTCTCTAGATGATCTAATGAGCAGCTTGGTAGCATACAAAATGAGAGTCAAACCAGAAGATGCTATGACTCGTGTGAGCAAGGAAATGGCGTTCAATGCCATGGATAAACTAAAAATCTCAAAAGATATTAGCGGTGAAGATGATGAAGAAAAATAGATTCTTTCTCTCATTGCAAAGAAGTTCCAGAAGGGAAAATGTAAATTCAAAGGGAAGTTACCTCTCACATGTTTTCGTTGTGTAAAAGTTGGGCACATTTCCTCTCAATGTTTAAGAAAGATCAATGATGAAGATAGTGAAGATGAGAACATCGAGAAGCCTCGAAAAAGATTTTTCAAAAAGAGAGACTTCAAATATGGAAAGAAAATACAGAGGAAGATTTTTTTCTGTGAAGAGGAAGATGAGGATACAAAATTTTGTGAAGAAGAAGAAGCCAAATTTAAAATGGGAAAGCATGATTCAATGATGGCTACAGTTGAAAAGTCGGAACCCTTGATCAATAAAGATAGTGATAATCAGATTATATATAATGGCAATTCAAAGACTCAAATTAATTATGCTTTTGCCAAGATTCAGAATATATTTAAGAGATGTAATAAGTGGAAGGAAATAGTGGAAGAATCATCAAAATATGTTGATGATCTTGAAGCAGAGATTGAACGACTAGAAGAACTAGTGAGAGTTCAGTCTTCAATCCTAGAAAGCACAGATGATGTTGTGGAACTAATGCTTAAAATTGAAGAACAAACAAAGTTCATAAATGACCTTTCATTCAGATTGGAAGAGAAGTCCAAGACTGTTGAGGGACTTGAGGAAGAATTTTTTACTCTTAGAAGTAAAATTGAATGTCAATCAATGACAAATGAGGGAAAGAAGAAAATTCATTTCGGAAGATTCTCAGATGCAGAATTACTAGAAAGATCCATGTGTGGTTCATATGGGGTTGGAAAAATCTTAAGTAATCAAAGACCCACTTGCATGGGAAAGAGTGGAATTGGCTGTGAAGCTGAGACATCAACTGCTGGAAGTAAAGAGAGCCAAAAGAACGACAAGATGAAAGTTGGACATGATGAAACATTACCTGAATGATGAAAAAGAAACCCTTAATCCAAAATAAAAAAAGAAATGAAAATTATCCTCAAACTTTAGGAAATGACAGGCAGTTCAACTATTCTCCCAAGGAAGAATTCATGAGGAGAAATTCAATTTAAAATACATTTCCTCTCATGAAGTGTCAGTTCTGTGGTTATCTGGGCCATACCTTGTCATACTGCAAAGAGGAAAGGAGCTACTTGAATGGGGAAGATCTGGGAAGTCAACAAAGGAGACCGATTTCATATCTTCCATCTTATATAAGAAATAGCTTCTATGGTTACTATTTTAATTGTTCTAACATTGTCCATAAAGCTATGTATTGCAGGCAGCGCTACGACATGAGAAATTCATACAACACTCAAAGACGGGCCAGTTTTCATCCACCTTATGATGTTGTTCTCACAAACAATATTTCCCCTATAGAAGAAGATTATGGCTATGAATAATCAGTTTATGTGGAAGAAAGTATTAAAAGTCCATCAGTATCCTATGCTCAATCCAATATCTCATGGAAAGAGAAGAAGAATATTGAGAAATCCAATCTTGCAGAAGTAACACTCAAAGCTACAAAGAGCAGCAGCACCTGGATCCTTGATAGTGGATGCTCTTCCCATATGACGGTAATTGCTGAACTTTTGAAGAACATTGAAAAGAAGGTTGATGGAACAATACAGTTTGGTAATGATGGTGCTTTGAAGATTAAAGGTAGTGAGAATACTGCTCTCACCAACGGGGAGCTGAAAAAGACTGAAGTTATTTATGTGGACAGTCTACCCCACAATATCCTCAGTGTAAGTCAACTCTATGACTTAGGGCTCATAGTAACCTTCAATCAAAAAGGGTGCACTATAAAAGGAATAATAGGGAATTCTCTTATGAAAGGCTTTATAATAGATGAAAACTTATATCAGGTTGACAACAAAGTGAACTCTTGCTATTTTTCTATTGAAGAAGAAAAAAATTTGTGGCATCAAAGGCTGGGGCACATTAACCAACAAGGCCTGGAAAAGATATCTAATATGAAGATAGTCATGGATATTCCCATTCTAAAACATGAACGGGAAAAGTCTTGTGATGCTTGTATTCGTGGGAAGATGGTTTGTAGTTCATATCGGCCAAAGAAGAAAAGGGCATCACATCTTCTTGATCTCATTCATACAGATGTATGTGGCCCAATAAATGTTGCTGGAACCTATGGAGAAAGGTACTTCACCCTTTTCATTGATGATTATAGTAGAATGGATTGTGTAATGGTGATTCACAGGAAGCGACAAGTACTTGATTTTATGAAAACGTATCGACGGATTGCCGAGAATGATACTGGACGGACAATAAAAGTCCTGCGATCTAACAATGGAGGGGAATACACGTCCATCGAGTTTGAAAATTACTTAGAAAAATATGGAATATAGCATGAGTTAGCTGCTGTGAGAACTCCACAACAAAATGAAGTTGTTGAGCGTCAGAATCGACAGGTCAATAATATGGCCAGGACTATGCTGATTGAGAGTGGTATCTCTCGCCATTACTGGAAGGAGGCTGTTGAAGCTGTAGTTCACATTCAGAATCAAACAGGGCTTTATATGGGATAAAGGAAGACACCATACGAATTGTGGCATGGAAGGAAGCCTTCGTTGAAATACTTCCGTGTTTTTAGAAGAAAATGTTTCATCCGGAATAAAGAAGTAAATCAAGGGAAGTTTGGAGAAAATGCTGATGAAGGAATTTTTCTTGGATATCCAATTAACAGCAAGGCTTACAAGTGTCTCAATAAATGCTTGGGGAGGATTGTGGAAAGAAATTATGTTAAGATCATGGAAGGGTTAATCCCAAGTGCTTCCAATAATAGCTATGATGATGATATATAAGATGATGATGAGTGTGAACATTGAGTAAAAACAAATACCGAAATAGAGGAAGGTGAAAAAATCACTCAGTAGACACATCATGATGTTGACTCAGAAGAGGAATCTAAAGAAGTAACTGTGGCTGAAGAGAATAGATCTGAACCTCACAGGAGAAATCCAAGAGCTGAGATTGATCCATGCAACATAATTGGGGACAAGAGTGCACCCACTCAAACAAGAAGGATGAGGAATATCGCGCAATCTGCATTTCTGTCATTTGTGAAGCCATCCTCATTTGAAGAAGCTGCGAATGATGAATCTTGGGTGAAAGCCATGAATGAAGAATTAGATCATATTGACAAGAATCAGACTTGGGATCTTGTCCAGAGACCCAACGGTCATAATGTGATTGGTACCAAATGGATCTTCAAAAATAAGTTTGATGTGCATGGAAGTGTAATCAGAAACAAGGCACGACTAGTATGTAAAGGATACTCCCAGATTTAAGGGATTGATGTTGAAGAAACCTTTGCTCCAGTGGCTAGACTGGAATCAATCAGGCTTTTCCTTTCTATGGCACTCCAAAGAGGATATAAAGTATATCAAATGGATGTCAAGACCACATTCTTGAATGGTGTTCTAGAAGAAGAAGTCTACATTGAACAACCAGTGGGTTTTGTTCTAGGTACTGAAGAAACAAAGGTCTGAAAACTGAAGAAAGCTCTATATGGTTTGAAGCAGGCACCACGGACGTGGTACTCGCAGCTGGATTCATATCTCAAGAAACTGGAATTCAAAAGAGAGGGAGTAGATCACAATCTCTATGTGAAGAATTCTCCAAAAGACCAATTCATGGTTCTAGTATACGTTGATGATATCATATTTGGCGACAGCAGGCAAAAATCTGTCGATGAATCTGCCAATCACATGAAATCAAAATTTGAAATGTCTATGATTAGAGAACTCACATATTTCTTGGGACTGCTAGTGATTCAAAAGAAGTATTAAACATTCATTTCTTAGGAAAAATATGCAAGAGAGTTGCTGAAGAAGTTTAATATGCAAGACTCCAAACCAATGTAAACTCTGAATGCTGTTGGAACTAAACATGGAAAACATGAAGATGGGACCTCTATAGATCCCACCATGTACAGGAGGATTATTGGGAGCCTCCTGTACCTGACAGTGACACGTCCAGATATTGCATTTGATACATGTCTTGCGGCCCACTTTCAAAGTAGTAAAAAGGAAAAACATATGGCAGCAGTCAAAAGAATCATGAGGTACATTCAAGGTACACACAACTTTGGGTTATATTTTGCTGCAGGTAGGGATAGTGAATTATCAGCATTTTCTGATACTGACTGGGCTGGTGATGTAGTAGATAGAAAGTCCACTAGTGGTGGAGCATTCTATATTGGGCATAAATGTGTTGGCTGGTTGAGCAAGAAACCAGAAAGTACTTCTCTTAGTACTGCTGAAGCTTAGTATATCTCCGCCACAAAGGTATGCACTCAACTACTATGGATGAAGCAGAAATTAACAGATATTAGAGATGATGTGAAGCAACCAATGGTGATTAATTGTGATAATAAGAGCGCAATTGATCTTACGAAGAATCTTATTCAGCATTATCATACAAAACATATTGAAATCAGGTATCACTTTATCAAAGAGAAAGTTGAGCAAGGTGTGATTAGAATGGATCATGTGGGAACGAATAAGAAAGTGGATGATATCCTGACCAATCCACTGTCAGTGGCTGTGTTTGAGAAACATCGGTTGAACCCCGGTGTTCATCCACCTCCCAGTGCATAAGGAGGTTACGCAATACCCCTCTCCCCGTTTATGATAAATGTTTTTATCTGTTTTTGGATGTGATGTAGGTTTATGGGGGAGATACTATCCTGGGGGAGTATGGTTTGAGCTGAATGTTGAACAAATTACCGGTCTTTGGATTTATTGTCAATGGGGGAGAAAGGAATAAATTTAGGCATGTTCAGACTTTCAATTCAGTGTCAGTGATAGGATGATAAGGAATACGTTGGTCATATAATGCTTCTTGAGCGTCATTGAGAATTCCAAAACACTGGAACCCAATTCAAGATTTCTCTCTTTTTTTCTACACCGAGAATTACTCACGTAGACTTAGACTATTGGCTGAGATGATTCTTGTGTTTTTGGTTTGCACATGGATGGGGATCTATTGAATTTATTTTCGGATTTCCAACAAACCCAAAGGGGGGTATTGTTGGAACCGTGGTCTTCTATGCATGAATTGGAGTATGGTTTGTGTTTGTTGTCAATCCTGAGTAGAAGTTCAGAATGTGCACCAGCAAAGTGACCATATAGTTCAAGCTAACAACAGTGTTGAAGGTGGTTCCGTTTCCCAGTGTTTGCCAAATTTTTGGACCTCAAAACTTGAACTTTGGAGAAATGTGTTTTTGGCAAAGATACTTCTGCGCTGAGGCCTTGGAGGATTGGAAACTTGTGTGCCTGATGTTTTTCAGAATGAGAACATGAAAATATGGCAAAGGAAAGAGGGTCACGCAAGTATTGGTTTGGTCGTACAAGTGACTTTAATGCCTTAAATAGACTTGCATGCCTGTACCTTAAAGGATTGGAAAGTTGGGCGCCATTTGACCATCGTGTTTTGATTTTCGAAATATGGCAAAGTAAATATGGGCGCCCAAGATTGGAAGTTGGTCACACAAGTGTCTAGGAGGATAGAAGGGTTGCGCGCTGAGGGAAGACTTGCGTTCCACCATGCAGGGTATCCGAATGCCTATAAATAGAAGACCACCCCTCCTCATTCTACACGAACTTTGGACTTGAAGAAATTTAGAGCTCCCGTCGCGCAGGTGTTGAAGTCGCACAAGTGTTTATGGGTTGCGCAAGGTGGAGCAGCGCAACAGTTGTTTGCTGCCCGTCCGGTAGTCACGCAAGTGTTTTGGTGATACTTGCGTGCCATAATTGAAGTTGCGCGACAAGTTTCCATTAGTTTTCAAAATCGATTTGGGTTGAAAAGAAGTTGAGTCGCGCTTGTTTTATTTTGAAGAAGTTTGAGTCTCGCAAGTGTTGGAGGAGGACTTGCACACCAGTTATAACTTGAGCGCCATCCTTAAAAGCTGTGCGCCGTCTTGGTGTTGCGCGCTAGGTGTTTGTTGAGGCTTGCTGATTGTCTTGGAGCTGCACGAAAGTTGAAGACCAGTTAACGAGTGATAGTTGGACTTCAACAGAGCATCTACATATAACAGAGGATGCTTTCATTGAGAAATTATGAAGATACCTTCACGTCTATAAACTGAGTGGGACTTCACCAACGACAGTGAGTCAGGGGGAGTCAACGGGAGTGACCCGAGGGACGCAGTGAGCTATCCCTGAACAATTGTAAAGGCAGTGAGCCTGGGACATAGTGACTGTGCTCGAACCACTGTAATCCACATCTAGTGAATATTAGTGGAATTTGGTATGACCAGCAACTTGTCAGCGTATGCTCCTTGGACGTAGCCCTTAGTGGTGAACCAAGTAAAAATTGTTGTGTCATCTCTTTTTCATGCGAATGTTTGATTGCTGATCATATCCATCATAGAGGTTCAACTAGTTCCTACCAACATGAGAACAAGATCCTTTAATTTAAAAGAAAAATTTGACACCCTGATTCACCCCTCCCCTCTCAGGGTGTCCTGGGGTCCTACAAGTGGTATCAGAGGGAGGTTGTTGGCGTTGAATCTATCCTTTGTCGCCATGGAGAATGCAATCAATGTTAGGGGAGTCCCTCTCTTCGATGGAAGTAATTTTTAGATATGGAAGAATAGGATGAGATCTCATCTAAGATCTCTTGGAATGGAAGTTCTATTTTCCACTATGCAAGGAATACAATTCGTTGATCCAAAATGCCTGGTTATGACTGACAAAGAAATAAAAATTCTTGATGTAGATGCTAAAGCACAAAATGCACTCAATGCAGATCTTTCTGATCAGATCTATATAAAGGTGATGAGTTTAACCTCTGTAAAATCTATGTGGGATAAACTTGAAAATATTTATGAAGGAGATAGAAAAGTGAAGGATGAAAAATTAAAAGTCCTGCACAATCGATTTGATGATCTGAAGATGCACCCATATGAGTATGCAGACTCATTCTTCAATCGAATTACTGAAGTGGTTGGAGTAATTCGGGGTCTAGGTGAATAAATCAAAGACATTGATATTGTAAAGAAAATATTAAGAAGACTTCCACCCCTGTACAATGCAAAGGTGTCGGCCCTTGAGGAAAGATATATTTCCAAACATTCCCTGGATGATCTACTGAGTAGCTTGGTAGAATACAAAATGAGAGTCAAACCAGAAGATGCTATGAATCGTGTGAGAAAGGAAATGGAATTCAAGTCCATGGATAAACTGAAAATATCAAAATATAGTAGTGGTGAAGATGATGAAGAAAATAGATTCTTTCTCTCATTGCAAAGAAGTTATAGAAGGGAGAAGGGAAATTCAAAGGCAAGTTACCTCTCGCATGTTTTCTTTGTGGAAATGTTGGGCACATTGAATCTCAATGTTTAAGAAAGATCAATGATTAAGATAATGAATATGAGAACATCGAGAAGCCTAGAAAAATATTTTTCAAAAACAGAGACTTCAAATCTGGAAAGAAAATACAGAGGAAGAGTTTTGTCTATGAAGAGGAAGATGAGGATACAAAATTTTGTGAAAAAGAAGAACTCGCATTTAAAACAGGATAGCATGCTTCCATGATGGCTACGGTTGAAAAGTCAGAACCCTTGATCAATAAATATAGAGATAATCTGATTATGTCTAATGGTGATTCAAAGTCTCAAATTAAGGATGCTTTTTCCAAGTTTCAGAATAAATGTAAGAGATATAATAAGTGGAATGAAATGGTGGAAGACTCATCAGAATATTTTGATGAGGTTGAAGAAGAGATTGAACGACTAGAAGAACTAATGAGAGTTCAGTCTTCAATCCATGAAAGCACAGATGATGTTGTAGAACTAAATCTTAAAATTGAAGAACAAGAAAAGGTCATAAATGACCTCTAATTCAGACTGGAAGAGAAGTCGAAGACTGTTGAGGGACTTGAGGAAGAAGTTGTTACTCTTAGAGGTAAAATTGAATGTCAATCAACGAAAAATGAGGGAAAGAAGAAAATTCATTTATGAAGATTCTCAGATGTAGAATTACTAGCAAGATCCAAGTGTGGTTCAGATGGGGTTGGAAAAATATTAAGTGATCAAAGACCCACTTGAAAGGGAAAGAGTGGAATTGGCTTTGAAGATGAGACATCAACTAAAAGAAGTAAAGAGAGCCAAAAGAACGACAAGATGAAAGTTGGACATGATGAAACATTACTTGAAATTCTGAAAAAGAAACCCTCAATCCAAACTAAAAGAAGAAAAGAAAATTATCCTCAAACTTCCAGAAATGATAGGTAATTCAACTATTCTCCCAAGGAAGAAGGCATGAGGAGAAATTCAAGTGAAAAGACATTTCCTCTCATGAATTGTCAGTTCTATGGTTATCTGGGCCATACGTTGTCATACTGCAAAGAGGCAAGGAGCTACTTGAATGGGTAAGATCTGGGAAGTCAACAAAGGAGACCGATTTCATATCCTCCATATTATATAAGAAATAGCTTCTATGGTTACTATTTTAAATATTCTAACTTTGGCCATAAAACTATGTATTGTAGGCAGTGGTACGAGAGGAGAAATTCATACAACACTCAAATACGGTCGAGTTTTCATCCTCATAATGATGTTGTTCTCACAAGCAGTTTTTCCCCTCTGGAAGAAGATTATGTGTATGAATAATCAGTTTATGTGGAAGAAATAATTAAAAGGCCATCAGTATCCTATGCTCAATCCAATATCTCATGGAAAGAGAAGAAGAAGATCGAGAAATCCAATCTTGCAGAAGTAGCACTCAAAGCTACAATGAGCAGCAGCACCTGGATCCTTGATAGTGGATGCTCTTCCCATATGATGGGAATTGCTGAACTTTGGAAGAAAATTGAAAAGAAGGTTGATGGAACAGTGTAGTTTGGTAATGATGTTTCTTTGAAGATTAAAGGCAGTGGGAATACTTCTCTCACCAATGGGGAGCTGAAAAAGACTGAAGTTCTTTATGTGGATGGTCTACGCCACAATCTCCTCAGTGTAAGTCAACTCTGTGACTCAGGGCTCATAGTAACCTTCAATCAAAAAGGGTTCACTAGAAAAGGAAAAACAGGGAATTCTCTTATGAAAGGCTGCAGAACATATGGAAACATATATCAGGATGACAGCAAAGTGAACTCTTGCTATTTGTCTATTGAAGAAGAAATCAATTTGTGGCATCGAAGGCTAGGGAACATTAACCAAAAAGACATGGAAAAGATATCTAAGCTGAAGATAGTCATGGATATTCCCATTCTAAAATGTGAACGGCAAAAGTCTTATGATTCTTGTATTTGTGGGAAGCTGGTTTGTAGTTCATATCGGCCAAATAAGAAAAGGGCATCACATCTTCTTGATCTCATTCATATAGACGTATGTGGCCCAATAAATGTTTCTAGAACCTATGGAGAAAGGTAATTCTTCCTTTAAATTGATTATTATAGTATAATGGCTTGTGAAATGGTGAGTCACAGGAAGTGACAAGTACTTGATTGCATGAAAACTTATCAACGGATTGCTGAGAATGATACTAGACGGACATTAAAAGTCCTGTGATCTGACAATGGAGGGGAATACACGTCCATATAGTTTGAAAATTACTTAGAAAAACATGGAATACAGCATGAGGTAGCTTCTGTGAGAACTCCACAACAAAATGGAGTTGTTGTGCGTCAGAATCGACATGTCAATAATATGGCCAGGACTATGCTGATTGAGAGTGGTATCTCTCGCCATTACTGGAAGGAGGCTATTGAAGCTGCAGTGCACATTCAGAATCGAACAGGGCTTTATATGGGATAAACGAAGACACCATACGAATTGTGGCATGGATGTAATCCTTCATTGAAATACTTCCGTGTTTTCGGAAGCAAATGTTTCATCCGGAATAAAGAAGGAAATCAAGGGAAGTTTGGAGACAATGCTGATGAAAGAATTTTTCTTGGATATCCAATGAACAACAAGGCTTACAAGTGTCTCAATAAACACTTGGGGAGGATTGTGGAAATCAATGTTGTTAAGATCATTGAAGGGATAACCCCCATGTGCTTCCAATAATAGCTATGCTGATGATATAGAAGATGATGATGAGTGTGAACATAGAGAAAATACACATACTAAAATAGAGGAAGGTTAACAAATCACTCAGCAGTCACATCATGAGGTTGACTTAGAAGAGGAATCTGAAGAAGAAACTGTGGCTGAAGAGAATGGATCTGAACCTCACAGGAGAAATCGAAGAGATGAGATTGATCCATCCAATATATTTGGGGACAATAGTTCACCCACTCAAACAAAAAGGATGAGGAATAACACGAAATCTGCATTTCTGTCAGATGTGGAGCCATCCTCATTCTAAGAAGCTGCAAAGGATGAATCTTGGGTGAAATCCATGAATGAAGAATTAGATCAGATTGACAAGAATCAGACTTGGGATCTTGTCCAGAGACCCAATGGTCACAATGTGATTGGTACCAAATGGATCTTCAAAAATATGTTTGATGAGCATGGAAGTGTCATTAGAAACAAGGCATGACTAGTATGTAAAGGATACTCCCAGATTGAATGCATTGATGTGGAAGAAACCTTTGCTCCAGTGGCTAGACTGGAATCAGTCAAGCTTTTCCATTCCATGGCACTCCAAAGAGGATATAAATTATATCAAATGAATGGCAAGACAGAATTATTGAATGGTGTTCAAGAAGAAGAAGTATACATTGAACAAACAGTGGGTTTTGTTCTAGGTACTGATGAAACAAAGGTCTGAAAACTGAAGAAAGCTCTATATGGTTTGAAGCAGGCACCACGGGCGTGGTACTCGTGGCTAGATTCGTATCTCAAGAAACTGGAATTCAAAAGAGGAGTAGTAGATCACAATCTCTATGTGATGAATTCTCCAAAAGACCAATTCATGGTTCTAGTCTACGTTGATGATATCATATTTTGCGGTAGCAGGAAGAAATCTTTGGATGCATTTTTTCCAATCACAAGAAATCAGAATTTGAAATGTCTATGATTGGAGAACTCACATATTTCTTGGGACTGCAGGTGATTGAAAAGAAGGATTACACTTTAATTTCTTAGAAAAAATATGCAAGAGAGCTGCTGAAGAAGTTTAATATGCAAGACTCCAAACCAATGTCAACTCCGATTGCTGTTGGAACTAAACTTGGAAAACATGATGATGGGACCTCTGTAGATCCCACAATGTACAGGAGGATTATTGGGAGCCTACTGTACCTGACAGCGACACGTCCAGATATTGTCTTTGCTACATGTCTTGCGGCCCCCTTTTAGAGTAGTCCAAAGGAAGAACACATGGAGGTAGTCAAAAGAATCACGAGGTACATTCAAGGTACACACAACTTTGGGTTATATTTTTCTACAGGTAGGGATAGTGAATTATTAGCGTTTTCTGATGCTGACTGGGATAGTGATGTAGTAGACAGAAAGTCCAACAGTGGTGGAGCCTTCTATATTGGGAAAAAATGTGTTGGCTGGTTGATCAAGAAATAAGAAAGTACTTCTCTTAGTACTGCTCAAGCTGAGTATATCTCTGCCAGAAAGGAATGCACTCAACTGTTATGGATGAATAAGCAATTAACAGATATTGGCGATGAGGTGAAGCAACCAATGGTGATTTACTGTGATAATAAGAGCGCAATTGATCTTTCAAAGAATCCTATTCAGCATTCTCATACAAAACATATTGAAATCAAGTATCAATTTATCAAAGAGAAAGTTGAGCAAGGAATGATTAGAATGGATCATGTGGGAATAGATAAGTAAGTGGCTGATATCCTGACCAATCCACTATCAGCGGCTGCGTTTGAGAAACATCGGTTGAACCTCGGTGTTTAGACACCTCCCAGTGCATAAGGAGGTTACGCAATACCCCTCTCCCTGTTTATGATAACTGTTTTTATCTGTTTTTGGATGTGATGTAGGTTTATGGGGGAGATACTATCGAGGGGGAGTATGGTTTGAGATGAATGTTGAAAAAATTACTGGTCTTTGGATTTATTTTCAATGGGGGAGAATGGAATAAATTCAGGCATGTTCATAATTTCAATTCAGTGTCAGTGATAGGATGATAAGGAATACATCAGTCATGCAATGCTTCTTGGGTGTCATTGATAATTCCAAATTACTGGAACCCAATTCAAGCTTTTTCTCTTGTTTTCTACACTGAGCATTGCTCAAGTAGACTTAGAATGTTGGCTGAGTTTATTATTGCGTTTTTGGTTTGCACATGGATGGGGATCTATTGAATTTATTTTCTGATTGCCAACAAACCCAAAGGGGGAGATTGTTGGAACCATGGTCTTCTATGCATGAATTGGAGTGTGGTTTGTGTTTGTGGTCTATCCTCAGTGGTAGTTCAGAATGTGCACCAGCAAAGTGATCATACAGTTCAAGCTGACAACAGTGTTGAAGGTAGCGCCATTTCCCAGGGTTTTCCAAATTTTTGGACCTCAAAACTTGAACATTGGATAAATGTGTTTTTGGGAAAGATACTTGCCCTCTGAGGCCTTTGAGGCTTGGAAACTTTCGCTCCTGATGTTTTTCAGAATGAGAACATGAAAATATGGCAAAGGAAAGAGGGTCGCGCAAGTATTGGTTTGGTCGCACAAGTTACTTGCGCACCGTAAATGGACTTGCGTGCTGGTACCTTAGAGGATTGGAAAGTTGCGCGCCGTTTGACCATCGTGTTTTGATCATCAAAATATGGCAAAGTAAATATGGGAGCCCAAGATTGGAAGTTGGTCGCACAAGTGTCTAGGAGGATAGAAGGGTTGCACACCGAGACTTGCGTGCCGAGGGAAGACTTGCGTGCCGCCGCGCAGGGTATCCAAATGCCTATAAATAGAAGACCACCCCTCCTCATTCTACATGAACTTTGGACTTGAAGAAATTCAGAGCTCCCGTCGTGAAGGTGTTGAAGTCACGCAAGTGTTGGTGGGTCGTGCAAGGTGGAGCAGCGCGACAGTTGTTTGCTGCCCGTCCAGTAGTCACGCAAGTGATTTCGTGATACTTGCTCACCATAATTGAAGTTGCATGACAAGTTTCCATTAGGTTTCAAAATCAATTTGGGTTGAAAAGAAGTTGAGTCGTGCAAGTTTTATTTCGAAGAAGGTTGAGTCGCGCAAGTGTTGGAGGAGGAATTGCGCGCTAGTTATAACTTGCGCACCATCCTTAAAAGCTGCGCGCCGTCTTGGTGTTGCGTGCCAGGTGTTTGTTGAGGCTTGTTGGTTGTCTTGGAGCTGCACGAAAGTTAAAGACCAGTCAACGAGTGATAGTTGGACTTCAACAGAGCATCTACATATAACATAGGATTCTTTCATTGAGCAATGATGAAGAGACCTTCATGTCTATAAACTGAGTGGGACTTCACCAATGGCAGTCAGTCAGGGGAAGTCAACGGAAGTGACCTGAGGGACGTTGTGATCTATCCCTGAACAATTGTAATGGAAGTGAGCCTGGGACAGAGTGACTATGCCCAAACCACTGTAATCCACATCTAGTGAAGATTAGTGTAATTAGGTATGACCGGAAACTTGTCGGAGTATGCTCCTTGGACGTAGCCCTTAGTGGTGAACCAAGTAAAAATTATTGTGTCATCTCTTTTGCATGCAAATGTTTGATTGCTGACCATATCCATCATACAGGTTCAACTAGTTCCTACCAACGTGGGAACAAGATCATTTAATTTAAAAGAAAAATTTGACACCCTGATTCGCCCCTCCCCTCTCAGGGTGTCCCGGGGTCCTACAGTAACAAATACCAATTGGTGGTAATCAAAACTATCCTCGTAATTACGTAAAACTTCAACGAGGCAAAATACTCTGATGGATTGCTCAAAAACCATGAAATAGATCTCATGGTAAGATAATATTCCACCATGTTCTTCTTTCCAGGATTATAGAATATCTCAAATACATAATCCCGAAGGAACTCTAGCCATTTACACTATTTAAAGTTAAGATATTTATAATAAAAAATATACTTGAGACTTTTTTGGTAAGAATAAATGATAAAATTGTCACCCATAAAGAAGTGTTGCTATATCTACAGGGGAAAGACCACCATTCCTAACTCTAGATCATGGGATACATAGTTCTTCTCATAGGGTATCAACTTTTAGGATCAATAGTAAATCACTTCCTCCAACTTCTTTAGAACACATCCAAGCATGGTTTTAGAGGCATCATATAACACCATATACTCAACACCATCCTCTCACAGTTTCAATATGGGTGCACTCATCAACCTATACCAAAAATCCAGAAAAGCTTCCCTGAACTTATCCATCCATATGAAAGGATAAACATTTTATTTCAAAAAATTCAATGTCACTGATATCCAAGAGAAATATAGAATGAATCACTGATATTATCTTGCCAAGCCAAGAACAGTCCGCACCTCAGACACACTCTTAGGTGTATCCCAAGTTATCATTGCCTTAACCTTTTCTAGGAAAACTATTAAAAAATATACAGATATGAAATTTTCTAGGAAGTGGACCATTAAAATCCAAAACTAACACTTTGAGTGCTTCCCATAAATATGGTGTTCTTAGAGTAATCCATGACCATCCTCAAGTGATACACAAGATCCTCCTCTAATTCTATGTACACCAGGATTACATCGATGAAGTCTACCAAGAACCGATCCAAAAAGGGATGAAATATATAATTAATAAGTCCCATGAATACTACTTGGACATTTGTTATATCTAAGGTCCTATACAATTACTCCTAGTGACTTTAGGAATATTTTAATGTCGTCTTTGGTATATCCTCATCCCGAACTTTGAGCTAGTGATAGAACAACCTGAGGTTAATCTTCAAGAACCACATTATCCCTTTCAACCATTTGAAATGGTCATTTATTCTTAGAATTGGATACTTATTATTTATGGTCACCTAATTTAGGAACTGTTAATACACACATAACCTCAAGATACTATCCACCTTCTTATAAAACAAAACTAGGGCTTCCAAGGGAGACACTTTGGGTCAGAAAAAGTCTTTCCTATATAAATCCTTCAACTACACCTTTAACTCTCAAAGCTATAAGGGTGAATTCCGATATTCTAGCACAAATATTGGGCTAGTCCATGGGTGGTAGTCCATGAAGAAGTTGATATATCTTTGGGGAGGTAAGCTTGAAACATCCTCAGGAAATGCGTCCTCATACTTCTTCTCCACTGTGGAAGTTGAGAGCTCATAATATTTTCTTATCCAAGGGTAATACTATCTAGCTAATGAGTAATAGGACGTATCCTATTGTGTATGATACCCAACCACTATGATTGTATTTCCTTCTCATATATTAAGGAAAAACTCTTCCCTTCAACTCAAACACACTATATCCTCTACCTATAATATTCAATTTACACACTAACTTTTGACTACCAATCCATACCAAGAATGAAATCATAATGCCTCATCAAAACTATAAAAAGATCCAATAACAACCTGTATCCTCTAAGGGTAAGGTCACACTATCGACATAAGTATGTGATTGTTGAATCTCCCCTAGAATAAGATTCCAATATAATGATTGTGAAAGTGGATTCACTGGAATCATTAGATCTCAAACAAGGGATCAAGTAAGAAAATAATTGCTCATGCCCGTGTCTATCAGTACTATAGGAAAAGTAGAGAAGACACAAATCATACCTTGAGCCTTCTCAGGAGACTCTAGTTCATAAGAATCCACGACCTGCAACTACCATCATCCCTGGACACCATCTCCCTAATCCTGACATGGAACACTTGGGGGTAGTGGTGGAAATATATAAAAATGATGTCCAACTTCAAAATCTCTTCTTGACCATCTTCCACCTCCACCTCCATGTAAATCTCCCTACTCTAGAAACTACCTCTTCCAAGGAGATTAATCAAATGTCTCGCTATTAGAAACATGATAGGTTATAAAATACCTCATTGGATGTCCCTACCTATCATAGGAGTAACATCATCTCTACCTCGGCAAACTAGAACCATCATATAATCCATACACCACATAAACTCTATCTTGAGAATGTTTCCAAAAATTCCTCATATACTTGGATCCTTAAGTATGTCCTTAGATACCAGCTTCTAAAGTCTAATATCTAGACTTCCCACTAATAGCATCAACTATTGAAAACTACTCTATTAGTAATCTCTCCCCCACCAAGGTTTACTCGAGCACCCCAAAATAAGTAATAAGGTCATTATAGAAGGTCTTTGCTTGAAATTACACATAAATAACCATGCCTATGAATCAAAATATCTTAACAAACCTTGATTCATACTCTTCCATTGACATGATGAACTGCTAAAGCTCTACATGTTCCTAGATGCGTACATCCCACAATGTCTCTGGGTAAAAATCATCTCCGAAGAGATGCTTAAACCTCGACTAAGGGAGAGTTACCTCTTCATGTGTTAGAGTCACCAGACTCCACCATCTCCCTATAGATACATGTGAAAGGATTTTCTATAGGAACACCATCTAATCGGGAGGTGTAACACCCCGACATTTTATGAGATATATTCTTTTTAATTTCATTCATATCTTCTGTTGTACACTACACCAATATTATATTGCACTATACGAAACATCGTATTAGCTTGCAGTATACGCAATACTATTCTTGGATCGTGTTACACACAATTTCAAGTTCGTTTTATAGTAGTTTTTCTATGAAACATTGAGTGTATATATATATATTCAATGTATAAATGAAATATGGTTGGATTTTGTTATATGCAACAACAAAGGAGTCCTGCACTAAACGCAACCCTGACATGGCTTGCATTACACGCAATCATGACCTTCCTCGATAGCGTGTGTTGTACGCAATACCGGGTTTCACTAAACAGTGATATATTGTTATAATATTATTATGGACTAGCTGTTATGAATAATATTAACTAAATTTTGAATTTTATAACATTATTATTCATCTTAAATATTTTCTAGAACATGGTATGAGAACAGAATAAATTTTTCGGGTAAAATATGTAGTTTTCAAAAAATATAGTTTTGCCTCCTTTTGATGGCGCACCCATTTTAAATCTAGTTTTTGACATGTATATAAGTTCAATTTGACAAAATAAAATTATTCCTTGGAATCAGGATATAAAAATTTAATTTGGATAAATTTTTCATATTATTGTGATAACTTTCATATTTTAACGAATAGTAAAAACACGCTATATTTTAATTAAAACAACTTTTTTCATCGCAGTAATTTATATGGTAAGATTATCTTTTTAATTGATTTTAAAGTTTAATTAGAATATATTTTTACCATTTAATACAATGTTGTTAATTGGAATTAATTTCACTTTGAAATTGGACATAAAAAGGTGTCGATCTTTTGATAGTTATTGTTTCTTAAAAACACGCTATTTGTTTTGTTAACGAGAATTACTTTTAAAATTAATTAATGACAATTCTATGTTTTGAATTTGAAAAAATAGACATTATTTTTTAATTCGTAATATCAAATATAGCTTAGGCTGAATTTTTGTTATTTTTCTGAAAAACTTCAATTTTTGATGAATAGTGAAACCACTTAGTGGTAGTTAAAAAACCGACTCTTTCATTTAAATTAAAATTTACCACTTCTGTGAATTGAATTTCAAAAATCCAACATACATGGTTGTTATCAAGTATTAAAATTTGGTTCTATAAAATGAAAATAATTTTTGGTGAATAGTAACTTTTGACTTTTATTTACCACGGTTAAAAGTAAATAGGGTAATTCAAGGTAAAAAGAATAATATAATAATTCAAAATTACCTTATCACTTGTCCAAACCTTATTTGTTGAGTCATTAACGACCATGGGAATTTTTGGGTCGAATTTGGGACCCCATTGAGCCACTTGGGAGTGAAAATGACAATTTAGGTTAATTAATTTAATGTGAAGACAAAATTGACATTAACAAAAATATTTTAGTAATTAATATTTATATGGTCTTATATAAGTCCTATTTTCAAGTAAAAATATTATTTGGAAAGCTAAAACGATTTCCTACATCATGGTATTTTTTTTATAATTTTTAGACATCAAATAAATTAAATTATTTATGACGCAATAATGATGCAGTATTTACCTCATTAATAAATGATTTAAATAAATAAGATTATAATGATTAAATTATTATCCAAAACATGTGAAATTATGATTGGATGATTTTATTTATAATATGAGTCATCTTATCTTCTAACTTAATGATTTTTGGACTATTAGAAACCGAATATCATTATACTATAAAAAAATATTTGCACACTTTCCTAAAGTACCCCTCCTCCCCCTTATAAAAGGAGACCACTTCTATCCAATTCCACACACCTCTCAAGCCATTTGGATCATCAAAAATCTGACCAATTAAGCACCCTACATCCCTATCCTCCTATTAAAAGCCTTATCTTAGGCATAAGACACTTCAAGAAGTCCTTTGCTTCAAACCAAAGGGAGTTACCCAAATTAAAGGTAACGGTTTCTCTTAAATTGTTTTTTTTATTTTACTTCTACAGCCCATAAAATCATTTTATTCCTTTCTTTTATAAAAACACCAGTATCCTAAAACTACTAGTATGTTGTTATGATAAGGTTTCTAATTACACTTACACACACCTCCATCTAATGGATGAAGAACATAATGTTTCTGTGGATGGAAAACTAACGCCTCATGAAACATTGATTGTTCGATTATCTCTTACCACCTCTCATGGTGGCCATTATAATGGAACAGTATTTATATATGATATATATTATTTTTATTATTTCTTTATGCTTCTGTACTTCCCAATTATATCAAGCCCTTATGGTTTCCATAGTGGGTAAATACGATAATCTCATTTGAGGAAGTGCGGACTACCGCCCCCTTAAAGTGACGTGACTTGTTAATGCCTTATGTGGGATGTATAAAGGATAGAGTTAATGATATTATATGTGATATTATATTGGAATTATAATATAACTATGTAACATTATGTTTTATTTCCATTAAAATAATAAATAGAAAGGAAAGTAGCGTTCATTCGTACGTACGACTTACCATCTTCATGAACGGTGCATTTCATTTCTTACCTCCAAATGTTATGTACTATTATAAATACATGTATATTTTTGATATATATTATATATATGATATCTAAATAATGAATATAGTTCAAGATATAATATACCATTGACCGCATGAACAACACGTAATTATAAGAAGTCCATTTTTGACTCAAGTACCAAATATCGATAAAACAGACGTTATTAACTTAAATGATTACATAATGTTTATAACATGGTAATAAGTGATATAAAAGGAATAATAAACTTGAAAAACGTTCTTAAGAAAGTATAAATTAGCTTTATTTTATTATTAAGAATATTAAAGAAAGATCGAGTCAAGTCGGACAGGAGGTAAGGGATAATTTTGCAATCTCATTTTATCCGAGATTGCTTATACGTAAGTATTTACTGGGGTATATTTTTCATCCATGTCTACAAAAATGTTTTTCATAAAGTGTTTAATATTATTCCATGTATTTTTAAAGTCATGTTTACCCCTCTTTGACTTTTACTTTGTGTTATGGAAGGAATCTTTCTTGTGTTTATAATATGTGGTACTTTTTGACTTTTCCGCAAAAAGTACGAGGAGAATGTTTTTTAACTTATACGGCATGAACAGATTTTATGGTTTCATAATGCATTATTTTCATGAAGTTTACTCTACAATATTTCAAGGTTATTTTCAATAAAATCCTTTTCTTTTAAAATTTCATGGAATATTGTGAAAAGAAAATGATTTTGAAGAAGAAAAGATGTTTTTTTCAAGAATTCATTTCAAGTGTTTTATCAAAACAATTTTCCATATAAGATGGCATTATTTCATATGTGTATGTTTCAAGTATAATGTCTCTATGATTTACATGGTTTCACCTTTCTTATGATGAAATGATATCCTTTTTTTATAAGGATTATTTATGATGGGATGATGTTTATGAAACCCATTTTATTCTTTGGGTTATGATGAATGATTTATGTTTATGTTGTGGAACATGTAAGAATGATTTAATTATGAGATGGGTGGGACCTATATATCCCTCCAATGCATTGGGTAAAGATTTATATCTCATGAGATAGACATGGCTGGAACGGAAAGTAAATCTGGTTCAGTAATATAGGGCTGGAACGACAAGTAAACCTGGTTCAGTATGGGACTTTGTCCACTAAGATGGTCTTGGCAGCAATGCCTTGGCTACTATGGAAATCATATCATGTGCTTAATGTTTTTCCACAATTACAAGTTTTATTCCCTTTCTATTTTATCATGATGAATTTTCTTTTATGGTCTATGCCTTATGTACTACAATGTTTTATGTCATTGCTCAAGATTTTGATGTTTAGATTTTATTCTCTTGTTTTTACATTCAAATGTTTGTAGATTGTTTTATATTATCTATGTTTACCCTTACTGAGAATTTAAGCTCACCCTTTATATGTTTTATTTTCCCCAGGATATAAAGAAATGTTTTAGGTAAGAAAAAAAACGGGAAGATCTTTATGGGAGATGTTGAAGATCTTTCACCATGATTATAAGATTATGTTCCGAGTCTCCAAAGACACTAAACTACTACGATCCTTGAGTTTTGGTTTTTGTTATGTATTAAGTATTCTGCAAAAGTAATGTACTGTCCATGTACATCAAGATTCGGTTCTCTACAGTTGGTATCAGAGGAAAGGTTAAGTTAACCTTTGGAAACTAGGATGCGAAAACTTTAGTGAGATCCCTAGAGATATTTCTAAGGTATGTCTAGGGATGTCCCTAAGGTAAAGTATAAGTATAGGTTATAGTCCTAGAATTATGGGAACAATATTAGAATTAAACCTAAGATGTATATTAAATTTACTCCCCCTTGATTATGATTTTTTCTTCTCACACTATTCTTTTTGGGTTTTAGAAAATGGCTGGAAATAGAAAGATTCATGATAATGGAGGATATGATGGACAATGGAATGATATTCTTCATGAGAAACCAAATGAAATTGGATCCGGAAGTCCACATATCTTTATTATTCCTAATCATCAATATCATAATATGATCAATAATCTCAACTTTGGTAAGTATCCCGACTCAGCTATTAAGAGAAAGATAAAGTTTCCTGATGATCATAGAGGAAAGAAAGTTCAATTTCCCTCATGTAAATCATGTGGGAAGAGGCATCAGGGAGAATGTTTCAAAGAAACTGGAAGATGCTTTGGGTATGGAAAAGAAGGACACAAAGCCAGTAATTGTAAAGGAAAAGGTTCAGTTAACACCATGGACTAGGATAATGGTATTGCTAAGACATCAACAATGGTTAAATGTTTTAAATGTGGAATGTACGGGCATTATGCAAACCAATGACCTAAGGGAATATCTCATGAAGAGAATCAGCATGGTCATATGGGTAACATTTATGTGGATGATGATGAAGAAACTAAAAATGATATATGAGATGAATGAAATGATGAAGCTCAGTCAGTGGTTTAAGAAGGTAGTGGAATGATTGTATGTTTATCAAGAATAATGTATGGTACTATGGAATAAAGAAAAATCTAAGGATTATTACACTGTTTTCTTTCCTTGACTTTTTGAAAGTATATGATGAATGGTACCGGTAACCATGAAAGGTTATTCAGATATTTTTGGAAAGAAGATGATACATGCATAATAAAGGGATAAAGAGATAATGAAATGTTTGATGATATTAATGAGCTCATGACTGATATAAGGAAAAAGTGATATCTTGGTTTGAGTATATATAAATTTTGGGATTTTGGTATGTGGAAAGTGTTATCTTTTGACAACATTCATGTTGTCACTAATGTTCAATGGGTATTCATTTTTCAAGAGAATACATGATTAATGTATTCACATATTTGGAATGTGACCAACAAGATATATCTTTTGATATATGGGAGATAAATGATGGTATTCACATGCTCGATAGATGACATATCTAGTAATTGTTTTTTTTATAATATGAGCTTGGACAAAAGTATTTTGGATAAGCCTAAAGATTTGAAATGGATTATGTTAGACATAAGTTAGTATTGATTAAGGCTAAAACTTTTTTTCGATATTATTTATGGAATGTTATAATAATGTAGTTTTAGAAAAAGGAAGACCTACAGGACGGGTGACAACCCGTCGCGTGGGACAAGGCTGTGGTAATTGAACCCAAATCCAAAGTGCGACAAGCCTTTGTCGCCTACCACTGGTCTACAGGAAGTCCCTGTTTAGTAGAAACTAGTTTTATTTTATTTAGTGGTATGATAGATGAATTATAAGTCCATTTTAGGAACCGTATACAATGAATCTCACCATAGATGGAATTATGTATATAAATTTTGCTAACCTTATGTTTGAGACTGATGGAATGACCTATCATTCAATCACATGATCTGATAACACTTCAAGAATGACAAATTCAACCTCATTTCATTAAGAGATGAAGTGGAAGTTGTTCAAGGCGCAAACAAAAGTGAGATTATTCCAAAATAAAGTAAGTATTTCTTCTAGTTCAAATTATTCTACTTTAGGGAAATGATCTTGAAAATAAACATTTGTTGTTTTAGTGTCCTTATATCTGATGAATTAGATGGTACCTTAGACCATCACAAATTTATGGCTTTGTGATTGTTGGATTTTTCATATCCATGTTCTCTACCACTCTTTATCAAAACTTGATGGTCAGGTTTCTCTTCCATATCCATATTTTCACCTATGTTCTCTTTTGTGGAAACCCAGTGATCAGTTATTTTGGGTAACCAATATGTTTCATACTTCAATTTTTAAAATTAAGTTTTATTATTCCTTTTTACGATGTGGGTTTCTATGAAAGAAACATTCATGTGGTAAACTATTTATAACCCCAACGAATTTTGAGGGCGAAATTCATTTTTAGGGGGGAAGAATGTAACACCCTAAGATTTTATGAGATATACTAATTTTAATTTATTTCATATCATCTGTTGTATGCTACACCAAGATTATCTTGTGATATAAGCAACACCATATTAGCTTGCAGTGTACGCAATACTATTCATGGATCGTGTTATACACAATTTCAAGTTCCTTTTATAGTAATTTTTCTATGCAACATTGAGTGTATATATATATGTACATATAATCAATGAATAAATGAAATATGGTTGGATTCTGTTATATGCAACAAAAAATGAGTCTTCCACTACACGCAATCCTGACTTGTCTTGCATTAGATGCAATTGCGACCTTCCTCGATAGCGTGGGTTGTACGCAATACCGGGTTTCACTAAACAACGATATATTGTTATAATATTATTATAGACTAGCCGTTATGAATAGTATAAACTAAATTTTGAATTTTATAACATTATTATTCATCTTACATATTTTCTATAACATGGTATGAGAACAAAATAATTTTTTCGAGTAAAGTAAGTATTTTCCAAAAAATGCAGTTCTGTTGCCTTTTGATGGCGCACCCATTTTAAATCTAGTTTTTGAAATGTTTATTAGTTAAATTTTACAATATAAAATTCTTCCTTGGAATCAGGATATAAAAATTTAATTTGGATAAATTTTTCATATTATTCTGATAACTTTCATATTTTAATGAATAGTAAAAACACGATATATTTTAATTAAAAACAAATTTTTTCATCGAAATAAATTATATGGTTAGTTTATCTTTTTAATTGGTTTTAAAGTGTAATTAGAATATATTTTTACCATTTAATCCAATGTTGGTCATTAGAATTAATTTCACTTTGAAATTGGGCATAAACAAGTGTCGATCTTTTGACAGTTATTGTTTCTTAAAAACACGCTATTTGTTTTGATAATGGGAATTACTTTTAAAATTAATTAATGCCACTTCTATGTTTTGAATTTTGAAAAATAAAAATCATTTTTGAATTCGGAATATCATATATATCTTAGGCTGATTTTTTTTTTCCGAAAAACTTCAATTTTTGATGAATAGTGAAACCACTTAGTGGTAGTTAAAAAACTGACTCTTTCATTTAAATAAAATTTTACCACTTCTGTGAATTGAATTTAAAAAATCTGACATACATGGTTGTTATCAAGAAGTAAAATGTGGTTCAATAAAATGAAAATAATCTTTGGTGAATAGTAACTTTTCACTTTTATTTACCACGGTTAAAAGTAAATAGGGTAATTCAAAGTAAAAAGAATATTATAATAATTCAAAATTACCTTAACACTTGTACAAACCTTGTTTTTTGAGTCATTAATGACCATGGGCATATTTGGGTTGATTTTGGAACCCCATTGAGCCACTTGGGAGTGAAAATGACAATTTAGATTAATTAATTTAATGTGAAGACAAAATTGACATTAACAACAATATTATAGTAATTAATATTTATATATTGTTATATAAGTCCTATTTTTGACTAAAAATATTCTTTGGAAACCTAAAAATATTTAATAAATCATAGTATTTTATTTATAAATTTTAGACATCAAATAAATTAAATTATTTATGACACAATAATGATGTAGTATTTACCTCATTAATAAATGATTTAAATAAATAAGATTATAATGATTAAATTATTATCCAAAACATGTCCAATTCTGATTGGATGATTTTATTTCGATTATGTGTCATCGTATCTTCGACCTTAATGATTTTTGGACCATTAGAAACCGAATATCATTATATTATAAAATAATATTTCCACACTTTCTTAAAGAGCCCCTCCTCCCCCTTATAAAAAAAGACCACTTGTAACTAATTACAAACACCGATAAAGCCATTTGGATCGTCCAAAATATACCCAATTAATCTTCCTACATCACTATCTTCCTCCTAGAAGCCTTACTATAGGCATAAGGCACTTCAATAAGTCCTTTGGTTCAAACCAAAGAGAGTTACCCAAATTAAAGGAAACAACTTCTCTTAAATTGTTTTCTTTTATTTTAGTTCTCCAACCCCTAAACTCTTTTTATTCCTTCATTTTGTAACAACACCAGTATCTTCAATATACTAGTATGTTGTTATGTGAAGGATTCTAATTACACTTACACACACCTCCATCTAATGGATGAAGAACATAATGTTTTTGTTGATGGAAAACTAACGCCTAATGAAACGATGATTGTTCGATTATCTCCTACCGCCTCTCATGGTGGAAATTATGATGGACCTGTATTTATATATGATATATATTTTGTTTATGATTTCCTTATTCTTCTGTACTTACCAATTATATCAAGCCCTTACGGTTTCCATAGTGGGTAAATAAGATAATCTCATTTGAGGAAGTGCGGACTACCGCCCCCTTAAAGTGATGTGACTCGTTAATGCCTTATGTGGGATGTATAAAGGATAGAGTTAATGATATCATATATGATATTATACTTGAATTATAATATAACTATGTATCGTTATGTTTTATTTCCATTAAAATAAGAAATAGAAATTAAAGTAGCGTTTATGCGTACGTACGACTTACCATCTCAATGAACGGTGCATTTCATTTCTTACGTCCAAATGTTATGTACTATTATAAATACATGTATATTCTGGAAATATATTATATATATTATATATAAATCATGAATATAATTTTGGATATAATGGACTATTGACCGCATGAAGAACATGTAATTATAAGAAGTCCATTTTACCAAATATCGATAAAACAGACGTTATTAACTTAAATGATTACATAATGTTTATTACATGGTAATAAGTGATATAAAAGGAATAATAAACTGGAAAAGGGTTATTAAGAAAGTATAAATTATCTTTATTTTATTATTCAGGAGATTAAAGAACGATCGAGTCAATTTGGACACGAGGTAAGGGATAATTGTGCAATCTCATTTTTGTCTGAGATTACTTATACGTAAGTATTTACTGGGGTAATTTTTCATCCATGTCCATATAAATGTTTTTCATAATGTGTTTAATATTCTTCCATGTATGTTTAAAGTCATGTTTACCCCTATTTGAATTTTACTTTGTGTTATGGAAGGAATATTTCTTTTGCTTACCATATGTGGTACTTTTGGACTTTTCCGTTAAAAGTACGAGGAGAATGTTTTTCATAACTTATACGGCATGAACAAATTTTTACTGTTTCATAATGCCTTATTTTCATGAAGTTTTCTCTACAATATTTCAATTTTATTTTCAATAAAATCCTATTCTTTTAAAATTACATGGCATTTTGTGAAAAGAAAATGATTTTGAAGAAGAAAGGATATTTTCCTCAATAATTCATTTCAAGTGTTTTATCAAAACCATTTTCCATATAATATGGCATTATTTCATATGTGTATGTTTAAAGTATAATTTCTCTATGATTTACATGGTTTCACATTTCTTATGATGAAATGATATCCTTTTTATATGGATTAAGTTATGATGGGATGATGTTTATGAAACACATTTTATTCTTTGGGTTATGATGAATGATTTATGTTTATGTTGTGGCACACATAAAAATGATTTCATTATGAGATGGGTGGGACCTATATCTCCCTCTAATTAAATGGGTAATGATTTATATCTCATGAGATAGACATGGATGGAATGACAAGTAAATCTGGTTCAGTAATATAGGGCTAGAACGGCAAGTAAACCTGGTTCAGTAAGGGACTTTGTCCACTAAGATGGTCTTGGCAACAATTCCGTGGCTACTATGGAACTCATATAATGTGATTAATGTTTTTCCACAATTACAAGTTTTATTACCATGCTATTTTATCATGATTAATGTTCTTTTATGATCTATTCCTTATGTACTGTAATGTTTTCTGTCATTTCTCAAGATTTTGATGTTTAGATTTTACACTCATGTTTTTACATTCAAATGTTTATGGATTGTTTAATGTTCTACATGTTTACCCTTAATGAGAATTTGATCTCACCCTTTATATGTTTTCTTTTTCCTAGGATATAAAGAAAGGTTTTAGGTAAGAAAACAAAAAGGGGAAGATCTTTATGGGAGATGTTGAAGATCGTTCACCATGATTAGAAGATTATGTTCTGAGTTTCCAAAGACACTAAACTATTACGATCCTTGAGTTTTGGTTTCTGTTATTTATTAAGTATTTCACAAAAGTAATGTACTGTCCATGTATGCCAAGCTTTGGGTCTCTACAGTTGGTATCAGAGGAAAGGTTTAGTTAACCTTTGGAAACTAGGATGCAAAATCTTTAGTGAGATCCCTGGAGATATTTCTAAGGTATGTCTAAGGATATCCCTAAGGTAAAGTATAAGTATAGTTTATAGTCCTAGAATTATGGAAACTATATTAGAATTAAACCTAAGATGTTATATATTGAAGGTACTCCCCGGTGATTATGATTTTTTCCTCACACACAATTCTTTTTTGGTTTTAGAAAATGGTTGGAAACATGTTGATTCATTATAATGGAGGATATGATGGACAATGGAATGATATTATTCATGAGAAACCAAATGAAATTGGATCTAGAAGTCCACATATCGTTATTATGCCTAATCAGCAATCTCATAAAATGATCAATAATCTCAACTTTGGTAAGTATCCCGACTCAGCAAATAAGAGAAAGATGAAGTTTCCTGATGATCATAGAGGAAAGAATATTCAATTTCCCTCATGTAATTCATTTGGGAAGAGGCATCAGGGAGAATGTTTCAAAGGAACTGGAAGATGATTTGGGTGTGGAAAAGAAGGATACAAAGCTAGTAATTGTAAAGGAAAAGGTTCAGTTAACACCAAGGACAAGGATATTGGTATTTCTAAGAAATCAAGAACGGTTAAATGTTTTAAATGCGGAATGTATGGGCATTATGCAAACCAATTCCCTAAGGGAAAATATCATTAAGAGAATTAGCATGGTCATATGGGTAGTATTTATGTGGATGATGATGAAGAGACTAAAAATGATATATGAGATGAATGAAATGATAAAGCTCAGTCAGTGGTTTAAGATGGTAGTGGAATGATTGTATGTTTATCAAGAATAATGTATGGTACTATAGAATAAAGAAAAATCTAAGGATTGTTACACTGTTTTCTTTCCTTCAGTTTTTGAAAGTATATGATGAATGGTACCGGTAACCATGAAAGGTTATTTAGATATTTTTGGAAATAAGATGATATGTGCATAATAAATGGATAAAGAGATAATGAAATGTTTGATAGTATTAATGAGCTTATGACTGATATCAGGACAAAGTGATATCATGGTTTGAGTACATAGAAATTTTGGGATTTTGGTATGTGGAAAGAGTTAACTTTTGACAGCATTCATGTTTTCACTAATGTTCAATGGGTATTCATTTTTTAAGGGAATACATGATTATGGTATTCACATATTTGGAATGTGACCAACAAGATATATCTTGTGATATATAGGAGATAAATGATGGTATTCACATGCTCAGTAGATGACATTTCTAGTAATTGTTTTCTTTATACTATGAGCTTGAACAGAAGTATTTTGGATAAGCCTAAAGATTTGAAATGGATTATGTTGGACATAAGTTAGTATTGATTCAGGCTAGAAATTTTTTCCGATGTTATTGATGGGATGTTATAATAATGTAGTTTTCTAAAAAGGACAACCTGCAGGATGGGCGACAACCCGTCGTGTCGGACAAGGCTGTGGGAATCGAACCCACAACCAAAGTGCGACAGGACTTTATCACCTACCACAGGTCTATAGGAAGTCCCTTGTTAGTAGAAACTAGTTTTATTTTGTTAAGCAGTTTGACAGATGAAGTATAAGTCCATTTTAGGAACCATATACGATTAATCTCACCATATATGCACTTATGTATATTACTTTTTCTAACCTTATGTTTGAGACAGATGGAATGACCAATCATTCTATCACATGATCTACTAACACTTCAAGAATGTCAAATTCAACTTCATTTCTTTAAGAGATGAAGTGGAAATTGTTCAAGGCACAAAAAACTGTGATATTGTACCAAAATAAAGTAAGTATTTCTTCTAGTTCAAATTATTCAACTTTAGGGAAATGATCTTGAAAACAAAAAAATGTTGTCCTAGTGTCTTTATATCCGATGAATCAGATGGTACCTTAGATCATCACAAATTTATGGCTTTGTGATTGTTGTATTTTTTATAGCCAAGTTCTCTACCACTCTCCATCAGAACTTGATGGTTAGGGTTCTCTTCCATATCCCTATTTTCACCTATGTTCCACTACTAGAAATACAGGATTTCCCAACGGTTTATAACTATTGGGAAAGGCTGCAGAACCGTTGGTATATGTTATACCAATGGTTCTGAAAACCGTAGGGAAGTAATCCGTTGGGAAAGCTTTTCCCAATGGTTTACAGTGAACTATTGGGATAGGGTGGAGAAAAATTACCCTATCCCAACGGTTCTCCCAAACCATTGGGAAAGATTTTTCCCAACGGTTTACAACCGTTGGGATAGAGTAGAGAAAATTACCTAGTTTTTCCCAATGGTTTGGCCAAACTGTTGGGAAAAACCCAAGGTCTCCTCTTTCCCAACGGTTTCTAAACCATTGGGAAAAGTGTTTTACCAATGGTTCATAGAACCGTTGGTAAAAAAAACCCATACATGCTATGCCAACGGTTTCAAACCGTTGGCATAGCCTATGCTGGGCAAACTGCACAGCAGCTCTGCAATTTGCCCAACAGCTCTACAATTTTCCTAGTAGGTCTCATTTTGTGTGTTACCTCTCATTTTCAATCTATTTAATGTACCTGCAATAAACTAACACATACATATACAATTATTGTACCTACAATAACCAACTAACACTTATATATAGAGAACAAATTCATACACATTTAACATATAATGCTGGAACTATACACATCCATAATTAAATTAGAATTCATAACGTAATTATAAACATACATAATTCATTTAGAATTAAATTTAAAATTTAGATGACAATTATATGTGGAATCTGGAAGTCAATTCATAATTTGATCGGTTTTTTTTATACCATATATTTTTACCTGAAATGATGTCCATTTTAAATAAAATACATACACCTGGAGTGCTACCGGCCACACCGCACCTCGGATTGAGGTGGGGTTGACTCATAAACGTCACATATGAGCCATAGATCATTGTTCTAAAGTATTGACACAATCCGAATGCGTTTGGTCGATTTTCCGTATGCCAATTGATGTTTTTCAATTAAAATGACGTCTTTTTGAAACAAAAGGCAGACACTTTGAGTGGTTTCGGCCATACTGCATCTCAGATTGAGGCGCGGTTGATTTGTACACATCACATATGACCCATGTATCGTTATCCTAAATTTTCAATGGAAACTGAATGCGTTTGGTCGGTTTTCCGTATGTACTTAAAATGTTGTCCATTTTAAACAAAAGAGATCCACTTAGAGTGATTCCGGTCACACCGTGCCTCCGATTAAGGCAGGGTTGACTCGTACACCTCACACATGACCCATGGATCGTTGTGCTAATGTATCGACACAATCCGAATGCGTTTGGTCGGTTTTTTGTATGTCAGTTGATGTTTTTCACATAAAATGACGTCCTTTTGAAACAAAAGACATACACATTGAGTGGTGGTTGCCACACCACGCCTCAGATTGAGGCGGGTTTGACTCGTACACGTCACATATGACCCATGAATCGTTGTGCTAAAGTATCGACACAATCCTAATGCGTTTGGTAAGTTTTACGTATTCCAGTTTGTTGTTTTTCGATTAAAATGATGTCCTTTTGAAACAAAAGGCAGACACTTTGAGGGGTACCAGCCACACTGCATCTCATATTGAGGCGGGGTTGATTCTTACACGTCACATATGACCCATGAATTTTTCTCCTAAAGTTTCAATGGAAACCGAATGCGTTTGGTCGGTTTTCTGTATGTACTTAAAATGTTGTCCATTTTAAACAAAAGAGAGCCACTTAGAGTGATTATGGCCACACCGTGCCTCCTATTAAGGCGGGGTTGACTTGTACACATCACATATGACCCATGGATCATTGTACTAATGTATCGACACAATCCGAATGCATTTGGTCCATTTTCTGTATGCCAGTTGATGTTTTTCACTTAAAATGACGTCCTTGTGAAACAAAAGACAGACACTTTGAGTGGTGGCGGCCACAACGCGCCTTGTATTGAGGAGGGGTTGACTCGTACACATCACATATGACCCATGGATCATTGTGATAATGTATAGACACGATCCGAATGCGTTTGGTCGGTTTTCCTTATGTCATTTGATGTTTGGCAATTAAAATGATGTCCTTTTGAAACAAAAGGCAGACACTTTGATAGGTGTCGGCCACACCGCATCTCAGATTTAGGCGGGGTTGATTTTTACACGTCACATATGACCCATGAATCATTCTCCTAATGTTTCAATGGAAACCGAATGCGTTTGGTCGGTTTTCCGTATGTACTTAAAATGTTGTCCATTTTATACAAAAGAGAGCCACTTAGAGTGATTCCGGCCACACTGTGCCTCAGATTAAGGCGAAGTTAACTCATAAATGTCACATATGACCCATGGATTGTTGTTCTAAAGTATTGACACAATCCGAATGCATTTGGTCGCTTTTCCGTATGTTAGTTGATATTTTTCACTTAAAATGACGTCCTTTTGAAACAAAAGACAGACACTTTGAGTGGTGGCGGCCATAACGCACCTTGGATTGAGGCTAGATTGACTCGTACATGTCACATATGACACATGGATCGTTGTGCTAATGTATCGACACAATATGAATGCGTTTGGTCAGTTTTCCGTATGCCAGTTGATGTTTTTCACTTAAAATGACGTCCTTTTGAAACAAAAGACAGACACTTTGAGTGGTGGTGGCCACACCGTGCCTCGGATTGATCTAGGGATGACTCGTACACGTCACATATGACCCATGGATCATTGTGCTAAAGTATCGACACAATCCGAATGCGTTTGGTCGGTTTTTAGTATGCCAGTTGATGTTTTTCAATTAAAATGACGTCCTTTTGAAACAAAAGGCAGAAACTTTGAGTGGTGCTGGCCACACCACATCTCAGATTGAGGCAGGGTTGATTCGTACGCATCACATATGACCCATGAATCGTTATTCTAAAGTTTCAACGGAAACCGAATGCGTTTGGTCCGTTTTCCGTATGTAGTTAAAATGTTGTCCATTTTAAACAAAATAGAGACACTTAGAGTGATTATGGCCACAACGTTCCTCTGATTAAGGCGGGGTTGACTCGTACACGTCACATATGACCCATGGATCATTGTGCTAAAGTATCGACACAATCCGAATAAATTTGGTCAGTAATCCGTATGCCAGTTGATGTTTTTCACTTAAAATGACGTCCTTTTGAAACAAAAGACAGAAACTTTGAGTGGTGGTAGCCACACCGCGCCTCAGATTGATTTGGGGTTGACTCGTACACATCAAATATGAACCATGGATCATTTTTCTAAAGTATCTACACAATCTGAATGCGTTTGGTCAGTTTTCCGTATGCCAGTTGATGTTTTTCAATTAAAATGACGCCCTTTTGAAACAAAAGGAAGACACTTTGAGTGGTGTCGGCCACACCGCATCTCATATTGAGACGAGGTTGATTCGTACATGTCACATATGACCCATGGATCGTTGTGCTAATGTATCTACCCAATCCGAATGCGTTTGGTCGGTTTTCCATATGCTAGTTGATGTTTTTCAATTAAAATGACGTCCTTTTGAAACAAAAGGTAGAAACTTTGAGTGGTTTCGGCCACAACATGTCTCAAATTGAGAAGGGGTTGATTTGTACAAGTCACATATGACCCATTAATAATTCTCCTAAAGTTTAAACGGAAACCGAATGCGTTTGGTCGGTTTTCCATATGTACTTAAAATGTTGTCCATTTTAAACAAAAGAGATCCACTTAGAGTGATTCTAGCCACACCGTGCCTCCAATTAAGGCAGGGTTGACTCGTACGTGTCACATATGACCCATGGATCGTTTTTGTAAAGTATCGACACTATCCTAATGCGTTTGGTCAGTTTTGCATATGCCAGTTGATGTTTTTCACTTAAAATGACGTCATTTTGAAACAAAAGATACACACTTTGAGTGGTGGCGGCCACACCACACCTTGGATTGAGGAGGGGTTGACACTTACACGTCACATATGACCCATGGATCATTGTGATAATGTATCGACACAATCCGAATGCGTTTGGTCTGTTTTCCGTATTCCAGTTGATGTTTTTCAATTAAAATGACGTCCTTTTGAAACACAAGGCAAACACTTTGAGTGGTGCCGGCCACACCACAACTCTGATTGAGGCGGGGTTGATTCTTACATGTCACATATGATCCATGAATCGTTCTCCTAAATTTTAAATGGAAACGAAATGCATTTGGTTGGTTTTCCGTATGTACTTAAAATGTTGTCCATTTTAAACAAAAAAGATCCATTTAGAGTGATTCCGGCCACACCATGGCTCAGATTAATGCGGGGTTGACTCGTACATGTCACATATGACCCATGTATTATTGTGATAAACTATAGACATAATCCGAATGCGTTTGGTAACTTTTCTGTATGCCAGTTGATATTTTTCACTTAAAATGACGTCCTTTTGAACCAAAAGACAAACACTTTGAGGGGTGGCGGCCACACTGTGCCTCAGATTGAGGTGGGGTTGACTCATACACATCACATATGACCCATGGATCATTTTTCTAAAGTATTGACACAATCCAAATGCGTTTGGTCAGTTTTCCGTATGCCAATTGATGTTTTTCACTTAAAATGACGTCCTTTTAAAACAAAAGACAGACACTTTGAGTAGTGGCGGCCACACCGCGCCTCAGATTAAGGCAGGGTTGACTCTTAAACGTCACATATGACCCATGGATCATTTTTCTAAAGTATCTACATAATCCGAATGCGTTTGTTCGGTTTTCCGTATGCCAGTTGATGTTTTTCACTTGAAATGACGTCCTTTTGAAACAAAAGACAGACACTTTGAGTGGTGGAAACCACACCGCACCTCATATTGAGGCGGGGTTGACTCGTACACATCCCATATGACCCATGGATTGTTGTTCTAATGTATAGACACAATCCAAATGCGTTTGGTCAGTTTTCCGTATTCCAGTTGATGTTTTTCAATTAAAATGATGTCCTTTTGAAACAAAAGGCAGACACTTTGACTGGTGATGGCCACACCGCGTCTCATATTGTGGCGCGGACAATTTCTACACGTCACATATGACCCATGAATCGTTCTCCTAAAGTTTCAATGAAAACCGAATGTTTTTGGTCGGTTTTCCATATGTACTTAAAATGTTGTCCATTTTAAACAAAAGAGAGACACTTAGAGTGATTTTGGCCACACCATGACTCAGATTAAGGCGGGGTTGACTTTTACAGGTCACATATGACCCATGGATTGTTGTTCTAAATTATCGACACAATCCGAATTTGTTTGGTCACTTTTCCATATGACAGTTGATATTTTTCACTTAAAATAACGTCCTTTTGAAACAAAAGGCATACACTTTGAGTGGTGGCGGCCACACCGCACCTCAGATTGAGGCTGGGTTGACTCTTACACATCACATATGACCCATGGATCGTTGTGATAAAGTATCGACACAATACAAATGCGTTTGGTTGGTTTTCCGTATGCCAGTTGATGTTTTTCACTTAAAATGACATCCTTTTGAAACAAAAGACAGACACTTTGAGTGGTTGTGGCCACACCGCGCCTCGGATTGAAGCGGGGTTGACTCGTACACGTCACATATGACCCATGGATCATTGTGCTAAAGTATCGACACAATCCGAATGCATTTGGTCGGTTTTCCGTATGCCAATTGATGTTTTTTCAATTAAAATGACGTCCTTTTGAAACAAAAGGCAGACACTTTGAGTGGTGCCGGCCAGACCGCGTCTCAAATTGAGGTGGGGTTGATTCTTACACGTCATATATGACCCATGAATCGTTCTTATAAAGTTTCAATAGAAACCGAATATGTTTGGTCGGTTTTCCGTATATACTTAAAATGTTGTCCATTTTAAACAAAAGAGAGCCACTTAGAGTGATTCTGGCCACACCGTGCCTCCAATTAAGGAGGGGTTGACTCATACATGTCACATATGACCCATGTATCTTTGTTCTAACGTATCGATACAATCTGAATGCGTTTGGTCGGTTTTCCGTATGCCAGTTGATGTTTTTCACTTAAAATGACGTCCTTTTGAAACAAAAGACAGACACTTTGAGTGGTGGCGGCCACACCGCACCTCGAATTGAGGTTGGGTTGACTCTTAAATGTCACATATGACCCATGGATCATTGTGCTAAAGTATCGACACAATACGAATGTGTTTGTTCGGTTTTCTGTATGCCAGTTGATGTTTTTCAATTAAAATGACGTCCTTTTGAAACAAAAGGCAGACACTTTGACTGGTGTCAGCCACACCGCATATCATATTGAGGAGGGGTTGATTTATACACGTCACATATGACCCATGAATCGTTCTCCTAAAGTTTCAATGGAAACTGAATGCGTTTGGTCGGTTTTCCGTAAGTACTTAAAATGTTGTCAATTTTAAGCAAAAGAGAGCCAGTTAGAGTGATTCTGGCCACACCGTGCCTCAGATTAAGGAGGGGTTGACTCATACACGTCACATATGACCCATGGATCGTTGTTCTAATGTATCGACACAATCCGAATGCGTTTGGTCAGTTTTTCTTATGCCAGTTGATGTTTTTCACTTAAAATGACGTCCTTTTGAAACAAAAGGCAGACAACTAGAGTGGTTCCGGCCACACCGTATCTCAGATTGAGGTGGGGTTGATTCGTAAAAATCACATATGACCTATGAATCATTCTACTAAAGTTTCAATGGAAACCGAATGCGTTGTTCGGTTTTCTGTATGTACTTAAAATGTTGTCCATTTTAAACAAAAGAGAGCCACTTAGAGTGATTCTGGCCACACCGTGCCTCCGATTTAGGCGGGGTTGACTCGTACACGTCACATATGACCCATGGATCGTTTTTCTAAAGTATAGACACAATCCGAATGTGTTTGGTCAGTTTTCCATATGCACGTTGATGTTTTTCACTTAAAATGACGTCCTTTTGAAACAAAAGACAGACACTTTTAGTGGTGGCGGCCACACTGTGCCTCATATTGAGGCGGGGTTGACTCGTACAGGTCACATATGACCCATGGATCATTTTTCTAAAGTATCAACAAAATCCAAATGCGTTTGGTCAGTTTACCTTATTCCAGTTTATGTTTTTCAATTAAAATGACGTCCTTTTGAAATAAAAGGCAGACACTTTGTGTGGTGCCGGCCACACCACGTCTCAGATTGAGGCGGGGTTGAATTGTAGATGTCACATATGACCCATGAATAGTTCTCCTAAAGTTTCAATTGAAACTGAATGCGTTTGGTCAATTTCTGTATGTACTTAAAATGTTGTCCATTTTAAGCAAAAGAGAGCCACTTAATGTGATTCCAGCCACACCGTGCCTCCGATTAAAGTGGGGTTGACTCGTATATGTCACATATAACCCATTGATTGTTGTTCAAAAGTATTGACACAACCTAAATGCGTTTGGTTAGTTTTTCGTATACCATTTGATGTTTTTCACTTAAAATGACGTCCTTTTGAAACAAAAGACAGACACTTTGAGTTGTGGCTGCCACACCATGCCTCGGATTGAGGCAGGTTTGTCTCTTACATGTTACATATGACCCATGGATCGTTGTGATAAAGTATTGACACAATCCGAATGCGTTTGGTCAGTTTTCTCTATGCCAGTTGATGTTTTTCAATTAAAATGACGTCCTTTTGAAACAAAAGGCAAACACTTTGAGTAGTGGCGGCCACACCGTGCCTCAGATTGAGGCGGAGTTGATTCGTACATGTCACATATGACCCATGGATCGTTCTCCTAAAGTTTCAATGGAAAACAAATGCGTTTGGTCGGTTTTCCGTATGTACTTAAAATTTTGTCCATTTTATGAGAATCCTCATTGTATATTAGTGGAATGGTATTTACGTAAATTCTTGTGAACATTTATATAAAATACTTTTATATCATTCTTAGTATGGATTAGATTTTTTTTATCATGCTATGAAACATTTCAGAGCTAACAATGTCATGCCCAATGAATACATCTCTTTTATAACATACCAAGAATCTATGATATTGATTAGATGTGTAAATGTGATTTACATTGATTATCATGATGAAAATAAATAAAATATATATTATAGATTTTCTAGTATTAAATGAAATCAAGGAGGGTGGGGGAGGGGGTTGTCTGGAGGGGCTGTCCAGGGGACTGTCCGGTGGGTGTCCGAGGGGCTGTCTGGGGACCAAGGAGGAGGGTGGGGGGGCTGTGCGGGGGGGTTGTCCAGGGGGTGTTCGGGGGGTTGTTTGGGGTCCAAGGAGAAGTGTGGGGGGCTGTCCGGGGTCCAGGAAGGAGGGTGGGGGGTGTCTGGGGGCTATTCGGGGAGCTGTCCTGGGGCTGTCCGGGGGTGTTCGGGGGGTTGTACGGGGTCCAAGGAAGAGGGTGGGGGGGGGGGGGGGGCTGTCCGGGGGGCTGTCTGGGGGGCTGTCTGGGGGGTTGTTCGGGGTTCAGGGAGGAGGGGGGGGGGGGGGCTGTCCGGGGGTCTGTTCGGGGGGCTGTCTGGGGGTGTTCAGTGGGTTGTCTAGGGTCCAAGGAAGGGGTTGGGGGGGGGGGGGGCTGTCCGGAGGGCTGTCTGGGGGGTAGTACGGGGGGCTGTCCGGGGTCCAGGGAGGAGGGTGGGGGGCTATTTGACGGGCTGTCCGCGTGGTGTTCGGTGGGTTGTCCGGGGTCCAAGGAAGAGGGTGGGGGGGGGGGGGGCTGTCCGGGGGGCTGTCCGCCAGGGCTGTCCGCCAGGGCTGTCCGGGGTCCAGGGAGGAGGGTGGGGGGTTGTCAAGGGTCCATAAAAAAGGGGGGTTCCCAAACACACAACCACTAAAAGACAACAACATCGATAAAAACAAATAATATATAAAAATAACTCAACTCCAATACTATACTACGAGTATAGATAAAACCAACAACTAGAATAGATTAAATATCAAATCTCAATAATATCAGTAAAAAATGTAATGGATCAACTTGTCCCACATCACCGTCACCATCATCACCATCGTCATCACCCTCGTCCTCGTCCCCATCATCGTCCTCGCCATCCTCGCCCTCACCCTCCTCCTCACCCTTTCCATCCTCCTTGCCCTCGCCACCCGCCTCGCCCTCCTCCTCTCCCTCCTCTTCCCAATCAGACTCCTCACCATCATCATCGTCAAGTTGTACGTCATCCTAACCACCACTAGAACTGCCACCTGGTGCACCATATATAGAATGTATTGATGACATATAATCATCAAAAACTGGGATGGCCTCTGATGGAAGTGTTGGACGTAGAACTTCAATAAATTTCATAAACGGATTGTTTGCCCTAGTAGACTGTTCTGCCATCTCTTTGGCCCTTTTCTCAGCTTGTTCTGGCTGTGCCCTAACTTTCTGCATCTCGGTGGCACTACAGATCATACCTAAGGAGGTCCAATACCTCGTCGGGGCTATCCTAGGTTGGCAGCGTACTCTGCCAGGATATTCCTCTCCCAACACCTGATGTAAGTGATCTGTTGGCCCAAAATTGTCTGGTTCTTTGGAATCAATAGCCTCTAAAGAAGCCTGTTACAAATATAAATATATCATTAAGTTACAATATAGATATTAAAATATAAAATCAACAGATTAAAACTGAAAATCTGCTGCTGAGTCGCTTCGCTGACGACACTTCCATCCTTTTTCCGTTTACTCGAGCAAAACAGTTTTTCTCGAGGCACACGTCTTTCAATATTTTTTATTTGCCTCTACAATGACATTGAAAACTAAAGTTATATGAAAAATTTAGAAAACTATTAAATAATTGAGGAAACAAAAGAAAGTGTACATCGTAAAGAAAACTTATAAACAATTGTCATACCTGCTTCCTCTCATGATCAGGCATCGTAGTGCGTCCCAGTGTGTGGAGGTATTTTTTTTGCATCAATGTTCTTTTTATTTTTTCTAGATTATTCCTAAATAAAATTCGAAAATGCAACAGATAGTATTAATGAAAAACATGAAAGTTATAATTTAAATACCTCAAATGTTATTCAAACCTTAAACTGGGCACTCGTCCAATGAGTAATCATCTGACGATACAGCTCTATAGGACAATCATCCACCACTGGTACCACCTCTAACTTAGTGCCAACTCTAGAAACCCATCCAATATACAACTCATGCGTGTAGGCTCTCCAAAGCTCGCCTAAATCCTTTAGATGTTCCGTTCGTGCACCCTCACCATCGAGAAAATTAAATCGAAGCTGAAATAAAAATATTAATTCATATAAATACAAAAATAATTCATGGAATTAAATAGAACAGATGTTTTTACCCATATCTCTGCCCAAGGTCTATCCTTGACCTCTTGTGGCAAATTTCTCCATGACAGCGGGCTGACAAGAATGATGTCGGAGTATTTGGCATGCATCGCCAAAAAACTCCGACATTACTACCCTGTTTTCTCAACCATTTGGTTGTCTTCATTATAATCCACCATAACCTGTGTGTGTTGGTTCCACACCAAACGCATGCGTGTATGCCCCCGCCCACACCTCCTATCAGTAGATGTATATGTCATGAAATGAAAACAAATATTTTATCAAAACATGTCATAATGAAAATAAATATTACTATAAAAATTTGTTAGGGTTCTATAAATATACCTGTGCCGGTCTGATCACTGAGCACCACCGGATCCACAAAAACTGATGGAACACCCTGTGGTGGAACATGAGTTGAAGATGATGGAATATAGAAGCTCAGAGATACATAAGTAGAGGTAAAAGAAGATGGGACAACAGTATGACCGGATGCTGAATGAGGAGTGGGAATCATCATGGGATGTAAAAATGATGGGCCATAAGATGCATAAGGTAGCAAAAACATGGGAGGCCTAAATATCCCATGTGTCCCTAACAATACACCGAGATCAGAATGTGGGAAGGATGACATGTTAGTGGGAGGGGCAGGGTCTAGTCGGGAAAGTGCAGCTGGTCGTCCACCTCTGGTATGAACCCTCCTCGTACAACCGGCCTGAGTACTTGGACCAGTACTAGGCTCCTCGTCGAATAACTGTCGATGTATAGGTGGATCCTACAAAAATGTTTACAAAAAAATTAATCACATGAAATTATATGTTCTTTAAATATATATATATATATATGAAATAAAGTACTCACTGTAGACACTAATGGTGGAATGCCCATCTCTGCCATCCAACGATTGTTCTCCATCATTTTTTCCTTCATCTCTCTTCAATTGGCTGCATTTCCTGCTTTTGAAAACAAATATGTAATTAATTAGAAAAGGGAAACTAATGTGTAAATAAAAAAACTAAATATATGAGGGAATAAGGGGATTCATTGATAATTTAGATATCACTTGTTTTAGAAGAGCTTGAATGAATTTAATAAATCATACAAGTTGTAATGTTCACCAAGTTAGAAATATTGTTTGACTAGGTTTGAATACAGTGCAATTCCAAATTAGAAAATGCAATTCAAAGAAAACAACAACAAATAAACATTGAAAATTCACGTAACGGTCAAGTCAGCTAAAATATATTTGTGATTAATACTAAATCAATTTGAATATTACCAACCTTAACAACACAACTTGAGGTAAACCAAAAGAATTCAGAACATGGAGGAATGATTCTATATATTTTCAACCACAACTTCAGGTTCACAATCAACTCTGACAATTGAGCTATTGGAGTCATCAAAATAAATAAATCTATTGGTTCCAATGGAAATAGGGACAGTGTTAATTCCATCATCACCATCATCAAAAATATGTCTTGGAATTACTTCAACTATGACACCAAATTCAGGTCGAAGTTGGTCTTTGACATAAAAAACTTGTTTAGCCATTGATTCCAACACATATGGTTCTTCGGTAGTAAGAGTGAGAGTCATATTAATTACTCGAAATCCACAATCATCAATAAATGTGCCATATCTCATCATCGAATCAAACCAATGGCATTTCATCATTGTGACTCGTCCATGAGAGTAATAATCCAATATTATTATTTTCTCAACAATTCCATAATTACCCACATTTTCAAATCACGGTCTACTATCTGATGCACTGGAATAACAATGTGTTGTGAAAGTAACCATAAAACCATCATGTTGTGTTCTCATGTTCTTTGATCGTTCAGTGACAATAAATTTGTACCCATTGATAACAATTGATTTACAGTCACGAACCACGGTATTAGGACCAAAAGCCAAAGCTCTTATTTCCTCAGAGGCATAGTCAGTAGACAAACTCAATACCTGCAATATAAATGAATGTTAAACATAATTAAATATTTAAATAATTAATTTAAACAATAATATTTTTACCTTCAATTTTAACCAAGCAGAAAACTCTTTTCTATGCAAAGTATCTCTCCTTCTCAAAGATAAAGAAATATGCTTGCTATTTATCATTGTTTTATGTTCCCTGTAGATAAAAAATATGAATAGTTTAACAAATATATATGTAAGATATACATAATCAATTTAGTTAACTGGTATAGTCATCGAACAAATCACAGTTGAACAAAAATGTGTGATGTGCCATATCCCGCTCTTCATGGCTTAATGTCTTCAATGTATATGATCCAAGAATTCCTCCTGTTTGAGGAAGTGATGGAAAACTAGGATCAATTTTCTCATAGTTTTCTTCTTCATTTCTAATTGGTATGTTCAATCTTGTAGTAAGATCAGACAAATACATCGAGCAGAAATCCATACATTCTTGAGCCAGGTAACCGTTCATGATAGAACCTTCGGGATGATTTCTGTTTCGGACATAAGACTTCAATGTGAACATATTTTCTTTCAGTTGGATACATCCAATGAAATGAAACAGGTCCTCTGAGAAGTATTTTAGTGGGAATATGTATAGTCAGATGCATCATGCATGTGAAAAATGATGGAGGGAATATTTTCTTCAACTCACACAGAATTAATGGGGCATCTGTCAACATTTTTTGCAAGAAAGACTAGGAAAACTTCTTAGAACAAATATTTATAAACAAATGGAACAACCAAATAAAAACCACCATTAAATTATTGTAAAAAAGATTATAGATTGCTATTGGAAGCAACTCATGCAGTAGAACGTGATAATCATGAGTCTTGAAAGATTTTAGCTTCAACTCTCTTCTATTGACCCATTTAGATATGTTGCTTGAATAGCCATCAGGAACTCTAATAGTCTCTAATACTTCCATATTTTGTTTTCCGTAGGTGTCATCACATATAAAGCATATAGAAGTTGCCATTCATTTTTACTGATACACACAGGATGAAATTCTGGTTTGATGCCCCAATCCACCAAGTCATGCCGAGATCGTAAATCATCTTTTGTCTTCCCCTTGACATTTAGAAGAATCGAAAGCAACATTTCGCATATATTCTTTTCAATATGCATTACATCTAAGAAATGATGTAACAAATTGGTTGACCAATAAGGCAAATAAAAAAAGATACTCCTCTTCCTCCAATTGTAATAGGTTTCAGTGGAAACATTCTTTCTCTTTCTAGATTTCATTTGACCCTTCCCGAATGAAAAACGGAAATCTTTCAATTCATTAAGCACATCAGTTCTAGACATATGCTGAGGTGGATCATTGGTCTGTATGGTATTATCAAATCTTCGACAATTCATTCTATATGGATGATCCTTTGGCAAGAATCGTCGATGTCCCATAAAACTGAAACTACAACGATGTTTCAGTCTTCTGGATAGTGTATTCTTCATACAAACTGGACATGGCAGTATTCCCTTCGTGCTCCATCCAGACATCATTGCATAAGCCGGAAAATCATTGATCATCTACATAAGCGCAACACGCATCTGAAATATGTCTTTTGAACATGCATCGTATGGGCGCACACCCACATCCCAAAGAAGTTTCAACTCTTTTATTAAAGTTTTCATTATACATCAATATCAATGCCGGGATTAGAAGGACCAGATATGAGTATACTCATGAAAGTGAAAGGTTTTTTCATACACAACCAGGGGGGAAGATTATAAATGTGTATAAAAACTGGCCATGTTCTGTGCGATGTAATCATCTGACCAAACAGATTAAAACTATCGCATGAAAGACCCAGCCTCACATTACGCACGTCAGCTGCAAAATCAGGATGTCGAGCATCAAATATCTGCCATGAAAATCCATCTTCAGGATGAACCAACACATCATTAGTCTTCTTTCTCTCGGTATCATTCCATCTCATTTTTGTTGATATGTCATCAGACATAAAAAGATTCCGGAGTCTGGGGATCAATGGAAAAGTCCCACATTAATTTTTGTGGAACACGGGATGGTGTTCCATCAGATTTTGACTTCCCGCGGGATGTGCCACATTTTATACAATCATTTAGTTCAGCGGTTTCCTCCCAGAATAAACTGCAATCTTTCGGGTAAGCATGGATTTTGTTTCTTGAAAATCCAAGTTCCTCAACTAACTTCCATGCCATATAGTGGTTTGAGGGAATATCTGCATCATCTGGAAGTAAATCCTTCAAGAGGGTAAGAATTTAATCGATTGCTGTATTAAAAATCCCATACATAGTTTTCCCATGAAACAATCAGATTAAAAATTCCATCTTTTTCATTTTATCGCATTGTCGATATACTGGAGTCATGGCAGCATCATTCAATTTTTTCACCCTATCAATATCATCATTTTCAATAGATGTATCAACTGTCCTCATATCGAAGTCTTCTTGAGTCGAAATCCTTTCTTTTTCATGATGAAGAATAAATGGAAACCGATCATCTAACAAAATCTCCATTCCAGTCCTTTCATTTCGATCATCGCCAATTTGAGATTTCATTTTCTCCCCATTGTGATACCACAAAAAGTAGTTTTCTTGAAAACCATTTTTGGTTATGTGGTAGCTGACTTCTTCACGGCTCAACCAAGGTCTCCCAACACAATTGGAACATGGGAAGTGTATGTGACCACTATTCAAAGCATTGTGAAATGAAAAATATATAAAGATCTCCAAATTGTTTTGAAAATTGCTTGAGATCCGATCAGTTTAATACATCCAACTTCTGTCCATTCTATAAAAATAATTTATCTAAGTCATTTTGTCATAAACAATTCAATAGGATTGAAATTTAATAGAAAATACATTTATGTAAACAATAAAGGAAGGAGTTTCTAGTTGATGTAGTGAAATATTAAAACAATGTAAAGATATACTAATTAATTTAGTTATGTGTGCCTAGATTTGAGGTGAGATGTGTTTTGTAATTTTTTCATTTATCACATACCAAGAAGACACCATAGACCTGATGAAACATTGTTCAAGATATTACAAAGTGAAGGATTTTCATGAAAGATTCAGAATGTGTAAAGAGAGTTTTTT